>OY796882.1:42594486-43277500 GCA_963680785.1 Diplosoma virens | reverse complement strand
TATACAAGAAATTATTAGTTTGTATTTATATAAAATAATAGAAATGTGTTTATACTATAGAATCAGTACGACAAATGTTCAACACCAAGTGCAGCATAAAACAAATTAAATGTATTTCTAAGATGCAAATTTAAGAAAACTAGTAATGCTGTGTTCTTTGATAATAAAATCACTTTTACTTTGTTCATTCTTGCGTTATATAATGAGGGTTTACATTTTGCACAAGTATGTGTATTAATTTAAATATTTTTTCAGGGTTATTTAGTGTATGGCTATATTTATTATTCTACAGTTGGTTATGACATCAATTGGTGTATGCCTCATTGTATATTAACTCTTCGTTTAATAGGTAAGACAGTTCTTGTTTCACACTATTGTATTTTTTAATATTTGTATTTCATAACAACTAAGATAAATAAGCATGTTTTAATGATTTAATTTGAAAAGTAAATTTACAAATAAAGTCATGCTACAATGAAGTTCATATAAATAAATAGTTTGTTTCTCAATTGTTTCCCTACTAGCAATATATGATTTTTTTTGTTTGTTTATTGACTTGTTATTATGTTCACATCAGCAGTAGCTTAATTTGTTCAGTTTCTTTCAATAGATTTTAAGTGATTTCAACTAAGAATTGTGTGCTATAACCAAATCATTTTTTCACTTGTTTTTGCATATAACATTTGTTTAGAAAGCTTTTACTAAAAAATTTGCTGGTTTAATCAACCCATCTAAGCATAAGTTAAATTTCTTTAACCTAAATCAATATTATTGTGATGTCATAAGCACATACGAGGGCTGTTTGAAAAGTAACGGGACTGTGTAA
Organism: Diplosoma virens; assembly: GCA_963680785.1. Lineage (NCBI taxonomy): Eukaryota > Metazoa > Chordata > Ascidiacea > Aplousobranchia > Didemnidae > Diplosoma > Diplosoma virens. The sequence continues at coordinate 43,276,674 of OY796882.1, read as the reverse complement.
ATAATTATTTTATTTGAAATGTCACGTAAAAATTACAACTTGTCCCCTTCAAAGTAATCTCCTTGAGCTCGAATGCACTTTTCTAATTTCTGCTGCCATGCTTCTATGCACTTCTGGAAAGATTCCATTGGGATCGCTCGTAGTTCCTTTGTTACGGCTGTTGTTATGGCTTTTGAGTCTTGAAAACGGGTTCCTTTAATGACTCCTTTGAGCTTAGGAAACAAGAAAAAATCACAGGGAGCCAGATCTGGCGAGTAGGGTGATTGCTCCAGCACAGCAATGCTATTTTCTGCAAGAAATTGTCGTATGCTTAAGGCATTGTGAGCAGGAGCATTGTCATGATGAAGCAGCCATGACTTTGTCTCCCACAATTCTCTTCTTTTCTCCCTTACCGAACCCATCAAACGTCACAAGATGTCTTTGTAAACATTCTGGTTAATGGTTTGGCCCTGTGGCAAGAATTCTAGATGAACAATTCCATGAACATCAAAGAAAACAATCAGCATCACCTTAATTTTGGACTTGAACAGCCTTGCTTTCTTGGGTCTTGGTGAGGATGCACTCTTCCATTCAAGGCTCTGCCGTTTGGTGAGTGGATCATACTCGAAGATCCACGACTCATCACCGGTAACAACTCTACTCAGCAGATCTGGTGTAATTTCAAGTTGTTTCAGGATGTCTTGACACACTTGCACACGATTTTCCTTTTGCCCATCATTCAGCAACCTTGGTACCATTTTCGCACAAACCTTCCTCATCCCCAGATCTTCTGTAATGATCCTCCACACCCTCTCACTATTCATGCTCAACTCATCTGCTATCATTCTAACAGTAAGGCGGCAGTCACTGTGCACTTTTTCTCTCACACGCTCAACATTTTCGTTTGTTCTGCTTGTTGTTGGCCTTCCACTCTTAGGATCATCTTCCACATCCTCTCTTCCCTCTCTGAACCTCTTGTGCCACTCAAAAATCCGAGTTCTTGACATCGTAGCATCTCTGTAAACTTCTTGGAGCAAATTGAATGTTTCAGTTGGAGTTTTTCCAAGTCGAACGAGAAACTTCAAGTTGATTCTTTGTTCAATGCTCATTATTTGTTAACAAAAGAAAAAAAAAGAAAAAAATATTTACTAAATAAATTATCCCAAAACGAACTACAGTAAAGCACCTTTCAAGAAAAGCCTGTAAAAAAGCATATGGTTGTCACAAAATGCTGAAACTACATTTTTACAACCACAAGACATTGCACCATCTTAAAAAACAAAGCTTTTATCACTGTTGCAAGTGTTGTTTGTGCAAAGCATACAGTCCCGATACTTTTCAAACACACCTCGTATATTGCTGTGATGTTATAGTTATGAATTTCCCCATAAGCAAACAGCCAAGTTAAATTTTTTTAAGCCAAATCAATATTATTGTGATGTAATAAGCACATATATTGCTGTGATGTTATAGTTATGAATTTTCCCATAAGCAAACCAAATTTTTTAAAACAATTGCTATCCATTTTTATTTAAAGCAGTTGGGTCATTTCATTATATTTCAGCAAATTTAAAATATTCAAACACCAAAGCCTGTTGGATTTTTTTCATATCAGCATGTATGATAGTCATCTGAAAATAATTTGCATAGTATTTGAACTTTTTAAAAAATGTTTTGCGGTTTTATAGATATTGCCTTTTAGAAAGTTTTGCAGTTTTGCCACTAGTGCTGCTGTTGTGCAAGTGTAAATTTATTTTAAAATCTCTAAAATTGCCAAACAAAGTTGCCATTTATATGTTTTAAGGAATGAGAAATTCAAAAATGTTAAAATAACAAAATAGGCACTTTGAAAAAAGTTATCACCAGTTATGCTTTAATTTTAACTCCCACTTTGAACTGCCCACCCCAGCTCCATGATTGGTCAGTTTTTTTCTGATTGATTTCTTTAAGTAGAGTAGTTCTTCAACTTTTAAAATATAAGATTATCTAGCTAGAAACTTTTTTCAAACTAAATTTATTCAAAAATTTTCAGCATTATTATTTTTGATATATTTTGCAGACCTTGTTTTATGACAAGACTCTTCAGACACTAGCTTTCCAATTTCACAAATGACTTCAACCTGCTCCATAATAGTAATCTCTTGCAAAGCCAAGATTTAATTACAAGACTTAGTTATTGACTAAACATCTTCAGTGTAAAAAATTTGCAACTTTAAAAATAAACCATGGGTTCAAATTTAAAGCCTGACAAAAACTTTTTACCTTCATGGCTAGACCAATACTATAAGTTTCAAAAAACATTTGAATTTTGTTTTGAAATGAATGTCTTGTTTAACAAATAATAGTATTTGTACACATAAGAAGGCCATTTTTGTGACACAAAAGGTATTTAAAAAGCATGTATTTACAGAATGAAAGCAATTAATTGAAAATAGTAAGGTTGAAAATTTTTGAATAAATTTAGTTTGAAAGAAGTTTTTAGCTAGATATCTTAAAAGTTGAAGAACTATTTTACTTAAAGGAATCAATCACAAAAAAATCTAAGCAATCATGGAGGTGGGGTGGGCAGTTCAAAGTGGGAGTAAAAACTAAAGCATAATTGGTGATAACTTTTTTCAAAGTGCCTATTTTGTTATTTTAACTACATTTTTGAATTTCTCACTCCTTAAAACATATAAATGGACACTTGGCAATTTTGAATTAGAAATGGCAATTTTAAACATTTTAAAATAAATTTACACTTGCTCAACAGCATCATTAGTGAATGCAAAGCTTTAAAGGGCATATCTCTACAACCGTAAAAAAATTTTTTTTAAATTTTATATATTATGCAAATTATTTTTAGATAACTATCCTATATACAGATATAAAAAAAATACAAGAGGTCATGGTGTTCATCATTTGCTGAAATATAATGCAATGACCCAGTTTTGCAATGAAAAAGAAGATGTAAAAATTACAAAAAAACAGCAAATGGTGTCACATGTTATGAAAATTTAGCTACAAGTGATTTTATAAGTGTTCTATGTGTCTTCCATTTCCTGCACAAACAATATCAAGATGATAATTAAACTTGATTCAAACACCCTTCAGAGCAGAGTGGAACACGTTTTTTATGTAGCAATTTTTTTTTTAATTTTAACTGATGGGCTAGATGGCACTTAAAAAGCATTTAATTTTAATAAATTATTAAATTTTATTTGAAAACAATGCTTGTAAAATGATGTCATAATTAGGATAAATTGTTTGGTGGACCAGATTAATTATTTAACTCTTTCATGTCAAGTATTTTTTCGGTTTACTAAACAAGACAAAAATTTCTTTAAGTTTATTAATTAGTTCCGATTTTATTTGTTTAAAGAGCAATTCAAAGTTTATATCATCTAAAACCTTGTTTCTTTCTGATTAAAATGATATGCAATTTATAAAAATTGAATAAAAATTGAGTTGATAATAAATAAAAATATTGCCCCTAGTTTTTCTTCAAAAATTGTCTTTTTTTCTTGTGCCACAGTGTGGTAAAATGTTTTAACTTTTTTAGTCGCTAACAGTAGCTAAAGATCTAAACTTTGCATTGGAAAAAAAAAGTTTTTCAAAAAGAATTTGAAGATAAGCAATCGACAAGTTGCATAACAAAACAGGAAGCCAACTGGGTTGGCTCACCCAGCACTAAAGAATTAAAAAACCATGTTTGGCCTGTGAGCCATAGTTTGCCATGTCATACTCAGAGTGTCTTTGTCCAATGAATTCACTGCTATTGTGGTTCTGTTTTTGAGGTCATCCAGACAGTTGCTAATGGTGGCACAAAAACCATCTTTCATATCTTCTTCTTTTGGCCTTTCCCTTCAATCAGGGGTAGCCACAGCATATCATCTTTCTCCAAACTGTCCTATTTTCAATATCTATCTCCTTTGCACCAACTTCCCCCATATCTTCTTTCACTACAGCTAAAAATCTTATCTTTGGTCTCCCTCTTTTCCCCCTCTTTTCCTCTTTCCTGGTAACTCCATTTCCATCATCTTCCTATATATTTTTTGTCTCTCCTCATGACATGTCCATACCACCTCAACCTGCCCTCCCTCATCTTCATTCCTAATCGGTCTACCTTAACTGTACCCTTGATCTACTCGTTTCTAATCTTTTCTCGTCACTGCCATAGCAAACCTCAACATTTTCATCTCTGCAACTTCCATCTCTTCCACTTGTTTCTTTGTGACTGCCATCGTCACAAGTCCATACACCATTGTTGGTCTTACCACTAAACTGTACACTTTTCCTTTTACTCCAGCTGGTAACCTCCTGTCGCAGATTACTCCTGATACTCTTCTCCATCCATTCCATCTTGCCTGCACTCTCTTCTTTACCTCCCTCTCATAACTACCACTTTCTTGCACCGTTGATCCCATATACTTAAATTCCTTTACTCTTGGCACTTTTGTATCCTCCATCTTTACTGTTTTGTCGTCATTTCCTCCATTTATGCACAGATATTTGGTCTTTGACCTACTTACTTTCATTCCTCTTCTTTCCAATGCATGCCTCCAGGATTCTAATCTCTGCTCCACTTCTTCCCTGGTCTCTTCGCAAATCACAACATCATCAGAAAACAGCATTGTCTATGGTGGTTCTCTCCTTACTTCATTCGTTAGCCTGTCCATTATCACTGCAAACAGGAATGGACTTAATGCTGATCCTTGATATAGTCCAACCTTGACCTTGAAACTTTCTGTAGTTCCTACTGCACACCTCACCAATGTCTTGCTTCCCCTCATACATATCCTGTACAAGTTGCACATACTTTTCCACTATTTCTGATTTTATCATACAGTACCACAGCTCTTCACGCGGAACCCTGTCATAAGCTTTTTCTAGGTCTACAAATACACAATATAGCTCTCTTTGACCTTTCCTGTACTTTTCCATCAACATTCTTAAGGCAAACATGGCATCGGTGGTTTCCTTTCCTGGCATAAATCCATATTGCTGTTTGCTGATCTCCACTCTATCCCTTAACCTGGTTTCAATAATTCTTTCTCATATCTTCATTGTGTGGCTCATTAGCTTTATTCCTCTGTAGTTTCCATGGCACTGTGCGTCCCCTTTGTTTTTATAGGTTGGGATAAGCATACACCTTCTCCATTCTTCTGGCATTTGTTCACTCATTAATAGTCTGTTGAACAGTCTGGTTAAAAACTTTATCCCCATATCCCCCATGCACTTCCAAACTTTTACTGGCAACTCATCTAACCCAACTGCTTTACCTTTTTTCATCCTTCTTAGTGCGTTCTTTACTTCTTCTCTACTGACACAATTTACCTCTTCATTAACCACTTCTGGTTCCTCTGTCCTAGGTTCTCTGTTATTTTCCTTGCTCATCAATTTCTCAAAGTACTCTTTCCATCTCTTTAACACTGCCTCTGAATTTACCATAACATTACTGTTTTCATCCTTTATAATCCTCACGTGCTGTACATCTTTCCCTGCTCTGTCTCTCTACCTAGCCAATCTGTACAACTCTTTTTCACCTTCTTTTGTTTCCAATCTAGCATACAAATCGGCATATGACGTCCCTTCGCCATTGCAACTGCCTTCTTTGCCTTACTCCTCTTTTCTTTGTATAGCTTTTTAGTATTTTCATTTCTTGTTTTGTCTCATGCTTTCTTTGCCTCTTTCTTTTCTTTTATGCTTTTTTGAACTTCTTCATTCCACCACCATGTCTCCTTGTCTCCTTTTCATTTCCCAAATGTCACTCCCAGTATGGTTTCAGCTGTTTTTCTTAGCATTTCTGCTGTTTAGTCCCACTCATCAGGTAACCCATCCTTGCCTCCCAAAATCCTGGTCACCTCTTGTCTAAACACTTCTTGACAGCTTGTCTCCTTGAGTTTCCACCATTGCATCGTTGGCTTTACTTTCTCTTTTTTTCTTTTTCACCATAAGAGCCATTTTGCATACCACCATACGGTGCTGCTTTGCAACACACTCATTGAATATTACGTTACAATTGCACATTTCCTTCAGGTTCCTCCTTCTGCACATCACATAATCTACTTATTCCTCCACTCTTATACTTTTTCCTCCACTCTTATATGTCACCCTGTGTTCATCTTTTTTCTTGAAATAAGTATTGACAATTGCCAAATCCATCCTTTTCCCAAAATCTATAACCATGGATCCTTCCTTTATTCTTGTTTCAGCACCGTACCTCCCCATTATTTCCTCATCCCCTATGTTTCCTTTGCCCACATGTCCATAAAAGGTCTGCACCAAGAAGTATCCTCTCCTGTTTTGATATACTTTCTATCAACCCATCCAGGTGTTCCCAAAAATCATTTTTCTCCTCCTTGCTGTTAACCTGTGGTTATGATTATGAAAGTAAATGTTCTCTTCAATGATTGAAACTGCAGGCCCAAAGTTAATAACTTTCTCTATGTTATTGTCCATTACATTTCTTTATATTAGCATTGTGTTTTTATAACAAATTAGTTTTTAATAAATCAGTAAGTTCTTTGAATCTATTTTAATGTTTTATGTCTTGAAAATAACCTGACAAACCTTTTTTGTTTTTTTAAATACAGGGTGTCCATGAATTAAGGCAACAAACGTTTTGGCCTCTACCGAAAATACAAAAAATTAAAACAAGCATTACTACTCATGATTTAATAGGATAAAGAATAGGCTTTCAAAGGATATATACTTTATTCAATATAACTCCCTTTGTTCTTGACTACGACCTTCAACCTGTCTGGAAACGAGTTGCACACGGCACGTAGCATTTCTTGAGGTATAGCATCCCACTCTTTCATCAGTTTGGCCTTCAGGGACTCCAAGGTTTGATGAGGAGTGGAGCACACTTTTTTCTCCAAGATGGACCAGATGGAATAGTCCAATGGGTTTAGATCCAGGCTTTGCGCTGGCCAATCTTCCTTATGAATGAGGGAATTTTTCTCAGAATCCACAATTGGGTAAATTTTGAACCATGGGAGGGCACCCAATCCTGTTGAAGGGTCCACGGTTCGTCTTTGAAGTGTTGCTCAGCCCAGGGGAGCAGACGACCCTCCAGAATGTCTGAAACGTACCACTCAAAGTTCAATTTCACTCCCGTTGGAACAAAAAGGAGCGGATATCTCCTGGTTTCGGTCACCACTGCCCACACCATCACAGACTGCGGATTTTGGCATCTGGTGACAATTCTTCCTTCAGTCGTGGATAAGGAAGCCCAAACTCTATCGTTTTTCTGGTTAACAGCTTGCTGGATATCGAATTTCTTGTCAGTGAAGACCAAATTAAGCAGCGTGCCTTCTGCGATGTCCTGCATGGTGCATGGTAGATTTGCCTACACTAGCTGCAGCAGCCAAGTTCCTGCAACTTTGGCAAGAGTTGCATTGCAGCTTCTCCCTGGTGTTTTTTATCAGTTGAGGGGTACGAACAGTTCGTTTTCGGCCTCAGCCTTCCAATCTAGGGTAGTTTCAATCTCCTGAAACTTTTTGATGATCTTCCAGACAGTTGTGCGATTCATTTTGAGCTGTTTAGCTATTTCACTATTACTTTCTCCACTTTCGTGGAGTTTTATCACAATGTTACAATCAATAGACATGGAAGTAATTATTTTAGAAAACTTTTTGTGGAGTTTTATCACAATGTTACGATCAATAGACATGAAAATAATTATTTTAGAAAACTTTGCTATATCTGAAATAAAAGAACAGAGTTTTAGCTTTAAAATGGTGTATTAGTTGTTTGAGAAAAACCGAATTTAAATGCACTAATTTAACGGAGAAAGTTGGTTGCCTTAATTCATGGACACCCTGTATTCATAAATGTAAATATCTTAATAAAAAAAATTTTTATGCTTTTTTTCATTTTTTATTAAACATTTGGGATATTAACAATGAGAACTTTTCTATTTGTGATTTTAATGTTTGAGATTCTGATTTTGAGGATTTTGATGTTTGCGATTTTGAATGGCAGCAGATTTCAATACATTGGTACTCCATTTCATTATAGGATAGACTTGTCAAAATCTTAAAAAACTGTTGCTATAAGATTTTTGGTTTGTTCATGCAGTAGATAGAGAGTACATTGAGCATTAACAACATGGCTTGCAGCTTACACTTCATAACTTGTTGCACCATTTGTTGTTTGTTTGTAATTTCTACATCTTTACCATTGCAAAACTGCTCTGAATAAAAAGGAATACCAATTGTTTTAAGAAATTCTCTGTTTGGTAATAGGGAAATTCATAACTATGACATCTTAAAAATATGGCACTTATGATGTCAAAATAATAACGATTTTTGAAAATACTATTAGTTTTCTTCTTATTTGATATTCAAGAGCAATTTGTGGTTGGAGAGATATTACTGGTTAAAATTGTGCCATTCTTTCACTGTTTAATTTTCATTTTTTTACTGCTAATCTCTAAAGAATCCTTGATGTTTTGTGTCTACAAAACAACTTGCTTTACAGTTAATTTTTGACGTCGAAACCCAGCCTGCTCTTTACGGAGCAGTGAATCAATAATTGGTTTGACATGGGCAATATTTCCAAAAGCAGATCAGTGTAATCAGTTCACCATTATCTTGTCTCTGGCACTTTTTTGTAAATTAGGAAGATAAATCAAATTTTAAAAAAGAAAAAGAAAAAAATAGCTGCTTTATCACTATCAAACTACATGCAACAATACTCAGTCGTGCTTTTCAACAAGGCTTCTTATCAAAACCATGCAAAGACATTGCCTTGAATTGAAGAATGACATAAGATGTGCTCTGTCAGAAATTTTTCCACAAATAGACATTATACAAGTTGCTCAAAAACAAACAAGGTTAAAATGTTGCATTGAATTTGATTAAATAAGAACTTGAGTTCCATTTTGAACATGTTTGTTTATATGACTTGGATTTTGTCTTATGTTGTAGGGTGTAGCTTGGTTTCTAGTTCTGTGCAGACAAGTAATTTTTTGCAAGCCAGATTACGTGGTGGGTTCTTTTATTTGCTATAACTTGTTATTTGCATCTTGTGCATGCAAATTTCATGGACCCCCAAAAAAATTATCTGTGGACCCCCAGTTGGAAACTACTGGACTAGATGGTGTTATGCAAAAATAAGGTGGGGTATAAAGGCCTTTGCCTCCTGATTTTTGAGAAATGTTGTTGTTGTGTTAACCCTTTTTTTTTGAGGCTGGTTAAGCCCCTGAGTATGACTAAATACCATCATGAATTTGTCCTAAAAATTGTTTATATTTTTTAATTGTTTGTATACAGTGGCGAGCAAAAAAGTAAGACTTTTTTATATTTTTAGATTTTTTGACAAAAACTTTTTTAAAATTTAATTATATTCATCAAGTAATATATCATTGAAAAGAGCACAAAAAATTGTATCAAATATGGCACTTAAGTGATTTATTTTAATGCCAACAATAATAAATAATAATTAATTATGTTGTCACTCAAAAATTACTGCGAGCAAAAAAGTAAGACTTTTTTATTTTTTTATTAATTTAGGTCAATTTTTTAGTTTTTTCTTAGGTTTTTTTGATGATTATTATTTAAATAAACATATATTTTATTATTTTAAGCTATAACAATGGGTAAAAATCCAGATTTGAGTCCAATCAAAAGAGCTAGAATTGTTGAAATGAAAAATCGGAAAAAATCAAATTTAAAGACATAGCCAATGAAATGGCAGTCAGTGAAACAGCTTGCAAACAGGCGTTTTATCATTGGAAGAAGTATGGAAACTTCAATTCATCACCAAAGTCAGGCCGACCAAGAATTACCAGCACCAAATTGGATAGAGTAATTCGTTGATCATCTGAAGTTGATTGAATGAAGACTGCAGTTGAAATAGCTAGTGATTTGAAGAAGTTTCAAGGCCAAGAAATATCTGTACATACAGTCAGACGAAGATTAAGAGAAGCTGGATTGAATGCAAGAGTCGCTAGACGAGTTCCACTTATTTCATTAAAAAACAGAAAATGTCGTCTGAGCTTTGCAAAAAAATTTAGTAATTTGACTGCAGAAGACTGGGAAAAATTTTTTTCTTCTTCTTACATAGCTTCTCCCATCAGAATTGATCAAGTTGAACTTTGACTCATCAGTGAAAAAAAATTTTTCCCAGTCTTCTGCAGTCAAATTACTAAATTTTTTTGCAAAGCTCAGACGACATTTTCTGTTTTTTAATGAAATAAGTGGAACTCGTCTAGCGACTCTTGCATTCAATCCAGCTTCTCTTAATCTTTGTCTGACTGTATGTACAGATATTTCTTGGCCTTGAAACTTCTTCAAATCACTAGCTATTTCAACTGCAGTCTTCATTCAATCAACTTCATATGATCAACGAATTACTCTATCCAATTTGGTGCTGGTAATTCTTGGTCGGCCTGACTTTGGTGATGAATTGAAGTTTCCATACTTCTTCCAATGATAAAACGCCTGTTTGCAAGCTGTTTCACTGACTGCCATTTCATTGGCTATGTCTTTAAATTTGATTTTTTGATTTTTCATTTCAACAATTCTAGCTCTTTTGATTGGACTCAAATCTGGATTTTTACCCATTGTTATAGCTTAAAATAATAAAATATATGTTTATTTAAATAATAATCATCAAAAAAACCTAAGAAAAAACTAAAAATTGACCTAAATTAATAAAAAAGTAAAAAAGTCTTACTTTTTTGCTCGCAGTAATTTTTGAGTGACAACATAATTAATTATTATTTATTATTGTTGGCATTAAAATAAATCACTTAAGTGCCATATTTGATACAATTTTTTGTGCTCTTTTCAATGATATATTACTTGATGAATATAATTAAATTTTAAAAAAGTTTTTGTCAAAAAATCTAAAAATATAAAAAAGTCTTACTTTTTTGCTCGCCACTATATATTTTAGAAAAAAATGAAAAATAGCTGCCCTATTTCTTTTTTAATAATAGGTATCTGGCTTGATTAAATGTTTAAAAAAACAAGCACTGAATTCTTGTTGTCAAATTCTTATGGCACCATATACCTTCATGGCAGTGCTAGGACATTTTATCGGACAACATTTAATCAAATGATAGTTGATTGAACGACACTTGAGCAAAACAACACTTGATTGAAATGACACTTGATAAAAAAAAAGGGTTACTTTTGTATGTTTCTGCGATTGAATAGTCATTTTGTTACTGTAAATTAGATTCATAAAAAGTAGAGGCCATCAATAAGAAGACAGTTTCTATTTTTTATAACTTTTTTCCAACACTATTGTCATGTTGATGTGTCTTTGAAAAAGGCTGAAACAGGCTAAAATTTATCAATTCCAATAGTTATAAAGATTTAATCTTTTACGCTCGAAATTATTTTTTAAAAAAGAGAAAAGCTATAGTATAACGTGTCACCTGAAAGATTGTTTATTGAGCTACTGAAAAACGCAAAGTAAAAATAACAAAAGATTTCTCTCAATAAAATTTCAGCATGTGTCAAAATAGTCACAATTGCTTGCTAGACTCAATGCATGTGATTATTCTCGCTATACACCATTGTTTTTCATGCGACAAATTTGTCACACCAGGATGTAAAGCAGTGCTTTCCAAACTGTGTGTTGCTTTTAGTACAGTGGTGTGTCACCAACTGGACTTGAAGCAATATTTGACACTAGCTATTTACAGTTCAACAAATTATGTTATAGAGGCTTTTGACCAATAATATATTTTTTGAAAGCAACAATATATAATAAAAAAATTTTCCCTTATTATTTTTAAGGTTTTTGCAAGCAAGCTCATATATCTCATTAAAATTGTAAGTGGAGAATTTGCTGTAAAAGCTTTTTGACTAAAATTAAATTAAGAGGTGTTGCCAACAACGTTCCCTCTAAGAGCTTGATTAATGTGTGCAGAATGAAAGGCCGTGTGAGCAGCAGCAGCAGATATTTAAATTTAGGGACCCGAAGCAAGGATTTTATGTCTGATTTGCCTATTTTGTTCCCGAAATCGAGGTGTTCTCTAAAAAAAACAAAAAGGTCTTCACCTAGAATCAATCTCTATTTCCCATATTTTGTCCTGAATTTTCAAAGTTTCATTCTATTATTAAGGTAAAGACCTTGTTTTTTTTTTAGAGAACACCTTGATTTTGGGAACAAAATAGGGATATCAGAGATGAAATTGAAGTGGAGACTTTTTTTTTTTTTTTTAGAGAACACCTTGATTTCGGGAACAAAATAGGCAAATCAGAGAGGAAAATTGAAGTCAAGACCTTTTTTTCAGTTTAGAAGGAACATTGATTGCCAATTTATTTCTGGTTTAAAAGTGTGTCACACAAAAAATTTGGAAAGCACTGGTGTAAAGGGTTAAATGCTTTAATGGCAGTATAAGATAATTATAGCCCTGTATAGCACATTAAGCAGTTTTTAATTAAACTTTTTCTTTTCTTTTTTAGTTGTTTTTTGTTTTTTGTTTTGGTTAACCTGTTTCCTGTGTAAGATGTAAGTTTTCATCTGTGCTATCACTCTTTTTGTTGGTCCGATAGAAATTTAAATTTTCCCATCACAACTATTTATAAAAAGTGCAAATTGAAGATTCTTTCTTGCAAAGAAAATCAAGATGCCTTTGCAATGTTTTGTTGTAAATTTTTTCTTTCATTATTTGATCAAGTGTCATTTTGAACTATTGTTCAATTAAGTGTTGTTTGATCAGCTGCTGGGTCATGCTTCGTGACATGTGTAATGCTCAAAAAAATTTGTCTCTGTTTTTTATTAGTTAATTCAAAACTGTGATATATACAGTTTTCTGCAAAGTATTTTGCTTAACTTTTATGGAATTAAGCCTTTAACTGCTTGTCAAAAAATAGACAAGTCACACTGCAGTGCATACTAGGTTAAAAACAAAGTTAAAAATCATTAACAATTGTACAAAAACGTCAACTGCACAGGACTTTTAAAACCTGAGAACATAAATTTACATTCTTAGCAGGAAACAAAAAAAAATAGTGAATGGATATATATGTTCATAGCAGTTAAAGGGTTAAATTTAATTTGTATGACTATTGTTACTTTTATTTAATGCATTTTCAATTTTTTTTCAGGTTTAGCGTTTGATGTATATGATGGCCACAAAAATAAGGTAAGTAAAAAAAGCACTTATACATTGAAGAAATTATACAAACAAAATAATGTTAGAACCAAATTGCCTTTTTGGTTTAACACAAAAAGCATGTCTTCTAGTAAGGTTTAGATTTTATAAAAAACTCTAAAACTGGCAAAACAAAACTCAAGCAGAAATTTGAAACTTGAAAGCATTTTCTAAGAATTAATCAACACCCAAATGTACTTGACTGTTGATACAGATTGTCTACAATCATTATCTTGGATTTCATATTGTTTTGCAAGTTGGGTACATTTGTAGCCTTAATACTGTTGAAGTGACTAACTATTTCATATTTTTCCTTTAAAGGCTAAAATTCTTTTGCTTCTTTTGCATTTTGTTTTTTTTGATCTTCTAAATAAATTAATGCTGCAGCTTCCACATGCTAATGCACATTGCTAATGAGTTACTTAATAAATCTGAACAAGGGACAGCTTGCCAGAGTTGTCCTTAAAACTTGTTTAAATGATTGTAAAGTCATGTGCAAAATAAGCAAAGGAAAGCTCACATGCTGTGATCTTATTTATTGTGTTTAACCATTTGTGGCAATTATGATAGCCTAGGACAGTGATGTCAAATCTTATTTTTATGTTGGACCAAATTATAAATTTGAGTATATTTAGCAGGCTACATAATTACAAGTATATGAAATTAGTATTAGATGCCATCACCCAATGATGGTAAATAAAATATAAATTTAACATTGATTAAACAATTAAAACCATTATGTAATTAATAATAAAATTATCCATGTGTCTATTTGAAGTCCTAGTCACGTGATTTTCTTTCTTCGTGCTTGCACTAACCCAAAATTTTCAAGATCTAAAAAAGAGCTTTTGTGGTCATGATTTTAAATGCCAATGAAGCCCATAGAGGACCCAAAGAGTTTTTAACCGTTATCTCTGCTCTGCGTCTCCTAAAAGATCCTTGAGAGGCTTATCTATGCATGCATCAAACCAATTATCATTCATTGCTCTTTAGAGAGCAATCTGGGTTTCGATACAGAAAGTCAACCATGGATCAAGTTGTTTTATTGACAGAAAACCTCATTGATTTTTTTGTCGATTTGTTAATCTGACAGCGCCATATGACCCTCAGCACTGTGGCATTACCTGCAAGCTGCTTCAGACTTCTGCTACTGGATAAGCACAGGTCAGAATGATCTTGGAGCTTGTCCAAAGCCAATATTTCACCATTACTATCTCTGACAACAAGCAAAGCAAGCTTCTTGGTCTGAAAAACAGACTTTTTCTTCAATAGGTTTTGGCTTCCTTCTTTTTCAACTTCTATGTGTATAACCTGCTTTCCACGATTTCCAGAAAGTTCACCTATGCTTAAAATCTAGCATTGTTACACTCCTCTGGAAAATGGAAGGCCTTTGAGGAGACTTTTCTGGAAATTGAAAATTAAGACATGATACTTTTTGTCATATCTCCAGACTTGGAAGCTGAAATTCCGTCAGACTAATACAATAATGATAACAGCCTTTTATTCAAATAACCGAGAGGATAAACTTGAGCTAAAAATTTAAAACAGTGATAGACTTTACTATTTTGTCCAACTCCCACTTGTTTTGTGGTAAAACTCAACAGATCACTTATGTTCTGTCACCATCCAGTGTCATTGCATAAAAACTATCTTTGCATATCACACTACTGAGGCAATTTATAGGCTTGGTATGGGGTGGTGATGCTAAAACACTGTGCACAGCTGCCCTATCTCTGGTACATGCAACAGCTGAGTATTCTGCACCAGTCTAGTGTTGCAGCATTCGTACTCGTCTTATAGAAAGTGTCCTGAATAATGCCTTGTGCGTTGTCGACATGTTGCCTGTGTCCCACTCCAACGGACCATCTACCCATACTTTCAGCATCCAAGTAGCTTCACTTTGCCAATTAGGAACAAGTGGAGCTAGAATATCTTTTCACCACCAGCCTAGCAGCATTGGTGCTACTATTGTAATCTTATTCCAAATCACTCTGCATTGGTTTCAAGTTATTAATTATCATTACTACCTCTAAAGCCATTAACTAACTCTCACTTGATGTTGTAAAAAATGTTTGAAATAACACATTTAATCTTAATATAATAGCAAACCAATGTGAATAGTTGCTTTGTGATGCTTAAAACTGTTCATGCCAATGTGAATATTCTATAAAGAGGTACAATTGTTTTAGCCTGGTGACAGACAAACTATTATGTTTACCATCAGCTATCAAGGTAAAAAAAAGTTATTCTTATATACAGTATAGTTTAAATCAGTATTTCTCAAACTTTTTGGAGTTTTCAAATTTGTGCCCCTTTATAAAGATTTTCAAACACTCGTGGTCCCTGTTTAGAATAATGTATCGAAATTCAAGAGATGACTGAAAAAAGTCATCGCTTTAAAATTGTCTCTGATTTCTTCATTTTTTTTCCAAAATTTAAGTAAAGACAAAAAAAAAGTCATCACTATAAAACTGTCTCTGATTTTGTCAATTTCGTCCCAAAAGTAAATTGAAGTCGAAAATAAGGGTTCTTTTCATGGTGCTTTTGAAAACCCCTGGTTTAAGTTATTCAGTGATTATTTGCAGTTGTTGGTACTATAAATTGCTTTGAGTACAGTGAAACTTGTAAACGAAGTCTTACAAGAATTAATCAAGTGCTTTTGATTTTGTAAATATATTCATAATTAAAAACCATAGTTCCTTTCTATGTATTGAAAAGTTTTTTAGTGAATTCATTCATACTTAGCTGGAATCTACTGTTTTAAGAACTTTAGTCTCACAGCAAACTATTTCTAGAACCAGCATAAATAAAAATAAACACATCTTTATTTCAGCACAGGTATTTGGGTCACCTAGTTCAATTGTCTTTTTGAATTCTAGCATAAAGTTGTGGCAAAACCCACATTAAAAAGCCTAGTACTCTTTCTGAAAAGAAAAGCACAGAGCATAGATGATTACCACAGAAAACATTTCTCATTTGAGTAAGGTTTTATAGAAGTTTAAACTACTAAAACTGGAAATTTGTTTTTAAAGATTGTGGTCAATCATACATGATTTTAATTTTTCTAAACATTCTTGTTATCTCTTTTAGGTACCACACTTCCTACCCTTTTGTTTTTAAATTATAAAAATTTAGCTAAGCAAAGCAAAGCAATATTTTAAAAACTCGTAGGTAAACTCTTTGTACTAATACAACATAACTAATAAATTACATTAACCACTTGACAGCAGGTTTTTAAAAGCATTTCTATGTCCTGCTAGTGGGTTTTTTTTCACAAAAATTGTATAAAATTGAAAATTCCTGATTGGTTGTTAGACATCACTAAATCGCTAAACCTTGACAAAAACAACAGGAAATACCCAGGGCTCTTTGTAAATGAATAGGCATATATATATGTCATCTGGTTATAGATCTGCATTGAAATTTGCGTATATATACGTCTTCCGCTTATAGATCTACATTGAAATTTGCGTATATATACGTATGTCATCCACTGTCAAATGGTTAAAATAAAAATTAACTCTAATCTGAATTACAGCAAATTCCTCTGTAAGTGGAGTTTGTATGGACAAACTTTTTAGCTTGTGAGTACCATTTGGAAGTTGAATTTTTTGTAAGCCACACCATGGTGATTTGCAAAAAAAAGTCTTCACTTGAATCTGTCTCAGATTTCTTGATAATGATTGCTAAAAGCAATGACCAACAATTTGGTTAAAGACAAAAAACAATAATTTTGTAATCATTTGCTTAAAGCCTTTGTAGGCCACACAGAAGGTTGTTACAAGCTGCACATGACCCACCCTTGGTTTACAACATTAATTTACCTATAACATCACAATTTACTTGGGCCTACAGAGTTCCTATCTTTTGTGTAAATTTCAGTTTGTCTTGTACTGGTATAATGCCAATCAAAGTATAACTGCTTTTTTATTACTCAGACTATTTTGTTTGCTTACAGCAACAACCCAGGCCAATGGTGGCCGAATCACAACCTGTTAATCATTTGTTTGTGGCTCTTGCAAATTTCCAAAATAATCATTATTTTTCCACTTTTTAACCTTGCGAAAAGTCACAATAGTTTGATGAACAATACTATTTTTCCACTTTCTAACCTCTTCAAGGACTAACCAGAGATATCTTGAAAGTTGTGTTGCCAAAATTTTGGTCCTGCCATGAGATATCTTGGATTTAATGCAATTCCTATTATGTTAAAATAAAACTACCCTGAGGTATCGTAAGCCAAAAAGAAACAACCATAAACTAGTTCCACATTACTAACACTAAAATGAAACTACAAAAAAAAAGTTATTTTACTCAATTTCTATGCAGGATAAAGGTAATTTTCTATTACCTTTATCCTGCATAGAAATTGAGTAAAATAAGAGTGTATTATTAATATTATTGTATTAGTTCATTGATTTTTTATTTTTGACAATAACTACAATGGCAAGTATTGATTATGACACTGAAGAATCAATGACTGATGAGGAAAATTCTGTTGATTCAGATAGTTGTAGTGATTCAAAGGATCATGATAGTGAAAGTAAAGAAGATGAGAGTGACTCAGAAGCAACAGGACTATCTGATGTGTGACAATGGTGTAAAAAAACTCATGATCAATGATTGTTGGTTTTAGTTCAAATTAGCTTTTATGCTGTCTAAACATGTAATACTTAAATATAATTAGAAGAAAAAATTGGATTCAATTTGAAACATTTCATCAAAAGAATAAGTCCTTTAAGGGGTTAACCTTGCTAGAAGTCGCATAAGTTTGAATAAATTCTTTGCAGAGTATTATCAAAAAAATCTGCACCATAAAAAGACTTTCAAAACAACTGTTTAGTCATTACAATTTATTTGTGTGAGTTTGTGGGCATTAAGTTAAAAAAAACAATTACAAAGAGTCTCAATTATAATTCTTCATCAGAAAAAAACAACTTTAAAAGACAACTATACCAAACAATTCAATGGTTGACAGATGGCTTATAGTTGACCAGGTTTGTATCTCAATTTCCAATCTGCCTGATTGATTCTGTTCCCAACTGCCTTGTCACCATACCATTTCTAAATGTATTGAGTGGATTTACTTTTTATCTGTGTTAATGATGTTCATCTTTTTCCTAAGGGAATATCATGCAATATTAGGTCACACAATGGGCAATTTCCTGGTGACATGCAGCCAAATTATCTACAAAACATATGTGATAATTAGGGCTGTTATCAAACAAAGAAATATTTGATTATTTGAAAAATCATTAAATAATTTTATACCTAATTTCAAACATTTAAATAATGTATTATTTCCTATTGATTGAACATGTTTTTCTCAAAAAGGTGACTATTTTTATCAAGACAAAATCTGCAGCTGAAATACAATAACACTTGCCATTTTTTCATGATCATGTGTGACACGTGAATGAGCATAACAATTGCACATGTTTGAGAGTGCACATGCAAGCTCTCGAGAGGGGCAAAATTTGGAGTCCGACTAAAGTTGGATTATGAGATTTTTAGGAGTCGGATTGGAGTTGGAGTTGGTTTTGTTGATTTATAATGGAGTTGGAATCTATTAATTTGAATATAAGAAAAAACTTCTTTACAATAAAAATAACATTTCCCAAAAAATAAAAATAAAAATACAATCATCAAGACAGGGCATGAAAAGCACAAAATGGTTGACGCTTTTTTCTGTGTATTGATGAGTAAATCTCAAGGAAGAATAAAAGGTACATGTGTGTAAATTTGCATATAAATGAGTCAAAATTAATACCACTAGGAACACCAATCAATGGCTCCATGAAGGCTGAAAATGCCATCATGACAATTGCAGAAAAGTTATCAGAATTTGCGTTCCACCTCAAAGGACACATTGTTGGAATGGTGACTGATAGAGCTGCCGTTGTGAAGAAAACTAGCCAATTGTCAGAAGTACTACACCACATTTGCCATTTCCATGGTACTCATTTGACTGTAGTTGATGTCTTGACAAGAAGAATAATGCAAGTGAAGATGAAGATGAGTCATTTACTGGGGAGACTGTCCATAAAGTTACAGCTATTAAAGACTGAAATATTGATGACACTGCTCAAATAACATGAAAAGAATCATTGAAAGATAATAAAGATTTTGATCTTAAACTAAGTAAAAAGATTGAGAAAGTCATTAAAAAAATTCAGATGGTTTGTCGTCGTTTGAAGAGTATCCACTCCAGGTCAGACACAAACAGGACTGGGGTTGAGGGTTTATCCTTTTACTACCCCAGACTGCTGCACTGCCTGAATCAGATGCTGGCAGTGGTGTTATTAAGCCAGCATCGAGTTTTGTTATCCAAAACCATCAGACCTCATGCTCCATGTGGTGCTCAATGTATAGGGCACGCTGTTAGTACATGGTCTGCGGTTTGCTCAGAGGTGCCACACTCGCAATTTGGTGAAGGAGTAAGACCCCATTTGTATATGGACGAATGGAATTGCCCAACACTAGTCCACAGGCGGTTGAGCTTAACCCAAACTACTTGGGGTAAGCCCATCCCAACAGGCCTGGCACCGATCTTGGGCACAAAAGCACGGAGCCTGGAAGCATTTTCACAGTACTCCATTTTCTATTTGTGATTTGTGCATTTAGAAGCGCAGATGCCAAGTCTGGCAAGGTTGTCCAAAAGATTCCGCACAGCTGGCGCAAACGGGCGTCTGGATTTTAGTCTCACTTGGCGAGTATCTGAGGACCCACTTAAGAGACCATACAAGATATGATCAGAGTCCAGAGATTCACAGTGAGCCAAGGAGAGTGTCTCTCTCCCATTCAGCAAAGCTCAGCTGGCTGGATCCTGAGAGTATAGGTAGGTGGTCCATTGGAGTGGGATGCAGGCATCCAGTAACTATGCACAAGGTGTTGTTCAAGACACTGTTGATGAGGCGAGTGTGAGCACTGTGACACCAGACTGGCACATAGTACTCAGCTGTAGAGTAGACTAGAGATAAGGTGGCTATGTGTAGTGTTTAGCACCAGCACCCCATCCCAAGCCCACAAGTTGCCTCAGCAGTGTGACATGCGAGGATAGTTTTTTGCGCAATGCCACTAAGTGGTGACAAAACATGAGCGATCTGTCCAGTTTTACACCAAGATAAGTAGGGGTTGGACAGAACGGTAAAAGTTACCGTCGTAGATCTTAGCTCACATTTGGCCTTTTGATTATTTAAGTGAAAGGCTGCCGTCCTGTCTTAGTGTGACTGAGCTTCAACCTCCAAGTCTGGAGATATGCTGAAAGTGTAGACATGTCTTGGCTTAAAGTCCCCTCCAATTTCTTCCAGTTTGTTAGATTATTTTAAAGAAGCCTTGTCAAGAATATTGTGCTGCAGAATAACTGTCAAGCAAAATTTAACAAGAAACTCAACTTCATTATAGACACCAAAACTTGATGGAATTTTTTACTGAAAGTGTTGTCCAGATGCTTGGAAATTCATACAGCTGTTGAGACAACCTTGAAGGATTTGGACCATGGTTGAAAATACATAGATGAAAACGAAGTCAGTTTGACTAATGATCTGAAAAAAGCTCTCAAAATGCTTCTGCACTGTTTGTTAAAAAGCTAAGATCTTTATTGAGCAACTATATGATTGATATATTGTGCTTTGTGTGCTTTCATTTCAATCAATAAAAATTTATTTGATTATTTGGTTTGAAAAGCCCAAAATTATTTGTTGTTTGATAATTTATAACACCCTTATTTTATAACAACCTCAGTGATAATGGTCTTGATTTTAAATCAGCTAAGATCAAAGAAAAATGAAAATATAAATGCAAAAATTAAGCTTGAAAAAACAACAGTTTCAAATTGAGTAACCAAGATAAATTGTAGCAAAAGGATAAGCTCTGCAAAATGATTTCACAAAATCAATGCAATTTTAAGTGGTATGCAGATATAAACTTTGCTTTACAATTTATAAAATAGGCATAAATTTCATGCACCGAAAATTGTTTGGAAAAGATGAATTTGCTATACATTTTCAATTTTAATACACATTACAGCATGTGAATGAGATGATTGCAATTGACATACCACAGATACACACATGTTAAAAGCAAAATGCTGGGATGTCAAAAAATTTAGTTTTTTATTGGTAAAATTCTCCATGTACAGTCAGTAGTATCAGCATGGATGGTAAATAGACTATGGTGTTTAGGCTACCAATACCATATTTATCCAATTGTAAGCCTTGGCTTATATTGTTTTCTGCTTTCAGTTTGTGCAGCTTACTTTCAATGGTGGTTAACAATTTTTTTATTGTAGCATTTCAACAAAAATAAGAATCACACAAGGTCCAATGACCTCAGAAGTGAACATTCTAAACACTTGCTACAAATTGAGAAATGTAACTATCATCAAAAAACTAGGTTAATTACCAGTAGTTTTTATTGTTTTGAGCATAGACTTCTAAATAATAGTACTGGTATCTGGACTGGAAGCAGCAGCACAAATCGGCTTATCACTGACCAAAATGTGGCTGAGAGAAAACAAGGAAGTAGTTGATGCTAGTGGTTTAAAATCAACAATCACTGTATTAACCTTGACAAGGCTGACTCATTTAGGAAAGTACTTTTTGCCCAAGGCAGCACGAAAATTTATTCTAGGTGATATATTATGATTTTGCAGTGTATCCCTACGATGAGAGGGTTTTTATATTAGAGATACTCTTCTCCTAGACTGCTTGCTTGCCACAGCTTTTGAGCACAGTCTGCCCAGGTTTGAAGTTGCTGTCTTGTGAACTACATTTTGTCTGGTCTCTATCTGCAAATTTCTTTGGCATGAATATTCCTAACAGGAGAGGCAAAATCTTTGGCCAACACAGCTTTACAGGTCACTGAGACATGCAAACTTTTCTACCATGGTAAGGTAATAGTTTATAGGAAAGCACTGTACCCAAAAGAAAATAGTTGTCTCCACATTCAGAGCTATCACTCACCTCATTTTGGAATATACAAACACCATATGGAGCCCCATCATATCAAACACCAACATCAAGAAACTGCAAACCATTCAAAACACAGTTTTGTAAATCACTACTGGTTACACATGAGATACAAACACTCAACACCTACATGATGAAAACAAAGTCCTTCCAATGGACACACATCTCAAACTTTATGCCACACAACTTAAACAACTGACTCAAACACAAATATACTCTTTACATGATCTTAATGTATACTTAAATTCGCCCAGAAATATGAAAGCCACAATCTTTCATAACAATGAGCAAATTACCATCATCATCTCAAAATCAGACATAACACCTGAGGAATGTAGAGAAAAACTCCACATTCACACTACCATCACCTCACAATACCTCAGTTCTAAAAAAAACAATACTAACACCACACTCTATAATATTCATTTATCAGAACAAACATTACCACATCATATGCGTACAAAACTGGCACAGCTCAGAGTCAACAAATCACCACTCTTGCAAAGCTACCTACATACAGTGAATCTTGAAACTTACATGCCACAATGGCCACTATGCTTATCTCACACACATGACTTTAATCACCTGTTTAACTAAAATGTGGAAAAAGCCCTTAGAAGCAGCAGAGGTAACCCCAAGTGTGAGGATCTAGATTGGCTTCTTTGAGAGATTAAGGGATGGTTACACCAAGATATCCCTGCAGGAGGGGCAACATCAACAAAAAGTAGAAAGAATGGGGGGATGATTGTGCATTTGCTATGCAGGGAGATAAGCTTTTGTGTTGAAACTGTAAAAAATTAAGCAGTTAGATAAAAGCCATAAATGAAAATACTATCATGACAAAAAAATTACAATGACTTAATCATAATTATCCTCTTAAGTCATGCAGAAGACAATTGCATCACTGATGTTTACATTACTTGATTAAATAAACTGATTTAATCTGTTTTTTTTTTGCATATTTAAGATTTTAAAGATTTTGCAGCCAGCAAACACTACTAGTTTACTATATTAATATAGTCAAATGGGTGGGAGTAGTGCAACAGGAGCTAATGTGTGATGAAGTGGAAACTGTGAAGAGATTTTACTATCTTGGAGATAAATTGAATGCCAGTGGAGGATGTGAAGCCACAATGACTGCAAAAACAAGATTTTAATGAAAGAAATTCAAAGAGTATGGAGAGATACTGTTTGAAAAAAAATCTTTTTGCCAATGAAAGAAAAGGTATACAGGGTGTTCAATATTAGCGTTACAGTTCATTTTAGATTGAATTTTTTCTATATTTTTTCAATGTAACTTAACTTTTGACACTTTCTAATGAATCTTTATTCTTTCGGATATTTAAATTTAACTATGGCTGTAGGTTTAGGTAAACGAATCACAATTGTTGAGCTTTTTAAGGCAGGAAAGACTCAAAAAGAAATTTGCAAGGACCTGAAAGTGAACAGAATGCTGGTCTGGAGGTCTCTTAAAAGGTATAAAGAAAGTGGGAATGTGCAAAATCTACCAGGACAAGACTGTCCTAGAAGTGCTAGCACTTTGAAATTGATAAAGAAGTCCAGAGAAATAGTCCAGAGAAATCCGAAAAGATCCATCCGGAAAACAGTAAAGAAAGTCTGAAAAAATCCAAAGAGATCCATCCAAAAAACGGCAAAGGAGGCAAATGTTTCATATGGATTATGTTTATGGTTCTCATAGAGATCTGAAGATGTTCCCATTCAAACACGTGAAGAAGCGGCCAAAACTGTGGGGAAACGCCTTGCCAGTGCCAGAAATTCTCCTCTCCCACCTTGAGGCAGGCACGCTTTCTAACCTCGTTTTCAGTGACAAAAAGAAATTAGATGTTCAACACCATGTGAATCCCCAGAATGATCGTGTTTGGTCATGTGATGGGGAGGTAGGACCTCGAAGAGTCACTCAGGTCCAAGGGATGGCATCAGTAATGGTCTGGGCACCCGTTACCGAATCTGTAAGAAGTCCTTTGGTTTTTGTAGAACAAGGCGTCAAACTAAACCAAGAGAATTACCAAAATGACATCCTTGTTGGTTCATTGTTGCCCTGGGCAAAAGAACACTTTAAAAAATGTCCTAGGATGTTTCAACTAGATTCAGAACCGTCACATGGAGCTAAAAAGACGCAGAAGTGGCTATATCAGCCAATGTTCCCAACTTCATTTCCAAAGAGAAATGGCCCCCTTCATCATCTGATTTGAATCCTCTTGATTTTGGTATCTGGGGGTACCTTGAGAGCAAGGTCTCAGCAATACATCATAAAAGTTTGGAGGTACTGAAGATGAAACTGCAGAAGGAATGGTTAAAAATGATCCAGGACGTGATTTGTGACTTTTGCAAGTCATTTTCGAGGCGTCTTCAGCTTGTAATTGATTCGAATGGAAAGCATATTGAATAAATTGTATTTGTACTGAATTTATATTCATTCTGTAACAATATGTCACCTGTGTTAGTCCAATTGTATGTATCATTTCCCAAATACAGTTATTTGAAGTTGTAACACTAAATATTGAACACCCTGTATAAAAGCTATGTAAGATCATCTATGTTATATGGAAGCAAAATGTGGTCTTTGAAAGAAAATGAAGTAGCTATTTTGAGAAGAGCAGAAAGATATATGGTGAGGGCAATGTGCGGTGTAAAGTTAATGGACAAGAGAAATACAGAGGAGCTGATGGACATGTTAGGATTAAAGGAAGGAGCAGATAAGCTGGCAAAAATTAATGGTATGAGGTGGTATGGTCATGTTTTGAGACAACCTAAGGAAGATGTTATGAAGAAAAGACAATGGTACATGAAATAGATGGAAAAAGTAAACAGGCCTGACTGAGGATGAAATGGAGGAAACAAGTTGAAGGAAACATAAGGATTGGTTTAAAGAAGATGCAGCAGATTGGTGTAGGAAGAGTTGTGTAAGTAGCAAGATGCATCTGGCCACCTCCATTCACATGGATATTTAACCAGATTAAAATTTGATTGATGATATAAATAACTCAGTAGCTTAAAAAACTTGGGCTGCACATGTCCTAGGCCAGGGATGTCCAACCTGCAGCCTGCATTGGAGCCCACTTAATGTTTTTATGTGGCCCACTGCTTACTTAAATTTTTTAGTTATATTTTCATAACTGTTCAGAATTTGATGTCATTGCTGTCATAGTAACATATAGGTAGACGATCTAAATACATCAGTTGGTTGCTGCCTTGAATGATGTCTGATAACTGATCTATGAAAATTTTTATGGGCATAGCTTGTCATAAAAACATGCTCATGCTCAATGTCATGCTCAATTTTTTAAGGCATGAACAGTGACACAGGCTATAATAACACAAAATGGTTTTAAACATTATAGCAAACAAATATATGAATAGAAAATGCAATGCTCTATATACATCATTCAATGCTACTAGAGAACAATCCAAGCCACTAAGATTGGGCCAGATTTCTCAAATCTCAAGTTTAGAATTGAACAAAACAGTCCATGATGTCACCATACAACCAATCAGAAGACATAGCAGTAAACAATTATGTAACTTGTAATGTCAAATCAGCTAAATAGTCATAGCAAATTGCATTTAGCATTTCTTGAATTTTCAAGATGAAAAAGAAAAATAGAAAAAAAGCATAGAACTGTTTCAAAAGTTACAATGCTTATGACTATTTAACATTCCATATAAATAAAATACTAAAATGAATCTTTACAATCACTACGTAGAATAACTTGCAGACAAAATAAATTAAATGGGGGTGGTGGTGTACCGATTATGTGATAACTACTTAACAATGATAAAGATTACATCATAATAAAAAACTTAAAATTACTATAAAAGACTAAAAATTAACTGTATATTAATACAATTAAGATTAAAATTATGAATAAAGTGTGACAGGTTTCCCAGTTTGACAGTTGAGCTTAATTGCCTAAGGTCTGGTGTTGTTCACTTTTATTTGCTCATGTCTAAATGAAATGTCACTCTTCATCTACTGGCAAGCATGCATCACTGTCTGTCTCTTTCAAATGATGACAACAAGGCTTTATTGGAGTTTGTAAATATATACTTCAACCAAGCAATCTTTAATTGCTTATTGAAGGTGTAGATCAATGGTTTCCACCCTTTTTTAGCTCATGGTTCACTTGGAAGAATTTTCTGTGGCCCATAAAATCTAAAACCACCAAAAATTTTTTGGTGGGGAGGACAAACATATAAAATAAAAAAGTTTTGTGGTTGAATAGAAGCATTTGTTTTTCTCTAAGAAAACTAGTGAAGACCAAAAAAAGGGTTTGACTTTAATCACTTTAAAACATTTCTTCATTTTCGTTTAAATAACTAAAAAATAAAAAAATTTTGTAGCCCACCTGAAATTTGCTATGAAACTC
Organism: Diplosoma virens; assembly: GCA_963680785.1. Lineage (NCBI taxonomy): Eukaryota > Metazoa > Chordata > Ascidiacea > Aplousobranchia > Didemnidae > Diplosoma > Diplosoma virens. The sequence continues at coordinate 43,250,236 of OY796882.1, read as the reverse complement.
TGTGTACATGATTTTAATCAGCATATTTTAATTTCATTATAAAAATTTGAAAAAACATATAAAATTTCTTTTTAAAAAAGTACAAATACTGGTTGAAATGTTTTTTAAATTTTTTAACTATTTTTCTATGTGCTTAATTTGGATGAAATTTTTAGTTTTATTTTTCTTGTTTTACTTTCAAGAAATATTTATTGTTATATTCAGTATAGTGTTTCATAAAATGCCTTTCAAGATTTCTCTGGTAAAGAAAAATGCAACAGAAAAACAGATAAGACTTTCATTTTGAAAAATACAAAAGCAGGCATGTTTCCATTTAATATTTAAAAGTTTTTTAAAAGCATAGCTTATTTGTTTGGCTTTGCTGCAATAAATGTACAAAAAATATCTCCCAATTGACTAAGAATAGTAAGGTTTGTATATTATTACAATAAATATAAAAGCTATCAAGCTTAAGTTATTTTACCAGGTTTTCTGCCAATTTGGCTTTGATTTCTTACCAATGACTTGTCATAATTGGCTGTTTAACACTCTATAACTAATCTTAATTTTTGTCCTTGCATTTGCTGAATTGCTTTGGTTACTCGTTTTTCAAAAAAACTTTTTTAACACAAGAATGCTTTTTTAAAACTTTTTTTGAGTTGACCCGAAACCAGGTAAAGTCAACTAGTTGGTTACCCTTGTTGTACTGCATATACATATAATTTCAATTTTTTCAAGATAAAGAATGTTTACGAAGTGTTTTATGTGAAACTTGATTTTATTTTTAGAAACTATTAACAAAAGAACAAGAAGAAAGAGCTATTGCAGACTTGCCAAGTTTATTGGAAATTTTTGGCTTCACTTATCTGTATTGTGGATTTTTAGTAGGGCCTCAAGTAATTTATTGATTTTTTTAAATTAAAAAATAAATTATGTTTTTTGAGCTTAAAGCAAAGGTGCTTAATTGCTTTTAGCTGGTTGGTATTTTTTTAAAATATTGGTAGATTTCCATTATGAAGCTTTTAAAAAATGAAAGACTTGGTGTGGCCTTTGGAAGGACTACATTACAACCAATCCAAAATTAAAAACTTTTATGTTAAAGATAAACAATTATTAAAAATTACTACAATGCAAAAACCAAAATATAAATTCTTATTTAAATTTATGTACAAAATAAAACTGTCTTTGGATCCAAACACAGGAACAAACATAATATTCTTTTCCTTGTTGCTTTATTATTTTTTCCCAGTTTGCTAATCTTAATCAATTCAAGTTATCTCTTGTCTGTTCTGTCTGGCTTTTCTTAAATGCAAAGTCTAAAAATTTTATACCAAACAATGCGTTGATATATTGAACAACAGAATTATTGATTGCATTGAATAGAAGAATTTAAATGCTGGTTTGATTCACTACAACCAAGGCTGGGGAGTAGGAGTAAGGAGTAAGAGGAGTCAAAGTTTTCAAGGAGTAGGAGTAACCAAAAAGTATTTATTATTCCTTACTTCTTCAATTATATTCCACACACAAACATAAAAATTATTACACTGCACTATTTATAAATTATTATATTGCACTATCTAATTAATATCATTAATTCTTTTCTTTTTGTTTCAGGCTTTTAATAAATAACAATAGTTTTAACAAATAAGAGTTGGAATAGGAAAAGGAGTAACATTAAGAAAAAAATCTTATTCTAAAGTAGTTGTAGGAGTAGCATTAAAAAACATCTTACTTCGAAGTAGGAATAGGAGTAACCCCAAAATCACCACTACTCCCCAGCCCTGACCACAACAGCATCAAATTTAAATAAAGTTGTTAATAAACTTTATAACATTGCAATTCCTTTTTTTAATCTATTCACTATAACATTCTATGCTGCACTTTTATTCTAGAGAGTATTGGGTTAAACTTAGTATTAAAAGTTTACTCTTAAAATTATTCTTTGAGGTAATGAGATAAGTAGTAATATAAGTAATTAGCTATGCATTCTTTGTTGTACTTTTCCCTTTTATTAAAATCGTTTTTATTGACCTTATTGATATTGTCTTATTTAACATGGAAGTTGAACAATAACATTTAAATTACTCAGATCTTGAAAATGCAAAGCTAGAGGATGTTACATGGACTTCTTGAAGCTTATTCATAGGTTAACTAATAAATTCCACCAGGTAAAAGGGTTAGGGTTAGGGTTATGGTCATCATCAACAAAGAGAAACTCCACAACTTCCAATTGCACTTTAGAAGGTACATGATTGGGGTGGAATATACCTAGAACCTATTTGTAGAGCCCCTTATCTTGATAACTATAGCACTAGAAAATATTGCCATTGTTTATGGTTTCAAGTAATTGAGTCCAAAAGGCTTCTGTTTTTTGTAGAATTGAAGAATTCGTTATTTTAATTAATTATGCTGGTTTATTCTCAGGAAATTGTTGATTTTGTAAAACTGTCAAATGTGAGGAAATGGTCACCATTAGAAGTGGTCATTTTTTAGATTAATTCAAAATATGGGATTTAATAGTTTCCTCAGGCATGATTTTAAAAAATCGGACCGGTTTTTTTGTTTTTTTTTATTATTGCCTACAAAAATATTTTGATTTGTTAATCTGAACAAACTTCTAAAAATAAATTTCTGCCCGATCTTAAATTTGTGTTTTAAAATTTAATTTGGTGTGCATGAGAAATTATTGCCAGCAAAAAGTTTTTGTCATTAACCTCTTTTAATTTCGTACTGCTTTATCATTTCTGCCCTTGGCGCATAAGTCTAAGTTCAATTCCCGGAGTGCTTTAATCTGGCAATATTTTTAACGTGTCGCCAGGATCAGACCTGCTACGATAGTACCAGGTAATTGGTCGCCTTACGCGGCGTAAAGTTGCGTAGATGGACAAACTGATGATACCTTACGGTATACAAAGCAAGTATAGTAATCATAGGTTTGCTTTTTGTTTGATAATGAACCACAGTGTGCATTCTGTTTGGAGCGAAAACGTTAGCAAAAATGTATTTGATTCAGTGACAAATTGCGATCGGTAAATATTTTTAATTAGTTATTTTTCGAGTTTGCATAAACTAATCATAACATTTTATTGCACAAAAATTGTAATAATAATGGAAGAAAATGAAAGTTTTTCTTAATTGCTCTAATATAATTAAAAATAATAATTAACAAAGTTCTGTTACTTTTGCCAAAATGGTGTGGTCAAATTGCTTTTGCTTTACAGTATTATATTCGGGTTGTTTTATCGCGTCATGGCGAGAAAATTTTGACACGTTCTTACAAAAGTAATCGTTTCGCTCATTTTCATTAAAAACTTTAACGAATGGCAGAAAGAAAAATAAAGGTTTTTTCCTGAATGATTAAGCCATCCGATAAGTTGTATTTAAAAAATACTCATTTTCTTAATTGACCCCGCCATGATCTGCTTTTGCAAGCTAAATTATTTAAGTGTTGCTGCAATTGCTTTTTTATACATCTCTTTTTTGAATAGTTTCCGCTACAAAAGTTTCGTGATTTAAATAATGGCAAGTTGACTGACAATCCTGGAAACTATCCAAACAGGTTTGTGCTTCATTTGAAACATTGTTTTAAAAGTGCTTCTTTAATTTGTTTTGAAGCCAACAGCCAGACCAAGCCTTCTATTATACTAACTTCATACCGGAAACGTGTTTCGCTATGGCTGTTTCCGCAACACCATGCCTGGACAAACACTGCCACTCACGAGAAAAGATCGCAATAGTATTGAGTTTTTCGGATTTCTTGTTCTGAGAACCAAATTCGCATGTTTCTGCGGTTAAAATCTCTTCACATAAAACAGCAAACTTTTGAGTTTTGCAGTTTTTGTTTTATTTTTAGAAAATAATTGATTTTTTCTTAAATCAAAGTTGAAAGCTATTTTAGAATATTGTTTAAATTATGGCCTGTTAATAGGCCATGTCTAAAGCAATATTTTTTTCTGTTTCAAAAAAACGTACACGTTTTTAAAATCTGCTATTTGTAAAAAAGATATAAATTCGAAGTTTTAGAGATTTGGAACCTATATAGAAAAATGCAGTGTGTGTGAAGTATAAGGGACTACATAGGATACTTGTTAAACTCAAGCTAATATTTTTTATTCAGACAAATTTAATTAACATTACTTTTCAGTTTTATACCTGGTTTTCGTCGTGGCATTTCTGGTACTGTCACACTACTAGCACAGAGTTATTTGGAAGCAATTTTTTACCCAGAGTTCTACACAACATCTGTTTATCAGGTAAGCGCTTTATGCTTCAGAAAGTTTTACAAAACCTTTTTACATTATGTTGAAGTACAAACAACAAAGTTAAAATTGAATAATTGTAATCAGGGCGTCGAACCGGATCCGTAAACCCGTATTAACCATTATTATTTTTTGAACCCGAACCGGAACTGAACCCGAAAAAATAAAATTTGCTGAACCTGAACCGGAGTTGAACCCCTAAAAATAAAATTTGCTGAACCTGAACCGGAGCTGAACCCGTAGAAAAAAAAATTGCTGAACTCGAACCTGAACCGGAACTTTATTTTAAATGGATCCGGTTCGACCGTTTGATGCTCAAATTTTAATTTTAAAGTTATTTATAGAAGAATCAGAATCACAATTTTGTCTTTGAAGTTGCCGCAATTTTTTTGGTCGCGATACTTTTTGTGAGGCAATACAGAAACGTTATAAACAACTTTTTCAGGCGAGAAGTTAAAGCAAAAACATGTCACTTGCTAGATAGGAAAGCGAGATTTTTAAATATATGCTAAAGCAGTTATTCTTAAGTTTTCTACAGTGCCATACTTTTAAAAAAATACATATTAATATAGAGACGTAGCAAACATAGTGAAACCATCGTTGGTGAAACCAAATCATATAGGACAAAAATCGCATCTAGATTATGACTCTTATTTTTAATGTAACTAGTGTTTTTTTTAAGGCGTTTTGAGGAACCGAAACGGTCTCTCAAAATCTGCTTCTACAATAGTGTAAACAAAGCTAAGTACGCTCAGGAACAATAGGAAAAAAATTAGCGGTCTTTCAAAATTGTTTAGAGGTTCCTCAAGCCAAACCTTAAAAAAAACACTGAGTGTAACAATTAGTTAAGTTATTGGAATAAACTAATTAAAAAAAAAACTTTAAGGTGTCTTTCGAATAATTTTTATACTAAAAATCTTTTAAATTAAAATTACACGTAGTCGTAGTCTACGCAACAAAGCAAAATTATTTGACGCCATTGAAAAATCAAAGCTGCACATGCAAGCTGTTGGGGAACCACTCGACTAAAATTTAGTTGCGTGGAGAAGTTTAATAAAAAAGCAGTGTAAACTTATCGAATGATTCGGGTTCAGTGTAACTTATAGTTGCCCCAAATGGTTTTCACTAGTATGATGGTATCCCTAACAGTCGAGATTGAGTGAAAAATAATGTCGAGCAAGCAATGCAATAAAGTTAATTAATTTTTGATTTTTCAAAAAAACAAAATTTTTTAAAGAAAATTTGTTGAGATTAGGAAGAGAAGTTATTAACCTTCGCCTTGTAGCGTGAAGTTTAAATAATATTTTGTAAGCTAACTGCTTTTCTCTTATTTCTCAGCTTCTTATTAGGCTCAAATTTGCATGTTGAAATCTAAAAAGGCCTTCACTTTTGCGGTAAGGTTGATTCGAGATGAGCTGTTCATAGTTTTTAGGCTTATTTAAAGATACTACAGCAGTGAAAATTGGATTACTTAAATTTTTCATTTGCTTCAATGTTCGCTTCAAATTTACGTCAAAGATTTATCTCTTAAAATTGTTTAGTGAAGATTTGGCTGACTCAAACTTTTTTATTGCCTTAATACATGTATTTCGTCATAGACGTTTTCATAAATTACCTCGTGCGTTAAAGCCTCTTGGGAGATTTTGTTTCGCGCACATGTGCTTCTAAAATTTTCCACTGAAGAGATAAAGATTGAGTTGTTTGTCAGAATGGAGATTGCAATTTATAATAGATACGATTTTAAGTTTTCATCGATTAGATAACACCAGATTTGATTTTAATTCATTTGTATTTCTTTTTATTCTTTCGTTTACTAAAACTTCTTCAGATACCATAAATAAACCCAAAAACAGATGATGATTAAGCGCAAAAATTTTTTTGCTATTGAAAAATATTCGTTTTCAATAACAAACATTTTTTTGTTTGACCGTCATCGTTTTTGTTTTTTATTTATAGTATCTAAAGAAGTTTTAATAAAAAAAAGCTTATAAAATTGGATGATATTTAACTAGAATTTTTGCATTAAAGGCCCGTTTCCACTACGAGCGTGGAAAAGAGCATTCTTTGTCTCTTTTATTGATCTTCGATTGAAGCGAGCGCAAAAAAAAATGAATAAAACAAACGAAGAATGCTCTTTTTCACGCTCGTAGTGGAAACGGGCCTTAAGCATTCTTTGTTTATTTTATTGATTTTTTTGCGCTCGCTTCAATTTTAACCGCTCGCTTCAATCGAAGATCAATAAAAGAAACAAAGAATGCTCTTTTCCACCTCGTAGTGGAAACGGGCCTTTATTAATGGCTGTTTTTAATTGCAAAACCACCAACCTTTTAGTTTATTGATAAAATTTGGTCGCACGTCTCAACGCCTAGAAAAGCGAATTAAACAACACGTTCCTAGATCCATCGCCAATCCTCCTGCCTCGCACAACCGCCAAAGCCTTTCCCGCTCTTGCAAGGCCAACATACGCCCACAATAATTTCACAAATCCGCCATTGGTCAACATCTTGACAACGCCCAATGCGCTCTTTACTACAACAACGAAAAATTTTCTATTCTCGCTCGAGGTGGCTCTTCTTTTCACCTTTCTGCTCTTGAAGCGACTTTCATTAAATCTCTCAAACCCCTTCTGTGTAAGCAAAAAGAATTCGTCTACTCTTTGAAAATTTCTTAATCTTTTTTCTCATTGGCTAACTTCTTTCAGCCAATGAGAACTCTGCTTTCCCCTTTATAAGTCAGTTCGGTTTCGATTCTGCTTAATTCTGACGATTTCCCCTGAAGAATGTCAGATGAAAAGTTTGGGAAGAAAAATCTTTTACTTCACGCAATCTTTAATGACGTTTCATAATTAGTAAACTTTCTGCGTGAGGGCCACCACTAAAAACTTATCAAAAAAATTCTTAGACAAGTGTATCAGTGGCTAGTCCAAGAAAGATCTATATAAACTTATATAAACGCAATCTATAAGAAAGTTTTGAGATCACAAAACAACAAAAAACTTCCGTTTCCGCTTTTGGCGCTCGCAAGATCATTACTATAAATTTATTAGTAAGACTTGGTTTTTACAACCAAGACCCATGCCGGTGAATTAGTTTAATTTAATTTTTTTAAAACCTGTCCCAGAATTTTTTTAAAAACCCTTTTTAAGAATATCTTTTGTGTTTCCGACTGCATGCCATCACTCCTCCAGGAAGCGCGTCTGCGGACGCCCATGATAACATAAGGTAACAAATTGTGTTTACAGTCCTAACGCTTGTCAGAAATAGACAAAAAATATATATTCCGAACCCGAACCGGAACTAAACCCGAAAGAAATTTTTTTGCTGAACCCGAACCGGAACTGAACCTGAAAAAAATTTTTTTTGCTGAACCTGAACCGGAACGTTATTTTAAACGGTTCGACGCCCTGATTGTAATGTGGAACTTTTTAAAATTCCTCCCTGCGCCGCGGCGCATAGTTGGAGAATCCTTTGTTGCTGTTTTAAGAACATCACTCCAATTCTCCGCAACTGGTATGCCGCAGAAAAACGGCAATTTAAACATACTCATAAAAGAGAAAAAATTATGTTTTTTGAAGTAGCGACCTAAAAGCTAAAAAATTAAATCTAATTTTCATTGCGTAAAGTTTTTGGTGATCAGTTTTTTTTTAAGACTCGTTTCGTACATGATATGCGAAACTTGGATACATCACATGAAAAAAACCGCTCTCAATGTAGTAAAGACCACAGAAAAAAATAGTCTTCACTTTATTTATAGAAAGTTAGATTGAAAATTAAGGCTTTTATGTATTGGGCTATCATGTCTCAAGTAAAAGAAAGCGTTGGAAACTTAGTGAAGACCAAAAAAAAAGATCTGCACTCTGGTTTAAGTGTGCCGCGGGCGCGACAAGTTTGAAAACCACTGTCCTAGACAAGCAAACTTTTGTGATGTCGTAATTACGCAAACTCGCATTTTCCTGACAAATCGCCGACGAATGAAAGTTTTGTAAAATATTTGCATAAATATTTTTGTGTAGTCCTAGACAAGCAAGCTTCTTGTGATGTCATCATTACATAAAATCGCGATTGTTTTACGTTTTTTTCATTCTGCATATGATGATTTGGGCGCAACAAAAATCTAGTGTTTTTAAGTTTAGCAAAACTGAATCTGTTATTTCATTGCAGTGGGCGTTCTAACGGCGTTTGGTGTTGCTGCGCCAAGTGCCTAAAACATTTGTCGTTGGTATAAACAATTTGAAGAAACAAGTTGCTTGCATAAAAGGAAGAGCCCAGAACGAAAAAAATTATTTTTGTTTTTAAGGGAATTCTTAGCAATGACTTATCAGAAATATGCGCGCTTGGGACGTCACAATAATATTGATTTTGAAACTGCTCGCAATTCATACATTACGAGTAATTGAGATGAAATGCAATATGCAAATAAAGAAATTGCTCAAAATTTAAAAACTGATTTTACTAACAAACACAATTCAAAACAAATTTTACAAAACAAAATTTCACTTTTGTTTTAATTTCTTCCTCCACCCATTCTTTTAGATCGCACCATATTGTGAGATAATTTCCAGTTATAATTTGCTTGTTGACGATTAAAACTGTTAGCGTTTTATAATTTTTGACTATCGCTTGAAATCGCTTCGATATTAATCAATTTTAAACATTTTTTAATTTTATGTTTAAAAAAACTCTAATATGCTTAAAATTTTTACAGTATAATTGGTTTTAAGTAAATAAACTGTGACTTGTAAATTTTGAATTTAAATTACGGTAAATTAACTAAACACTAAAACCGCAAGAATAATCATAAAAAATTGGCGCGTCGCTTTTATGTGAACTCAAACGCTTTTAGATTTGCTGTCACGTTCAATAATGCCCAATTTGTTTAATATTTCACACTTCCAACACAGTTTTGTAAATTGTTGAATTGAATATAAATGTTAAGTTTGTTGTTACAGTAATATAACTATTACACATTTTACTTATGCCCTATCGGTTTTTAAAAAGATCCAAAAAAAGTTCGAAGCAACCATGAAAATTGACTTAAAAATTTATATTTAGAATTCATCATTTCTCTTCAAGGTCGGTTACATGGGTGCAACAGGATATGTGGGTTTTCTACGATATATTGGCGTATGGATGGTCAATGTAAGTTTTTATTGTTGTTGCTATTAATTCAGCTTAGCTGTTGATAAGTTTTAAAAATCTTTTTGGCTTACATGAAGTTGGAATTTTTATTAAATTTATTATTCACATTAGTTAGTACTTTGCAATTTATTTTTTGGCTTTTTTTTTTATTCTCACTCTTATAAAGTTTGACATTAAGTTATAGTTAGTACAGTTAAATTTCGTTATAGGGCAAGCAGAAAAAGAATTTAAATTGAACTGAAATATCGCTAGCTGATTTAGCGGCGTTATCTTTCTTTGTTTAAAATATTGCTTTAAATTTTTCGTTAAAATGTGTTGTTTTTTGATTGGCTTGTTCCAAAATTCAAATGCAATATACCAAAGTGCAACTTATAAACGACTTTTATTTTTAAAACAATTCTTAATCTTTAATAGGAACCAGACATGGGGTAATCGTAATCGGTAATCGGTTACAATCGATTACGCTTTTTCATGTAATCTTTTACATTGAGTTAGCATTCAAGCGCGGAAATCTAATTTGCGACGTCACATATTGTTGCCCTTCAGATAAACGATTTCAAAATTAATCGAATTTTTTTTTTTTCGCTTTCAAAAAAAGAAGCTATAGACCTATCTCTTTGCTTTCTGTCACCTTTAAAATCTTGTAGAGACTTATTAATGCCCACGTCGAACCAATTATAGGCCAACTGCTACCTAGAGAGCAAGCTGGATTTCGGCGCCGAAGGTTGACGGCATATCAAGTCACTCTTACTCAAAAAATTGAGGATAGTTTTTCGGTCAAAAAGAAGGCCGGCGTTGTGTTTGTCAATTTCCAGCAGCTTACGAATATGGCACCGCGGCTTCACCTGCAAGCTGCTCCGTTTTTCGCACTGGCACATGGTCTGATTGATTATGGAACTTGTTCGGAATCAAAGTCTTACCCTCATCACCGGTACCGGAAAACAAAGCAGGTTACAACGCCTTAAGAATGGCCTCCCACAAGAATCAGTTGTGGCTTACTTCTTGTTTGAATTCTATACCTATCGGTCCTGCCAGTAACAGTCTGCGGAAATGCTTATGCTGGTGACCTGGCCATCTTGCACTATACACGCAACTGGCAGGAGTTAGAGGGGATTCTTACTCAGGACATGGCAACCCTATCCTTCTATCTTTACAAATAGAAGTTCAAGCTCGGTATAACAAAGACTGTGTCGGCAGCCTTCCAACGTGAGCTTAAAATCTTTGTCAATGGACAAGCCCTACCGTTTTATGATGAACCCACTTATCTCAGAATAAAACTGGATAGGGCACTCACGTTTCGCTGACACTTAAAAGAGTCACTACTCAAGAAGTTAACATCTCGCCTTCTAAAGCGATTAGCTGGATCAAGCTGGGATGAGGATGTCACAGTACTCCGCACAGCCACTCTTGCCTTGGTCCGTTACATGACTACTGTGCGTTTGTTTGATGTCGCAGAGCCCATGCTTACCTTATCGACAAGCCCATTAACGATGCCTGCGTCGAACACCAACAAACAATTTTTCTATCTTAGCATCCAACCAACGCCGCGCTCAGGAGCCAGAACGCCTCTTATATAAAAGGTTCCTGTCCTACTTCATGGACAGCTGCGGCAACTTAAATCGAGACACTTATTTGTGCCTGCTGCACTGAAACTGCTGAACGACCCCGTCCAGTCAGGCATCGGTGTAGCACGATGGGCGGAATATAAATGGAGCATGACCAACGCAATTTTAGGCACCCCAACTGTAACGTATAAACCAAGTATAAAAGTTTTGGTTTTACTGTGTTATTATTTATAATTCATTGTAAATTGAGCAGATAACAAAACTTTTTAGGAAGGTGTTTGTATTCTCTGTGGACTTGGATACACAGTTGATCAGAAAACAGGGAAGATACAATGGAATTCTTTGCGTAATGTCATTGTCCACAAATTTCTTCTCGCTGAAAGCTTCCAAGACGTTATTAACTCTTTCAATATAAATACGAATAACTGGATAATGAGGTGACTTTAATATTTTATGCCAAATTATTTATTGTTTATCATTTCTCAAGATAAAAAGTAATGCATTTGAGTTGTTTTTTGGGGAAAAAACGAATATGGTTTGTTGTAGTGTATGCCTGGACGTTTTAAAATTTTGGTAAAAAATAGAAGGCTAATTTTCAAAAGAAAATTTATTTAAAATTTTTTCATTACAAATAGAAAATTTATTTGATAGAGTTTAAAACCCTGAATTATACACTTGACATTTTCATGTGAAACTATTTTTAAAAAAATTGTTTTGCGGGCCAGAATTACAGTATATAAAAAAAGGGGGAGTCAAAAACATAACTGTACTAGAAAGTAAAGGAAAAGCTGCAAGACAATAATTATCTGTTAAATTATATACTATATCTATTTCTTTAAAAATAATAACCACATTATGGTCGCATATGAATAAAACTGTAATTAAACTGCTTTGCAAATTTAAGAGTATTAAATAAACGTAATTTAAATGTTAAAACTTTTGACAAAAAAGTGTTGTAAATATGGGCAAAACCATTTAAACCCATCGAAATATGTTTATCTAATTGAAGCTTTTATAGCGCTCTGGTTACTCCGTAACTCCGACAGAATCAAAATATTATTTAATAGATATGTTTACAAGCGATTACGCTTTCTCGGAATCAAACAAGTGTCACAGGCGGCTGCGTTGTCATTTCTCGCAATATGGCATGGTATTCACGAGGGATACTTCACCACTTTTGCATATGAATTTCTTACCATGAACGCAGAAAAACAGGTGAGTGATTTAAACTGGTTTTGTTTTGTATATAGCAATGTTCTTGTCTATAGATCATGGAAATTTTTTTCATATACATCTTCGCTCTTTTTTGTTTTATTCAACATTTCAATGACTATCTTAGTCTCGTATTTTGTTTCGTTCGCATTCAAGAATTAATATCTACATTGATTTTTAACACTAGTTTGGTGCGCCGCCTTTTGAGCTTGCAACAATTCACCATCGAGTGTTCACCGAATCACTAAACAAATGCTTTTCGTAATAGGCTGGTAACGCTGTTTGCACAAATCAACCTTTGAACTTAACATTTTGTTTTTATTTCGGCAGCTTTTTTCCGTACTCAGCGACTTAGAAATTGCCAAGTACATCCGGGGAAGTCCAGCGTTGAGTTGGGTGCCTCGAGTTGTTGGTTTTATTTATGTTCATGTTCTTTTCGGCTACTGCATCATCGATTTTTATTTACTAAAATGGTCTTTGTTTTACCCGGTTAGTCTAGTACTTTTGCTTTAATTCTGTTTGTGCTAAATATCTTATCACCTATACGTCACTAAATTATCGTAAGTAAAATCTCTTCGAGAATAGCTTCTAGATGCGATTGTGGGCTTCTCGCCGAATTAGCTATTGGTTGAAACTTTTTGGTTCTTGCTTTCACTTCGACTTTTCGTGAAAGCTCCCATGTTGTATAGTCCAAATCTAAGCTTTGTAGTTTGAGTTTTTGAACGGTTGATACTATCGTTATCAGTTTTTAATAGTTGATACTGAAATTTGATGCGCATGAAAAATGCTTTTTCTTTGTTTAATGGCTACAGCAAGGATTCCCAACTGGGATTCACGGGAAATTGCAAGAAGTGGAGAAGGAAAAATATATTCAGTTGAAGGTCCATGGCATTAGTTTGTTTGCCCACAGGGCAACTTTTTTAACACAATATTTTTGATTTTACCTTTCTGAACACTAAAATTCATGTCTCTGATACCAAAAAAGGTCATCATATTAATTCAATTTACTATTATGTCTAAAGATATTTTACAAACCAGGTTTAACAGTTTTTTGGTCGTCAAGTAAACTTAAGGCAGTTTTGTTTTTATGAAAAAAATTGTACATATTTGTGTATAGCTGCTTACCGAATAATTTGAGAAAAAAGGATCCATGAGTTGAAAAAGGGCTGCAGCATTTTGACAACTTCGGCGCATGAGAATTAGGGACGTGAGTTGGACGCACACAATTGACAAATACAAGAACGGTGCAACTTAAGAAACCGCACATTTTGAAAACTGAGCAGGCTTTACTTAAATTTGCTGAATTATATTGTAATTTTTGTAAAGCAAACCATCGAAAAAAATTACTTAACTTTTAACTTTGTTTTTTGCTTGAAAGAAAGCTCATCCATAGGATACGTTCTTTTATTCATACGGATATGTGAACTCTTTTAATATATTTAGAATCAAGAATTTGTTTTTGAACATCAGCACATTCAACTAGAAATCGTCGTTTTTGCCTTCAGTACAAAGGGTTAGATTCTTGCCCACATCAAATGAAAATTCAGCACATTCAAGTTTTTGGCTGATCCTAATTTTTGTTTTCAAAACTAAAGTTGATTTTAAATGTTCTTTAACGATATTTAGGCAAACTAAAAACAACTCTATTGAGTGATTTCGACCATCCACTATTTTTTTTTTTTTTTAATAAACGCAAAACTAAAAAGTTTGTGCAAAACAATTATGAAAGCTCAATAATAATAATTGAAACAGCAAGTAGACCCAGGTTGCATCGTAAGATAAGCCTAATTGTTATTAGCTCTGGCTGTGCTGTACTAGTTCCAATGTTAATTATTTCTGCAGGCCGTGAGGTATGTGTGAATTAAAATGTTTTAACATTTTCACCATTTTTTAATTTAAAATGTCCAGAATTTCATGGGGTGGGGTTTTGAGTAAAAACTTGACACAAACTTTTAGCTTATTATGATGTCATAAAGATGTGGCACGCGACGATTAAAGTTTAAAGTTTAGCGTTTTTAGGGTATTTCGCGTATCTCAAAAACCACTTGTCGTAAAGAGATGAGATTTGGCATCAAAATGTGCGGAGGATCGATTTTCTATGATCATTTGTTAAATCAGAAAAAAACAAAAAATGCACTAAAGTTGACCGAGTTTTTTAAACATATGATGACTATACTGTAACAGAAAAAGTTATCTAAAAAAGACAAATTTTTTGCAAATTTTCATTCTCGTAGAACAGCGTGGTCCAACTACAGGCCCGCGAAACAATTTTGTGCGGCCCGCGGAACAATTTTGCACAATTCAAGTCTTGTCGATCATAAGTAGCGGCAATCTTTTATAACAGCGTGGTCCAACTACGGGCTCGCGGGCTGCATGCCGCATATCAATTTTGCACAAGTCTTGTCGATCAGAAGCAGCAGCCGTAATTTTTTTTTGGAGAACGCTATAATTTTGCGCCAAAATAGGAATTTTAGAGACCGATTCCAAGTGAAGACCTTTTTTTTTTTTTTTTAGAGAACACCCTGATTTTGGAACGAAAATAGGAATTGAGAGACCGATTCCAAGTGAAGACCTTTTTTTTTTTAGAGAACACCCTAATTTTGGAACGAAAATAGGAATTTTTAGCCGACTGAGGCCCGCAAACTCGAATAATTTTGAAAAGTGGCCCACAAGAGTGGAGAAGTTGGACCACCCTGTCGTAGAATATCTGATGCAGTAATATCCATTGTTTATTTCATCCCATGCTTAATTTACACTCACATCTGCATGGCACAATTATTTGAGACCAGGAAGAAGTTTTAACACAATACTTCCATGATCTAATATTTGTAAATCAATGCACCGACTACAAGATAATAGTTTTCCGTAAAATTTTGATGCAATAGACCAGTACTTATATTGAAAAACAACTGGATGACCCAACATGCAAGTTTTTAAAAAGCCCCCGGGTTTTAAGTAATTATAAGAGCTGTTTTAAGGATGTAACTATTGCCTTGATGTAGAAGCGGTATCTCCACATTGTAAGTAAACAAAAGGTGGAGACCAAG
This sequence comes from Diplosoma virens, assembly GCA_963680785.1. Taxonomy (NCBI): domain Eukaryota; kingdom Metazoa; phylum Chordata; class Ascidiacea; order Aplousobranchia; family Didemnidae; genus Diplosoma; species Diplosoma virens. Next base: position 43,235,036 of record OY796882.1, on the reverse strand, counting down.
CTCAAGGGTGTGACAGGCAGATGTAATTTAGCAAAAAATAGGTCTTGAGATGAGCCCTCATCCCTAGGAATGGGTCGGGTAAGCCCACCAGGAGGTAGTGGAAATTGTGGAAAAGTAAATGAAGAGTCTGTTTAATATGTGCTGGTGTAAGTCAGCTATTTCTGATAACTCTTGAAATTATCCTTTATAAACAAGCTCATAGAAACGAATTCTGAAAAATAAAATTTTCTTCAAAAGCTTAATGTAGAGTTACAGCTTGGACGGCACGATTAACTGATACCGTGGAAACGTTTGAGCACAATGTTTCTGAGTTCTAATATCAGTAAATTGATGGACAACTACAAAGAAATATATTTACCTTAAACTTTTTAATGCAATAGATCCGGCCAAGCCAACATTTGGTTGTTTTTTTTCACGGTTTTATGCAGCTCTTACACTGATAATGTCTTTGTGGTTTTTTAGTGGGTATTAGTTTATTTGACAATGTGTTACAAGCAGGGCATGCTATGGAATGGAATAGAAATTTTCTATATTCCATATCCATCGAAATCTTCCATTACATTCCGTCTTCTTTCATTTCATTTTCCATACTTTTTATTATTATATTAAAAACCCTAATTTTCTTACCATGTAAATTTTAATAAGTGTTTATAATTCCAACTCAGGGGTGGGCAAACTTTTTTGCTCCAGGGCCGCATTGAGAAGTTGATTTTGTTTGAGGGCCGCATTATAATGATCTCTAAAAAAAAGGTCTTCATTTTGAATTTATACATTTTATTATTATTATTTAAATTGCAAATACTCCAAAGGGGCAACCAAGCAAGTTATCTATCTCTACATTTTTTGAGAGACACACATTGCAAGGGAACCAGGCACTCAGGATTGAACTTTAAAACTGGCCTTATATTGAAGTTGCAAATTGCTTAAACGTCAATGCTGAAATATCACTAATCTGGTTCTGCTTCTTTTTTTTTCCTACCCTATTCAATTGAATCTACTCACCTTTGGCTACTATTTTTTTTTCATCATTTTGTGTGTCTGATCAAAGGCGGTTTTATTGACTGCACTTAGTATGTAAACAGCCTTAAAATGAGCAAGTATTGAAAATGTATGGAAGTATGGAAAATTTTTTTCATTCCATTCCCTACTTTAACAATTCCTCCTTACTGAAATTTTTCTTCCATTCCATTCCATAGCATGCCCTGGTTGCAAGCAGTGACTTTTTTCGGTCTTCACTTTGTTAAAGAAAGCCTTGTTTACTCGAAGTAAAAACCATAAAAGCGTTTGCGAATAAAGTTTGTTATAAAAGGGTATACAATCTGTCGAAAGGATACTGGGTTATTAAATTAAGGACCATGCTCTTTGTGTTAACACAGTAGAAATTGTACCTTTTGTTCTATGATTGCTGGCTATCTTTGCAATCGATCACTACTTAGAACTGAAAAAAATTGCTGACACAAACTACAATTTTTGGAAAAACCTCACGAGTTTTGAAGATTTTTAGAGGTTTTAAAAATGTTATTGCTTTGCACGAAAAAGTTAGTCTTCCGATTGTGAGTTGGATAGGTAGATACGTATAATTAAACCATAAATTTTACTTTGCATCAAGCCTCTCATTTTTCAAGGAGGTCTAATGATTCTTGTTGCATGTGGCATGAGATAGAGCCAGAAAGAGCTAATCTTGCCATCTACTACACTTGCAGTGTCATACCTGCGTCTTTCTGATATCCACACCACCTACATTGCATTTTTCTTCCTTCCCTGTGATCTTTATAAAACAAAATGCAATTTTTAAGAATCCGTTTTTTGCGATATTGTTGCGTTTATGCATAACTTTAAAGAGTCATCAGAAACAACTGACTTGCATCAACACATATTGAGACATCACTTGAAACAAAAGGTATTTTAAATTTCTAAAATGGTGAAAATATGAAGCGCCCTAATGTAAATAATTGTTTTAAAAAAACTTTATTGCAGATAATATTCTTATTTACACCGAGTAGAAGAGATTTGATTCAGGCTATCTTGTGGCATTAAAGTTAAGCCGTGCTTTTTTTATCCTGAGTCAAATTTGCGTGATTAACCATTGAATGGTCTTAAGTTCTTCTCTTTTCTGTGTCCAATTTAAAGCCCCGTCACATTAAACCTGGCTCAAAAATTAAAAAATGATATCTTTTTTAGTGGTTAGAGACCTTTTTTTGACCGTGGCCACACTTTAGAACAAAATTTCGAGCTCGTCGTAAACTACTTGCATGATTAAAGAAAAATTTGTCACAAAAAGCTCAGTGCCCTGAAAAGTGTTATTGACTTGTAATTTTTTATTACCATTTAACTTGAAGCAAAATGTTATAAAAAATGATTAGGAAGGCCATAAAATTAGTTGTTTGTATAGATCAGTGGTTTTCAACCGGGGTTCCGTCAGAACAGTTCAGGGGTTCCGCAAGTTGTCTGTGGAAGATAAACTTCGTGTGTGTCTATCAAACACAAGACCTAATTTTAAAGAGTTTTGCAAGAAACATTAGGCTCAAGTTTTTCATTGAATTTTTTACGAGAATAAATGTAATTTTTTACAGTTTGTATTAATAATTTCAGAGACCGATTCCAAGTGAAGACTTTTTTTTTAGAGAACACCCTGATTTTGGGACAAAAATAGGTGTTTTTAGCCGGTTACGGCCCGCAAACTCGAATAATTTTCAAAAGTGGCCCACAAGAGTGCAGAAGTTGGACCACCCTGGCATAGGACAATTAAATTACCGCACAAGGGCTCCTCAAGCCTCTGAAATGTTTCATTGGGGTTCCGCTCCACCAAAAAGGTTGAAGACCACTGGGATAGATGTTAATAACCTACCCATGAGGCGCACATTCACGCTGTGACACAAAGAGTCTACTGTATAGTTGTGGTCTATCGTGTTATCAAATTAAAAGTTACTCGCATTTTAAATATCGGGAGAGTGATCGTTTTTTTTTTTTTTTTTTTTTTTTTTTTTTTTTTTTTTTTTTTTTTGCACATACAATCTATTTTTTGCAAATGGTTCTCTTTCTAAACACGGCTTTAGGCTAACTGAATTAATTTCTTGAGGGAGCCTCATAGTTGCGGACTTTATCCCAACCATACAACATAACGAGGAGAACTTATCAAAAATATTTATATCGATCTACAGTAATATTTAAAAATTTATCGAAAGTTATGAAAATTTGTACCAATCTCAGTTTCGTATCTTTTTTCCGTATCTTTAAAATTGTAATTCGGGCAAACGTCACAAATATTGGTCAAAACTGTATTGCTTCCCAATTTTTTTTTGGTACACCTATGGTGAGCACAATTTGCCAATTTTTATGCATCTGACATAAGACGTCCATTGTCTTCACAAAACTTTACAAAGCTTTACTGGTTTTGCTCTGTGAGTTCATTATTAAAGTAAGATATGCAATTAAGAGAGCGTCAGACCAGTCAAGCCGCAGTAAAACATTAAAAATCCTTCTTTGCTACTTTTTACATGTTCAAGCGCAATGTGCCTGAGAGATCTCTGATGCTGTATCTATTTTTTATGTTGTTAAATGTGCAACTAATGTTGAAGTTTCTCATTGGAATGCAATCGTGGTGGGTGGTTCAGAGGCGTGTTTGACTTAGCCAACCAGAACGCGAGATATACGAAATTTTTTCATGTGCCTGGCCGAATTGGTGCGCCCGACGGAGGGTGAAGTGAAATCGACAACGTTCTAAAATAAATTATTTTATAAATTTGATTGTGCTGTTTTTATAAACGTTTTTTAGAGTCATATTATCTTTTTAACTGTTATTGCAGGTCCATGTATCAGTTTATTTCTTTGGTCATGTTTTCTTCGGATTAGTGCTTATTATCCTCAAATTACGCTCGTATGTAAGCTTGTCTTCGAAGAAAGTGGATTGAAGATCGTGGATTTTTTTAAAACTCCTTTGACTTTTAATCTTTAAATTTAAATTCTTGTGATTTGTGATTAATCCGGTCTTCTGTGATCATGCTGTGTTACCGTGAATATCTTGTTTTGATTCATCACTTGCAAATTAATCTGTTGTTTTATATGTCTAGGGTCTTGTGGTGCAATATGACGTCATATTGCTGTTTGTGTTGATGGTTTTATTGTTAGAAGAAAAGTAATCGTCAAGTTTTCTGTAAAAGTTTGCGAAATTTCTAATAATTATTTATTAGCATCTGCCTTTTTTCGTTACTCAACTAATTTCGTATTTAAGTTTGCTGTATTTTGATTAATGAATTTGTTAGATGCTGAGTGATTGAAGCTTTTGAACCCTTCAGATAAAGAAGACTTTTATAGTCAAACAACGTCATAAAGTCGCAATGACTTCATAAATTTGAAATAATGAATGTTCTCACCTCACCCTTGCTGTGATGTTATTATCACAATCAAAATGACCATTAATTTTTACCAAACCAAATTTCTTTTAGAAGCCAGAATTGTCTGACTTAATTTTTTTCAATATTTATCAAAATTATTTGTTGATTGCCTTGAAGTTGCTTTTAACGTATATATATGAGGAGCTATATACCAATGGCAAGATTATTTTAGATATTTAGATAAGGTAATATACAGGTAAAAAGTAATCACCACCTGGTTGCTTCGTAGTGAAAATATCGTCGAATCGTAATGCTCAATTTTAAAACGTAACTGTGCTAAAATAATCGTTTTTTGGGTTCAAAGTCCTTTGGTTTCCTTGGAAATAATACTGTTGTCACATTCGTTATTATTTGATTAAAACAGTTTGAGTTAAATAATTTTTGTAGAAAACAAATTCAAATTCATCAGGTTTTTGAATAGACGCATAGGTGGAATATTTGCTGCTGCAACTCCACAAACCGGTCCAGAAATTACTACATCTTTTCCTTTTTTGTTTAACTCAAAAACAACTCTTCGATGCATTTTCATGAAGTCTTGTCCGAGAATTAAATCTGCACAAAGATTTTTACAGACGCCAAGCTTCATAAGATATTTGTTATCAAAAGCTTCAAATTCTACAGTAGTTTTTCCCAGAGTTTTAAAAGTTGCTGTTTGTCTGGCTAAAGCGACTTTAGTTGTTGTTCCTGTCGGAGCAGGGAGATTTAACCATTCAACCGCTTTCAAGTCGATGTGGCTATGAGACGCTCCTGAGTCAACAAGTGCATTGATAGGCTTGTTCTTGATTTTTACTTCAATAGATGATGATTCTAAACAAGTAGGTACTCCAATTAAAGAGAGCAAACAAGGAGACGTCAGGGCTGCGACAGTTTCGTCATCTGATGTTGTTGAAAGTCGATTGTGGTCTTTTTCAGCTATTTTTGCGGAAATGGGCCGTTTTGCTGACTTGCAAACCTTAAAAAAGTGTCCCTTTTTTCCACAACCGCCACAATAAACATCTTTTGCTGGACAGCCATCACTACCTTTTGCATGTAGTTTGCCACCGCAAAAGTAGCAACGTCTTTTATTCGCTTTATTTCCTTTACATGAAGCAGCAAATGATATTGAAGAAGTCGATAGCTTTAGTGATAAACCACTACTTTGGTTTTGAGCTCTTTCCAAGATCTCTGCTTTACAAATTGCTTCTTCAAGAGTTAATGAGTATTCTTCAAGTAAGCGCTGTTTGATCGTGGGTGAGGATAAGCCTGTAATAAACGCGTCTCTTGTCAATTCAGTTTGAAATTCCTGAGCACTAACAGCTCTCCATTCACAATCTTTCGCGATTAATTTTAATGCACGTGTGTAATCTCCAATAGTTTCATTTAACTTTTGCTCTCTTGTAAGCAGTAATGTCGGGCGTAAGTTGTACTTTTACGTTTTAAAAAATTTTGATCCAACACAACTTTAGTAGATTCGTAAGTTTCGCAGCCTTCGATGAGTTCGTAAATTTCAGGGGATAAATAGCAAGTTAATAAGGCTAACTTATCAACTTCCCTGTTGGGAGCGTTTTCACTTTGACCGACAGTTCGTACAGATTCTTGAGCTGCTTCAGCAAAGGCATTAAAAGTTTTTATCCAATGCTTGTAAGCTTTGAAGGCAAGCGGATCGCCAGGATCGACGCTAAGTACTTGAGATTTCAATAGTCGATCCATAATCTAATTATTTAGTTTAATAAATTGTGATGAGATACCAAAAATTGACTAATTAATTGTTGGCTTTATTAAACTAAATTCGCTACCATAAATCAGATTCTAAAATAAAACAAAATGCATTAAGTAAGAACACATTAACGAATAAACAAAATATATTAATAAAATCAACTTAATAGTTAATAATAATATGGCAGCTAGTAGCTTACTCTGCAGTTACTCTTTATCGCAATTTAAACAAATGAGACAGTAAAACGGAGGAATTAAAGCGCCGCGCATTTTAAGTTTAAATGGGCATTTATTGCAGAAGTAAACAACCATTTATTGCAAAAGTTCCAATCTTTATCGAGACATGATTATGTAAGATTGTACGACAATGACTACAACAAATTGCATAAAAAACGTAACGAGCAAAAATAAATATAAATAAATATTTGTAGGATAGGGGCGCTAAAGAACAATACTCAATAATGATCTTTTTTGTTGAGACCGTGTTTTAATGTTTGTAGTTTATTAATCCAAAATAGTTCTTTAGCTTTCCGATAATTACTAGATTTATAGAGTTTTTTTATGGTATTGACTTGCAAGTCTACTATGGTATGACCTGTAGTGTTGTAGTGTTGAAATGTAGACCGATGATAGTGTTTGTGTGTTGGCGAATGTTACGAAGATGCTCTGTTATCCGTGCTTTTAATATTCTACCAGTTTTATCTATGTATTGCTTTTGACATTTGGAGCAGGTAATTATGTAAATCAAATTAGTACTGTTGCAAGTAATGTGTCCGTGTATCAGAAAAGTGTTTGCATGTAGATCATTTAGGCTATGTCTGTTGCAATGAAAAAATCCGTGCGGTAAAAAAGTCGAACATGTTGATTTTAATGTCGATTTAATTAAAATATCCGTAAAAGTTTGATATCTTTTATAAGCGGTTATGGACTTCTTCGGAAAAATAGCTTCTGATAGTAAGTTGTTGAATTTGTTAAAGATTGAATTAAATTAAGGTAGTCTTGGGTGAAAAGTGGTAATAAAAGGTGTTTTTTCGCTAGCTGATTTTGGGGCAGATTTTTTAATAAAGTTTTTCTCGGTACATGTATAACTAAACTTCTGTCCGAATCTTCAAAAACAAACCTTACAATATTTACGTTATATGGATGATATCTCGTTATATGGTTTGGACACACGGAATAGATACCTTAATGGAATTTATTAATAATGCCAACCGTTTACACCCTATCGTCAAATTCACTTACTCGTTTGCCGCTGAGACAGTAAACTTCTTGGACACAACGATACTTTTAATCAACAATCACATCGAAACTGAACTTTACACAAAACCCACTGACACCCACCAAAACCTTCTTCCCAGCTCTTGCCACATAAGTCACATAATCAAAAATATTCCAAAAAGTCTAGAATTAGGTATCAAACGCATTTACTTTATTACAGCCTATTTTGAAAAACATGCCGCTTGTCTTACCTCATACTTAGTTTCACAATCCTATAAAGAAAAGCATATCCGGAAAATAATTGATGAAGTCAGGACTATACCGAGAAAAAATTCACTTAAAATCTACACCAAAATCAGCTAACGAAAAGACACCTTTTATACCACTTTTCACCCAAGACTAGCTAAATTTAATTCAATCTTTATCAAATTGAACAACCTGCTATCAGAAGATTCTTCTTTAAAAGCTATTTTTCCGACGAAATCCATAACCGCTTGAGAAAGATGTCGAACTCTTAGGGATATTTTAGTTAAATCGACATTAAAATCAACATGTACGAGTTTTTTACAGCACCTATTTTTTCAATGCAACAGACATAGCCTAATTGTTCTACATGCAAACACTCTTCCGAAAATTCCAGCTTTCATTCTGTTACGTAATGCGAATCACTTTTCAGGAGAAAAATTAGATTATTTTTCGTGACCTCTCGGAATGCAAAGTCGCAGCTGCCAATAGCGAAAAGATTTAATATATGTGACGTTTTTTAACAGATCAATCAATTTATAGACTTCTTTAAATTAAATGTAATGACCTATATCGCTCTTAATGACCTAAATGCATCGTCCTAATTAAATAGTAGCGATGTGACCTCGCTTTGGCAGTGATCTGTGTAAGGGCATGAAATTGATTTTATTGTGAAGTTTGTCGTCCGGGCCACGTGGCCCAAATCAAGTTTATTATAAATGGAGAGAGATCACAACGAACAGTGACCATAATTTCGCTCAGGGAACGGTGACCGTGTTTTGCTGAAATGTCAGGTGACCATTGTATTGTTTTATGCTGTATTGCGTTAAGTAGTTGCGCGTGTGAAACCGAAGGTAGCAAATAAATTCAATCCTCTCGTTCGTAATTAAGTTACAACTATATTTTTCTGGATGGGGCGTCATAGAGTTACGCATATTTAAATAAGGGTAGCTTGTAACTTGGAGGGATTTCACTCATCTTATTTAAACAAGTTCAGCACTTCGAGGACGGATATAGCTATTGAATTCCGTTAGACCGTCGGACACGCCAGCACCTCTCAACGAACAGTGAATCTTAAAAATCGCGAGTCTTTCCTTCTTTATTCCAAAAATTGAATTTATAATTTTTCTCTTTGTAACACATTCTAACCACATTAACAAAACATTTAACATACACGAACATATTACTTGCAACAGTACTAATTTGATTTACATAATTACCTGCTCCAAATGTCAAAAGCAATACATAGATAAAACTGGTAGAATATTAAAAGCACGGATAACAGAGCATCTTCGTAACATTCGCCAACACACAAACACTATCATCGGTCTACATTTCAACACTACAACACTACAGGTCATACCATAGTAGACTTGCAAGTCAATACCATAAAAAAACTCTATAAATCTAGTAATTATCGGAAAGCTAAAGAACTATTTTGGATTAATGTCGGCAGCGTGGTCGAGTGGTTAAAGCATCGGACTGATGATCAACATGGTCTCGGTTCAAAACCCACTTGCGCCATTCTGTTGCATCCTTGGGAAAGACACTTTACGGCACTTTCCCCTTCTTGGTGGTCTTGGCAAGCAGTTCTAAATTACAGTAATATCTCTACTAAATTACAAGCGGACAGAATATCTTGGCATCTCCGGAAGCAGGTCGGGGTAATTGCTTACCCTATGTATAGCGCCTCCGTCGCTTTCCTGCGAGTCAGGAGGATAAATATAGAGATGAAAATAATAAAAAAAAACTGAAAAATTGGCAAACAACAAACATTAAAACACGGTCACAACAAAAAAGATCATTATTGAGTATTGTTCTTTAGCGCCCCTTTCCTACAAATATTTAATTATATTTATTTTTATACTTTTATTGCCTTATTTTTGCTCGTTACGTTTTTTATGAAATTTATTTTAGTCATCAGATCTTAAAACAGTTTAACTAATTAATGTAATATTAGAAGTTATACAAGTTATTGCCACTTTACGGTAATTGTTACGTTCCATTATTATTGTGAACAGTGGTGGGCAGTACCAAGGCCTTCTATAACTTCCAGGCCTGGAATCGAATTCAAAATGGCGGCACTACCAGGCTGATAAATAGAAACTAAAATTTTTCCAAACTTCATTTGAAATTGTTATACTATCTACTAAATTAACTCAACAAAGCTCTATAACATTTTTGTTGGAAAATAATGTATTTAAATTAAAATAATATGATAATAATAAACTAATATGTCAAATATTAAATAAATATTAACGAAATTTTAATGTTAAAAATTAAGCAAAATGCTTTATGATGCAATATTTAAAAAGTATATTACTTTAAAACATTACTATTTGAAAATAATTTAAATCTCACTCAAAAAAATTAATATTTAACAACATAATGTACAATACGCCAAAAAAATATGGTTTGAATTACTTTTAAAATTTTGAAGCTTTTGCCGCAAAAGCAGCAGCGTAAGTTGTTTTGTCATTTTTACTTATTGAATAGTTATTAAGTAAAATGTTGGAAAATATATTGACACAAATTTTTAAAATATCGGATTGTTCTTTGCCACATGTGGGATTAGAGCACATACTATTTATTTGTAGATAATCGGAGAATTTCCAGAAATTACTGTTTAAATCTAATAATACGGCCTTTTGGTTTTTCAAGTTTAAAAATTTCTCTTCTAAGTTGCTTGAAATACAAGTGTTGAAAATGCTGTACGAAGCCTGGAAGGTATGAAGTAAAATTGAAGATGGATAAGTTAGGCCACCTCTATTCAAATTGTTAAAATATTCATTCAGTGAAGAATCAATTTCGGCATTAATCACATTTTTTCCTGGTGACAAAATTTTTTTACCGTTACTGCAATTCAGCTTGCTCATCACCTTTGAAGCAACAAAGCCAGCCACATACACAAGAACGGGCAAGTTTTCCGTTGCAAAACTTACGGTGATGTATGGAAATTCTTCTACAAAACGTTGATCTAAATTGCACAGGTTTTTGTCAAGGTCACCAACACTTGAAAGATCAAAAAGAAAGTCTTTTATAGTTATCTCTCCATCTGCTGCATAAAGTTTCAACATGCTGTTAATTTTTATTTTCTTTTCGTTTTCGAGTATTTCTTGAATAGAAACAAGTCTGTTTCCACCACTCATTTGTCTGTAGTGACCAAATCTACTTTCTAAGTCATCGGTTTGAAATTTTCCCGTAAGAACAAAGTCGACATTCATTGTCACCAATAAATGTTTTAACAGTTCAATCAGGCTTTTCACTGTATGTCTGAGAGCAAAGTATGTGTCAGATGTTAAAAAACCTTCTTTAGTTTGTTTATCACACAATGCCCAGCAATCTAGTCATTCTACCAATTGCTCCAGAAAACGAAAACGTATATTATCAACACTACAAAAAGGTTCGGCATTGCTATTACGCATATTTCTGCCTTTAAATGGGTGGTGAATATTCACCATATTCCACCACTTACAGATTATTGATATAAAAAGTGACGTTCCTTTCCAATTCTCAAGGTTTTCATGATCTGGCCCATAGCATTTCAATGCAGCAATGTTGGAATCATTAAAAATTTTTAATGCTAATTTTACATTCTGTCTCTCTAATGAGTGTAGATGCAAGGCTTTCCAAGTTAGTTGGGGTGCTTTTTTCAAAATCTTACTCATTTCCAGGTTATGAATTACCTCTAAGTCAACAAATGATGCTTGCAGCATATTTCCCAAATTATCTATTTCAGGAAATGTCAGTGTCTTTCTATAGTTTTTGAGATTAATCCAGTTATTTCAAATGCATTTAAAAATATGAACCGAGTCAAATAACAAAAATATTTTACAAGTAGGCATTTTTTTCAGGCAGAATATCATTTCTAATAATGTCCTCTTCTTTAAAATGTTTTACACAAACAACTGTATGTTTAGAAATTATAAGATTCTCACTAGGAATTTTTCGTATCCACTTTTTCTTTAATTCTTCTTTGGAAGGAAAAGTAAAACAAGTAACAAGACCAGCTTCCTTTTTGCTGTCATAGTTAGAAGTACAATTGGGTACACAGCACTCATTAACCATTCTAAATTATTATATATCACACAATTCTTATTAATCACTATTCACAATCACTGTGTTAATGCAAATTTTAAAAAATGTATTAATTTGATTGCAAACAAAAATAAGTAAATATATAAATGTTGCTGCAAAACTCTACACTTGTCAATAATCTAACACAGGGGAGGGAAACCTGCAGCCTCCGCATACCCGAACTGAAGACCTTTTTTTTTTTAGAGATCATTATGTTTTTCAAATTAAAAATTATATCAAACTTCTATGTGGCCTACACCAACTTTTTTTCTTGATCTTACTGTACCTAAGATTTTATGTTATGCATTTGTGTCAAGTATGCCAACAAGTTTGGTAGGGTTAAATAAAACTTTTCTTAAAAAGAATTTAACTCTTAATAGTAAAAAAAATGGGTCTTTTTAAAAAGTCACCGTAAGCAATTTCTTTCAATGCAAAATCTCCCTTTCAGCATCAACATGGAATAAAAAAGAAAACAAGAAAAAATGGATTTCTCAAGAAGTGCTATTAACCACAAGGGTATTTGGGTTAGTTTGACAAACAAAAATCAATTACAGAGACTCAAAAAAACAAAGTAAATTGTTTTACAGTGTCTTAAATTTTACAATAAGAAACCACACAGCAGAGTTGGAGTAATTTTAATTTATAATTAAATTGAATATTATTAAGTACATCTTTTTCAGTTATTGCAATTAAATTTTTTTCTGTGTTTAAAACTTTTGACATAAGTAAAAAAGTAAATTTATGGGATCTTTATTTTAATTGAGTGCATGTCAAACATATTGGACAAAACTATATAATTTTATAATTTGTAATCAGAATCTATAGCTAATTAAAAGTTTTAAAATATTTGTAATATATCACAATTTAAATAAGTTCTTGGTTGCACTGAATTTAAAAATAATAAAATTAGTTATTTTTAAATTCTAATTAGCATTTTTAAACAAAACTAGTAGTAATTAACACAAATTTTGAAGTAGTTGTATTTATAATTACAATTGAAAAGCAATTATATAACTGATTTGATTTTATTATATTATAGTGTGTACAAAATAAACTAATTATAACAAGGGTAGTAACAATGTATTGGTTTAAAAATAAAAATTTTCTTTAATTTAAAATGAAAATCAAGTGATCATAATTTTAAACAAAAAAATTTTCAATTTAAGAAATTTTTTGTTAACAGTTTATTTGGTTTGCATTGACTAATGGATTCATATTTTTTATTTGAAACCAAAAAATAAAAATTAATTATTATTTGTTATTTGTTGATTTCACATAAAAAATATGAATCCATTAGCCTATGCAAATCAATGATTTATGTTTTAAAGTTAGCTGAAATTTAATTTTTTAAACACCACTATACCATCATTTTTTGAACACTAAAATAATCTTTACACTATTGTAATAAATGCTGAATACAGGTAAGTTAAAAAAAATTTGTCATGGGATAAATGACAAAAATATTCTAATTAATTTCTAAATTAATAAAAAAGCTAAGATATTGAGAACAAAGCCAACATTTTGCAGTAATTAGATTTTAATAAAACCATAAAATACTTTTCACTGATTAAAAAGAACTTAATCAAAAGTACATTTTCTTCCAATATGCTGTTAGTTTAAACACTAAATACCTTAATTTGAAAAAATATAATAATCAAAATAATAATCTTAAAACTCAGCAAGCTTTTTAATGAAAAATTTAATTTTGCTATCTCAAAACTTTTTCCAGCTTTATCAAACTCAGTCAGCCTGGTATGATGACGTGATCGACGCCATCGTGCGTCGATTCCAGGCCTGGAAGTTATAGAAGGCCTTGGCAGTACCCGTGTACTAAAGTACCGCGGTACTCCGTCTAATTCTAGGGTCATTGAAAGTTTTTTTTGTAAGCATTGCGACATGTTTTTGTTTTTCTTATCGATTGCAGCTTCAAAAAAGTTTTTTGATGTACAGTAGTATTATCACAAATTCACATTTATCATAGTTATGTGTTTACCAGTACTTTCCCTATCTTTCCGGTACAAGTTACTAGTTAATTTTAAGTAAGATCAGGTTTAGGAACGTTTTACGCACTTCATAGCCAGTAGCCCTTTTGCAACTTTTTGTTTAGGCTTAGCTTACTCAAGCTAGTAGGATAGTCTGGTTAGACTAGCATTTTAGTTATGTCTCAAATAAAAACTAAAAAAGTAAATTAAAAATTCCAACCCACTACAATATTTTGGCATCTCTGAAAGCAATTATTTGCTAGATCTTCTGGTTGCTTGCGGGCCTGCGTATATAGCATTAAATAAGCAGGTACGGTATCGCTTAAAAGTTGTCCTTAGTATACTGCCTTCAACGTTTTCGTACAAGTTTTTGGAGGATAAATAGAGTTGAAATACGATAAATATCGATAAAAAGTTTAAATCTTGAAAACAAATGATGGGTTTGTGTATGAAGCTTATTTTGTCTTATATTTTTCCATCAATCTTTATCATGTTTAAATGTGCATAGAAAAAGAAACAAAATTAAAATTGGTTGAAAAAATATTGTTTTAACTTATCGGTTTAAATATCAGGTTTTGTTTTGATTAAATTGAAGAAAGATCGTTAATTATTTATGCCCTTGAAGTTTTGCATTATATAATTAATTGTATCATTTTTTTATACGCCAGCGTCAATCTATGTCATTCAACCTTTACATACTGTACTTATCCAATATTTGTGTTTTTCTTTGAACAATTTTAACAGAATAAAAACAGGTTTCTGAAGTGAATTCAACCAATAAAATTCTAATTACACAATTATTTTAAGTGTTAATATTGAACTTAACTGAAAACGCACCAACAAAGGTTATTTGACTTGTTTTTATTCAAGCAGATGACACATCGAATGTAACAGAGTTAAAAGATCTCTGCTCCAGTTTTTTCTAATATTTTTGTTTGCAACAAGAACAAGCAGTGGAAATTATTTTACAACACTACGCACCGGTATTAAAATTTAATATAAATGACTTGGCGTGAATAACTCTTTCATTTTTATATGTTACTTTCTGTACAGTACAATATCTAGATAGGTGTGCGTTTATTTTTTCTCCTTGTAAGTTCATGTTTGACATAACTCTAAACAGAATACCTACTTTTCTTTGTTGCACTGAGCATGTAATGAAAATGACCAAAAAATTGAACTACACTGTATATAGATTAATTTAAAAAGTGAAATTTTAAGAAATATTTATTGCAGTTTGGTTGAGGTAATCAAAAATTATCAAAGGACTTCCGTCATACTTTTCAATTATGTTGGGGACTGTACCGAAAATTTACGTAAACAAGGTCATATTGTGCTATGCTTAAGTGCAATATCATTAATTGGTTACCAATGTTTTATTTTTTATTCTAATGTCAAAATTCGTACTATAAATTAAATAATTCTGAAAGAAAAAAATGTCGGTGTCGTAAGTTATGATCAAATCAATATTAAAATCCAAAATTACTCACAGTAGAAATTTATTTCCATGATAATGACTGTTTTGAAAAATGTTAGGTTGTTTTATACTCTGACGCAGGGATGCTCGATCTTTCAACCATTATGGTCAACTTTTGTCGAAAAGTTTATTGCGGGTCACAATCGGTGCAGAAATCTTAATTTGGTACTTAATTTTAATGTGTTATTTTTGCTTCTATGGAAATATGGTATGCCTGTTTATTTTTATTTTTTATTTAATCTCTATATTTATCCTCCTTGATAACAGGAATTCGGACCACAAATTTAGTTAAAGACTAAACGAAAAAAGATCACCAGTTTGATATACTTACGTGTTTTATTTTTATATAAAGCGAAAAATCTCTACTGAGAAGAAAATTAGCCTTGGTATTCCGAGTTTTCTGGGCCTCGTTGCGCGTCATTAAATTGATTCAAAGCCATTACAATAATTTGATCGATTATGTAATTACAAATTCTTTGGCGGGCTTCAACAATAGACTTTGCGGGTCTCAGGTTGGGCAGCCCTATTCTGACGAAATGTTAATAATTCAATAAACGGTAAATTTAAAATAAAAATATATATAGCATATAGCATTAGTCAAGTTCGACTATAAAATATTCTACTATGTAGGCTAGACCAACCTACAAAAAAAGAAAAAAAACTTGCAAAAATCAAAAAAAATCAATTTCATCAAAGTAATCAATCCTAACTAAATTTTTTAAATTAGGCTTAGGGGAAAGCGGGGCAAAACGGGACGCCTAAGAATTATTGCTAATATTTCCTAATACAAACAACAATTTCACCCATTTTAGTTATTGTTGCAATCACATGATGCAACAGCACCTACAAACAAACAATCAACACTGTTGTTAATAACCACAGGAAATGAGGGTTAAATAAAAATTTTTAAAAATTGTCCCGTTTTACCCCGCAGCTGGGGCATAATGGGACAGTGACATCAAAGTGATTAGCCTTAGCAATATCAAAGGCAAGCACACGCAATGATTCTGGTGTTAACTCAAAAAACATATCTTGTAATTTCTTGGCATGTTCAACAAGTTGATTTTCTAAAGATGGGCTTAAAGCTGATTTAAAATTTCCCAAACTAGTGGTTCCTGGATTGTTAACTTTTGCATTCACATGTCTTTCCAGGGTGCTCTTTGGAACATTGTAGAAAGCAGTGCTTTTCTGATTGAAAGGTTCTTCTTTTTAACTTCTTTCATTGCTTTGTTTAAATTACTTTCCAACCATTTTGACCTTTCAGTCTTTCTTACATAATTTCGTACCATGATACAATAATTTAACTAAAATACAACCTTAAAAAGTGTCAAAGTTGTATGACTAATAATATAAGCCTAGGTACTAAATTAATCTGCTTTAGATTAACATTTTAGCAACCAAAACAAAAAATTCAACATAGACTAATAAAGACAGACTGCAGCCTTAAACAAGCAAAAACAAGCCCACACAATTTTTTTAAATTTGATTTTTAGTTTTTCACTAGGGTGCTATAGGTCTACAAACAAGATTGGCATAAATCAATTTGCATCAGAATTCAACTTCTAAACTTATCAATCGTTGAACAGAGAAAAGCAGGCACTGTCCCATTATGCCCCATGACAGTAGGTTAGTTCACACCCCTCAAAATTTTTTATCTTAAAATTTTGTGACTCAACTAATGGCTTATATCTAACAGTAAGATAGTACATCACACTTGGAATCAATGACGAATTTAATACAAGCAACATCTTTTTTTGAGACTTCTTTATTTACTGAAAAATTTTATATCAACATATCAACTTTTACATTTTACCGAGCTCGACTTTGTTGCTTTACCTGCAGTCAAGCCGTTTCACCCGAAAATAGTCTTTATGGTAACCTACCAAATATTTTCTTTTGGGAGCGCTAGAGTATTTATACAAGAAATAATTGCAAAGTCCCGTTTTGCCCCACGTCCCGTTTTACCCCGCTCTCCCCTATTATAACATTTTTAAATAATTATAAAAAAATACGATGAAACACTTAATATTTTAATTTTTTCTTGGAATAAATAAATAGAACAAGAAATTGCTTTATAGAAAGGCCTAGACGTTGTAGGCTGTTAAAATATTAGTAGTAGTAGCAGTAGCAGTAGCAGTAGCAGTAGCAGTAGCAGTAGCAGTAGCAGTAGCAGTAGCAGTAGCAGTAGCAGTAGCAGTAGCAGTAGCAGTAGCAGTAGCAGTAGCAGTAGCAGTAGCAGTAGCAGTAGCAGTAGCAGTAGCAGCAGCAGCAGCAGTAGCAGTAGCAGTAGCAGCAGCAGCAGCAGCAGCAGTAGCAGTAGCAGTAGTGGTAGTAGTAGTAATTTACACCGAAAAATTGATTATAATTGAAAACAAAATAGACCAATAGTTGCAAATAGGGAGATGGCAACTAAACTATATACGTTATAACATTTGCAATATAACCATAGAGTTTAAAACCAGAGTTTTCCAAAATGAGGTCCGTGATGAGCGCACAAAGGGTCCGCGACGATATGACAAAATTTGTCAATATATATACACCTGGTAAAGTAATCCATACCATGAAATCCGAGACAGATTCGAAGTGAAGACCTTTTTTTTAGAGAACATTTCTTTTTAGGGACAAATTTTTGTCCATAAACGAGCGTCCCGGTTTGCTTCTATGGAAATATGGTATGCCTGTTTATTTTTATTTTTTATTTAATCTCTATATTTATCCTCCTGACTCGCAGGAAAGCGACGGAGGCGCTAATACATAGGGTAGGCAATTAGCCAATTACCCAGTGTTGTGCGTTGACGGCATCAAATGTCGGCGACAATTTTTTGTTGACGATGACGCAAACGCCGTAAAGATATTTTTCCGTTGACGGAATAGGTGTCGCCGACAACTTTTTGCTTGTTTTTTGCGTCAAGCGTTAAGCGTCAATTATTTTTTGCCAGGTAAAAATATATACAAAAATTTTTCAATCGCTGACTCTAATAGCGCATTTTCATTCAAGAAAAAAAGTTACGAAAGCTACAGCATGTAACAGACAGATTTCGACCATGTCAAATAAACTACTTGCAAAAACAATATAAAGTTATAAAAGAGTGCTCATGAATTCTTGCTTTGAAAATGCAGCTGCTTCCAATTGTTAAAAAGGTTCTCAAGGATCACAACTTTGCTTTCTATATGTTTTTAGAAAATCCACCTGCTGGAACTTAATTAAAAGCCGCAAAATCAAAGAAGCGCATTAGAGGAACTTAAGCGCAGTTGTTTTTGTTAAGGACACGATAGTAACTTTGTTTTCGCAGGATGTTGTTTGAGCACCAAAAAAAAAAAGATATGCGTGGTGCTTAAAAGTGTTCGAGTTCCAGCTCAGTTGGCAAATTCAGTCAAACTAAAAATCACATAACTGTGGTCTGTGGAAAATGTTAGCTAAACAAAGAAGACAGAAAATTGCTATAAGAAAAATAAATTTTAATTTTAGTTATAGAGCAAACAGACTAGGCTACTAAATAAATAATTTCACAGTATAGTTAATTTTTATACTATTAAAACTGCGAAAATATTAATTGCAATTTCAATATAGTCTGTATAAGATCACAATAGTAGGCTTCAACCGATATTCCACGCTATCCTTAGTAAGTGTTAATGTAGACTCGAGTTCAGTCGAGGTTAGATTTTTTAACTAAAATTGATTTTTCCACCAATGTCTTTAAGTCAAAAGCTGCTTTATTTTCGTTGCCTTACGTAATTGTTTTAGCTGTTTACATCATCTAAAGTTGTCTTTTCCCGCCAATATCTCTTAAATCATAAGTTGTTTTATTTTTGCCTTACGTAATTGTTTTCGACAATAACATCATCAGAAGTTGGTTTTTTTCCGCCAATACTTTGTAAACTAAAAGCCAAAGTTACTTATTTTTTATTGCATTACGTAATTCTTGCCGATAATTACATCATTTAAAGTTGTTTTCTCGTCCCGCCTCTCTTTACGTGTTATTTTAGTATAAATAATCGGACCCTCGTGGGCCATTTTCAAATGAAATGAAAACGTCATTCTTGTTTGAAGATCATGAAGCGGATTTCAGTTAGTAAGTGTTCGTGTGTTGTGTTAGTTTTTAAATTTGTGTTTTTAAATTATTCCGGCGTATAAGTCAAAAATTTGACACTTAACTTCAAGTTTAAAAATCCATCCTCGACTTATAAGGCGGTGACGTTTTTCATAACATGGTACATATTAAACTCAGGATTTTTAGGTCAAACTTATAGACCTCGACTTATACGCCTGAATTTACGGTATTTCTGTTTTATAATTTTTGATATTATAAAACCGTATTCATCCAATGTGCGCGTATTTTCATCCCAACTTCACATACTGCGACAGTCAATTTCGCCGCAATAGTAAGGACGTTTGCTAAAAATACACGTACATAACCAAATAAATTTTTTGACGTGGTGGCTGTTGTCAAAATTTGATAGCTTGTTAATTTAATTTTTTTCTGATCATAATCAAAAAATTGTCTCCTTATTTGTAACCCCAGCGTAACCTCTTTATAAAAATGTGTTTCTTAAATTCAATGCTTTTTAAATTAGCGATAGGCGAGACTAAATTGACAAAAGGTTTTATAGCCTTCGACTAGGCTTCCAGAGGGTTTCTGAAAATTGGTATTCAATTTAATAAAAAATATCATAAACCCGTCTAAAAAGCTACTAAATTATCTTATAGAACAGGATTTACCAAACTTTTAGTTTATCGGTACCCTTTGGACACTGTAGCAGGTTTGCATGTACCCCCAAAATTTTGTGACGTTTCTCTAAAAAAAAAAGCTTTCGGTTAGAATCAGCCATTAATTTTCCCCCTATTCATGTCCAAAATCAAGGTGATCTCTGAAAAAAAAAAAGGTCTTCACTTTGAATCAGATACAAATTTTCCCAATTTATGCCGAAAATAAGGTGATCTCTAAAAAAAAAAGAAAAGTCTTCATTTTACAGCAACCAGAAAATTTCCCCATTCAAACCCAAAATCACGGTGATCTGTAAAAAAAGTCTTTCCTCTTAATTGTCCTGTTTGACGTAATTACAATCAACCGGGTTCGAAAATTCTAGACATTTGAGTCTATTATTTCTTCCGGACACGTATTTAACTTAAATAAGGACATTCTGTCACATAATAATGTACCCCTTGAGAAGCCTAAATGCACTCCTAGGGGTACATGTACCCAATTTGGGAACCTCTGTTATAGAAACGATGCTTAATGATTAGTAATTTATAATTATAGATTTAACACTGTATGAAAATCAGTTCTTCTAAAGTGCTCGATAACAAAGTTAGAGCTTGATTTAAAATTAACAATAGCGAAATCACGGAAATAAAGACAAAGCTAAAACCCAACAGACTGTTTCACCCATAAAAGGGATCATCAGGGGTATCTAAAAAGTAAAATAAAATAAAATAAAGTTAAGATAAAACTGCCAGAAAGAATTGAAAACAATAGAAAAAACTGAAAAGACTTAAAAAACAATTGAAAAAACTAAAAAAACTTAAAAAACTTAAAAACTGTAAACGCCTATTAGATCGGAACATCCCATCACGGGCTCTGCTAAAATAAACTGATTAAGATCGGCGAGAAAACATGAGAAAAAGGAAAAGCGAGCGAAAGAATTACAATTACAAATATTATTTCAAAATTTAAAGATTTAAAAAGGGTTCAAGTATCGGCTAAGGTAGAACGTTGTACACGGCGAAAAAAAAGAAAAAAAGAAAAAATGAAAGAAAATCACAGTTTAAGTTTGGCGTTAATCAATTTATATTTATTTTTATGCCGACACTTATTGATCAATACGATTCGTTTGTTCAGCAGAGCGTCATCATTTGCAGTTAAGATTGCATATTTTTCTGCCAGACAGAGGTTGCATACTTTGCCCCCGTGTTGGTAAGGTGTTGCGTGGCAAACATTGCATAGTTTAAGACTTACGTCATAAAGCTTATTCTTCTTCTTCTTCTCCTTTCCGCCTTTCCCTTCAGTCAGAAGTGGCCACAGCGTATCATCATCCTTTAAACCTTTCTGTCTTCAACATCCGTCGTCTTTGCACCAACTTTCCCCATATCTTCTTTTAGTACATCCAAAAATATTCTTTTTGGTCTCCCTCTTTTCCTCTTTTCCGGTAACTCCATTTCCATCATCTTTCTTCTTACATACTCTTGGTCTCTCCTCATGACATGTCCATACCACTTCAGCCTGCCCTCCCACATCTTCATTCCTAACCGTTCTATCTTAACGGTACTCCTGATGTGCTCGTTTCTAATCTTGTCTTTTCTCATCACTCCCATAGCAAACCTCAACATTTTCATCTCTGCGACTTCCATCTCTTCCACTTGTTTCTTTGTGACGGCACCGTCTCAAGTCCATACACCATTGCTGGTCTTACCACTGTACTGTACACTTTTCCTTTTACTCTAGCTGGTAACTCTTGTCGCAGATTACTCCCGATATTTTTCTCCATCCGTTCCATTCTGCCTGCACTCTATTCTTTACCTCCCTTTTACAACCAGCACTTTCTTGCACCGTTGATCCCAAATACTTAAATTCCTTTACTCTTGGCACTTTTGTATCCTCCATCTTTACTGTTTTGTCATCATTTCCGCCATTTATGCACAGATATTCGGTCTTTGACCTACTTACTTTCATTCCTCTTCTTTCCAATGCATACCTCTAGGATTCTAATCTCCGCTCCACTTCTTCGCTAGTCTCTTCGCAAATCACAATATCATCAGCAAACAGCATCGTCTATGGTGGTTCTCTCCTTACTTCATCCGTTAGCCTGTCCATTATCACTGCAAACAGGAATGGACTTAACGCTGATCCCTGGTGTAGTCCAACCTTAACCTTGAAATTTTTTGTAGTTCCTACTGCACACCTCACCACTGTTTTGCTTTCCTCATACATATCCTGTACTAGTTGCACATACTTTTCCACTATTTCTGATTTTATCATACAGTACCACAGCTCTTCCCGCGGAACCCTGTCGTAAGCTTTCTCTAGGTCCACGAATACACAATGTAGCTCTCTTTGACCTTCCCTGTACTTTTCCATCAACATTCTTAAAGCAAACATGGCATCGGTGGTTCTCTTTCTTAGCTTAAATTCCTATTGCTGTTTGCTGATCTCCACTCTATCCCTTAACCTGCTTCAATAATTCTTTCCCGTATCTTCATTGTGTGGGTCATTAGCTTTATTCCTCTGTGATTTCTACAGCACTGTGCGTCCTCTTTAGATTGTTTTTATAGATTGGGATAAGCACACTCCTTCTCCATTCTTCTGGCATCTGTTTACCCATTAATAGTCTGTTGAACAGCCTGGTCAAAAACTTTATCCCCATCTTTCTTATGCACTTCCAAACTTCTACTGGCAACTCACCTGGCCCAACCGCTTTACCTTTATTCATCCTTCTTACTGCGTTCTTTACTTCTTCTCTACTGACACAATTTACCTCTTCGTTAACCACTTCTGCTTCCTCTGTCCTAGGTTCTCTGTTATTTTCCTCGTTCATCAGTTTCTCAAAGTACTTCTTCCTCCTAACACTGCCTCCAAATTTACCATGACATTACCGTTTTCATCCTTTATAATCCTCACGTGTTGTACATCTTTTCCTGCTCTGTCTCTCTGCCTAGCCAATCTGGACAACTCTTTTTCACCTGCTTTTGTTTCCAATCTAGCATACAAATCGGCATACGCACGTCCCTTCGCCATTGCAACTGCCTTCTTTGCCTTACTCCTCTTTTCTTTGTATATCTCTTTAGTATTTTCATTTCTTATTTTGTCCCATGCTTTCTTTGCCTTTTTCTTTTCTTCTATGCTCTCCTGAACTTCCTCATTCCACCACCATGTCTCCCGGTCTCCTTTTCGTTTCCCAAATGTCACTGCCAGTACAGTTTCAGCTGTTTTTCTTAGCATTTCTGCTGTTTAGTCCCACTCATCAGGTAACCCGTTCTTGCCTCCCAGAATCCTGGTCACCTCTTGTCTAAACGCTTCTTGACAGCTTGTCTCCTTGAGTTTCCACCATCGTATCTTTGGCTTTACTTTCTCTGCTTTTTTCTTTTTCACCATAAGAGCCATTTTGCATACCACCATACAGTGCTTCTTTGCGACACACTCATTTAATATTACCTTACAATCGCACATTTCCTTCAAGTTCCTCCTTCTGCACATCACATAATCTACTGGGTACTTTTTCCGCCACTCTTATACGTCACCCTGTGTTCATCTTTCTTCTTGAAATAATATTGATAATCGCCAAATCCATCCTTTTCCCAAAATCCACAACCATTGATCCTTTCTTATTTCTTCTTCCCGTACCTTACCTCCCCATTATTTCCTCATCCCCTATGTTTCCTTCACTCACATGTTCATTAAGGTCTGCACCAAGAACTATTCTCTCTTCTGTTGATATACTTTCTATCAACCCATCCAGGTGTTCCCAAAAATCATTTTTCTCTTCCATGCTGTTGTTAACCTGTGGGGCTTATGCGCTTACTATATTTAGGATGGACCCTTTTACCTCCAGCTTCATGGCCATTAGTCTCTCTAACCCTCTTCACCTTCAGGACACTTTCAACCACTCCTCCCTTACCACTATCCCTATCCTATTTTTTTCTATCAGCTCCGTTGTAAAATAGTTTACATCCACCTCCAATGTTCCTTGCTTTACTACCTTTCCACTTTGTTTCCTGTAGGCACAATATGTCTACATTCCTTTGCTCCATCATATCTGCCGGCTCTCTTCCCCTTCCAGTCATCGTTCCAATATTTAAGGTACCCACCCTTATGAGTGAGCGTCTTCCTTTCCATGCTTCTCGCTGCTTCTTCAATCGCTTTCCTCCTCTTTTTCTGCTCTTATTTTCACTATGTTTAGCAGTAGCATAATTTCCGCAGATGCCCTGCTGTGCTACACCTAAGGCAGTCGTTGGTAACCCGGGCCGCGACCGATCCGGTATGGATTGTTAATGATTACGCATTTGTCTGTTTTGGCAAAAAATTTTTACGCCGTATATCCTTCCTTCCGCAACCCTCCCCATTTATCCGGGCTTGGGACCGGCATCAAGAGACACAGAAATGTGCCTCTGATGGCTGGGTTACTTACGAACTTACATCATATAGCAAAACTTATTAACAATTACATGGTAAAATAAAGCGGACAAATATGATGCTGATTATTATAGCTTAAACTTATTTTACTAAACAGACTTGAGGGATGGTACAGTACTGATTGCGTCATGAATATGTCACTATCGAAATTTTAAATATATTAAGAAATACTTCAAATAAATTTGATGGTTAAATGTAGGGTTGCCATACGTCAGGATTTTCCCGGACATGTCTGGGATTTTAGACCTTCTTCTTCTTCTCCTTTCGGTTTTTCGCTTCAATCAGGGGTAGCCACAGTGTATCATCTTTCTCCAAACCTTCCTATCTTCAACGTTCTTCTTCTCCTTTCGGTTTTTTGCTTCAATCAGGGGTAGCCACAGTGTATCATCTTTCTCCAAACCTTCCTATCTTCAACGTTCTTCTTCTCCTTTCGGTTTTTTGCTTCAATCAGGGGTAGCCACAGTGTATCATCTTTCTCCAAACCTTCCTATCTTCAACGTTCTTCTTCTTCTTTCGGTTTTTTGCTTCAATCAGGGGTAGCCACAGCGTATCATCTTTCTCCAAACCTTCCTATTTTCAACGTCCGTCTCCTTCGCACCAACTTCCCCCATATCTTCTTTTACTACATCTAAAAATCTTCTCTTTGGTCTCCCTCTTTTTCTCTTTCCTGGTAACCTGGGAGAAGTAATAAAATTTGTTAAGATGTTAGGGATTTTCAAATTATGCACAGTGATGGCTTTAGTATTTTTTTTTTTTGACAATTTTTTTCCTATCTGTAAAGTATTAAAAAATCATGATTCAGGCAAATGTGACAAAATTCGGCCAAAATTTCATCACCCCTCCAAATTTGGCTGGTACGCCTATTTCTGTCAGGGATTACGCCTATTTAGATATTGTAATCCTAGTTAAATATAAATTAAAATCATTGATGAAGTGTGACATTTATATAATTATAATAAGTTTACTTGAGCTTTTAACAAAAATATTTTACAAAAAAATGTAGCAATGCAGAGACCCTCGTGTTGGGCTCTGCACCGGGTGAACGGTCGATAGTAACGGCCCTGCAGCCTATAGGAATAAAATAGAAAAAATATTGTTTTACTCAGAAAGGGTTGGCTAAATACGAGAAAATGCTTTAAATTGCCTTGTTTTTATTTAAGTAAAGCATTGTTTTGTTTGTTATTACATGTGATTTCTATTTGAATAAGTGAATAAATGTGCTGTAAATAGAAAAAAAAAGAAAACTCTCTCCAACTTTTTCTCCAATAAATCATACAATTACATTGAGAATTACATTGCTGACTCTTCGTTAATCAATCACGAGTCAATCGTAAACCGCAACTAAAAACTCAATACTTGCAATCTTGGTTTCGTCAAGTTTTTGCACCGATCGCATTCAAATATTCTTTGATAGCACCAGAACTAACGTGTAGAAATATAAAATGGTCATTATCGTTTTTCATTATTTAACGACGTTTCAAAAAAAAAAATTATCAGTGCGACTTTGTTCTGTTTTACTGAATTTTTAATCGAGATATAATTATTAACCAGATTTGTTATTTTTAAAATTGTTTTTTTGGCCTATTCAATATTGTGTGTAGATACTGTACTGTAATATTTTTGAACATATACTGCTGTTAATGCAGCAATATCGACGACACAACAAATCGTTGACTACTTCCTCTACACAAAAAGTATAACGCACTTACTGAAGCGTTTACTGCTCCATTTAGACATCGCAGCGATTATATTTCGACACATCGCAAGACTTCTTAATTAGTCAACAAACTAACAAAAAGAAATTTAACTTTGTTTTCTGTTTTAAGTTGCGCTATAACCATCTTTTTCTATATTTGCATGTACATCCTTTTTCACCGTCGTGTCGTCGTGCTGCAAAGTGCATTTTTGAGGATTATTTTTAGAAATATTTAGAAATTGTTTTTTTCTTATCCGCCGTGAGGGTATCTATATCGATTAATTGGACAACCCAAATATAGTTTCATATTTTCACACGAAACACAGTTTTAGTTATTATCGAAGTTATAAAATTTGGTTTTAAACGTTGAATTTAACTTTCATATGCTCTATTTTTATGCAATTTCGAATTTTACATCCTGCGTTCCATATCGTATGATCACGTGGTAATACGCCCACTTGTATACAGCGATGTGGCTTAGTCACAAATTGTAATATATTGAGTTACTCTTCGGCAGATATCGGTTAGATAAGTTAACTTCTGTCATGGTAATGCTATTCTAAATTGTCTCTATTATTGTAATTATTTGTTTTAATTTTTATTTTGTCTTTATTTCTATCCCAGATAGCAAAAAAACGTTATTTTAACGTTTGATTTTGGTTTGCAGTTTGGTTAGATTAACGTTTAAAGTAAACGTTTGTTTTACGTTAGTTTGCTCATTAGTTTAACGTTAATGTAACGTTTAAATTTTGGTTAGCACGGTTAATTTCTAACGTTAGTTTAACGTTCATTTAACGTTTAAATTTTGGTTAGCACGGTTAATTTCTAACGTTATTTTAACCCTTTAAGGACAGTGGTACATATGTGTACCATGATTGTGACTGTAACGTAACAATAGCACTTTTGTGAAGGCATTATAATTCTATTTTTTTAGGTATTTGTGACGTCATTATTAAATCATTGTTATTTTATTTTACAATCAAATTCTTATATCCCTAAATGGGTTAACGTTAATTTTACGTTTAAATTTTGGTAGCACGGTTAATTTCTAACGTCAGTTTAACGTTCGATTTGGATTTGCGTTTTGGGTTAGATTAACGTTCGAAACCAAACGTTAACTCTACGTTAGTTTGCTCATAAGTTAACGTTTAAATTTGGTTAGCTTGATTAACTTCTGACTTTTGATTTTGGTTTGTTTAACGTTAGCTATGGTTAACTTCTACTATTACTAACCACTTCATACGTTCAAAATATGGTGGACTTAATAAGATTTAATTCAGGTTAATTTCTTAAGTTACTATTTGGTTCGCTGTAACAGTAACTACTGTTAAGCTATAACTTTTAAACCAATATTACAAACTTTCATGTTGTAATTCAGGAGTTATGTTTAAATGAACTTTGCTACTAATAAGCATAAATAAACATGCTTAAATCCTCTGCTTCAGAAGACCACTCACTTCTGATTGCTGCACTTTTACACAAGCTCAAAATTACAATTTTTATTCAAGTTTATTAAAGAATTATTAAATAACGTTCAAACAATATAAACAATTCAAACATTTTGAATTTTTTTCAATTGCTCCCTTTTCTGACCGCCACCATTTCTTTCTGATGCAAATTTTAACCAATTTTTTATTACGGCTTCGATTTCAAAGTCAATGGCGGCAGCCGTCAAAAGATTGTTTTGAACAGAACCTGCAAATAAAAACCATGATCATACAATGTACAAAATAAAAGTCGCCACAGCATATACTAGAATTTATGTATAATGACAATTTTTTATACGAAAGACACCACAAAAATTTTGGATCTTTCAGCCCTTATTAAGTAAACTAAGAAACTTTAGAGAAATATTAGCAATGATTGAAACAAAGAAATAAATTATTAGCATGATTACCTAAGCATATAGACATAACAGTAAATATGATATTAAAAATTCACTCTTTGGCTTAAACTAACCTGTTTGATGAGTAAATGAGTTTATCTTCTATTAAAACAGTGGTTTTCAATCTGGGAGTCATCACCCCCACAAGGGTTATTTTACCGCGACTCATTTAAAACTTACCGTAACTCGTCAAAAAAACTAACCACGCCTGTAAAAAATAAATAAACAAATATTACGCTAAGCTTTACGAGACTGTAGCAATATTGCCAACATAATTAAAAATAACTTAGATTGACTTTTCTTTTAATGACTTCACTCTACGACTCAATCGTACAACTCTTTTTACGACTCAATTTCCAACACGTGCGAGGCAAACTGATACATTATCGCGCTTTAAGACACACTGTTGCGTCATAGTAGACAATAGCTACAAAACCCGTTTTCTTTTTAAACTTCTTCTTCTTCTTCTTTCGGCTTCTCCCTACTCGGGGTCGCCACAGCGCGACAGTAATCTCCATTTCACTCGGTCTACTTCGTCTCCTTCCCTAGCTCCAATCCTTTCCATGTCTTCTCTCACCAAATCCATCCACCTTCTCCTTGGCCTTCCTCTTTTCCTTCTGCCTGGCACTGCCATCTCCATCATCCTTTTCCCCACGTAGTCTTCTTCTCTCCTTTTTACGTGTCCATACCAACGTAGCCTCACATTCCGAAGTTTTTCTCCCAGCTTTGCAATTTTTGCAGTCCCTCTCACATATTCGTTTCTTATCTTGTCCTTTCTTGTCACTCCCAATGCCCATCTCACCATTTTCAACTCTGCAACTTCCATTTTTCCCATTTGTCGTTCAGTCACTGCCACCGTTTCCATTCCGTAAAGCATGGCTGGTCTAACAACACTCTTGTATATTTTACCCTTAGCCTTTGCTGATAACTTCCTGTCGCACAGAACTCCAGATACCTTCCTCCAACTCATCCATCCTGCTTGGATCCTTCTCCTTACTTCTTCTTCACATCTTCCATCATTACTAACTGTTGACCCCAGGTATTTGAAGTTTTTGGCTTTCTTTACCTTTTCTTCTTGCAACTTCAACTCTTCTCCATCATCCACACCCCCAACCCTCAAATATTCTGTCTTGCTCCGGCTCACTTTCAGGCCTCTTCTCTCCAGTGCATTTCTCCAAATCTCCAGGTCCTCCTCTAGCTCCCTATGATTTTGTCTACATAGAACTATGTCGTCTGCAAACAGCATATCCCATGGTGCGTCCTTCCTGATGTCCTCCGTCAGCCTGTCCATAATGATGGCAAAAAGAAATGGGCTGAGTGCTGAACCTTGGTGGAGTCCAACACCTACCTTGAATTCTTCAGTCAACCCTGCTGCACTTCTCACAGTTGTTGTTGCTCCGTCGTACATATCCTGGATAATCCTTTTGTAGCACTCTGATGTTTCAGCTAACCGCAAGCATTCCCACAGTTTCTCTCTGGGTACCCTGTCGTATGCTTTCTCCAGGTCAATAAAGGCACAGTGCACTGCCTTCTGCCATTCAGTCCACTTTTCCAACAGCATCCTTAGACAAAAGATTGCATCGGTGGTACTCCTTCCTGGCATGAACCCAAATTGTTACTCAGCAATTGTCACCTCCTTCCTTATCCTTGCTTCTATTATCCCGATTTTCTTTTTAAATTTTCTTCTTCTATCCGTTTTCTTTTCTTTTCTTCTTTTCTTCTTCTATCCGTTTTCTTTTTAAACAATTGTTCATATTTTAAAAAGGTCTCGTTTCTAAAAAGATTTTTAATTTTAAAGCTTCTATTTTCTAATATTGAGCAAAATCTTTTTATACTGCAGTTAATTGTGCACTTATAATTTAATTTACGTTACAGCTTTTTTTTAGCTGCAAGCAACTGAACAGCACAATTGACCTATTTTCTTTTAATTAAAACGCGACAGAAACTTTCTTTGAAAACGAGGATTAATTCTGACGACCACAAAATTGGCGTGAAAATGCTTTGTATAGCTCGGCGGCTGCTGCAGCTCGTTTTGAAGCACCACACTTTAAAACAATGCGATGTCTGGTATCAAAAACTTGTGCCTGATTTTAAAAAAATTTTTTAAATTTTTTATCGAAACACAATTGAACGCGCTTCGCGAAAAAATTGAAAAATCATTATATAACTTACTGTTTTCAACCGACAAGCAAACAAAATTTATATTTTCAAACATTGAATAAAAATTTTACTATTCTTTTAAAATGCAACCTGTCCTATCAATAGAAAAAGTAACTAACATTTTAACAACGATAGGGTTGTTTTTTTAACTTGTCACTTAGTTAGCATGCAAACGTTATTCAAACGTTATTCAAACGTTTGAATGATAAAAGTTCATTTTTGGTAAAAAGCGAACGTTAATTTAATTAACTAAAATATAACGTTAACATAACGTTTCGTCTTAAACTCTAACCAAAAGTTTATTTTAGGTTAAAAAGCGAACGTTAATTTAGCGTTTGTTTGCTAACCTCAAAAAAACGTTAACTAATTAACTAAAATATAACGTTAATATAACGTTTCGTCTTAAACGCTAACCAAAAGTTTATTTTAGGTTGAAAAGCGAACGTTAATTTTACGTTCGTTTGCTAACCTTAAAAAAACGTTTACTAATTAACTAAAATATAACGTTAACATAACGTTTGGTCTTAAACGCTAACCAAAAAACAACTGTTCCAACCAACTTTCAACGTTAATTTAACGTTTGTATGCTATCTGGGATATGAATAAGTGAATAAATGTGCTGTAAATAGGATGAAGTTAGTGGTTAACCTTCTGAGTATGAATTACATCAATTAAACTTGAACATAACGCTCCTAACCACTACATTGGTTTAAAAACATTACTTTAAAAATTTGTGCATCACCAACCACAAACTTCACGGCACGTAACTGCAATTAGACTATCTTTTTTGACGGCTTTTAATTATTACTTTATAGGAAAAACTTTATAGGAAATTATGTTCATTATAAAAGCAAAACTCAATATGTGTGTTGTAGGGATTTTAGACATTGGTGTTCTAATATCCCTAGTGTGTTAGTATGAACAGCAAAAACTATTCTCGTTCAATGTTCGCCGTTACTGACCTCGCAGGGTTCGGGGATTTCCCAAAATTTCAAGAAAAATAAAGTAAACTGGGCAAATAGTAAACAAGAACTCAATAAACTTGAAGACAATACCAAAAAAATATAACATTTTAAGCCTCCAAAATATTATTTTTTTATTGGAAAAATTTTTTTTTATTGATATTAGTTGATTTAAAGAATAGACTCCGACTCCAGTGCTTATCTCTGTCATAAAATTTTAAAACGTTGGAAACCCCGAAGCCTGCAATGTTAATTGTTAATGTTATTACCGGCGAACAGTGAGCGAAACCCAAAGTAATCACCGATATTTTTCTTTCGCTCTATAGAAGTTCAGTTATTTTGCTTGCTTGTAAATTTGAAACTTACCACTAATCTTTTTTTAAGGCTACATTAAATCTTCATATACACACTTTTACAATGATTTATTGTTATACTTGTATTTGACATGTTAATGTCTTTTTTTTGCGGCATGATAAGGTCACTTTGAATTTTTCGCAATTTTTATAACTTCTACTGTCAAATAATCTTGACAGTATTTTTTACAAATCCTGTTAAATAAAGTATCTTGGTTTTATTTGTTTTGTGTTTATTTTTTATTGTTTTACTGTAATGGTTTTTGTAGGGAGTGGCCGCACTGCCCCCCTCAAAAAAAAAACATTGAAAAGTGCCCTTCCTAAACAAAATATTGCTCTAAATCTTCATAGTAGCAGCTTGATAATTCTGATCTTTTTTTAATAGTCACTACTTTTTTGGGATAAAAATAGTTTGGCTTTGTTATAAACGAAAAGGTGAGCCTCCCTGTTTTTCTTACATCGGGCCCCCTTTTTGTAAGGCTATTGTTGTTTTATGTTTATAGTTTTTTCTCTACGTCATTTTCTTCTTAATCTAGTGCCCAGGAAAAGGATTTAAAATGATAAGTTCATTAAAGAGTATCATTAAATGGTTTACTGCTTTTTAACTCAGTAACTTGCTCAGTTGAGCATCTTTTAATTCTTAATCTCTGACCAATCTTATTTCCTTTTTTGAAATATTTTTTGTCCCAAAAGTTGACAAAAAAATAGATTAATTAATGTATTTTTATTGTACTTGAATAACATCTTTTGTATCATTAACTGCAGGTGTAATTGTTACCATAAGTTGGTAAGTAAGTTTATTTTATAATATTTAGTGCCCAATTAAAAAATTGGTACAATAAAAACTAAAATAAGTTTATAGAAGCAAAGAGTTTTGGTTTTTGTTCATTACTTGCCAAGTTCAGTTGATTTTCTTATAAGTTTGATATGATAAAATTTTAAAAGCCAGTGAGGCTAGTAATGGTGAACATTGAACGAGTTTTGTGGTTTAAGTTTACTTAGCATTAAATTTGAATTCCTTTTTGAATGTTTTTTAATCATAAAATTATTAATGTTGTAAAAAGTCTTTTGTATTGATTCACTGCAATTTTAAATATGGAATCTCCATCTAAACTACAAAGAGATAATACAATGCAAGCAACTGCTAAAGTAAGTGCAGTACAATTTGTAGTGTAATTATAATTATTTGCATATATCAGGTGTTTTAGAAAAAAAAGCAAAACATTTTCACATATCTTGGTAAGACTTCAACCTAATTCTCGTTTTTCTATTTCCAGAATATCCTTATCTTGACTTTCTAATTTTTACAAACAGTTAGTAATTATTCTTAAAATAAGGGTTGTAACACCCAAAAGAGAAAAGGTGGCCATTTTTCTACGTGCCAGCCACAAGACTTATGACATTATTGCCCTCACTGGCATGTCTTGTAGCCTTGTTGACACTGTAAAAAACTTTTAAAAACTGGTGCTCCATTTGACAAAAGGTCCAGGGAACCTAGAACACGCACTGTCAGGACCCCTAGACTCCTTTCTCACCTCAAAAAAAGCATTAAAGTGACACCAACCAAGTCAATGAGAGCACATGCCAAGAATCTGGGCATCTCCTTTAATTCTGTCCAACGTGCAGTGTGCAATAACCTTAATAGCCAGTTCCAGATGAGAAATGTGTCCTCTTGCTCTCAGAGAAGAACATTACAACCTGTCTATAGTGTTGCAGAAGCCTCATGAATCACCTGAAGCATGCACATTCAGGCAGGATCATCTTCTTTTCGAATGAAAAAAATTTTTGCATTGACCCAGTTCATAACAGTCATAATGACTGGTATATTTGTTTGGAAGGCTCAGCAGTTAATGAGGATATCCCCACAGCTACTAAGTTTATTACAAAAGTGAAACACCCGGCCTTGCTGATGTTCCTCAGTGCTGTGGCAAGCACAGGTGAAGCTTCCCTGATGATTTGCTTCCCAACTGGATTTTGCCTTTCTGTATCCAACTATCAGGAAGTTCTCCAAAAAACTCTGATCCCCTGGATGAAAGAAGTTGCAGAGAAACACAACAAGGACTTTGTATTCCAACAGGATGGCACACCAGCCCACACAGATGCAGGCATGCCTGAGGGAGGTTGGCATCGGTTTCTGGCAGAAGAACATGTGGCCACCATCTTCCCCTGATCTCATCCCCCTTGATTTTTCTATCTGGGTCACATCGAGAACATGGCCTGCTCTAAACATCACAGCAGTCTGACTGCCCTCAAGAGGTCAGTAAATCATGCTTGGTGCAACATTAATGAAGACTTTGTGATCAAGGTATGCTCAGAGTTCAGATCACGACTAGAGGCATGCATTGAAGCCAAGGGCGGACTAATTGAATGAATTACCTTTGTAGACAGCTTATTATGTTTCAACTGTTTATTTTGAAATTAATCTTGATTTGTATCACTTAAAATACAAATAACTAACTATTTTTTGTTTTTTTTTATCTGAAACACCCAGTATTTTTTTAAAAAAGACTATTGGTCTGTGTAAGTTTACCCGCATCCAATTTCTTAATAAGTAAATTGTTATTAATTTTTTAAGTTTATATTCCTACTTATTAAATTTATCATTTTTAGTATTATGATGTTTTGAAAAATTTATCTAATATTTCTTTTTGCTTATTCAAAAATGTTAGTTTTACTAGTTTTTCTCAAGTTTTATGAATTTTATGAATAATGCCTAATAGCTATAGTAACAAAATTGTTTTTTTCTTCAATTCAGTCAATTATTACAGGTCATGAAAAGTTTTAAAAAGTAATATATCCTGTCAATTATTGAGCTTTTTTTATGACAGGAAATGCTAAAACTTGTTTTTGCCGTTTTTTTAAAGAAATCAGTTATTGGCTAAATGTAATACAATTAACTTAAAATACAAGGTGAAAAAAGGATCTCAAATACACTTTTGTGATAAATCTTTTATTAATCAACTGATCAACCTTGTTTTGCATGCAGTGACAAAAGCAACATGACATGTGTGAGTATAATTAGACCTCAATGGAACTTCAAGCAAAGAATCTACAATGATTGTGTCAAACATTTTATAAAACAGCTTTATTGTAGACAATGCAGGGCATTTTTGTGCATCAGTTTGAGTGTGAAAAAGCCCCCTTAAAGAGCAGAATTCAGAACTGGGTGGACCACTTCGAGAACTATGGGGTAGTGAAAATTCTCAATGCAGCCTGTTCAAACTATTTAAGGCACTCCTGAAAGTGTAACAACTGAGCAAGTGAAAAAGTCATTTCTGCAGAGTCCAAAACACCCTATATATAAATGAAGTTGGTTTCTGTTGATATTTGTTAGAACTTAGAAGAATGGTTTTAATGGATGTGAAGGCCTACCCATAAAGAATACAGACAAAGCATGTCCTTACTGCCTTATATAAATCCAATTAATAGTCACTAAGCCATTAAATAGGAACTAAGAATCATTTCCTGGTCACCTTGTAAGGATGTCGTAGACAACTTTGTCATGCATTTCAAAAAATGCACAAAAAGTTAAAAAGTTACAAGGCATTAAGAATTTTATTTAAATTTCCAATTTTGACTTTAGGTTTATTAAGATATAATGAAACAAAATTAAGGTTATATCAAAAAATATAATTACTCAGTTCAATTACTTAAAGATTGTAAATAGAACCAAATATACATGTTTCAATTTATGCACTACTGGCTTCAATTAGGTTCATTAAATGATAGGAAATACGTAGAATGAACAACTTTTTGAAAAATATCATTTGGGATAACATTTAAAACTTTTAAATTTGTATCTCCAAATCTTTCAATATGCAAAATTTTGTCGTGTATACTTTCTATTTTGTGAAAGGCACAGGTAAAAAATCATACAGAATGATATTTCAGTTTTTTGAGGCCATTTGTGAGGCCTATGTCAATCCCAGGGATGGGGTGATTACATGACAAATGTAATCGCAATTACAATTATTCGAAATGATCATGTGTTTTTTTTAATTCTACAACCGAGATTCTAAAATGCTTTGGTGGAATAATCTTTAATCAATATCACAATTAGCATGGAGGCTTAGCAAATTCAAAACAATGTCATCTGCCTTCCACCACAATAACATGGAGACAAAATGTAAGCTACTGGTTTGTTTAAATGGCGATTTAAATGCCTTTCTGTGCAACAATAAAATATCTTGGTTTGACACTACACAGATTGCTCACATACTGACAACACCTAGAGTCACTGCATAAGAAACTTAAAAAGTTTTTTTAATCAGGCCTTTAACAGAAACAAACAGGGGGTGCTGGTGCCATGCCATGCTTTGCAAACAGCAACCCTAGCTCTTGTACATTCTGCTGCTAAGTATTGCGCTCCTGTCTGGTGTTGCAATTCTCATACTTGTCTTTGATCCTATCACTAACAATGCACTATGCATTTTGACTGGATGTCTGGGTCCCACACCAATGGAATATCTAATAGCACTTGCAGGCATCCCACCAGCTGAGCTTTGTTTCTGAGAAGCTACCTTGTCTTTTGCCTGCTGAGCTATGAAGTCTAGCCACCTACTCTACCCCAAAATCATTCCTCCTGAACAAGAGCAGTCTCTGCACCTAAAATTGAGACACCCCTTTTTTTGTCTGCCACCAAAGGTCTTCTAACAGACCTTGCTTAACTAAAGATCAAAGCAGCTGACTGCTTGGAATAGTTTTGGAATCTTTAATTACGATTACCTCATGTCTAGTCAACCCCATCTAGTTAGTAATAAGTGTGTGGTTTATCTATGCATGAGCATTGAAAGCAAAGTTGTGGTTCACCATTATGCAGGAATATAAGAAGTTATTGATGTTATCAGAGGCAGACACTGTAGGCTCACAAAACTATCAAGCATGTGAAGGTAACACGCTGCATTCATGGTATCACACAGAAGATATTGATCAAAAATTTATTTTGCTGTCATTCCATACACAGTTATTTTTAATCAAGTTTGTATTATCTTAACATAATTTTATGATCAATTTAATCTGTTTACTGTTAATGGAAGTTGTGGCAATTTACGAAACTATCAACATCAAACACGCCTCATCACTTCAACAGATGTTTTCAAATTAATTATGGTAAAATCCAGCGTATAAGACCCCCTTAAATTAAAGTTAGCTTAGCTCCAAAAAACTCGCATTTTAATTTAGAAAAAAATTTTTTAAATTAAATTTTTTATCAAGTTATGATTTTCTTCTTTGGCGTATAAGACCCCTCTCAAATTTAGGACTAAATTTTGGTTATGAAAAGAGTTTTTATATGCCAGACTTTATGGTAGGCCAATCTTCTTGCCAACCAGCATTAATTATCAATATTCCAGTCTTTGATCACAGTTTTCAGGCTTAAGCTTCTGTACATAATGGGATTTCCTTGGACAATAAATTAATTGCTTGTGTTACATGAAATTATTGAGTGCCTTGTCAGTCCACTGTCATAAGCTGTTTGATGCGTTGATTTTGTGGGTTTTTCTAATCAAACATTTCCTGCACTCTTGCCACCTTGTCTGTCATTCAATATGTGAATGGTTACTTGCTCCTTTTATCCT
Source organism: Diplosoma virens (assembly GCA_963680785.1). Lineage (NCBI taxonomy): Eukaryota > Metazoa > Chordata > Ascidiacea > Aplousobranchia > Didemnidae > Diplosoma > Diplosoma virens. The sequence goes on along the minus strand of OY796882.1, from coordinate 43,198,190 downwards.
TTACAGATCCTGTGATCATCAATTCTGCATAACAATTTTTTCTGTTTCTGGATGGTACTGCATCCTACCCTTCAACACAACATACATCTCTGCATCTTAACAATAGAATTGTACACTTTATAATGTGCTAAAAGTATGGCTTGCTCCTGAATGGTCAAGCAAGAGGTCATTTTCAAAAATGCTTTATCACATACCATCAATAACAAAAACCTTTATTAAAATCTAAAAAACAGGTAATCCCAATGAATGTTGTTTTGCCCAATATGGTTGATTTGGTCTGGAATTTAGTGGTAATAATCATCACATGCAATTTTTCTTGCCTAGTTACTTTTTAACCACTCTGTATAATCCTTGTTTCCATAAATTTTGCTCTTATTTGAAGACAGTGACAATTAATTTTCTCTCACCACTCAACAATTTTTGCTTTTGATCAACATACTAATTGCATTATTATTTTTAGACTATGAGTAATTTAAAGGAGTTTTGTTTATTGGTTGTTTAAAATAATAATTAATGGTAAGTACAAGAAACCAAGCCACTTAAAAATGAAAAATACCAGACTCAAGTTTCACTCTTGTTAGAGCTTGTCAGTAATGCATATCTCACTGCAATTTTGAACCGACTAAATGTGGTCTTCCATGCAGGAGACAACATCACTAAACTGCACAAGCCGGACAACAACTCAACTATAAGCAGCTCAAAAGTTATTTCTGGCTTTACCGCATAAAGAATACATAGAATCCATTATGTTGTAAGACCAAGGTTGCACCTCATATATGGATATATGCACCTCCTCAATATTGCAGTGAGATATGCATCACTGATGAGCTTTAACAAGAGCAAAAATTAATTCTGGTGCATCTCATTTTTAAGTAGCTTGGTTTTTAGCAGAGTTGGATCAATTACACTATTTCAGATCAATTACAGCAATACCATTTCAGAAACAAAAAAAAAAATTAACTTGCATGCTTTTAACAGAGAGTGGTGATGAAACAAATTGTGTGTTTATTTAATTATGTCACAAATTCCATTTAGTTGATTCAAAGAATATCAATAACTTATGATGAATTATTTAGCTGAAATTTGTATGAAATATTGCTTTGGTCATGCGTAAACTTCTTCAAAAGAAAAGTAATTGTAATTTGACCAAAAGTTTTTACAATTTACAATTAAAATTACAATTACTCAAGATCAAAAAATTTTAATTACCATTACAGTTACATAAAAAAGTGTAATTAATTACACTCAATTACAATTACAATTGATCCAACTCTGTTTCTAGTGATTACCTAAATCCTCATGTTAACTAGAAAATTAATGGTAAGCCACAATAACACATGAATAAATACATCACTTTCTACAGGAGGGAATTGAATATTTACAAAAGAATAGACCTGATTTGGCCGAACAATGCAAGACAGTTTTAAATGAAAAATCAGAAAATGGAGCTGGTGATGTTGCCACAATTGACAATGCTGATAGTCCTACCAAATTAGCTCGAGATAGTACTATGGTAACCACTGCTGAGGTACGATTTATACTTTTTATAAAAGCCTTTGTAATCCATAATTATTAAGAATACAGCTAATTGCATGACATCGACATGTTTTGTTGCTTAAGGATTGCATATCTGAAACTTATTCTGGTTAAAGCCCTAACGAACCTTGGTAAAGTGACCATCTAATTAACCAAATTAGTCAGTGTAATATTTTGGTGTTGTTTTGTATCTTGCTTGTTTCATTTGTGTTCACTTTTAATTTGATATTGTTTACTCATTCTTTGGTGTTTACATCAAAGATTTTTGAATTTTTATATTACAAACAATTGCTTATCTTTAGTTACAAGCGAGGTTATGTAGTCAAATTTATGGCTTGGTGGTGTCGAAGTAAAGCATTCTAAATGCTTTATGTCTTACACTTAAAACTTCATTCCCCAACCTTGCATAAGCAGCATTATAACAATTGCACCTGTTATAACACTCCATGTTTAAGTATTCAAAAAAAACTAAAAAATTTGTTACAAACATCTAGAGGTTTTGAATAAGAGTAAGAAATATAATTCTATTTAATTAACATACCTTCTGAAGAGCTGTAAAGGTGAAACCGGCTGTTGATTTTTTTTATAAATTTCTTGGTGTGGCTTTTATAATTTAATATATATATTTAATTAAATTTTAGACCACAAAATTTTATTTCAACATTCATATTACTTGCCCCAGCCAGGAGCGCAACAAGCCTCAAAAAAGGGGGCTGACACAATTCCAACATTTTTTCATGGAGGGGTGGGCTTCGCCTCGACCTTTTTTTAAACAACTGTTTAGGTCAATGAGCTTCACAAGCTTTACACCGTCACATTTTTTGACGTTGCACAATGGCTTCATGTGTCTTGTTGGTGGCATTATTTCTGCATGTTTAGGGGCTCGTTTCCACTATGAGCGTGCAATGAAGCATTCTTCGTTTGTTTTATGCTTTTTGCTTCGCTTAGCGCTCGCTTAGATTTTAAACACGGAAAGATCTTTGCATATTTTGCAGATTTTTCCGTATTAATGGTTTTGGTAACAATATTAAACTCAATATCACAAATACACTGGAATTTTTTTTTTCTACTGTAATTGACTAAATCTTAAAATCTCGTTTTACGGGGTGATTCAGCCAAGTGTAAACAAATGTTTAATGAAATATAAATACATTAACAGAAAAAAAAAGAAAAGCTATTTTGAGGAAACATAAAAATAGACCAAGGAAATAGAATCAACAGTTAATTTTTGATACACCCTCCCCCCACCCCCACAATACATCTCAATCCGCCGGAAACCCGACTGCATGAGGCACGCACGATTTCTCCTGAAATCCTATCCCAACAAGTCTCCAATTCATGCCCCAGAGCCCCGACACTCTGGTGACTGGAAGAGCAGGTTTTACTCTCCAGAATACCCAGATGGCAAAGTCCATAGGGTTTAAATCTGGAGAGGAAGGAGGCTACAATTCCTTCGGCCAAAACTCTGCCATATTCCTCTTACACCATTCTTGGTGTTACAGCAAGTTTCGAACCCGGTTTAGTTTCGTTTCAGTTAATTTCTCGTCTTATTATTGTATAATTGATTTGCCTTTTTTACTGCGCCTGACGTATTTTGGTTTCTTATAAATTTAAGTTTGATCATTGAAAAATAGAGAGAACAGAGACCGCAGACAAACGGACAGACAAAGAAGGATTGCATTTGTTAATCGGTAGAGTGGAATTGTTAACTTGTTAAAGCTTTGGTACTTGGAACTTATTGACTACTGTTTTGAACGTCGATAAGTACGTCGACTCCTGTTGGAACGTGTATAGAATATTGTTTGAAACTGTCATTGGATTTGTGTATTGTTCTTGTGTTTTGGGCAGGTTTGGCTTGGAATCCAAATCAATTAAATATCGTACTGTAATATCGTAAATCGTGAAACGTGGATCGTGAATTGTACGTCGCATCGTAAACGTAACCGTAACCTTTATCGTATCTCAAATCGTGTCGCATCATAACCGTATCGTAAATAGTTAATAGTCAACCCGTTAATCATATATTTATCGTATTTCTGTCTTTAGTTATTTTTTGGGTCTTTGTATCGTTGTTAAATTTATTTTATTTATTAATACATATTTTACGCCTCATAATTCAGATTTATTTACGCATCATTTAATTGATAGCTTAAGCGCCAAAATTACCTGTAACACTTGGACAAGATTGGCCATGTGGGATGTGGCTCCGTCCTGTTGGAGGGTAATTCCGCCTTCCTCAAACGCCACATTTACTCAGGGCACTAACCCTGCGCCAACAGCTCCGGACACACACTGACTTTTATTCTCAACCCGTCCCCAATAAAGAAGAGGGGGCCCTCTTCCAGCTGAAGCCACCCTGGCCCAAACCATGACAGAAGCTGGCCTCTGTCCCCAGAACGCAAGCCTGCCATTCAACAGGATGCCCTATTCATTCACTGCATAAACCCGGCCACCCTGATGACCGTGCACGGCCCAGACAGTGAACAACCTTTCATTAGTCCACAGAGCTGGAGGCTGTGTGTTATCTCCAAGCCCTTCCAAAAGAAGCCCAGCCCTTGCAGCTCGCAACAGCAACTGAGCTTCCTGCAAAGGGACAGGCCTGGATCACCCCTGAGCACATTCTGCATTGCCCCACAGCTCACACCAGCAGCCGAAGCCAATTTCCTCGCTCTTCTCCCAGGATTCCCCTCAACTTTATCCCCGGCGTTTACAATAAGTTTTGATGCCCCGACCCTGCGACCTAAAGTGCTGCCCACCTTTGGGAGGGCTGAACCCGTCTCTTTTAAACATTTCAAGAGTCTTATAAACACCAGATGTGCCCACACGACCCGGAAGGGGGTGTGCACACTTTGCCAGAGGTCCGCCCCAACTCAAACAACTCCCAAACAGTCGCAGTTGTAGTGCCCATAGCAACACCAATATTTATAAATATTTCTGAAAAAGCAATCCATTAATAATTCAACACGATAAGCCACCTGAGAATGCAATAGGACCCGCAGTCCTCATCCCCAGGGTTTCTACAGCCATCTTCAAAATCCGTCTACACTTGGCTGAATCACCCTGTATACGTATACAAGGCCATTAGAATGGCCTCAACAAGGGCATCGAATGCCACATCCGGCACGCAAGCAGCAGATTTCACAAAAGTTTCAAGGTTTCGAGTTTCTTTTTAAATGTGGTAAAATGTAAATAATGGTTTTCGCCATCGTTTTGGCAATTAAAAACCATTTGCCGTGTTTCGATTGGAAGTCGGATATAGCGTGAACGATGTTTAGTGTATAGTTAAAACATCACTTGAAATTTTTGTTCAATGTAGTAGTTACTAAAAACGGCAAACACAATTATAGATCAAACTTTTGAACAAACTATTTAAATTTTATTTTGGATATCTTGCCGAAATCGCTTAAAATTTTAGGCTATTTTGCTAAAAATTTGAACAATGTTAAAAAAACACTTCAGGAGCATAGTGTTAGCGCGCTTGTCTCTATTCTTCGAAGAAAAACGGAAACCAGTTACTATGGTTAAATTGGCACGAAACGTCACTTATTAACGCTAAAGTTTTATCTTGTTACGTATCTCTGGCGCCAACAGAGTGTTTCACCCACCTAGGTTCCTCAGGGGATGTTTAAAAATCTGAAAAACAAATCAAATAAATAAAAGTACAGTTATGTCTGCGAAAAAACGTTAATCTACAAGAGAAAAATGTTTTAAAAATTTTGGATTATATGGACTGCACTGGAAAATACGGTAATAAGGATTCCAATTTTTGCACTCTTGTGGGGGCCACTTTTTAAAATTATTTGAGCTTGCAGGCCAGCCGGCTAGAAATACCTATTTTCGTCCCAAAATCATAGCGTTCTCCAAAAAAAAAAAAAAAAAAAAGGTCTTCACTTGGAATCGCTGCCGCTGCTTGTGATCGACGAGACTTCAATTGTGCGAAATTGTTCCGCGGGCCGCACAAATTCCATCTGCGGGCCGTATAGTTGGACCACGCTGCGTTAAATAACAATTTTGAGGTTACGAACGCATTAAAATTAAAATAATACATTTTTACAGGGTATAGTTTAAGATTATTAGTAGCTAAATAAGTGTTAAGTGTATGGTGGGTTGCTTTGTTTGTTGATCAAGAAAGTTTTTTGTTATTTTACCAAAAATCTCCCTCAACTTTCAGGGTTACGGTTTTAAAAAAATAATTTTTTTCAGTAATGTTTCCAAACAGCCATTTATCGTATTTTGGGTTTCAAACCAACTTTGTTCACTTTTTCCAGACTCCATTAATGTTGAAAATGACCAATAGACTAAACTGAAATTAAATAAGAATGGAATATATTGTAATGTGCTACTTTCATAATTATTACGTCTAACAAATTACACCTGCACTTGACGGCTGGTTAAACCCCGCCATCGCTTTCTTATATAATTTACTTATCGTGATCAGTTCGATAATTTTTTGCAGTAAACAATTCTAAAATTTCCAATTTCATTTACGACATACAATTTGTTATTTAAAACCTGATGGTTGTATAAAAATCTGATTTTTTATAGGAAGGTAAAGAATTTTTAGAAAAGCAAGGAGGAATACATTCCGATGCTAAAACTCGTTCTCAGGAAGTAAAATTAAATAATTCAACTAGTGACGACGTGAAATCTACAAAGCGTACTGCCCAAGAAGAATCTAAAGAAGTGAGTATACCCGCATTAATTTTAACAATGCCAGGTTAAATTTCATATTGAGGATAAAATGTTTATTGGAGATAATATGCCTTCTTTACTTTTCAAGCAAAAAGATAAAACTTATTTATTGACATAAAATGATTAAAAAGCGATTTTAAGTCTTATATCCAGAGTTACCATCCGAATTGATTGAAAAATAAGTACACCCGAAAAAAAAGTTCATCACTTGATCTTAAAGCAAAAAGCTACCTTTTTTCTTGGAAGGTAAAGTGAAAACCTTGTAATAACTGCGTTTTCTAGAAATTTTGTGGAAAACAAACAAGATTAGAAAAAAATAAGCTCGTTTCTTAGAAATAAGCATGTTAAAATGTTCTCAGACAATATTTATAAAAATAGTACGAATTGGTAATCCTGCTTATATCGCACTCAGTTATTAAACAGTAAGTGTGAAATTGACCCACCATTTATAATCACTAGGCCAAGTTTTTGTAGCTATAAAATTGTGAAAAAATTGCATCAATTTTTAACAAAGTTGCAGTAAGAAATATAAAAAACTTTTTATTTGGTCAAAATCCAAAAAAATGCAAGATTTGTATTTGATTTGAATTTAATATTTCAATTTTTATTTGTTAATAGTGTAATAAAACTAAAAAACTGTATAATTATATTTGCTAACTTGTTCATCACAATGTAAAATCATTCATGCATCATGATTAACTAATTTTCTTTGTTTTCACGCATTATTATTAATTTTATTTTAAGTTTTTCTTGGATAGGGCTTAAGAAGCCGAAAACTTTCAAAATAACAATCTTTTTTATGAATTTAGTTGTGCTGCTAAGTATCGCAACATTGTGGTTAAAAAAGTTTATTCCTTGTCGATATTTCAGTGCTAATTATTTTATATAATGCAAATGTAACGGCGTACGAAAGTATATGAAAATCGAAGTTGATGGAAAGACATATTTGCAAAATGTGACGTGAATATGTAATATCTCATTAATGTAACGGAAGTTGGAAATAATTTATTTCCTTAACTACCGCTCTTTTGTTAAGATACTCAATTGACAAAGAACAGGTAATTAGAGTGAGGTGGAAATAATGCACAAATCCAACAGCCGAGTAAACAATTTCCATCAAAATGACGACGTCATAAATGATCCGGGAGTTGTTGTTGGTAAGTTTATCCGACCCGTTCCTAAGAAGGTGCACGGATCGACTTTGCGGAATTCCAATAACCGGACGTCGCCTCGCGTACTGAACGGGATCAAAGATTTTGAATGGTAAAGGAATGGTCTAAGATGGATTGGCGTAAAGAGTCAAGATCAGGGTAGTCTAGCGCTAGACTAAAAATGTCATGTGATTCAGAGCCAGACTTACTGCACGAAAAAGTCTCGGCTTGACCAATTCTTGTGGAGATAGAAAGCAAGAAGAGTGCTGCGTTTGTTATAGCGGTTCTTTCGAACTTGATGAAAACTTTGTGCTCACCCACCATTATTAGTGAACTTTTACTTTACAGAGATGCTACCAGATGCATATACCGCTAAACAAACTAAATTAAAACATTACTTATTATGTTAATTGCCTGGAGCTGGCCATCAAGTTAATAAAGCTTGCTGGGTACTAACTTCGATTACATGTATATGCAAATACAGTGGTATGCCCTTCCCAATGCATGCATCTAAAGTGATCACTGTCGCTCCAATGCTGATTGATTATGTCGCCAATTTCTCCGATCAAAAAAATTCTAACGTAAAAGCTGCCCTAAGATCATTGTTTTCGTGGCTTATTTTAGGGTGTTAAAAAATTTCAGACCCCCTCGGACAAAACTGGAAATTCGGTTAACAAAAAATGCTTGCATAATTTATGAAATTTCATTGTCACCCTACTTTTTGTGCCAGTTGCTACGTGGTTTCAAAAGGCTTTTGCACCTACACGTAAGCTTGAGGATTGACGTTGAGATACACTGACTTTTTAAACAATAAAACTTGAACTATCTAAATACCTTTTTAAAGGTTTAATTAGGGCCATTTATGGCTTGGTTTATGATAATTTTATGCGAAATTAGATTTTTTGCGGTTAAAGCTGCTTGTGGTAAGTATTTTAACGAGTAAACAGCTTGATGTTAATAAAAGCTTAGATTCGGAGGTCCATAATGTTATATAAAAAAAAATGTAAAAGGTATTGTTAAAGTCGGTGAGTCTTTTCAGTTGCCGATATTTTTAACAATTTTATGAGTTGAGATCAACGGTTGACGAATAAATAAATGACGGGAAAGTACTTATCTGATTTTATAATAATACAAAATCCTCCCGCTGGTCGCGGGGGTTACGTTTCTTCCCTCCCGCGAATCCCGAAAATCCGCGAATTATTGATGCAGTTTTAAAACGCTCATGTTTGATATTATTATATACGCTGGAATTTGCTTCCCAAACACATTCTAAAGGCAGTCTAGCTTAGACACTTTTCAGACAATACAAGACAGTCGATTTTATTGTACACACCAAAAATGAATGATGATAATAACACACCAAAAACTTTTTCTGCTTCAGATATTGTTGGCATTATAGGGCGTACATAATACAGGGATACAGTTATAATTACATACATAACACACCAAAAACTTTTTCTGCTAAAAAATGGTCTGAGAAATTCACGAAATCGCCGAAATTATGAAAAAAACTTTGAGAGCCAAATTCGCGAGTATGCGGGCCCGCGAAGGGTAAACTGTGAATGGGTGAGGTGAGGGTGAACTGTATTACGAAACGCTACAAGCTTCTATCAGTTTTGTAGTTGTAGTTTTGTAGTATTACATCAAATTTGTAGTTGCATCGGAGCGGCAGATAGGATTTTTTATAGTTTAGTTCTTATAATTTCATATTTGATATCTTTTTGATTTGATTTTAGGAAAGCTATGTTAATATTTAGAGAGCAGAAAAAATGTACTTATTATAATTTAAAGAGAGGCAAAGAAGATGTAATTTTAATATTTAAGTTATTATTCTTTTATAAAAAACAAACTTTGATTATTGTGAATATTTTTTCAAATATTTTTAAGCTAAAAGTTTTAACTCTTGTCTCTTTCGTATAGCAACAGGATGTCTTACGCTAAACAAAAGCAGTCACGAAAAGCGGAAAGCGAAAGTTATTCTTTGGTTTGACGTTGATTTATCATTTGTCAATTATGTTTGCAGCGCAAAGGTTTTTGTCTGATTAGTGAATATTAAGTTGCCTTATTAGTAATCATTCTTCACCAGCAAGCTTCTGCAGCTAGAGAAGTTTCAAAAGAAAAAAATATGCGAAATAATCCAATTAATTAAGTCATATTTGCCTTCTAACATTTTTTCCAGTTTTTTCTCTTGCAATAAATAAGTGATTGAGAGTTATTCAAATGCAAAAAACATGTTCAACGTATGGTTCAAGTAACAACGTAAACAAGGTTTGAAGCGTATTATGATGGCAAAATATCGCGATGCATTATCAGCCTTATAAGCTAATTGCTACAGGAAATTGAAAAACAGGCTCGCAGTCGTTGATAAAGCAGTTTTTCACAAAAAGTTTGGTTACGTTTTGTTTACAATTGTTTCTTTTAAAAAATCTGCGTTTGCAGATTATTTACGTTACAATTTTTATGATTCAATCCTTTTTTCACTAAAAACATGTTCATGCCAGCAGAGAGAACGTAATATCTTAATCTGAAGTTGTTTAATATTCTTTGTTTGGCCCCGATTCACACGATTTATTTATTTATAATGCTTGTTTTTCCTGTTATAAATTATTATGTTGTCGTTGATCATTTAATACTCACGTTATGAGCTTAAGTTAATTTAAAGCTCTTGCAACTGCTGGCTGCGATTGCATATGTTAACCTTAATCTATAATTAAACATGCATCATTTTAAAATTTCCAAAAAAATTCGCATACGTTATTTACTACATGTACAATTTTTTGATGCTCTATTTTGATATTTTTATTTGTGTTGTTAATTCTGCATTTTGCTTTTTAGGTTGCTGGAAATGCAAAAAAACTCAAAACCGACGATGATGAGGAAGATAAAAGTAGTCGAGATGACAGTAAGAAAGATAAGTAGATTATGATATTGCTTCAATGTCATTATTACGGCAACTTTGTCTTGTTTTGCATTTATCGCTGCGAAGTCTTGTTGTTATTTTCGGTGTTACTGCTAGTAACAGTAACTATTGTGTTTTAATAGTTTTATTTTTCATTTTGTATTCGTATGTTCAGCCACTTGCAATATAATATTAATTTTAAAAATTGTGTTAATTATTTCAACTTTTTTACTTTTTAATCATTGCAATCCATTAATTTTTTGTTGTTACTGGTTTGTTACTGCCAAGTGAAATTAGCTTTTACACAAGCAATTTTTTATGACTTATGTAAGTTTTTTTAGTAAGGCAGTACTGTTTTAGTGTGACTTAATTTAGTGTTTCAAATTCTGCATGCTACATGATTGATATTTACGCTGCCTTTCATCTATAAATTACATTTCTTTTATCAAATTGGTTTGATTGTGAAAGTTATTTAGAAAATATGCAGCTTGCACCTGTTAAAATTTTAACTCGTCATTCTCAGACCTGCTATGTCTAATCCAAAAGTGTCTTTGGACAAAAACTAAAGTTAAAGATTGCGCAATTTTTTTTTCCTCATCGTGTTTTGGTTGTGTTTGACAATAGAAGACTAAAAAAAAGTTAATATTACTTTATGAGATTCACAGTCCCTAATGCCATGCGTGCCTTTCTATATAGACAGCCTTTTATACAATTTTTATGAAGACTGAAAGTTATTAAATCGTCTAAGGATTATAACTTTGGTATTGTATGCTTTTGCATTTTTTAATGCTATAATGTCATTACTTAAGTATTTTCGTCCACAGTCGACATACCTAAAAAAGGGTTTTCATGCATAAAACCGCGATGTTGCATATGGTTTTTTAGTTCTAATTTAAGTTTAATTTTATTAATTTCTATTTTAGTTAAAAGTCTTTACAGAAATCGAATACCTTTTTCAGCAAAGTCAAGTTGACGGCTTTATTTAACTGGTAAAATTGCAATAAATAAATAAATTAATTAATAAAATCACTCAAAGTTTAATGGGCCAAATATTTAATGAAGAAATTAAAAACTAAATCTAACTAAATCATAATAAAAAATTGATTTCAACCAATATTATTCATCAGTTTTTTATTCAAATAGAATCCATTTCAATTTTAGTTAAAGTTTACAAATTAGAAAGTTTTATTTATCATAGGTTTCAACGAACCCCATGAAAAGTTTTTGCAGCGTAGCTTGTCCTTGCATTATCCGGGACATCTGGGACATACGTTTTGCAGAGCAAATGCAGTCAACGTAAGAGTAATTTATGATTGCACTGATTTGAAATATTTATAGAAGGGTATTAATTTGGTATTACCATATTGGAAACTCCAGGAATATGACTTTCAATTTTTACTGCGTTAAATAATTTAAGTAAAACAGCGTGGAGCTGTAGCAGTAAATTGGTCGTCGCCTTGAAATCTAAAACAATTAAGCTCTTCATTTATAATTCAACCATAACTTTATTCCTGTAAGGGACCATTTTCGGAATTTTTCCCTACAATCTACGTTTGTTTTAGACTCTGGTTACGAAAGAGCGAATTTCGCAGTGCGTTGATTTAATTAATCAGTAGCTGATAAATTCTTTGGTCTTTGTCGTAAGTCAGAGGTAGCAAAAAAAAGTAATTCTAAAATGGTGTTAATCTACCGCTTTGATAGCTAATGTCTTTGAATTGCATTAATAACTAATTAAATATTTACCTAATATTGGGCCAACATTGTACTGCAATAAGGTGTGTCGTAGGATAATTTTAAGCATTACACCTTTTTCCATTCAATTGTGGAAGAGACTTTGCTTAGTGTTACCCAAACTAATTAATTAAATTGCAGGCCTGCAACTATTTATCACAATGCGCCCTACCATTCCATTTTAATAATGCTGACGACCAAGCGTTCTAATAATACCCGAAAACAAGTTTTACAAGTACAAAAGTTTTTGCTACCAATAAGATACAAGTTATTAATAAGATATCTAATGCGCCTTAAACAGGTTTTTTTAAGTGTCTGCAATTTGTTGGAACATATTGCATATATTACAACAATAAAAAAAACAAAGTTGTTTTTTGTCGTTGTATGGGTTTTTAAACTTAAATAAATAATGTTGCGATACTTAGCAACAAACTTAATTTATAAGATTTTAATTTCGAACGTTTTCCGCTTCTTAGCCCTTTTCAAGAAAAACTTCATAAACAAAAAAAATTAATTAAACATGCATGAATGTTTTACATTGTGACGAATACATTGAAGCAAATAGAACAATAAAGCCAAGTTTTTATTAAGTTATTTAAAAATGAAACAAAATTAGAATTTTAAAAATTAAAAAATTAAAATTAAAAGAAGTCAAAAAAGAAAAATTACAAAACACGTAATAGAAAAGAAGAGCCATTTGAATAAAGTTGACAATTTAAACTAGGATTTCGTTTGTTAATAAATAATTTTTAATGTATTTTAGTATGAAATTCCGACCTAATTTAATTTGACAAAACAAAGATTACAACTCATTATGTGATTTCTATTTTAATATTTACTTAATATTTGGCAAGAAAATACTAAAAAAAGTTCCGATGTACAAATTTGGAATCTACGCGGCGTGTTTGTCGGAAGAATGTCTGAAATTTCTGTTGACGTATCTTGTCGATATCGGCGTTGACATGAAATGTAGCAACTAGAAGCTGACTAGACAAACCTTCAATAGTAATTAATTTTGTGGTGTGCGTCAGTAATCAGCATAACTATGGTTTGAAAACCGGCACCCCGGTTTCGGAAATTCCCGGGATTTCGTTCTTTTTTGAGTTTTTCGATGCAAAAAAACTAACCGGTTTTTCCTGATAATAACTGATATACAGTATAAACAAAAATGTGCCAATGTATTTTTATCTTTTTGTTTTAAATTTGATTAAAATTCTTAATATAGTCAAAAGGTATTACTAAAAAATTTTAGTTTCTTCGGGTAATTTGCTGCATCACCGTAATTATATTGCTGCGTCAGACATTTTTGCGAATTTGAATTTAGATGTGAAAGTTACTGTTAAAAACAATAATTGTCGTCCCGGTCCTTGACATACGATAACTCAAATACTAAAACAGCGAATTACTGTTTTAGTTGCCGTATGTGAAGCACCGGGACGACGTAATAATTATTATTTTTAACTTCATAATCCATTTTCGTCCCGAAATAAGAAACGCGACACGTTTTTTCTGCTGGAAGGGGTTAGTCGTTTCTTGCAGCCGCGCCTCCACTGTTGTCTTTTTTTCTCCACTTTTCGTTGTAACCCTCTTCTTATATCTTCCTCAACAACTTCTATCCATCGTTCCTTAGGTCTTTGTTTTTAAATAATTTCTCAGCCATTAATGGAGCTTTTTTTGCTATCCTTTCAACACATACAAACCATCTCAGTCTTTGACTTCTCGAAAATTCCTTCAATCATTCAACACCAGTCATCTTTAGTATTAGCTCACTTTTTACTTATCCTTCAGTGTCTTTCCACGTGTCATTCGAAACATTCTCATTCGGGTGCACTCCATTTACGTCACAGAGTTTACCTTCATTGGCCAGCATCCTGCTCTGTAACTCATTGCAGTTTGATACACATTTTACGTCCCCTCAACTTTACCGACGAATAACACATCTGCGACATTTAAAAAGCTCTTCCACCCATGCAAGCTCTTGTTCTTGCGGTCACTGCTTCCTTAACTTTACCCTCTATAGCCAAAACATACCTAAAATAGCAAAACACCTTCACTTTTTCAACATATTTTCAGCCATATTTATACTATTTAAAAAATCTGGAGCAGCCTGCATTTCGTACATATTGCACTCAAAGGTTTTTACTCCTGAGCATTTCTTATGCGCCCATTTTATGCATTGGATGTTATTGAATCTAACAGCGTTTCCACAGATGCACGCGAATACTTGGTGGCGAATTTCTGTATTACTCTTTCTTTATTACTATAGGCTTTTGCTTTGCCTACATTGACTTTAAGCTTGCTTAAAGTTAATAAATCATGTTTAAATGCATTTTTATTTTGCTATTTTTACATGTTTTGCCCTTTATGTTTTACGTGTAAAATGTTTTGTTTTTTCTCGAAATCCCGGAATTGAGTTAGATTTTTCCCGCTTTTCCGGATTTTTTTCAAAACCTGGATATCGGAAAATATTTAACCTTCTCTTCTATCAAAAAGCAAATGTTAGTAAAAGCCAACCCCTCTTAAATTACATTTGTTGGCACATCCTCCAAAAAATGTCAAGTTCTAGTTTTATTTTCAAATTTTTCAGTTCAGCACAATGTTTTTAGATCAATCTCGTAAATTTGTGGCAATTGAAAACGGAAAAATTTTATCTTTTTTGCAAACCTATTGGCAATAAATCTTAACAGCAAGCACGCTATAAATATCGAAAGCCAATTTAAGACCGTTAAAGTAGTAAAAAGTAAACAAATTTGATAGCCTACTTCTGTCTATTCAATATTTCATTAAAACAGTGCTTTCTAAACGTTATGTGTAAGTGACACACTTTTAAGCCACAAATAAATTCAAAACATGTTATGATTTAATTTTAATCAAAAAGTTTTTTACTGCAAAATCTCACCTTACAGTTTTAATAACATATATGAATTTGGTGGGTTAAACACAACATTTTAATCAAGCATTTTATTAAAAAAAAATTGTTCTTATGATTAGACTTCAGTTCAGGAGCATCTAATCCGCGGCCCGCGCGGTATTTTTCGAAATGACGTAAAATAAATAGGGCATTGTTGCTCAAACTTTGTTCTTTTTTGTTTTTTAGAGATCACTATGTTGTTAGGACAGAAATCGAAAAATTAAAGCCAGATTCAAAGTGATGACTTTTTTTCGAGACTACGCATTTTTGGGACAAAAAACGGGACCCAAAAAAATTTGCCGCCGTATTTTATTTATTAGTCCCCAAATAATTTTCAGAAGTTAAAATACCCTTTGACTCAAAACGGTTGGACGTTTTAATGCATCTTGACTTCCACACAAGTAAGAACTTCGGCGTAAGCTGTTTCAAGCCGTAAAAAGTTTTTCTTCATGACTGAATGACTATTGTTTTTATTGTCAGGTTGCGAACAGCGACCTTAGTGTTTAAATAATGCATAAATCTTGTTTGATACCAAGCAGTGCAAATGCTAGGGTCTTTTGATTAATTTATTGCAGACTTGAAAGTTTTAAGTTTTCTATAATTTAGAATTATCGCTGCCGAAAATAGGGTATAAAAAGCAAATCAAGGTGTTGATCGTTAATTAGCCTATGTCTTTATTTACGCTCTTGTCTTGGACAAAAACGTCGGAGGCATTATACTTCGGGCAAACATCAAGCGATTTCTCCACCTGCTAAGACAATGCTTAGACAACACTATCTGTATCTGCGGGCCCACAAGCAATCCAGGAAGATCCAGCAGAGGAGCGACACCCCCTAGCATTATTAAAATTACAATATAACATTAAAAAAGCTTTTGGCAATCGTATTATCATTACAGAGTCAGCATTTCGTGATGCTTTTCCTCGTCAGCAATTAACAGAAAATTAAAACCAAAAATTTTTATATGTACTCTTGTTAGACTCAACCGCTGACCAAGGCACGTTACATATTATAAATAATGAAGTTAATACGCGATTACAGCTGTACCTTTAGACAAGGCCCACATTTTTTAGAATTCTGAATTCGAGTAAAGACCTTCTTTTTAGTCGACACTTGACTTTTAAAGGCAATAAGTACGTTTTGACCTTAATAAAAATACTTTTCTAATCTTTAGTTGAATTTTTCAAAACAGCACCAAAACAGAAATTTAAGTTTAATTTTGTGAAGAGCCACATTTTGGCCGTCAAAATAAAGCAAAAATTGTTTTTTAGTTTTCACTTCAAATTAAAGTTCAAAAAGTGGCTTGCCTTATTTGCACTTGCTTATTAGTGAGTCATTCAGATGGTAAAGGTTAGCCTACACGCAACCCAGCCAACATGCTCGTGCAGGGCCCTTGAGGGTAAAATGTGTGCAATGCAGGCTCATGCGGGCAAGTCAAAACCGTAAGGGCCCGGTACAGGTCCGGTGCAGTTTTTACGAGGGTAAAGTGCAGTTTTCAAGTGGGCTATCGTCAATAGCAAACGTGTACAGGAACCGTGCGGTTCCTGTACAGTAGCAAGTGCCAAAATTTTCAGGTGAATTTTGATGTAGTAATTATTTGCAGGAACTGTGCGGGTCCTGTGCAGGCGTTATGCGGGTTTTAAGTGGGCAATTAAAGCCGAAAACCTGTACAGGTTTTGTGCGGGTCCCGTTCAGTTTGTCGTATTGTCTGAATAAGGTTTTTGAAACGCAATGCGTGTGCAAAGCCCGTGCCCGAGCCGTGCAGGTCCTTTACAGTTTATTAAATAAAATTTTTAAACGTTGAAGTTTTTGTGTAAAAAATTATGTGCAGGAACTGTGCGGGTCCTGTGCAGTTTTCTATGCAGGAGTTATGCGGGTCTCAGGTGGGCAATCCAAGTAGGATAACCGCACAGGTCCTGTGCGAGTCCCATGCAGTTTATTAAATATATTTTTTAAAAGCAATATAACAAAAACTTGTTGGTCCTGTGCAGGTCCTTCACAGTTTCTCACATAAAGTTTTAAAACATTACTTGAAGTTTGCAAGTAGAAATCATGTGCAGAAACTGTAAAGGTCCTGTGCAGTTTGCTATGCTGGCGTTACGCAGATTTTAATCAAGCAATTTAAGTAAGAAATCTGTACAGATCCTGTGCCGGTCCCATGCAGTTTATTAAACATATTTTTTGATATTTTCAAGAATGCAAGGCAAGTAACAAAGATTGGGTGGCCCTGTGCAGCTCCTTCACAGTTTATCACACATAGAGTTTTAAAATATTATTTGAAGTTTGCAAGTAGAAATCATGCGCCGGAACTGTGCGGGTTCGGTGCAGTTTTCTATGCAAGCGTTCTGCAGCGACCAATTTAAGTAGGACACCTGTACAAATCTTGTGCGAGTCCCAAGCAGTATATTAAATACATTTTTTTATATTTTAAAGAACGGGGTTTGTTATTAAAAACTTGAAAAATATGGCAAGGGTTTGGAATGCTTGCAAACGTTAAAAACTATTGAACTAAATTAACAAAAAGACAAATGCTTTGCAAGAGTTACTTTTACTAAAGTTGGTTTTATAGTGGTGCATAAGGTATAAACAATTCAAAATTGTTTCATTCCGTCTCAGTAGGAAGCCATTAGAGAGCGGCGCTAAATTTATTAAAACAAAAAACAGGATCGAAAAATCTGTAAAAGATTATGTAGCGTGCGAATTGCGTTAATGTGGATTAAGCAAAAGTTATATTTTGCTATTGTTATTTGATTCAAGTACTTTTTGATGGTACCAGGTTCTTTAGAATCTTAAAATTTAAAAGTAAAAATGAATTGCTTTTTGGTTGGACAATTACAACCTATTGTTTCAACGGAAAATTACGAAACAGTTTAATTTTAGGCTTAATTGGAAAAAAATAACTAGCAGCGACAACTTCATTTATAAAATGTAGCAACTCTGCCGCGGCATCTACATCGCATGAAAATAAAAGTAACGACGCTACAGCATCTGCCGATGTTCACCTTTGCAATTTAAATTGTTTGTGCAAGAGTTTTTCTATTAACAGTTGAAAAGTTGTTTGGATTTAAATCCAGCACTGTCTTAAGGCCCGTTTCCACTACGAGCGTGGAAAAAAGCATTCTTTGTTTGTTTTATTGCTTTTTTTTTGCGCTCGCTTCAATTTTAACCGCTCGCTTCAATCGAAGATCAATAAAAGAGACAAAGAATGCTCTTTTCCACGCTCGTAGTGGAAACGGGCCTTTACAGCGTTTTGTTTTATTGCGTGCCAAACAGTGATTGGTGAATATGTGGTTTGAACAACGCGTACTTACATAAAATTAACGTCCTCGCGATGACGCCATTTCTCAAATTAAGGTCGTTTATAACTCTTTGTTACCAGCAAAGTTTTAAAGCTTACCTAATAGTATTTACATTTGTTAACTTTTTATTATTCTATATTTTTAGATTGGGTTTAAAAATATTTTTTGCTTAAAATTGCTCAAATTTTCTAAACTTGAAATTTTACGGCTTTTAGCTTTGCTTTCTATTAAGACGTGTTTGAAAAAGAAAAACCCAAGTAAAAAATGTTTCGTTAGAATAATAATTATCATTAAGCCCCAATCAATTTAATAAATCATACTAAATTATCAGATCTTGCGCTTTTTGCGTTTGTGCGTTCTAAAATAAGGGGAGCTTAGTTGACTTGATACAACAGCTAGGAATTGGATTATGACGTCATTTGTCTTTTTGCACAATTGAAAATTCAAGTATGGCACAATGGAAAGGGAAAAGTACTTTACAAAAGCCGACAAATGGACGAAAACGTCGTATAGATTAACATTAACACCATAGCTCGTACAGCTGTTGTCTCAAAAAAATCGGGACAACTGCAAAATAGAACCATTAGGTATTAGGCGAGTTGTTTGTTGATTGTGACTGTTTTGATCTTTATAGAAAAAGCAGCTATTTTTTTGTTCTAACTTCCTATATATTATATTATATTATATATATTATATATATATATTTCCTATATATTATATATATTATATATATATAGCTATTTTCTAGCTTCCTCACGGGCTTCCTCACGGGCTCTTTTCCTCACGGGCTTCCCTCACAGGGCCCTCACAGTTGCCCGTGCAGGGCCCTTGCGGGCCCTGCATTCCATTGTTGGCTGGGTGGAGTCAGCGTCGCCACAGACAATTACGACTCTGACTCCAGCCTAACTAAAAAACCGACCCGACTATGACTACACCCACAAACATAGGCGTACCAGCCGAAAAAAACGTTGGGGGAACACAGTTTTGTCCAAATTTGTGACGTTTTTTCGAATCATGATTTTTTAGTAGGGGAGACCGGGGCACGTAGTAACACTTTTTTTTGTTTTTGCTATTTCTCCCATAATAAATGTTTTTTTTTTTTTAAATTCTTGTTTAATATGAAAAATTTAGGTCACTGTTTAACTAATATCAAAAAAATAAATTAATAATTTTTAAAGCTTAGTGGTTAAAATTACGATTTAAATATTTAAAAAAAGCGTTACAATGTGCCCCGTCAATGGGGTAAATTGTAACACCAGTTGGGGAAAGTTGTAACAGAAACAAAAATCACTAATAAATGTTTAAATATAAATGTAACTTGAAGAAAATAACAATATAAAAAAGTAAGCCTATTTTTAGTCATTGGAGCTAAACAATGTTATTTGCTAGCTATCGGTCTTAATATGATTGTTATTTGGGGCTATTTAAAGTTTTGTTAGTTGATGTTAGTTGATGTTAGATTTCGACAAATACGAATGTTACAACTTACCCCATGTTACAACTTGCCCCGGTCTCCCCTACTTCAGGGATATAAGAAAAAATTTTGTCTGAAATTTAGGGTGAAGATCAAAAAAAGGTTTAACATCAAATCTTAACTTTTTTTGCATTTATAGCAGTATTCATTTTAAATGCTCAAAAAATTTGTTTTGTCCAAATAATTTCTTGTCATTGCCTAAAAAATTCCACAATTGCTCCCTCTGCAGGTATGACTATGCCCTTAAACATGCAACTCCAACTCCACACGTCGGTCCTGCTGCCCCAAAGTTACAGGAAAAGATTGTAATGACATTGATCTATGAGAAATGGTAATAAAGTTAAAACGACATATGTTAATTTTGAAAAAACATAAGAACCTTACAACGTCCTTTGATTTTCTAAACTAAGACAGTTTTTTTATAAAGCTTATTGAAATGCTTTTGCTATTGTCTCACTTTATTCATAAATTCAATCTTAACATCATAACATTGTAGTTAATTTTTAGTTTTTTCCAGTAATTTTAGGTTTTAAATTATAACGAAATCTGTCAGGATGAGGACTTTGGTTTTAAAACTAACCCTAACACAATTAGAAAAACACATCTCTGTCCCAGAACAGCGGCGTAACGTTCCTTATAATTTTTGTTTCCTCTCCCCGAAATGATATACAGCCACGTCCGTATATATAGCAAGCATCACGGAATATTCTAATCATCGAGCGTGGGACACAGAAACACTGTTGCAAAATTTCACACGATAAGCATTATGGGAAGCGGAGCACAATTGATAAAATAGAAGCATAGGCTCGAACATAAGGCAAGCACGCTGCAAACACGCATTAAGCATACACGAATCACGACAAATCTTTTCATTGTCAAGTAGAAATTGAATAATTGGTACACTAAATTCCCCAATTAATTTAATTTATTTATTCTGTTCCTGTAGGTGATTGTAAATATTCGTTTTGTTGCTTTAATTCAGAGTGCATGGCCAGAGGTTAACAGCGATGTGACCTTTGATCAGTCTAGCATTTCTATTTTCTTTCAAACATTTAAGAAGCCTTAAATGAAATTTTACAGTGAACGCTAGAGTTAAAATTACTTATTTGTATGTCTTCAGTGATGGAGGTCTCGGTCTCGAGACCAATTTTCAGAATCTCCGTCTCGGTCTCGGCCTTTTCTGCCGGTCTCGGTCTTGGTCTCGTAATGACCTGGTCTCGGTCTCGTACTTTTTAAATTGGTCTCGAGACCGAACATTTTTTGATATTTTTGTTATTTGATGTGGTTATGATGATTTACTGATTTCTTCACCAGAAACAATTCCCCTTGCAAAATGAAATTGAAAGCCTTTTATTGCCTCGTAAAATTTTTGAGTAAACATAGTCAATAAATGGCTTAGTTCAGTGGTTCTTAATCGGGGAGGCACGCCTCCCCTGGGGGGCGTACGTAAATTTTCAAGGGGGCGCGATTGTTAACATGTTTTACAACACATTCTTTATTAATTTTGACAATCAAAATGACAGAAAACTTGACCTCAGCAAGAATCAAATTGAACAACGGAATCCAGCAAGCTTTTTTTAATTGGATTTTGCACTCGCAAACGGTAACTGTAAATCTCAATTAAAGCACAAATAAAAACTCATTTAACTAATTAAAAAAAATTAATCAAATAAAATTCTCCTGTAGATGAGAAGCAAGAAACACATTACAATGCGAAATAGGCAACATTTTTGATGAAGCACAGGAACAGTTTCTCGAGTTAAAATTTAACTCAGCAGCCAAGGACAAATTTAAAGTGCTGGACCTTGAGGCGTTTTGGGCCAAATACCTTCCCATTTACCATCTTATTTCTGTGAGTCACTGACGATTTCTTGTGAGTCAGGAAATAAGGAGGATAAAAATAAAGATACATAATAATATCAAGAATAAATAAATAATTTTATATTTGTTTTTTTAAGTGAATATTTGAAAGTGGCTCCTTTCTTTGTTGCTTCAGGCCTTCCTTTTTAAAAAACATTACGAATTATAGCGATCGTGTTTTCGGCTCTCAACCGCCCCCATAACAAATTTCTGCAAACGCCATTGTACGAATCTAATTGCTTAAAACAAATTACCAAATTACTAATAAGACGAAGAAGAAAAAAAGAAAATAACTAAAAACTACTTTAGCTTAACCTACACTAAGACGAACATAAAATAAACAGGGATAATACAAAAAGAAAAGTCAGCGAGTTGTTAAGCAGCTTTTACTGGTTTGTATAATTTGTCCTTATTTCTAATCTTTTTTAGGAGATTAATTAGACTAAATCTATTGTATGTTAATCAAACATAGCCAACAAATACAACGCACCAACACAGATAACCAAGCTAATCAAATATTTGAATGAAGTTTTGGTTCTAGGTGTATTCTATTGCGGTAAGTTCCACCACGACACAGTTCACCGCGGCAAATTCAACCGCTGTAATTTATATTTTATCACTGTATATTCCATTACAATATCACACCATGTTGACTGTTCATTTTTTTTGTAGATTGTTGTTGATTTTATTACGCTATAAGCTGCCAAGGCAGAGTACAGTAGTTCACTAACTCTACTAACCCGAACCCCTAATTCTAACTGCAACCCTAACACCTAACCCTCTAAACCTAACAAATTTCCGTGGTAGAATATACTGTGTTAGAATTTAACTGTGATGGAATATACCGGGGTGGAATTTACCGGTCACCCAAGTTTCAACCATTTTCGTGATTAGCATGCCTTTAGTATTTTTGGGTTTTGAGAAAAATTTTTAATGATTTTTTCTTAAAGTTTTTTTGATTGCTGTTTTCAACATTGCTTACCGCCGTGCCTTGTATATTTCGGCTTTCTTTTTCTCTAGTTGAAAGGGCTTTTAAAGGTGATTGTTTAATGATGCAATTAAACTTGAGCAAAGCTCTTTTCAACATGATCGAGATGCTTGTTCAATTAAAAAGTAATCTTAAATTGGTGTTTAGAAAATAGACATTTATGGTTTTTGAAATAATTAAACTGACTATATTTTGTAAAATTTTTCGGTCTCGATCTCGGTCTCGGTCTCGATTATTTTTGGTCTCGGTCTCGAACCTTAGGTCTCGAAATTTTCCGGTCTCGATCTCGATCTTGTCTCGGAAAAATAATCGGGTCTCGGTCTCGGTCTCGACGTTTGTGGTCTCGACTACATCACTGATGTCTTCTGATTGCTATTTTTGCGGCGTCCTATGCTGTTTGACGGATCGTAAACTTAAATGTTATCATTGATTGGAGGAGTCCACCACAATCTCGTAATTTTTTATATTATCGCGTAACATGGCTTGATTTATATTGTAGTCCGCATTTTCTTTTCTAGTTGATAGATCCGCAGCGTGGTTGAATGGTTAAGCGCGGTGCTTAAGATCGCATGATCTCTGTTCAAAATCCACTCGCGCCATTCTGTTATGTGCTTGGAAAAGACACTTTACGACATTTTCCCCTGCTTGGTGGTCTTGGCAAGCAGTTCTAAATTACACTAATATTTCTATTAAATCACCAGCGGACAGCAATATCTTGGCATCTCCGGAAGCAGTTCGGGGTAATTGCTTACTCTTATGTGTTACACTAAGTTCTTCGCGGTCTTAAACTCCGTGTGGCTATCTCCGGAAATGTACGCGTCCTTGGATTTGATTTGAATTAAATTTGTATTAAGATATAAAAACAATGCGAAATAAGACGAACTAAATTGGACGGGTAAGTAAGATAGACGAAAATAATAAGGTCGGACGAAATTAAGATGTACGGACGTTATGGACGAAATAAGCCGGATGGACGAAAATAAGACGAATCGGACGAAATAATCTGGTCGGACGAAAATAAGACAAATCGGACGAAAGAAATGGATGATTGGACGTTAAATGGAAGATTGGACGATCGGAGGAAATAATAGAGTCGGACGGTTTTCTATAAATAAACGTAAACACTAAATAATGCGCAAAATAAAGACTTATAAACACTCACCAACTGTAGACTGACACGGAGCAGACCGACAAAACTAACAATATCGAACAGTATCTTCCAACAGTATTATAAACAGCTCAAAAGCCTCAACAGCACTCCCAACGGCGTCTAACAGTATTTCAAACAGTAAATCTACGACCGCTACACAAAGGCTGAAGTAGCAAAACTAAGCGTTTCTACACAATTTTCACCCAACTTATGGAAAAAGAAGTCAGCTCGAGGTAACAATCAATTAGCAATCGTGGAAAATGTCGGCTTAAAGCAACAATCAATAGCAAGCGAGCGTCGAGAAAAAATGAAGTGAGTCAAATTAAATGTCAAAACAAAAATTAAGTAAATCAAAGCCAGAAATAAACCCGGGTTCGAAACTCACAGAGTACTTGCCGTAACACTATGTATTAGCGTCTCCGTCGCTTTCCTGCAAGTCAGGAGGATAAATATAGAGACAAAATAAAAGTAAAAATCCTTCCAGTGTTTGGAAATTGTTTCGAGTTATTGTAGCCTGTGTGGATGGATATGTTTAAGGGTCGGTGTTGATGCCTTGAAATATTAATTCTATAGAGAGATAGAATTGTTTTAGCCTGTGTGGAGGACAACTATTAAGTTTAACATTAGCCATTGGCCCACTCCTTCTCAAACTCCCTCTCTATCTTCATCTTCTAAAAAGAGCACTTCAAAATTTTGCCATTTCTTTCGGCAACATCTACTGCATCGCTAAAGCTTGGTGATCTGAATTGCAGAAGCCATTGCGAACCGCCGGAAGGCATTTGCAAGCGTTCATTGCTCTGCAGAAGACCGCGAGAACTATATCTCTATATCAAGGCGTACCTTGACAGTAATATGTAAGCTAAAGCTGAGCCGTTGATTCTACAAACCGACTTTCCGTACATCTACAATCCCACTTCTCTACTCAAACCCCAAAATCCTTTCTAAGTTTTGAACGTCTCTGCATGAACAAAATTACATCTGCTCACTGCAATCTTCTCCATCCCACTTTCTGCTCAGCTTTCACTTCTCTAGAATTTTTTCAGCTATTTGCCAACTTTCGAACTCAACTTCTTTAGGCTGTAATCGAATCACCTACCCGCCTCTAACATACCTCCCTCAATTTGGTCTACAATTCTTTTTGCATATTTTCAACGCGTCTTGGTCTACATATACCTCCTTCCCATCAGCCTGGAAACAATCCATCATCATACCTATTTTTTAATCAAGCAAACCTACTGAATCAGTTTCTCCTATCAGCCCATCTCTCTCACTTTTTGCACTTCCAAACTTTTTAAAAGAATGGTTTATGGACGACTTACCTATTTTCTATAGTACAATAATATTCTTGCAGCCGTGCAAGCTGGTTTTAGACCTGGCAGATTGACTGTAGATCAGGTTCTTTTCCTTTCACAGATTTGAACTATGTATTATCTTCGTTAGTGTAGATTTTGCGAAAGCTTTTTACTCTATGGCTTTCTGCCCTTCTAAACTTCTCTCCATTGGTTTTCCGCTCTGTTTTGTCGAATGGATACAATCATATCTCTCAGATTGCCGTTTGAAAACCTTTATTTAATTTTCATAGTCGATGTCCCACAAAGTTCAGTTCTTCAATTAGTCCTTTTCTCTCTTTTCATTAATAATTTCCCAACCTCTCTTCCTTCAACCGTTAAAGTCTGTTTCTATTCTAATGATCTTGCTATTTGAGACTCCACCAAACGTTGAGCGTGTGATCTTTTTTAAGTATCACTTGACAGTAATTTAGAGACGGAAATCAACAATTCTAAGTCAAATTTAAATTGAAGACCTTTTTTAGTAACAATCATTAAGTTAAGACGTGTTTTTTTCTCTCTCTATCCAGCAGCTACTCTTACTAAAATGACCCGCAGTAAAGGTCCTGTTAAGCGTCAGTTTTGTTTAATTATTTTTTCCAAAATTATCACGTTTTTGGAGCATTTGCTCCCATTTTGACCACTAGAAGCGCCAAATTTGGGGTTTTTCGAGAATTAAGTAATATTTAATCATAATTTCCCCAGTGATTATAAAAAAAAACTAGTTTAAATTTTATATCATTGAAAAGATAACTTTTTCCTGAGTAAAATGCTATAAAAGTTTTAAAAATTTTTTCAAAAACAAGTTTGCAATAAGCAAAATAAGAGACCCCACTTTTCTTTGAAAAAAATTGCTTTTTCCCCAATAATTACGAGTAGCGACAAGATAATTCAAATTTTCAAGTCGCTACGTGTCGCTAGAGCTCTACTCTGTCTGGCGAAAAAATTTCGTCTGAATATTTTGTAAGTCGCGCGCGCTGTGCCGTGGCCACCGAGATATACAAGGCCTTTTACTTGGTTTCAGACAAAGCGATGACGTCATACCGAGTAGGCCATCGCTGCGACGCTTTGCTCGCAATGGGCAAGTTTGCAGCGAGAGAATTGTAACTTACGTAAACAATCTTTAACAGTTGCTCATTACCAAAAAAATTTTAATTAACAAAAAAAAGTTGAAGTTTAAAAGAAAAACACAAAAAAGGAAATAAATTTATAAAAAACAAATAAAATACAAAATTGTAAAGCGTTTTTGTTAATTAAGAGTTTGTAGTTTTTTTCGTTTAGCTAGTTTTGCAGCACCGAGTAATTATGTGTAAAATGTTTATGCATATAAACACTGCCATTTTCATTAACAGCATAGGTTTATGATCAGAAGAGCACATAATTGAAGATTCCAGTGAAAGCTGTTCATCTTCTAAAGCAGCCAAAATAGTATTAATAGAAAGTGCACGTTGAAAAAATATTTTACAAATTCATCAAAGCTCGTTTGATTCATAACTATGTTGCTTATGAGAGCAACCCGCACAATATCATCTGAAGGATACAATAACTTTCCTCTATCAAGGCCCTTAATCAAAGAACGGTTAAAGCTGTCGAATCGTTGTATAGCAAGG
Source organism: Diplosoma virens (assembly GCA_963680785.1). Taxonomy (NCBI): domain Eukaryota; kingdom Metazoa; phylum Chordata; class Ascidiacea; order Aplousobranchia; family Didemnidae; genus Diplosoma; species Diplosoma virens. The sequence goes on along the minus strand of OY796882.1, from coordinate 43,171,562 downwards.
TAAAACAACTTTTCCACTGCTACGCAAAGATCTGTAGGCGTGTGGACATAAATTATAAAAGATTGAAGAAAATATTAAATAATCGTAAGAGAATCTGTGCTTCTTTGTTATTAGTGATTGCAGTTGTTCATAAACAAACCTTACAACCGAGTTGTAAGAACAGTTTTTGTTTTTAAACTGACAAAGAAAGGTAAGTATAAACTTTGTATTTAATACACAAAGCACATCAAGTTCACTTGTAGTTGACCTGTCAGCGGAATGTAACAAAGTCAGCTTACAGATGTGTTTGCAAATTTGCTCAATTGTACTTATTTGTTCAGCATTTAAGGGCAACAGTTTATCTCCGATTCTGTTTAATTTAACAGAATTTATGCACACATTGAAGGACATGTCTTCTTTAATTGTTATACCACTTTGTACTTGTGGTCCAAGCATTTCAGTGTTTTTCAATGTAAAAGCAGTTAAGGTTTGGTTTATATCATCTCGAATAACTTGCCATGGCTCTTTAAGAAGTAGTTTCTTAGAGATATCACTCAGAGGTTTGCAAATGTCTTGTTCTTCTTTTTGTCGCATTTCTTTGCTTTGCTGGATGGCTCCCGCAAGTTGATCTTGTTTTTTTTTTTTTTGAACCAGTTTAGTTTTGGAAAGACGAGGTTTCTCGAAAGATTTTGATAAGTAAGAAGGACAGTTGGGAAATTGAGAAGGAATTAATTCAGTTTGTAGTTTTGGATATTTCATATCGCACGTCAACATTTTCTGAGTCTTTTCGCCAAAAGCTTAAGTAGTTTTTGAATTTCGTGACTTTGAAGATGTAATTCGCATACCTGTCAATACAAACTGATATAAAATTTTGTATACACTAAAAACTGTAAAAAAAAGCTTTTATATTGCTTTCAAACAGGGCTATCAACAAATTAGACTGAAAAATATGGTTGACAAAAAACAAAACTTTTTGGCACGAAAAAATTTTTTTACTTAATTTTCATTTGACGCTTTTTAGTAACTTAGCGATTAACCGTCCCTATATTTTGTTCAGTTTGGTGGCTAACTTTGTTTGTAACCTGACAATTTTTTCAAAATAAGATGAAATATAGACGCAAATCTAAATTTAGTTTTCTACAGACACTTCTCTTTAAAATAAAAATAAAGCTAGAAAATAAAGAGAGTTTGATGGAAGTAATAGCTTATAAATAAATAAATAAATACAAAGAGCATCAAAAAAAATTAGACACATTTTACTTGTGTAATTAAAAAAAAAACCCAACGTACAATAATAGTTGCAAAGTTTTAGCTGAAAATAGGCCTGTAACAGATTAATGCCGTCAAAAACTTACCTCATTAGTTTTAGATGATACAAAATTTTTTTCTTTTTATGGCATGTATCCATTTTTGCTTTAAACTTTTGTCTTGAGGAAAGCCAAATACAGTAACGCGCGGACCACCTTTGTAATTTCCCTTGCATTGGGGTACACAACATGTAAAGGGCATTGTAAATTACTTAGTAAAGTAAGTATTTTACGTTAAGCAGTTCTGAAATAAATAAAAATGACGACTGAAAAGATTTTTCTTTATAATAAAAAAATTTTATCAAGAGTGTCAAATAATAATTTTTTTGCACTTTCTAAAACAACTATTTCTATTTCACCGAGAACCAAAAAACGCTACTATAACTAGATATTTCAAAATCACTAAAAATCATGGCGTGCGTACACCATGCTGAGAATCATTTACTGCTTCTTTCAAACTAGTTAAAACTACATTTAATCGCTTAACTTTTGATCTTTTTGGAGAATGCTTTGTACTTATCTTCTAAACGAAACTGTTTTGTTAAAGATAAATACAAAGCATTCTCCAAAAAGATCAAAATTTAAGCGATCAAATGTAGTTTCAACTAGTTTGAAAGGAGCAGTAAAGTTTTACAAATATAATTCCTAACTTACTATCTAATTGATTCTACCTTTTAAGATTATGTTGCTACATTTCCTGTATATAAATCAACAGCATCTACTAACTTATAATCTTACAACTCAACTTCACTTTTCATTTTCTTAAAATTTAATATTATTGTCTTATTTGTCTGTTGTTTATTTTAAAAATGTTCTTTATGCTTTTAAGTTTTCATAAGTATCAAAATCTAAGGTTCATAGAAAAGATCAAAAGTACATTAGTTGTACATCTATTTTAGTTTCTATCACTTCGTTTGGCTTCTAAACTACTGTTTCTTACTTGCAGCTGCTCGAAGCACAGCTGACCTACTTTCTTTTAATTGAAACGCGACAGAAACTTCTTTGTTCTATTTCAAAGCAAGGCCTACTCGTGATGACGTCACAATCGACGCGAAAGGCCTTGTATATCTCGGTGGCCACGGCTGTGCTTGATTTACCTCCCATGGGAATTTGGCAAAAGGCCATTATTTACTAAAAAAGCCATATTTTGAACTTTATCTGAGTGTGTGTGCTTGCGTGCCATTGTTTGAATCTTTGCGCGGCTTTGACTTTGATCTAGAAAAAAAGTTTCTGTTTTTTTCGTGACCATTTATAAACAAGAAATGGCAAGCTCATAACTTATATTAGCTTGTTCAGCAAAGTAAGGTAATTTCTTGTAACGCAATAAATTCTTATGTAGCAAATTTTGATCGACTGATGTATTTTTGCTGAAGCATAAAACTACACCGGTAATATGTTTTAGCAAAATATTTTCAATTGGCTGATATAGAATTTGCAGCTTTAGCAAATAAAAATTTATAAATGAATTTTTTAATGCAAATACTGAAATGTTTTCTTCATCCATACCACGACCAGGGCTTGGAAAAAATTGATTGGAACCTTTTCAATCAATTATATTATTATCAATCAATTAATTTTAATTGGTAAGTAAACCAATCAATTATTGCAATAATTTGCAATTAATTGCAATTTGTTAGCTAAAATAATTACATTGTTTGTTTGAGATACACGTAATTCGAAAGCTGTACAAAAGTATCATTATATATATAATGATTAAATAATAAATTTGACTATGATTGTTGTTCTTGGGTTTTACAATAATCCGCATGCTGATTTTTTATTTGATTCATTAAATTTATCTATCCGGTACCTTTTTTCTGTGTCAACTTCTTACCACACTTGCATACCCAGCTACCTTCAGAATCTACAACTTGGCTAAAATATTTTCGAGAAATCTGCCCATTTTCAGATTGTAACGGCATATTATATGGGTAAATATTTAAAAAATCTTAAATCTTATATCACAGCACTATATATAGCCAATATTTTATATGATTGCAATTAATTAACTGCCTGTGAAACAATCAATTATTTAATAAATAAATTTTCGCAATCAATTAATTGATCCAATTAAACTGCAATTAATTTTTCATCAATTAATTTTTTCCAAGCCCTGACCACGACCACATATAACAGCATAAACACTTTCATCCTAACATAAAATTACTTACAAAATAAAAAATAAAAATAAAAAAAACCATAACGAACGTTTTCGGCTTGCGTTAGCCTCTTCAGATGAATAAAATGATTTGAAGAAATAAGTACTGTAATTTAAACAAAAACGAAGTCAATGATCTCAATTACGCAATTGTTCAACAAATCTTTTTTCTCGCACGCGTTTTTTTCTCATAAAGGAAGTTAATTTAAATTTAAAATGCAACCGCCAAAATGAAAACAACAACGCCGATACACCGAGAAAATCCAACTGACACAAAATAATAATCTAAAACATATTTAATAAAAATGATGACCCATTTGCAAATAATTGTCGGTGGAGTTTGGAGCTATGCTTTTTTATCAATAAAGCTTCATGAATTTTGGTTTCAAAATTCAGTATTATGACCTGCTTCCGGAGACTCTAAGGTATTGCAGTCCGATTTCTATTCCCTCCTCTCTTGCAGCTTCTTTCCTTTACTTTGGCATGCCACATCTTTCTTCTTCTCTTCTTACTCTCCTTCTGCTGCGGGGACTCGCATTGTTGAGAGTTGGCTATTTTTGCTTTAGTATATTCGTTTGTGTATTCGTAAGGGCATCCGTAAAAGTTTGTGCATTCGTAAGGGGGGATCATATGTAGCTCGCAAAGCTACGTCACAATCGAGCGTTGTCCGATAAAACGTGCAAAAAAAATAAGAAGCGTTTTTTTTCTCCTTTGGGATTATTACCGTTTGAACTGACAACGAGTTAAGCGAGAAGAGTGAAAAAGAATTCATAGTTGTTTTAATTTTGGCTTTTGCTTTTACTTTGACTGGCGACGTGTTAAGTAAGAAAAAGGAAATTAGATAACGATTGCTGTAAGTCTGTTGCTTTTTGGTAACTGGATTTTTGATTCTGGCTTGCTAGTATTTTTGGGAAATTAACTGTTAACGTGGTTGATCGCTAAACGAATTAATCGTAATAAAACTGAATAAAAGATGAAACTGCTAAAAGTACTTGAAGAAACTAAAAGAATTAATTCCTTGGACTTTTAATCAATGTAGTAAGTGAATGGTAGTAGTGTATAGCAATATAATATAATAAATCTATATCTACACCCTTTCACCAAACCCGCTACAGAAGCATATAATTTATAATTTAGAAAAAAGAGGGACCCGCAATTTAGACGAAACATTTGGTGTTCAAAAATCTGTTTTTGAAATAACATATAGAACCAAAACCAGTTTTTGAAAAATATATTATTTCTAAAATGTACTTGATTGATAGTGTTCGTATATATTCTTTGCTTCATAAAGCTTTATTAATCTTCAAAGCTTTATTAATCTTAGTCTCATACAAAAAAACTTTTTTTATAATTATGACCTGATTAGTAAATTATAATTTATTAAATTGAACAACTTATCTCTATATGGTTCGTAACTGAGCTTTCAGATGTTTTTTTGCTGATTAGAAATTCTGACTTCGCATCAAAGCGCAGCCGTATATAAGGGGACGTGCGCATTTGCTTGGGTATTGTGACGTAACAAAGGGTTTTTCAAGAAGTTTAGCCAAAAAAATTTGCCGTCTTTGATTTTTGCTCACTCTGAGTCATGTGACATGCTTTAAGAGCAATTTTTGAAACGACATATGTCGTCGCTGACGGTTTTGATACGTTTCTTAGAAACGACATATGTCGTCGATGACGCTTAACAGGTTACGATATTAAATCCACCGTTGAAGAATTGATGGAAGAAATTAATAACTTAAAATTAAAATTAAAAACAAAGAAGAATAGCCGTAGAGTAATCAAAAAAGAAAATGAAAGTCTTAAGCAAACTTTATATCTATCACCTTCCCAATTAGATGATTTAGAGCAGTATAGAAGACGAAAAAATATACGAATACCTGGTATAAATGAATCCGAATCTATTGCAGATGATGGTAAAATAACTATAAAAAAAAGGGCATATTGGGGTTGAAATTAACAATTATGACATTCAAAGAGCCCAAAGAATTGGGAAAAAGCAACCATTCAGTAAATCGCGACAGTCAATTGTTCGGCTCACGTCTTACAAAAAACAAAATAAATTTCTACAAAAAAATCCAAATTAAAGGAAATCAAAATTTAAAAAGTTTTTTGTCGGTACAAAAGTTTAAAATAGCTTTTAAATTCAAATGATTCATTTCAAGCTCTTTTGTTAATTGAGTAGCCTTAAAAAAGGCTGTTTTGAAAACTCGAACGTTTTCATCTAGCTCTCTTCAGGAGGTTTCGCTAGAATGAATTGCAGAACTGAACGTAGTATTTCAAAAGTTTTAAGACTGATCCTGATTGGCTAAAAATTAAGGTTAGTAACAGTTAAAAGTATTTAATAAATAAAAACAATTTTCGTCAGCGTAAAAAAATTTTTGGCAAAAAAAGGAACAATATTATACAAGTTTTATGCTAAAATTTGGAACTAAAAGAAAAATTTTTTTACAATTATACTAACAATTTATATTTGTAAACAAACTCTTTCTGTCTACACAAATTAGGTTTTTGGTTATGTAACAGACGGTTTCCAATCGCTGAGTCACAGTGCGGTATTGAATTCGCTGGTTTTTCTGGGCGTTCTGGTTGTTTACGTTCTTGACTGGTTCTGTTCCGAATGGACTTCGGCACATGCTGGCGGATTCTGTCCTGCAAACGTTGAAACGTTCGACCCACGTACCGACTATCGCAGTGGCACACGTATTCATAACGTCGATTTCAGACAAGCTCCATAATTATTCTGACCGTGTGCCTATCCGGAAGTAGTCTCAGCAGCTTGCAGGTAAGGCCACGGTGCCAGACAGTATTATAAGCAGCTGTCAGATCGACAAATACGGCACAACTTGATCTATGGTTGACTTCCCGCGTCGGAACCCAGCCTGCTCTTTAGGGAGCAGTGGATCGATTAATGGCTGAACGCGGGCGTAGATAAGCCTCTCGAGGATCTTGTAGGGGACACAGAGCAGAGATATCGGTCGATAACTCTTTGGGTCCCCCACGGGCTTTGCTGGTTTGGGGATCTCGACCACGATCGCTCTTCTCCAGATCTTGGAAATTTTGAGTCGGCGCAAACAGGAAGAAAGGAAGTCACGTAACCAGGACTTCAAAGCAGTTCCAGCATGGAGTATAAGCTCTGAGCAGATGGAATCAGGACACGAAGCTTTACCTGGTTTTAAATGTTGGAGGGAAGCAGCAAATTCTCTCTGTGAAAAATTGTCAGAGATATTTACAGTGTCTGGTGTTGTGGCCCCCAAAGGTCAGACACTTCTTGAAAGACAAGTCCAGATGACTTGCCATCAACAGCCTCGTATTTCCCATTTCTAACCAACTGAGATGCAATGGCATCGGCTGAAACGGGACAGTGACGAGGAGAGTGTCACGACCTACCAGTAAGGTTGTTCAAAATACTCCATGCTTTTCGACTAGAGTGTGAGAAGTCAATGCTCCGAACTGCTTCGGACCATCGATCCCTCCGCTTTCTGTCAAGCTTGGCAAGCAGAGCTGTAGCAGCCAAGCTCGAGTCGTCTCCCTGAGGAGACTGCAAAAAGGTTTTATAGAGGGATTCACACTCTGCATCCCAACACGGAATATAGTTATTTCGATACCGGCGTGGGATAGTCTTTTTGGCTGCTTTCTTAATGGTGTTACAGAAGTCCTGGTAAGCCGCATCTACATCAAGTGAATCAGGCGGCAACAAAGTCTTTGCGAATTTATTCGTCAAAGCAATGTAGTGATAGGGTGGAGTGAAAAAAAAATTAAAAAAAAGTGTAGTTCTTAAATCCTGCCAAATAGGCTAAAACTTCCAAAAAAATTGGTTTTGGCGAGTTGCTACCTTTGGGGGGCTAACAACCCCCCAAAATGTGTTTTTGGGGGGTAAAATTGACAAAAAATGTTGTAACTCGGTAACCGCTTATCGTAGAGGCATGATTTATGGCTCAAAATTTGAAGAATTATCATGTTTCTATATGTGCTAAGAGAAAGTTTTTGTCTATTTCCACAAGAAAAAAAGTTATAATCGATAAACCGTTTTTTATGCTCAATACTCGAAAATTGCGCTGTATGGAAATAACTTTGATCTAACATTTGAAATGATATATGTCTAACTGATAAGGACTAATTATGACAATTACAATATAAGGACTAATTATGACAATCACAATATTAACAAGATGATTTGGGATAACTTTGGTCAATAGACAAAGTACCTAAATAGGCCTACTCATAAGGTACAGAACGTACTAGCTTTACTGCCCATAAAATGTTTAGTATTTCAGTAACTTAAAGAAAATCTGTTACATCTCATTACTTTCGAACTGTTGATGCTGATATTGGGTTGTTTTGCCTAAGGAGTGAGAGAAAAATAAGAAAGCAAGTTAGAGTACACCAAATACCCTACGCAAAATGAAGCGCATCAGAATTGCACTTTAGTGTCAAATTTTTTCAAAAGTTTTCGAGATTTAATCTTCTGGCGAATCAACCCATCTCTTCACTCAAATCCTTCAACTTGTGCTGCGGCCTCTGTTACCATTTTGATATGGCGCTCTACACATTGGTTGTGACATGGGTGGTCGAGCTGCAGTGGTCTTATCCGGCATTGTTCAATATCTAAATCAGTTAAATGTTCAATTACCGGAGGCTGCTGATGGCAAGATGTTAAATTCACCATCTTGTAGTACGAGTTCACTGTTAGATCCAGTGTAGGCGGTTCAAACAGCCGTACAGTTGAGGCGGTATCATAATATTTTGCTCCTTCCAAAGAATATTCTTCACTGCGACTGTCAACCAAGTCATGATTATCAAATGAAACCGTTGATGGCAAGTTTCCACGAATCGAAAGCACTTTGTTCACTCCTCGCATTCGTATCTCTTCATCGTTGTCACCCAACATGGCGATCAAGACATTTTCCTGGTGTGCGAAAAATGCATTTCGTTGCACAACTTTCAGAGCAGTTTTCCGAACAGCTTCGTCAGGCACCTGAAGAATTCGTTGGACCAAGTTGAAAAAATTTCTAGATCCGCAAGTTAGTTGACTATTTAACTTAATTTCAAACCAACTTGGAAAGTAAACTTGAAGACAAAACTTCGTCAGAGTTTCCAAGTTTGAGGAGGGTTCATCCACCGAAACATAGTATCTGAGGATTCGACAGCCCAGAGTTAGCCAGCGTGAATGCACAATGGGACCTACTTTTAAATATTGCAAGTCGCTGTCGACAACTCCCATGATTATTGCTGAACATATCTTGTAAGCATAGTGTTGATCAGTACTCAGATCATTAACAACTGATTCTGGCAACTGTACAAACTGAGGGTTTGAAATTGACTTAAAATTAGCAGCAACCGGCCAACTTGAAACATCTCCAGTTAAACACTTCCCAATTGGTCCTGCAAATGTGTCAGGACTATTGGTGGTTCCATCAAGCATAATAAAGACATGGAGCAAGGGTAGTTCATTGGTATGTAGTAGGCAAATTACCCATTGTAGTGGCTTGTTCAATAGTTCTTCCAACTTACGAATGCAACCATTGAACTTGCCTGTCATTGCTGCAGTTCCATCAGTGCCAACTACTGTAAGCTTGTCATGTAATTCGGTGTTGGCAATGGTGTTGAAGATCTTTTGTGCTATGGTTCTTCCTTTGCCATCCTCTGTGGAAAAATGAGAAAGATAGTATTCACCAGGCTGCCCAACCATTGTATAGTGATCTTCAAGTTGCACAGACTTGTAAAACTTGTCATTTGGCCCTTGCATGGTGACCTGTGTTGCATCTTTGCGCCCATCAAAGTATATGGCATTCACTATTCACTAACTTGAAATTTTCTTGCTCCTTTTTCCTAATTTCAGCACGGCATCGTTCTCGCTCTCTTCGAAGCTTGCTACGATCAATAACGTATGTCTTGTCATCATCAGTAATTAGACCCAAATCTTGCAACACACTATTAGCGATCGCAGCAGCAGCTCGGTCGGATATCTGAAAACGCTCACTCATCCTTGCAAGGTTTGACCAAATCATTCGATTCTGATTTTCATATGGCATTGATTGAGAAACAAATTCAGAAGCAGCAGAAGATTGCGTTTGGTCTGTGTTGGTTGAACTAGAATCTGACAGATAATCCAAAGCTGACTCAGGCACTGATGTAACTGATGTAACGGAAGAACATGTTGGTGGTTCTGGATGAGGTTGTAAGGGTCGAGAGCGCCTCAAAAACTGTATGTCAGCTGACGTTGAAGGAACCACAGCATCCACACATTTTCCAACTCGCTTACTAGTTTGATCTTTATAAAAAGCATAATCATCATCTGTCATTTTCAAACCATGTTGTTTCTCCAAAATTCTGCGCTGCTTATCGTCAGCACAAAAAACATCAAATATTTCATCAATAGTTGACATAAACTCTTTTTCCTTTTGTAAAAATGCTTCTCGTTTTTTCTTTGACCAGCGATCAAGTGCACTGAAACAATTCACAAAACTTTGAACTTTTTTCGAAATGGTGTACAGATGAATGGGATATACGTTGCACCATACCCATCTGTCATAAATTTCTCTGGCAATGTCATTTGCAGCATTGAAGGTTCGAAAGTTTTTCAAATGAAGAATGCGTTCTATTACAGTACATGTCGCTTGGTAGGCAATACTCCTGGCGGAAAACTATCACGGGTAGAGAAAGTGTGTCCACTATGTAAAATCTTCTTTACAGAAGTTGAACTCCGTCTTTTTATGTTTTACTACTTCGCAGTTTGGCCAAAGCTTTGATTTACACAATTACTTAACAATATACCTGCAAAAAATAATAATAACTTTTCAGATAAGTATTAGTTAAGTACAAACAAACAAACTTATTAATCAGTTTTTCTATCATAACTTTTTTTCTAGTGGAAATAGACAAAAACTTTCTCTTAGCACATATAGAAACATGATGATTCTGCAAATTTTGAGCCATAAATCATGCCTCTACGATAAGCGGTTACTGAGTTACGACATTTTTAGGAAATTTTACCCCTCAAAACATATTTTGGGGGGTTGCTAGCCCCCCAAAGGTAGCAACTCGCCAAAACCAATTTTTTTTGTAGATTTTACCTGTTTGGCAGATTTTTAGAACTACACTTTTTTCAATTGCAAAAAAAAAATTATTTTCACTCCACCCTAATGTAGTGACTCCATTTGGCCTTGCGGAAGTTCCATCGCTTAACAGGCATGCTTGGCACTGCCATAGCAAACCTTGGTGGTGTAATAAGCGAAGGTCAATGTTGTGACCTGGGGAACTTGTCAAGGACACATCTGTCCGGAAAGCGACTGTTTGGATCTACGCTAGCGAAAACTAGATCTGGATTGGTGCCAGTGTTCCAGCGGCCGGAATAAAAACTGGCAGCGTCCTTGGCATTATATAGCAGGGCAAGACAATTAATACTTGCCCAGCCAGCCAAGCACTCACCGTCCGGACTGTTGTCATCATAACCCCAGTAAGCATGACGACAGTTAAAATCGCCAACGTAAAGACAGGGGTGAGGAAACACTGGGAGATCCAGGGTTCGCAATCGCGTTGGCGGTGGTTTGTAGACGTTGACTATTTTATAGCCATCAATGTCCACACACAGCCACTCGATCTCCGATGTCGATGGAGATTGGTTTAAAAGCGTGTATCTCAGTCGCTCGTGGACAAGCGTGGCAAGGCCATACTTCCTGCTTAAAGAAGACCCAGCTAGTTGGTAGTTTGGAAGTACCAACTTCTCGCATCAGTGCAGTGGGTCTCCTGCAGTAGGATGACGAGTGCCTCAGACTGCATAGTGAGGTGATACAGAACGTTCATCTTGCTTGCAGTGAGGCCTTCGATGTTCAGCTGAAGAACAGTGGGTCTTCGGAACTTGTTGGCAATGTGCCCTGAAAAGGGCAGTTTTATCCTGACTTTGCCCCGTCCTGAAAACAACGTTTGCCGACTAGCAGACCCACACTGAACATCGGAATGGGTGGATACTCTTTCGTTTTGGTAGGTTCGGTTTCGGTCTGTCATTTTTAACACCAAATGAACAGACTTACTCACAGCCCAAGCTGCGAGAAAGCACCTACCATACAAATACAAGGTACCTCGAAGATACTTAAAGAAGATAAATTCGTTTTATTTCATACAATCAAAGGTAAAATTAAAATGAAAAAATCTGCAAAAAAATCTCGCCAGATACTCGGGGAAAATGAAAAAGATGAAGGCGTCGGTAAATGGTTATATATTTCATAGCCGGATGATTTATTTAAACATGGTATTGAGCTGAATTTTCAACAACTTAACTATAAACCGCTGCTCTTTATTGACTTCTATGATAATGACGATACTATTGGCAACTTCAATTAATTGAAGTATGGTAAATTTGATTCACTTATTTTTTTTTAAATTATTCTTCTCAACCAAAATGGCGTCTATCACAAACTGTAAAGTATGTATTAATTGCTCTGATGACCATAATTGCGCAATCTGTAAAGTTTGTTTTTCAAAAGTCGATGCAACTTGCTCTGATTGGTTGCATTTATTAGGTGCTTTGTGTGAGAATTGTAAGACTAACTACAGTGTCAAAGGCAATGATGAAGTTACCTTACAATTTGTCAGCACCATAGGTTTCCAATACAACAATAAAAATAAATGAAATAGATTAAGATGATTCCAACGAATCATTGTTTTATTCATGTAATCATTACGATTCTGTATCCTTTGATAACCTTATACTCTTTAAGAACAATACCCAATACGTTGTTTTTTACTTCATATTAATATAAAAAGCCTGCCTAAAAATATTAACAAATTATCTCATTTTATTTCTGAGCTGGTTATAATTTTATGTATAGTGACAGTAAAACAAATGCTGGAGGTGTTGGAATTTACATCAAAGACAGTATTGTATATGACAGGGTGGTCCAACTTCTTCACTCTTGTGGGCCACTTTTCGAAATTATTCGAGTTTTCGAGCCTCAACCGGCTAAAAACACTTATTTTTGTCCCAAACTCAGGGTGTTCTCTAAAAAAAAAAAAAAGGTCTTCAATTGGAATCGATCTCCGAAATTCCTATTTTCATCCCAAAATCAGGGTGTTCTCTAAAAGAAAAGGTTGCCGCTGCTTGTAATCGACAAGACTTGTGCAAAATTGTTCCGCGGGCCCGTAGTTGGACCACGCTGGTATATGAAATAATTAAACAAATTTAAACAATACTGAAAACTTTAACTCAGATTTAAACAATACTGAAAACTTGTGGGTTAAGTTGGAAATTAACTAGCGTTTCATCATAGGAGTTGTCTATCGCTAACCGGTTCGATTAGTAGAGAACTTGCTTTAATTCTCACACTCTATAACAGAAATATATCTCGAGCTCAATTCGCAGAATATCGAGTACTTCATTTAAGGGACTTTAACATAGACTTTGTCTCAAATTGAAAATAACAATCAAATTAAAAATTATGCAAATGACCTCTTAAGTTGCTCTATAAAATGTCTTATTAGTCAACCAACGAGAATATGAAGAAATTCTAAAACTTTAGTAGATTATATTTATTCCAATTACATGAGCAACATAATGACCTCCGGAATTATGTATGGTGATATTTCTGATTATCTACCTAGCCTACGTTGGTTACAGCTCCGATTAAACAATCAAAAAGTGCTAAAAACATTAATGACACTAAGTTTATTTGTGATACACCAAATTTTGTTATTAATGAGTTTATTAATGACCTTACGGAAAGGCTTAATTAACTCAATATGTCTAACAAAATGTCAAGTCATGAAATTTTTGATCAATCTATTAATTTATTTTTAGGTACAGTAAATAAACAAGCTAGTAGACGTAAAAAACTAAGATTAAAACCTTGGCTTACAGTTGGTTTGGTTGAATCAATTAGATATAAAAACAGATTATTTAAAAATATTATAATATGGTAATGTTTGATGAATATAAACGTTATCGTAATGTGTTATATCGCATGATTAAAAAGGCCAAATGTAATTATTTTAATTATTTAGTACTAGAAAATAAAATCAATAGCAATAAATAAATTATACATTCTTTAAGTAGCTAACATTAAAACTAAACGACAAATTCTTCCTAAGAAGTTGCACAATGGTGATGGTAATGTTTCATTAAATGATTTAAATATTTCAAATAACCAAAGCAGTTTTTCGCTGCAATAGGTAAAAAAATGGTCAATGAAATTGAACCTATCAATTTCAGTCAAAAAATCTGTGTGTTTCTTCATCCACAAACGTCAAAGGTTTATTTTTTTCTCTATCCATCTATTAATATTTCAAGAGAGGTTGAAAGTATCATTGCTTCGCTTAAAATTTAAAAAGTCTTCAGATTTTTGGATACTGAAACAAAATTTTTTAAATATAGTAAATCTAGTACAGTATTTACCTGATAGGCTACTGAGCAATAGCCTATACGTTATAATATTTGCTTTAGCACAGGCGTCAATTCCAAGCAATTTGAAAATTACTGAAATTATACCCATATAGAAAAAAAAAAAGATCCTTGTGAATCAACTAATTACCGCCCTATCTCAATTTTATTGCAATTCGATAAAATATTAGAAAAACTTATCTACAACCGATTGTACAAATTTCTCACAAAAAAATTTTTTAAGCGATAATCAATAAGCGATTTAAAAAAAACTCTTCCACTAATTTTTGTATCAGTCCAATATATGATTCTTCAGTCGGTAATATTGATAATGATTTATATAACCTACTTGTTGTATATTCCTAGATTTGTCGAAAGCCTTTGATACTGTTAACCATTAGTTGCTTTTACACAAAATGTCTATGAATTTTGGCATCAGAGCCAAACATCTGGAGCTTCTTAAAAGCTATCTTTCTGATCGGTTTCAATATACTATTATCAGAAACACAATGTCCGAAATCCTAAAAGTCACATATGATGTTCCTCGAGGGTCTTGTTTGGGTCCTCTTTTGTTTTTGCGCAATATTAACGATTTGCCTATGGTCTCTAGTTTTAATACCACAATATTTGCAGATGATACTTTTCTAATGATGTCTGGTAGAAGCATTGAATCTTTGCAAACTAAATTTAACTTAGAATTTAAAAAAATAGATGCAAGGCTTTGTCAAAATAAATTATCATTGAATTAAACTGAAATAAATTTTATGGTTAGGCTATCAACAAATACCCTCACAAATCTATCATCAAAGGATTGGAAGAAATAAAAATTGGGAAAGTCATGTCAACTATTGAAACCTCACAAATCTGTTAAAGCAAGCTTTAATTTAAATTTAAATGATATAGCTCTCAAACGAGTTGAAACAATTAAATACCTCGGAATATCAATTGATGAAACTTTAACATGGTCATTCCACATTACACAATTAACTTTACAGCTTTCCAGATATGCTGTTAGTTATGTTGCTCGTGAAACCCTCTATATGTTATATTACACCTTGGTTTACAGCAAGATAGGCCTACCACATAGAATTGTTGTTTGGGCAACAGCTAATAAAACATCTCTTGGAGTTGTTAAAGTTAAATTAAATAAAATTTTAAGAATTATTTTACCTTGCAGTAAATTTACCCCGATATCGATTATTTACAAAATACTCAATTATTTACCATTGGAAGATATAGGAGAAGCCAGGGCAAAACGGACATAGTTATTTTAAATTGGCGTAGCGTCTCCGGTGCTGGGCTTAAATAAACGAAAAAAGATTTTATAATCGCTCTGACAATATACCATCTCATAAATATAATTTAAAACCTGTGACAACAGCCTAAAAATTTTATTTTAGAAAAATGTATATTTTATTTACATGCCCGTTTTACCCAGGGCTTGGGGCATAATGGTAATAGCGTCCGTTTTACCCGGGTAAACTTAAAAATAGTTTTTTTATCTTTGTTTTAAATTTCAATATTGATATTAGTACTTCTGCCTCGTCGCAACTAAAAAAATTAAATAGAAACATTTTTTGTAGAAATATGGTAATGTAAAAAAAAATTAAACACGACAAAAATTGCACAAAAAGGTTCTAGGGCAGTAGCCTATAATATGAACATTTATCGTGACATCACTGCAAGCATTTAGTAGGGTGGTGGCAAGTGATGGCTTTACAAAAAAAGGGGGCCGGTTCAAAAAAAGTAGAGGCACCATCTTTTAGTGTTCCGAACCAAAGCGACAAAGCGATCTCTAGAAGAAGTTAAATGTTTTAGGGAGGCCTCTATTTAGTGTTCCAAAAGTGTGATCTCGAAAAAAAGGTATTTATTTTAAAGTAACATCGTCCTGGTGCAACTATGAAGAAATAAAGCAATATCTTTGGTAGGGGGGGGCCAATTTTTGATGTTTTTTAGGGGGGTGGCGGGGCCGCTCCGTTCGCAACCTATTAAAGCCAGCACTGGTGGTAGCTCTTCATAAGTTTGTATGCAAAGCAAACAGAAATATTTTGCTTTATTGCTTTTACTTGCTTTATTCATTGCTTGAGATTTTTTAACGCTGGCTTATTTTTGTTTTTTCAATACTGTTTTACTCAAAGTGATAGGTTTTTTAAACAAAGAACCAGTTATATGCGTGGCCTGTTTTTCTTTACGCTTTTTATGCGTTAACTTCGTTGTTGGAAGAGGGGATAGGAAAAACTCTTTCATCTTTATTGCTTTGTTTAAAAACACTACAGCTAGCCAGTTTATTACACTCATCCACAGTAAAATTTAATTTTTTGTTTGAAGTGCTTTTCGCAGCTACATTTGAAGATGTATAAAGTTTAAAGATATAGGCTATTAATTAAAGTTTATTCAGACACACAATTTATCAGCTTTCTGCATGAGAAACTGTGATAACTTTTATTTGGCACAATTTCAGTTGCTAGGGGCAAAACGGTCATAGGTATGACCGATATGACTCAAGCATGCTGCTTTTAGCAATCGACATACAAGGCGGCGATTTAAAAAAAATTTTTAAGTATAAACATTGTTTAAATTTCACTTTGTCACACTACACTGAACATCAAAAAACTTTTAATTTTAGTCATCGATTGATCAACAGATCGACTTTACTTTGTATCTGTGATATTCTGTCGTTTCTCTCTTATAAAGCACAAGTCAGTCTTATATGTTTTGCTCTTCTTTATTATACATCGTCTTCTTGACTAGTCCGTGATAGTTACTACGAAATACAAATTATGTGTTGCGTGTTGCCACATTAAAATTACCAATATATTACATCCCCCCATATATTGAAAGTTATTTATATCAAGGCTTATAGATGATCGAGAGTTAATATAGTTTTAACGTAAAAATTAATTTCAAGATTGATAAACCCGTTATAGCAATAAAGGATTAAGAAAGCACATAAATAAGCAATAAACAAATAAGAAAACATACAAATAAGCAAGCAAAATGTTGTGTGATGAAAATAAAAGGTCATTTCGAGGTAAATGTTTGAATTATTCCATCACATAATCATCAAAACGACGAGGTCGCCGATGTTTACGGTCAGATCGTTTAAATTCATCACATGAACTTTCAGTCTCGGTTACTGCTCGGTTGAAGTTGTTTCCGACTTCGTCATCAGAATCATCGTTCAGTTCATTGTTTTTGACGTCACCATCATCGAGGTAATTGCTTGGCTCAGTGGAATTAGTGTTATTCTTGGGATGAGAATATCTCTTTCGAAGATGAATTCTATTTCGTCGAATCATTAATCCTGACTCGAGCTTAATCAAGTATCGGCGTGATTGGTGGTAGCATTCCATTACCCGTCCATATCAATCCCACCTCTTAGTGCGATTATTTTGTATGCAGACTGGATCATTAACTTTAAGCTGTTCTAGGTTTCTTGTGCCTCTGTTATAATATTTTTCGAATTTTTCTTTTCTTTTTGCTGCTTCCCTGTCAACTCGAAGTTTTTCGTCATGCCAACTTCGTGATAAAGAACTTTTGTGACAGGGGATAGCGTCCTGTACGGAATGACCATACAACATGATGGCTGGAGATAGACCTGTGGATTTGTGAGGTGTGTTTTTCCACTGCAGAATTCCTTTGATCCATTCTTCATTTGTTCTCAAAGGCTGTCCTCTGCCACGCCAACATTTTCGAAGAAGACTTTTTGCCCACTTAACAGCTGATTCAGCCACAGAGTTGCCTTGAGGGTACCGTGGGGACGACGGACGCCACTCAACTCCCCACCTTTTTAAAAAGTCGTTAACATCTGATGAGCCAAAAGGAGGGCCACCATCACTCCAAAATACATCACAAACTGCAGTGTTTATAAACCATTCTCGCAAACTGCTAATTATCGCAGCTGCATCAGGGTTGATAAATGGACCTTTTACGTCAAAGTATCCCGAATACCAATCTACTATTACTAAAAATTTATTTCCATTTAGGTCGAACCAATCAGCTGAAATAATCTGAAAGGGATATTCAGCAACTGGCAGATGTTGCAACGGCTCTTTGATGTTACTCGGTCTGTCAAATTCGCATTTGGGACAGCTTCTGCATTTATTAGTAATGTCGTTATCCATACCAGGCCAGTACATTATTAAGCGGGCTCTTGCTTTTGTGCCTTCGATCCCCCGGTGACTAGCATGCCAATCTGACAATATGCTTTTTCGTAATTCGTGGGGAATAAGTAAGCGTGTCCCTTTAAGAACAAAGCCATCATCACTTACTAATAAGTCTTCACGAACGTTCCAATAAGGGTGCAGCAAATCGGAGAGGTCGCATTTGTTTTGGGGAAAACCTTGGTTAATTTGGGCTTTTAAAAGTTGATACTCCACGTCGTTGTCAGCAATCTCTTTACGCTGTTCTAATCGAAACGAACAATCTGCCATTTCAGCTTGGGATAAACGGCAAATTCGAAAAAAGAATGCCTGTGAATCGACATGCTGTTGGTCAGTTTCATCAGGGTTATCAACAGGGTTCGAGAAAATGAATCCGCAACTTTATTTTGAGGACCTGGAATGTAGTTTACTGTAAAATTATAATCCATTAATTTTAAGAGGCTTCGTAAAATTCTGGAGTTGTTTATGTTATCCAGCCTTCGCTTATTACAAATACTTACAAGGGGACGATGGTCAGTGAATAAATTAAATTTAGTCCCGGCTAAGAAATTGTGGCATTTTTTCGTGGCATAAACAATTGCTTGCAGTTCAAGTTCTATAGGAGCATATCTTGTTTCAGCTGGTGTAAGGGTTCTTGACCCCGTTTGGATCGTTTTCCAATCGTTGTCGGTTTGTTGCTGCTTTAAGTAAAAACCAAGACCATGTTTTAAACTAGCATCAGTGAACAATCGCAATGGCGCTCCGGGTCGATAATACGCAATCACATTGTTACTGGTGAGAATTGCTTTAGCATTTTCAAAGGCTAATGTTTGTTCATCATTCATGTGAAAGGGTTGCGCATTTTTTTGCAGCAAGGGTCTTAAGGGTTGCAAAGCGGTGGCCAAATCTCGGTTAAAGGGAGCCAGTTGGTTAGCCATGCCTTGAAACGATTGCAAATCGGTCAAGCTTTCTGGCTTTTTAAAGTCGCGAATAGCTTTGATCACTTTATCTTGCATTCTATAACCGTTATGATTAAGTACTATGCCAGCGAAAGTAATTTCTGGTTGAGCAAAGATGAATTTATTGCGCTGTAAGCGAATACCTGCTTCTCGACATCGGGTTAGAAATTTCTTTACAAGGGCAGTATGCTGTGCTAAACTATTTGAAGAATATACGATATTATCATCAACAATTTTTTTAGTATTTGGCAGATCATGTAACTCTTCAGACATTCTTCTGTTGTAATGCTCACTGATCGAATTAATGCCAAAGGGGGCGCGTTCGTATTGAAAACGTCCAAAAGGTGTCAAAAAAGTAGTTAAATGCTTACTCTCTTCAGCGAGTTCTATTTGGTGGTACCCTTTCCATGCATCAAAACTAGAAAATAAATGTGCATCATTTGCTTGAATACTTTGAACTACGTCAAGTACACTAGGGCTGAAGTAGTGCTCACGTAAGCAGTATTTGTTTAAACGTCGAAAATCAACGCATAGCCTAACTTTTCCATTAAACTCCCCGTTTTGGTCGCGTTTTGGCTCTACAACAATTGGATTAACCCATTCTGTTGCCTCTGTGACAGGTGTTATTATGCCTTCTGCTAAGAGCTCGTCGAGTTCGTTTTTTAGAGCTTGTTGAAATGCAACAGGAATTTGTCGTGCTTTAGAAATACAACACGGTATAGCATCATCGCGCAAAACAATTTTAAATTTCTCACCTTTCATTGGTGGTTGGGATTCGAATACATTGTCGTACTCTTGAAGGATTTGCTGTTTCAATAGTTTGGTATAACCGCCCTCTGGGTCAATTGTGCTCGAGGAGCAACGGGTTTCACAGTTTAAAAAGATTTTACCTTTATTAAACGGAGTTAAAATTGACTTGGTATTCTGAATAGCACCCGCCGCATATTTCTTTGCTTCAAACTCAGGGTGTCCTGGGGACCCTTTGGTGTTGATATGAACAATGTTTAACTTTTTAGCAACATCGATGGAAAGCAATGGGGTTTTAATGTTTCTAAAAACAACTAATTCTGAATCAACATATGACTGGCCAAAATAAAATTTGGCGTAAACATAACCTTCCGGAGTCATTTTTTCGCCTGTGGCTGTAACAGTGGCTTGCATTTCTGCTGTAGGCTTTTTTAATTGGCTCGGCAGTAGATGCAACAGAGTCAAATGATGAAGTCCGATTACCGTCCAATCAGATCCTGTATCGATTATAAAGCGCAAAATACCGGAACAATCGTTGTCAATGGCTACGCGTACCTGAACTGTTTCAGTCCTACTGCCGACTTGCGATACTATTGCTCCCGATTGGGCTTCTGCTTCACTGATTTTTGATGAAAAGGTGTTAGTTGTCGGCCTCCGATTCTTTTTGAAGCACATTTTGTCAAAATGACCAACACGACGGCAAAAATTACAACGTTGTCCTTTCGCAGGACATGTACGCAAGGAACCATGTATATAACCGCAGCGTGTACATATTCGTTCCTGATTTGATAAAGTTGATCGATAACCACTTAAAGTTTGTGTTACCGGTTGTTTTGCAATTCGTTCAATTGCGTTAAAATCATTTTCAGTTAGAGCGTTGGTAGTTTTTTGTAGCGAGTCATAGGTGTCTAATATTCGCACGGCGGCTGGTAAATCTAAATCCGGCACTTCCATTAATTTTCTTTGGGCAATTGAATCGCTTGTGTGAAGCACAAGCTTCATCAATAAACATTGATCAACTGCACGAATTTTATCGTCTTCACAAAAATCTAGGCAACTGCAGTTGAGCGGCAGTGATTTTCTCGAAAGTTGCGCTCGTGACGCACGCTTCAATGGCTGCCATTTTGGTCTCCCAAGGGGTTGCCTCAGCTTTAATGCCAGATTCTCTGATAAAATTGTTAAATTGTCTTTTCCATGACAAAAAGAATTCTCCGGAGTGTGTGGATAAATCTAAATCTTCTCTAATAAAAACTTTCTTTAAAGACCAGTCAATTGACCGCGCCATCTTTTCAACAATTACTTTATATGATCTTTTAATGGAATTGAACAAAATATATCTGATAAACTGAGACTGGCTTTTTAAAATTGATAATTTTACTTGAAGTTCTTTAGACTATTTTTTGACTTATTTATGGCTAACTGCCGACGACGCCATGTGATATTCTGTCGTTTCTCTCTTATAAAGCACAAGTCAGTCTTATATGTTTTGCTTTTCTTTATTATACATCGTCTTCTTGACTAGTCCGTGATAGTTACTACGAAATACAAATTATGTGTTGCGTGTTGCCACATTAAAATTACCAATATATTACAGTATCCAATTTCACAACAAATCTCTGCCAAACACGTCTTCACCTGTAAAACACCCGGAACAGTTGCAAAGCTGCCACTTTTAATTTCATAACTTTAATTGAAATACGAAAATAAAAGAAGATAAAAAAATAAACGGAAACTTTGAAATTGAAAGAAATAGAGCGGATTTTTGCCTTCCCCTATACTTATTAAAATTAGCTAAATTTATGTATCAACTGTTTTATAGTGAATTGCCTCAAAAATTTTATGCTTCATTTAGTAAATTAACCGAAATTCATAATTACAATACAAGAAAAAAAAAATTTCTTACACATTTTATACCTCGTATTAATAAAAAATTTTTATTAAAATTTTTAGTAAAATTTTCTTGAGGTTCTGTATTATGGGATCAAATAGATGTTGAATTTAAGGGTATGCAGTGCATGGATTTTATACCGAAAGAATTTACTGAGTTTACAAGTTTAATTTATAAGAGATTGTTTATTGCAAATGATCTCGCTTATTTCTTGTATCTATGTTTCGTTTTGTGTTTTGCTTCTCTTTGTGTAATAGTTAATTTTTTATTATTATTAGTTTATATACGCTTTGAAATAATTGTTCTTTTCTTTCTTTGATTTCGTTTTTTATTTCTTATTCTTGATAGTGATAATTGACGATTACTTTCATCAGGAAGCATTTTATTTAAATAACCTTGAAGGTTCTTTGATGGTTTCTGACGTTTGCACGGTGAATAGCCTGTAATTTTCTGTATCTGTCCAAAATCCTTCTTAAAACCTTAGACTCCATGCGACTCCTACTCCAACTCCACAACCTTTATGCATGGCAATCAAAACTCCTGGACACCGTATAAGGTGCTCGAGAAATTATAAAACTGTTTTAATCAACATTTAAACGTCTTCGCTTTCATATTTTTAATAACAAAATTTTATATTTCGAAAAGCGGCTATATCACGATGCTTTTAACTGTAGTGAATATTGTTCTATGACATTATTATAAGTTGCATGAGTGAGCATTAAGCAATTGACACGATTGCGGTTCAAATCTTACTTGCTTGGTACTGTTGTGTCCTTGCGCAAAGATATTTTACGGCACTGTTTTTGCTTTAAAGTTTGTTCATATTACACAATAAAAATCAAAAATATATACGAGGTGTGTTTGAAAAGTATCGGGACTGTATGCTTTGCACAAACAACACTTGCAACAGTGATAAAAGCTTTGTTTTTTAAGATGGCGCAATGTCTTGTGGTTGTAAAAATGTAGTTTTAGCATTCTGTGACAACCATATGCTTTTTTACAGGCTTTTCTTGAAAGGCGCTTTACTGTAGTTCGTTTTGGGATAATTTATTTAGTAAATATTTTTTTCTTTTTTTTTCTTCTTTTGTTAACAAATAATGAGCATTGAACAAAGAATCAACTTGAAGTTTCTCGTTCGACTTGGAAAAACTCCAACTGAAACATTCAATTTGCTCCAAGAAGTTTACGGAGATGCTACGATGTCAAGAACTCGGATTTTTGAGTGGCACAAGAGGTTCAGAGAGGGAAGAGAGGATGTGGAAGATGATCCTAAGAGTGGAAGGCCAACAACAAGCAGAACAAACGAAAATGTTGAGCGTGTGAGAGAAAAAGTGTGCAGTAACCGCCGCCTTACTGTTAGAATGATAGCAGATGAGTTGAGCATGAATAGTGAGAGGGTGTGGAGGATCATTACAGAAGATCTGGGGATGAGGAAGGTTTGTGCGAAAATGGTACCAAGGTTGCTGAATGATGGGCAAAAGGAAAATCGTGTGCAAGTGTGTCAAGACATCCTGAAACAACTTGAAATTACACCAGATCTGCTGAGTAGAGTTGTTACTGGTGATGAGTCGTGGATCTTCGAGTACGATCCACTCATTAAACGGCAGAGCCTTGAATGGAAGAGTGCATCCTCACCAAGACCCAAGAAAGCAAGGCTGTTCAAGTCCAAAATTAAGGTGATGCTGATTGTTTTCTTTGATGTTCATGGAATTGTTCATCTAGAATTCTTGCCACAGGGCCAAACCATTAACCAGAATGTTTACAAAGACATCTTGCGACGTTTGATGCATTCGGTAAGGGAGAAAAGAAGAGATTGTGGGAGACAAAGTCATGGCTGCTTCATCATGACAATGCTCCTGCTCACAATGCCTTAAGCATACGACAATTTCTTGCAGAAAATAACATTGCCGTGCTGGAGCAACCACCCTACTCACCAGATCTGGCTCCCTGTGATTTTTTCTTGTTTCCTAAGCTCAAGGGAGTCATTAAAGGAACCCGTTTTCAAGACTCAAAAGCCATAACAACAGCCGTAACGAAGGAACTACGAGCGATCCCAATGGAATCTTTCCAGAAGTGCATAGAAGCATGGCAGCAGAGATTAGAAAAGTGCATTCGAGCTCAAGGAGATTACTTTGAAGGGGACAAGTTGTAATTTTTACGTGGCATTTCAAATAAAATAATTATTTACACAGTCCCGTTACTTTTCAAACAGCCCTCGTATATCGAGCTATAGGACAGATGGCACTAAAAACTACTATTTTTGTCATAGTGCATTACGCATGCCGAACCCGAGCTCACTGCCCGACCATGGTTTCGGGTTTTAAACTTTTATCAGCAATAGGCTGCTTACCCAGGTTTTGCCGCTTCTATTACTGTAGCAATGCATCTGGTAGAAGCCCACAAATCTTAGACTTTTCTATTTATACAGTATATCACCAGCTCTGCAACAAAACCTGGTTAAGTAGACTGTCCCTGATGAGAGTTTAAAGCTCAAAACCATGGTCGGACAGTGAGCCCGGGTTTGGCGTGCGTGATACACAATCCCACAGATGGCATTCTTTGTGCTGTTTGTCCACAACTCGATATATTTCTAGCATCTGATAATCGGCGCGTGCGTTAAAAGCACAATGCTACTTCTATTAATGCAGTAATGCACCTGATAGAAGCCCGCAAATCTTTAAAAAATAATAAAAGATTTCAATCGGACAACAAAATCGTGGCATTTCCGGAAGCAAGTTGTGTAAATTACTTGCAGTAGATGGTTAGGAGTTAGGACCCAAAGTTTCACTGTTGGACAAGGAGAACTTTAGTTGGCAAAGTTTAGCTGAATTAATGCCTGAAAGAATCAATAACTGATCTGTTGGAGTGGGACGCAGGCATCCAAATGTTTCAGGCATCATTCAAGACACTATTTATGAGGCAAGCAAGTGCGCTGCGAAGTACACAGCTGTCGAGTAGACCAAACATAGGGCAACAGCGTGACGAGGAAAGACAGTTTTTGAGCAATGCCACAAGGTTTTGACGAAACGTGAGTTCTTCAAGATGGTTATACTAGTTCTGGTGTTGATGTCTTTTAAAAGTCAAACACCTCTTGAAAAAGGAATTGAGTTTACTTGCAGTCAACAGCCTCATATCTCCCGTTTCTAAACGACGAGGGGAGTATTGTCCTGACGAGGAAAGTGTTGTGACCTACAAATAAGATTATTTTAACATAATCCATGCTTTTCGACGAGAGTGTGAAAGTGGATGCTCTGATCAAAACCATCGATCTCTCAATTTTCCATTAAGTCTGGTCAATGAAGCCATAGCACCCAAATCGAATCGTGTTTCATTTTGATGCATTGCAGTAAAGTTCTATAGAGAGTTTCACACTCGGCATGCCAACACTGCTTACCGTTGTTTTGGTGACCGCGTGGAATAAGTCTTTTTAGCTGCTTTCTGATGGCGTTAAAAAATTTTTGGTAATTCGCTTCCACATCAGCAGCAACAAAGTCTTTCAAATTTATTCGTTAAAGCAGTGTAATCACTCCACTTGACACTGCAAAAACTCTGTCGTTTAACTGGCATGCCTAGCACTGGCAAAGCAAACCTTAACTGTAATGGAAACCTAATAGTTGAGGGTTAATGTTCAACTAGGAAAAATTTCTTGTAATTATGGTAAAGATTTTTGATGGGGAAAGGAGTTTATATATTCTTTGTACTAATTGTTTAAACCAAGGTTGTGTAGTGAGAAAAAATATTTTTTAACTTTACCAATTTAAAGTTTTCCAATTTCGACTTCACAAGATCTAATAGTAGCCTACGACTTTAACTTCAGCACATATAAAAAAGAATCCAATTCCACCCTAAAATTGCGGCTATGGCAACCTTGATTGAACCATATAGTTATAAGCAGGATTGTGGAATCGGAGTCCCCGGAGTCGCAAATAGGAGTCGGTTTTTTAGATTCGGTAAAGTTGGGAATCGGACTCCTTATAGCATTTGGAGATTTTGATTTACGCTAAATTATTTTACACTTTTTCAGTAGGCCTATCTATTTTACATTTATCCTCTTGACTCACAGGAATGCGTTGGAGGCGCTGTGCATAGGCAAGCAATTAAGTAATTACCTCGACCTACTCTCGGAGATGCCAAGATATTGCTGTTCAATAGAAATATTTTATTTTTTTAGTTTGTAGAAATATGACTGAAATTTAGAACTGCTTGCCAAGAGCGTCAAACAGGGGAAATGCCGTAAAAGTGTTTTTCTTAAGTACACAACAGAATGACTGGAGTAGGTTTTAAACCGAAATCATGTCGATCACAATCACAGCACTTTAACGAGCTTTAAGCACTCAAAAATTAGGCCTCCATGGTTGTGAAATCGGAATCGCTGGCGTCCCACAGTTAGAGATGAAGTCAGAATAGTTTTTTTAGATGTTCTAGAGTCAAAGTTTAAATCGTAAAATTTTAAAGAGCTGTAGTCAGAGTCGGAAAATTTTCTCTATACACGGTAAAACGGAAGAAATTTTTTTGACTTCACAACCCTGATTATACGTCACACTTTGCAACCAGAGGAGATCCAGCAAACAAGAAGCGATACCCCTTACATCAAAATAGCTTTTAGTAATTGCAGAGTTAGCTTTTCATAGCCTAATGCCGTTTTTTGTCTGCAATTAAGAGTAGATTAAAATTCGAAAAAAATTTTATTCTTACTCCGGTTACACTCTGTTACGTTGATGCATATTATAAGTATTGGGAATGATAAGAGATTACAAGCAGTAGCTTTAGACAAGTGCCCACAATTCTTTAAAAAATTTGACATATTACGGAGGGTTGAATTCAAATAAAGCGTTTTGTTTATTTGCCACTTGATTTAAAACCGATAAGCAATAAAGCACATTCCGAAGTCTTTTTTCCAATAAAATTTTTTTTTTAATCTTTAGTTAAATTTTTCAAAACCACTCCCAAACAGAAACGTAAATTTAATTTTGCAAATAAAAAGCTAAATTTGGCCGTCAATATAATGCCAAGATTGTTTTTATCGGTAGTTTGCACTTCAAAGTAAAGTGCAAAAAGTGACCTATTCAAGTACTTGCCTTATTTTCGAATTATTCAGATTATGAATATGACTATAGCTTCCAGCAATTTACCAAAAATTGGAGTTAGAGTGACCACAGAAAAATATCAATCCCATACCAGCTCCAGCACTTCTAAAAAAATTACCCGGCTTCAGCATATTTAAAAAACAACTTTGGTTCCTACTCCAACCAAAAACATGCAACTCCGATTTCCGACTGACTCCACAACTTTGGCTTAAACCAAAACAACTTGTGTAAAGTCTCATGTCTCGTCTCAATTTTGCTAACCCAAAGTCTCGTCTTGTCTCAAAGCACTGTTTCTCGACTCCAGCTCTGCCCAGGACCAGTGCAGGCTGTTGGAATGAGCTTGCCTAAACAGCTTGTATTAAGCTCAATCACCTGCGTACTGGTGTTGGGCGATTCCATTCGTCCATGCACATTGCACAAATGGGGTTTCGCTTCACCGAATTGCAATTGCAGCGCCATTGAACAAACCGCAGACCAAGTTTTAGTAACATGCCCCATACATCGGGCACTTCACGGAGCACGAGGCCTGACGGTTTTGGATGACGAAACCTGATGTTGGCTCAACACCATTGGTACAGCACCCTGGGGGTAGCAAAAGGCGCAGTCCCTGGGAGCCCCAGTCCTGTTTGTGACTGACCTGCAGTGGATCTTCTACCAAACGACGACGGCGGCAAACCATATTATTTTCGTGGAGAGAATGCACAGATTCTCCTGCAGAATCATCACTGGCTGTCTCTCATCAACTTCGATTTCTCTCCTACACCCAAAAGCACTTTTCCTTTTATTGCTGTCACCTTCACTTATCAATCTCTCTCTCTTACTTCGAACATGCTCTAAGACTACCTTCATCCTTTCCTCTAGTTTGTCTTGCCCATCATGATCCTCGTACCCGTCTCAAGAAAGGACATGGAGATTCTTTTCTAGTTCTCATAACCTTACCCCCAACCTACAATTACCTCGTGAACTTATATTCCTATGTCCCAGTGTTGCAAAGACTCGAGCCCGATTTTTAAGGACTCGGACTCGTGCATCAAGAACTCGGACTTGTAGATTTTTTTTGTTGGAACTCGGACTTGTAGCCAAGAACTCGCACTCGGACTTGTTAAAAAAACAGAGTTTACCGAATAGAAAAAATAATTCTATTAAAAGAAGCTCGATGATTTTACTCAGAAATTACGAAAAGAAAAGCAGCCAGCCACTGGCAGCCAGACATTTGATTGCTAGTTGCCGAATTGTTAAGCTTCTTGGCAAACATAAGGCGGACGGATTACCGCTGCAACAACCAGATTTGTCCGTGAGAAACAGCTGTCTGCAAAACCTCGTTGCGATCATCAAACGAAATCTTAGTTGATTAGAATAGATTTCGTGGACGAATCGATAGTTTGCAAATGAAAAAGATTTTTGGGTTAGAACTTAATCATCTATAAAAAAGTCTTCACTTAAAATTTGTCTTCAGGCCGTTTGTTGCTGGGCTTTTAAAAGCTTTTTAGCTGACAATTGAAATTCTGACTTCACATCAAAGCGCAGCGGTATATAAACGGACTTGGCATTTGCTTGGGTATTGTGACGTCACAGAGGGTTTTGAAATTTTAGTAAATAAAATTAAGCCGTGTACATTATTGATTGGCATTCCAGAATGCCAGCGGACGTGCTGTAAGCAGCTGTGGCTGCCAGCGGACGCGTAAAGATTAAATCCATAAAAACAAAGTAGAAACTGGATATTATGACATCGGCTATAACGACAATCCGCTTTTAACGACGCCACTTCTTCATTCACGCGAGCAAAATTATCTTATTTTGCGACAGTTATTGCCTTTTGTTTAAATGCGTGACGGAAATTAGCAGCTCTAATCTCCTTTAAGGTGTCAAGCGTCTGCATCTAAAATAAAAGCGATGGCATGACAGCGCGTATACAAGACCATTGTTGACCTAATAAAAAGTTCAACTTTTCTCTACTGTGTACTGTATTTAAACAAAAAAGTACAGTACCGAATATACAGTAGCAGAAAGATTATGAAAAAAGTATGACATCATTAATGAGGTGAACAAGAGAAATGATACGCCAGTGTCAATGCTTGCTAAGGAACTTGAAATTTTAAGAACATCCATAACCACAATTTTGAAGAATAAAGAAAAGATAATCGAAGACTTTGAGGCAGGTAGCAGCAGCAAAACGAAACGGAAGCGTAAGCATAATTTCGAAGCGGTGGATGAGCCTTTGATGATATGGTTTCGTCAAGCAGGAGACGAAAAAATTCCAGTCAGGGGGAAATGTTGCTGTTGAAAGCTCAGAGTATGCAGAAGTTTGCGGTTGTGAAAATCCCAAGAAATTAAATACGAGTTGGATAAATTGATGAAAGGTGAGAAAGGACATTGTGTGCAAAAAATTACACGGTGAAGCAGAAAAGACATTGTGTGCAAAAAATTTTAAAACAAAAATTGAAAAATATGTGAAGACCTTTTTTCCTTTTTTAGAAATCACATTAATTTTAGGACGAAATTTCTTCTTCGTCCAAGAATCTTAAGAGAATTTTTTGTACTATCCATAAAGTACTAGAAAATCATGATTTGGGCAAAACTTCGTTGCCTCCTCAAATTTTTTTGGGCTGGTACACCTATGGCTTTGACAATATTTAAAAGCAATTATGATTTAAAAAACATTGTGAATTGCAAACTTGTGCTTAATCGGTGCCCTAGCTTGTTATAAGCTAAAAAATTGACCAGAAATTTTGTAGCTCGCGCATTGATTATACTGTTCTTGATTTGAAGCTATTAAGTAGCGTGTATATCGTAAAACATAACTTCAACTTGCTAAGATTTATATAAAAACTCAAGTGGGCGTCATTATTTATTTAAAAGAATTAACATTTAATGCATCGCAGCAATATAAGCAATAAGCATGCTTTTATACAAAATTAAAAGCTTTTACAACATAGGCCTAAGCTATAAACTAGTAAGATAGCGAATTGTTGATTTGACATTTAGATTTTTTTTTAAATGCAAATTTTATGACTTGCGGACTCGGACTCGTAGATTTTTTTTTTCTGAACTCGGACTCGTACTCGGACTCGAACTCGGACTCGTAAAAATACTTTTTGCTGAACTCGGACTTGTACTCGGACTCGCAATAAAGGCAAAGTTTACAACACTGCTATGTCCTCCCAAAACTCTTTAGTCTTCGCCTCCCTCGTATTCTATCTCCTATCATCTTTCATCTTTATGCTCTCATAACAACCATCTTCACCTCCACAATGCCGTGGCTGTTTCCCATCTATCCACTCTTCCACAAAGCGACATTTCTGCCTGGATTGATGGCTCGGTTTCTGGTGGGCTGAAAAAGACAGGAATTCATATTAAATGTACTAAATGTTTCACTGCTGTCTCCATTTCTTTCTCGGCTGGACGGTGGGCCACTAGCTATAGCACCGAGACTTATGTCATTTTTTATGCTCTTAAATGGTGTATTTCTCATTTCTCGTCGTGTAACTTTGAATCCGTCACCCTATTATCTGACTTACAATCTGTCCTGATAACTTTCTTTGCTCCCTTGCCATACCTAATACTCAAATCCTTCACTGACACATATTCTCTTCTGAATTCTTTTTCTGATTCCAAAGTAGTCAGTCCATTTTCAATGGATATCTTCAATTCAGTATTATCTGAGGAGCTTATCCTCCCTAGCTCCGCTCGCTGTGCTCTCTCTCGTTTACGAAGCAACGGAAACGGCACTCTTCTTGCTACATACAGTACCTTTCAGGATTGACCGAGCCGAAACTTCTTCGTGAAGCAACTGTGGTTCCGAATCACAGGACATCTTTCATCTCGTGCAAAGCTGCCCTGCACTTGACTCTCAAACCGTGGTTTCTTTCTATCTGTTGAGAAAAGCTTCAAAAGAATCTATACGTACTAGCCAGCACCTACTGTTTAAAGAACTTCAGTCTCGCGGCAAACTGTTTCGAGAGCCAGAATAAAAAAAACAAAAAAACAACTTTACTTCATTACAGGTATTCGGGTTACTAATTCAACTGGTCCTTTCGGATTCTAAATAAAGTAGTGACGTCATTCGTAATACTGTGTGGGTGAGTGTGATTGCAACCTCATTGAATTTTTTATGGTAGTAGGTTAATAGTAGTTGAACTAAAATAAAGTATTTGAAACAACTATAGTAGGCACCCATGAAGCCAAGAAAAAACCAGAGAAAACTTTGATACAAAAAGCGACCGTATGCAGGCGATGTGCGCAAAAAACTACTGATCATCAAGTGGCGGCAGTTACGAAGGATAACATTTTTTTTTATTTTCACCGCAAGCTAAGCAAAGTAAAACAATATATCACATACACCAAAAGTGTTAAATATTTAAAAAAAAACAGTATGAAATACAATATATCTAGAGTTAGTAGACGTTTAAAAAAATTGTGCACTGTTTAAATAACAGTCGGTCTAATACGTGCGAACAAAATTCAGTCAAAATCAAATTGATCCAATTGAATACTGTCAGAGTCAACATGCAAGCTTCAAGC
This sequence comes from Diplosoma virens, assembly GCA_963680785.1. Classification (NCBI taxonomy): domain Eukaryota; kingdom Metazoa; phylum Chordata; class Ascidiacea; order Aplousobranchia; family Didemnidae; genus Diplosoma; species Diplosoma virens. The sequence continues at coordinate 43,140,399 of OY796882.1, read as the reverse complement.
TTGTCGTTATTAGGTGCTTGGATCAAAGAAAAACAATAAAGTCAATGCATTTGTATGACTGCTGATCGATAGCAAAACAAGAAAATAAAAAATCAATAAAGTAGAAATTTGTAACTACAACAGAAAGTCTGTTGTTGCGCTTTTAAATTGAATTCAGGATGTTTCTATGCACAGTTGCAAACTATTCAACTAGGCTGAAAATAGAAAAGCCAAAAGATGGCAATGCATTAAGATTATCACACTCAGCACCAAAAAATTATGGTTATTTCTCAAGTCTAACACAAAATTGATCGAATTGGATTTTGGGTTATTACAGAATTTAATTGATTTATTTGCACTACAGCGATTACTTTTCTGTTTTCTAAAAGCTACAAATTTCTAACTCCAATATATATTTCAACTCTAAACATCACAATTTTGCAAGTGTTGCTACAAAACTACAAATGAAATATTCTATCAATGCTTCAATGCACCACGACATTAGGGACGGCATCAACTTTTTACGCCAGGCATTGGAAATATTTTTCGCTTTAAATTGGGATAAAATTTGTTTTTACTCTTCGAAGGTAAAAAATAGTTTTACCTTCTTACGAAAAAAAAGGCCTTGAATTTAAATTGAAGCCCCTTTTCAGTCTTCATTTCAAATTAAAGATTACGTTTGTTCTAATAATACAAAAAAGGATTTAAATCATCTATCAATCCAATTTTTGAGTCCAAACAAGGACCAGACGGTGGCGCCGCCACCAAAACATACTTTACCCAGAACAAAAGAACGCAACTATTTGCTTTTATAAGCACTGCGGGTTATCAAATAATACAATTTTGTGTTTGTATTTCAGGACAAAAAATAGTACAGTAAGAATTAGATAAAAAAGAGAAACTACTTTGAATTATATGTAAAACTTTGATTAAAAAAATCTCAACAAAACTAACAGGATGCTGTCAAGAAAAAAACAAATTACACCAGTTCTGTTTCAAACTAGTACATACAATAACTGCAGGTAACAATTTTAGCTGCATTACTCGCAAGATTATTTAGGATTCCGAATATACCAATTCTGTTTCAAACTATTAGGTTGTCCGGAAAGTTCTTAGCGTTTTTTTTTTTGACTAGCTCTACAACGATAAAAAACGTTTTAATAAACTTTTTTCAGTGAAATAACTTCTATTATTATCAATAACCTTTGTCCAACTATCAGGTAACCTGTAAATACCACCAACATAAAATTTAGCTGGTTTTAAAGTAAAAAAAGGTTTCTATGTACTTTTTAACATCCTCTAAATCAATACAGCTTTTTCCTTGCTATGAGTTCTGTAGAGACAAAAATAAGTGGTGGTCAGATAAAGCAATGTCAGATGAATATGGTGGGTGAGGTAAAAGATCCCAGCCAAGTTCATACAACCTTGTTTGGGTAGTCAAAGACACATGTGGTCTGGCATTATCTTGTTGAAACACAACTCCTTTTTTGTTTGCAAGCTGAGGCAATAAATTTTTGAATTTTTCAGCCAAATTTGACAACTGCAAACAGTCTATTAATATTATGAGATTTTTCACCATTAATTCAAATGTATACTGTCGACAGTTGTCAAATTTGGCTGAAAAATTCAAAAATTTATTGCCTCAGCTTGCAAACAAAAAAGGAGTTGTGTTTCAACAAGATAATGCCAGACCACATGTGTCTTTGACTACCCAAACAAGGTTGCATGAACTTGGCTGGGATCTTTTACCTCACCCACCATATTCATCTGACATTGCTTTATCTGACCACCACTTATTTTTGTCTCTACAGAACTCATAGCAAGGAAAAAGCTGTATTGATTTAGAGGATGTTAAAAAGTACATAGAAACCTTTTTTTACTTTAAAACCAGCTAAATTTTATGTTGGTGGTATTTACAGGTTACCTGATAGTTGGACAAAGGTTATTGATAATAATAGAAGTTATTTCACTGAAAAAAGTTTATTAAAACGTTTTTATCGTTGTATAGCAAGTAAAAAAAAAAAACGCTAAGAACTTTCCGGACAACCTAATAGTATGTACAATAACTGCATATAATAATTTTAGTTACATTACTGGCAAGGTTATTTAGGATTCCGAATCTGAAGAGCGGACCAAAGGCTCCTTCGCAGACATATCCAGCTCAACAGCAGCAGCTTCTTTCACTATGCTTCGGACACTCAATGTCTTTGAAGAAAACCTAAACATTGTGCATTAAAAATCAACTCAAAATAAAACCCTTACAAGTGAAATTCTCTCAACTTCTTTTTCAAATCAAAAGGTTTCACATTTTTTTCTTAAAAGATAAAAACCGTCAGAAAATCTCTTTATTCTACACGGTTTGTGGAGTGTGACAAACAGGGTTGCGGAGTCGGTCGGAGTCGGAGGTTTTAGAAAGGAGTCGAAATATTTTAACCGACTCCGACTCCTGATGTCCAATTTCTTTATTTTTAGTGATGTTAACCGCGCAGCGTACGCGGCCGCGTGCGCCAGTGCACTAATCTTTTGAAAGAATCTTGCCGCGTATCGCGCGACACAGCGTGCAACTCATAAAAAGTTTACATTTTAATTTGTAAGCAAATAGTATTTTGGGTAATGCTATGCTCGGGCAGCCGATTTAGTTGCTTCTCTTTCTTCAATCCAATGACAGGAAGCAAATGCCAGGTGCATAATCAATTACTACTTTCTATAGTACAGTGGTACCTTAACATACGAGTTTAATTCGTTTCGTGACCAAGCTCGCATGACAAAGCGAATCTTTCCATTGAAATTAATGTAAATGCCATTAATCCGTTTCAATCCCCAAAATGTCCCCCATTTTTTTATTTTTGAGATGTCTTTTAATAAGTACTTCCTCCAACACAAGCGAGTATTGAACATCTGTTTTCATCATTAAGGCTCATCAGAACAGACGAAAGGGCTGCAATGAAGGAGAAACTCACAGAAGCAATTTTGTTTTTACGAGCAAATTATCAAATTAAAACTTACTCTTCTTGCTCTGTTCTTTTAAAAAAGTATCAACCAAAAGTTGGAACCAAGGTGAATTTTTCTATAATCTCCTATTATGAATGTCCATACACGGCAGGGAGCCTGCATGTTCAGTCTCGTACAAAATTACAATAATTGAATTATCCATGAGAAGAAACTACAGACCCCTTTTAGTTTGTTTACAAGATGCGACAAAATTCACATACATATTCTTACTTCCAATATAACCATGAATTACTGTGAAGAAGATGGACTTCATGCCATCAAACTAACGGCTAAAGTTTGAGAGAAATGAGAATAAGCTTATTATTGGTATGGAAATGGTAACATTTTTTCTGGAGTTTCTTTATATGCAGTCACAGGAGACACTTTTTACAACTTTTGGTAGCGTTACTTTTTTAAGATGCGACTTTTCATCTGAAGGGTAAAATTTTATTTTAATTGTGTCCCCTGATGAGCCTTACAGGTGAAACAGTCTGTGTGGACTATTAATAAATTTTTTTTCAATATTTGCGTTTCGATAATCAGGAATAATCGCTCTAACTATGAAGTCATTGAGCACTCTTCTGAAGAGCATAAGGGATTTGCAGTTATTTATGTGTATACTCTCATATAAATAATTTTTTAAAAATAAATATCTTTAAAAAACCTGACTTATTTTGTGCAACTGTCAACTTGCAAGGATGATTTTTGCTTAATTAAATCTAATTTAAGATAAATACTTTGCCCTTACTAGGGAGTCGGAGTCAAAGTTGAAGTTGGAAGTCAGAGTTGGATCTTAACCTTCCGACTCCGCAATCCTGGTGACAAGATTATTTAGACTGCGCGATATCCACTCGTGTCTCTATATCTAATAAAGGGTCGGGTAAACTCCCAATATTATATCTTCGTTTTGAATGATAGCTCAATGGGTTGAGCGACGTACCGATGATCAGAAGGCCATGGCTCCACTGTTCAGGCTAAGTTTGCTTTCTTGTTAAATAAAAAATATTTCCATATATAAATTTGATATTATGTAAAAACTTGGCAGCTGAACTCGTTAAATAACATTTAGGAATTAGTTTTCTCATGGCCTACTTGAAGAATACGGTCCAATCAGTCATATTTTGCAAGTGATTTCTAACCGGTAATTAAAATTGCTTAAAGAGGAAGAGAAAGCTTGTGTGTGTCGTGCATTAAAAGCAATGCTTTTTTTTTTGCACAATCAAATAATACATATGTTTGCAAGTCTAGACCCTTTTGGTCTTCAGAAATGGCAGCGTACAAATTCAATAAATGATTTTAAGCAGAAACAAGAAAAAATTTAAAAACAGAAATTGAAAATTTTAACAATTAATTCAAGCGTAAACCACAACTACAGTGATATGAAAAGAATTTTGAATGTTTTACAAAGCTTTCACAAATTGATAAAAAATTTTTTCCATTAATTGTAAAAGTAACAATTTATTGGGTTTAGTTTGAGATCTTTTTTAAAATGTGCTAAACAATTTTAACAGCCTCATACGAAATTTTTTTGCTTGCTATTATAACATACGTCACTTAAAATTTTTGGTGCAAAATTTTTGCAACTACTACTAACAATTTATTGAAAAACTTATTTAACACTGTCTTTGATTGTCAAAGCAAAAGCAGTTTTCGACTATCGTCCGGCTGTTCTTTTACATAATTTAGAAAGGAACATAAAAAGTCTAGTTTAGTTTGACAAAAGCACTTCTCATAGATTGTTAGAGAATCGATGAAATCACAACGAACACACTGAATAGTAATTTTAAACAGTAGAAATTGATAAGGCAACTTAAGTCTTAATATAACCGTTTTAAAAATTCGCACAATAAGGCTTTCCGAAATTTCTTTTTGAAGCCTATTTAACTTGTCACTAACAAGCTAACACACTTGTCGCAGCACGTTGTGAATTAAAATGCATTGCAGGTGTTTGATGACAGCATTCATGATAGCATCACATCAAAAAGTTCTCTTGTTTTCTGATGGTGCCAACAAAGATGGTTTCTCAGATTTTAATTGCTCTGACAGTAGTTACGTTGCAACCTTTTTTAAAATATGGGTTCATCACCCACAGGCCACATCAGCAGGAAAACTGAGCAGGATTGCGCGCAGGTTTTTTGCCCAAATATGGTTTACCATTGCAAAGATAGTTAGACTTGGTATCAACAAGAAGCTAGAATTAATAAAAAATTCGCCTGGTTTTGAAGGCATGTATTGTATGAAAAACCAACGTGACCTACAAAAAATAACAGCTCATCAATAATAAAAACAAAATCAGGGATGTAACATTTTTGAAAATTATCAATAAATGAATTCCATGCATTCAAAATCAAAAAAATTATCGAAATTATTTTCTTGCTTGGAGACTGTTGTTTTTGTCAAACCACATGTTTTTCATCAACTTTCGGGATCGGTGCCTGACCATCAAATGGTGAAAAACGGGTGGACCCCACTTTTTGTGCCACAAATGTGAACTAGAATATTTTTGCAACTAAGCTCTTCTTGCAAGTTGAAGTCCATTGAAACATTTAAGCTCTTCCAGTTTTACGGTAAAATTGGAACAGTTTTGTGCAGCATTACTATGTAACACAATTGGGTAATTTTATGACGTTACAGTTTTATGCACTACTGCTGCAACTTCCAGCTGCGCACTATTGTTCTATTGTCTATTACTTCAAAAGCTTTATTGTCTGTTTAATCTTCTACTAAATTCTGACCTAGTTCTCGCCATACGTCTAAAGCGATTTCTGGTTTTAGACAAAAGAGATTAGCAAAATTGCCTTGTTTTTTTTGTAAGATTTGATTTCCTTTTCATCAAAAAAGAAAGAATAACTTGATAGTTAATGTAAGTGTTACAGATAAAAAGAAATAACAGCAGCAAACCGTAAAACAAAAGTGTACAAAATGCCACAGCAGTCAAAAATGACCGTTGGCTACTTCTAGTGTTAAAAAATAAAATTTCACAGCAAATTTGAAGTTATTTTGAACTTTCATTCAAAATTGGATGTGCCAGTCAACGTTCTAATACTAAAAAGCATTAAGGAGTAAAATAGCGTAAAGCAGCTGGCTAGACATCTGCGCAACACCGCTAATAACTATTGAAAGGCAGAAACCCTTGACAGAAAATGGTTGATTTCGAAAATACAAAGGTAAAAATTACTCACCTGTAAAGAAAGTGCTGTGCTACCCCAGCTATGCAAAGGAACAAAATGCAACAACCAAACACAATGTAAATACTCCAATCCTAAACAAAAGAAATTGTGTCTAGATGAAATTTGAAATTCTTATGTAAAAAATGTATTGCACATAAAGCTGTTGCAGTAACAGCTATACAATGACATCTTTCACCAGTTGAACACTCAACCAGCTATTTTAAAGAAACTTTTTCCATGTCTAGGGTGTAAGATCCAAAAAATGAGCCCAAATGCTCTAATAATTTTGAGAGTAATGTAGGTCTGTAGTTGCATTCTTGAAAACCGCTTCAAAAATCGAAGAGAAATATCAATGTTTATGCATCAGCCAAAAAAATTGCAGAAAGGTTAAAAACAATAACTTGAAAAAAACAGTATAAATCACAAACCAAGTTCATACCTGCAATAAAATAACTATAACAATCAAATTAAGAGGAATACGGAAGAAATTCATGATTGTTGATCGTACTGAAAAATAAACATATTACAAATTTCCAGTAAAGAAATTCCGTAGTACAACTTTTTTACCAGTTTCGGGAATATAAACTCCTCTCATAGTGCCCATGGAAGGCCAAAACAATCCAACGCAGACTTCAAATAAGCAAAATGCAAAAAGAATACAGTAAGAACCCTAAAATTAAATTGTCATGAAATATTTTAATCAACAAAATGACTGAAAATATAAAATTAATAAGCACTGTAATAGGTGAACTTATGGAAATTAAGCCAGCTGTAAAAAATACTTAAAAATCTCACGTGCCACTACCTTTTATTATTTCTAGTTGCATCACTGTTTACAATCATTTAATTCATCAACATAACGAGTCAATTTTAATTATTCAGTTTAATTAACATTGCAGGACAGTGTAGTTAAAAATTAAATTAATAAAATAATACAAAATTAATTTTACCTTGGTCAAATATATAGGCACTGCTAATGAAAATGCCGCTAGTAACATGACAATTCTCATAAATGATTCAACACTGGTTAATTTAGTTAGAATTTTAAACAAAAAGGAACCAATCATGACGGAAACCTGGAAAAAAATTAATAGATTTTAGTTAAAAACAGCTTGTACAGCAAATTTTTTTACAAGAACTACCATGAATGAAGCAAATATAACACCGTGAGGTATGGGTGGATTTTTTAGATTATCTTCAGGAGTTAAAGCAGGAGTCCATTTTAACACGAATGTGTACATAGAACCTTCAAAAAACGCTTGCACCAAACCCAACAACACTATTTTGGGGTCTGCAAAACGAAAAAAAAGTTTACATATAATAGAAATATTACATAGGAAGTCAACAAGTTGTATACTTTTTTGATATTTCATCAAATTAACATTATTCTTGATGGAAATATTCACTACGCTGCAAGTGCAAGACACCGCATGCAAAGTTACGAGCTTGATTTTAACCGACGCTGTACCAATTCGGCCTATCCTAAAAGTTTGTTCTCAATTTAACTAACATCGTTTTAAAAAGTATCAGTGGGCTAATTTCTAAAAAAGCGTGCCAGATTTGGGAATTAAGTGCTTGGCATTTGCTAACACTTTTTATGGCATTTGGTATTTTTATGGTATTTTATGGTGCTTGGTATTCGCTAACACAGTTTTATGCGCGGCTAACAAAGCGTTAAGCTAAGTAAATAGAACCACTACATTTTTGGTGAACATTCCTTTTTTAAAACGTAATGCTAGCGGCGAAAAAATAAGGTCACAAAATAGGAGTGCAGTCTAATTAAAACTTAAACGTTATGCACAGTATTCAGTCTATTAACTCGTGCTTATTTTGAGTGGGAATTCCATGTCGAGAAAAACTTAAAGAGGCAAAAAACAAACATAACTTAAAAAAAAGGTATAAACAAAACTTATTTGTCCATAATGTAACCATGGGGATTACCACAAAAAATTTTCCACACTGTTTTTGTTGTTATGCTTGATAAATTGTTTAATTGAACTTAAAACTCGTTTTTCGGCCATTTCTTTTTTTTTTTTTTTTTTTATTTGTTCCTGACTCAAGATCGGGGCAGACCTCGAACATTCGAGGTTGTTGGTCATCAGTAAATTTTCTAAACTAGCGAAGAGAAGCAATCGAATTTTATAAACTCCTGTTTGTAATCGAGGGTTAGGCGCAAAAGTTTGGCGCTCCTAATTCTCGTTTGCCGAATTCTTGGCACAAAATTCAATTGCAACTACTGTACATATCTAATACACCTTCGGTGTATCTTAAACTTTTAATTTTAGTTGATTAATGAAGTAAGTTTAGAAATTTTTAGTTTCACAAAAAAAACAAAATCAAACATTTTCAACCTTTTTTCAACTCATCTACAGCATTATGAAAACTTGTGGAAAAAGCAGAGTCGGCATCGCCATAATTTTCATTCCATAACTTCAAAGTGGCAACAATCATGGCGCACAATACAACTATAGAAACGTCAAACGGAGCAACATATCCGAGCAAATCAGCAAAAACCTGAGACAAAATTTAAAAAAATCAATTCTAAACAATGTACTGTATGATTTAAAAGGTCTACAAGATGTCCAATTGTCCCTAAAGTCTTGTTACAATTTAAAAAATTTATTACAAAGGCAGTCGATAAGATATCTTATGTAGATTTTTTTATATTAATAAGAGTTTATTAAAGTTTTTATTCAAACTAAAATTTTGTGTTTCAGATTAAATTTTTATGTGTTTAATAAATATGTTAATAAACCCTTGCAAAATGGCTACTCCTCAAGAGAAGGCACAATTTCCCCAGATGTTCTTGGTTGCCCATTTCTAACTTTATCCAACACCCAGAGGCGCAATCAGGGGGCTGATTTAGAGGTCATGTCAGCCCCCTTTTAAACATTTTTGTCTAGCCCCTTTTCACTTGATGTCAGTCCCCTTTGCGCGCTGATACGGAACAGGATAAAACTTTAGCGCTAATAAGTGACGTTTGTGCCAATTTAACTATAGTTACTGGTTTCCGTTTTTCTTTTTTCGAAAAATAGAGACGAGCGCTTTTTCGGTATGCTCTTTCAGTGTTTTTTTTTCGAACATTGTTCGGACTTTTAGCAAAATAGCCGAAATTTTAAGCGATTTCGGCACGATGTCCCAAATAATTTAAATGGTTTGTTCACAAGTTTGATCTATAATTGTGTTTGCCATTTTCAGTAACTACTACATAGAAGAAAAATTTCAAGTGATGCTTTATCTATACACTAAACATCCTTTACTCTATGTCCGACTTCCCAATCGAAACACAGCGAATAAGTTTTAATTGCCAAAACGATGGCGAAAACCGTTAGTTACATTATACCGCATTTAAAAAGAAACTTTTGTCAAATTTGCTGCTTGACAAATTTGACGTAACAGTTTACCTTGACGTAACAGTTTACCTTAAGAGTGAAACGAGGGTGGAATGGAGTGTTTTTTGTTTGTTTTATTAATTTTTTTTGCTTCGCTTAGCGCTCGGTTAGATTTTAAGTGCGGAAAGATGAATAAAGAAAACAAAGAATGCTCCATTCCACAGTCGTAGTGGAAACAAGCCTTAAACTTGTTTACAACTTGAAAACTTGGTAGTAGTGTAGTTTACCGTAGTTGCAACGATTTTTATGACGTAATAATTTGGCTAGTACATTCTGGCAAATTCTGATGGCCACATATATAAAATCGAGATTTTAAGATTTAGTCAATTAAGGAAAAAAAATTATTCCAGTGTTTTTGTGATATTGCGTTTAATGTTATTACTAAAACAATTAAATCCAAAAAAATTTTGGCCAAATTTTTTTGGATTTAATTGTTTTAATATCGCTTTATTTGATCGGAGCCATAAGCTTTTCGTGACGCTCTCATCAGTGCCAATCGCGTCAAAATGGGACGAACCAGAGAAAATCAAGGTATTTATAGTCTCAACAGTTGGGAGAAAGATGCTGTAGTCTCGAAAAGGAGAAAGGCACAATTGCACAAAATCAAAGAAGTGTGGTGCAATACAGTGTAATCTCGGAAAGGAGAAACGCACTATGTGTAATTACCCAAGAGAAACACTGTTATTCGCAACTTAGGTTATTTGAAAAGTTTTAATGTGTAAACAAATTCCTTTTGTTCCAAATTCCAAATGACCCTGTTTCTCATTTCTCAGGGCCGAATATTTGGCCATGAGAAGTGCCCCGTGTATTTGAGAGCTCCTTGGATAGGGAAAGCTTCCATTGGTCTTGATAAATTGGTCTTGATAAAAATGTCAAAACGGCTGTTGAAAGCTACTATGGCTCCGTTACCACCAGAGTGGTATTTACATCCAAACGCATGTTGCCTGTAGCCGGCAAAGATGTTTTACCTACCACGCTGAAAAGCTCCGTTGTTTATGAATATTGGTGCCACTGTGACAGTAGGTAAGTAGGACGAACATCACAGCGACTACAAGATAGAATCAAGCAGCATGTTCCTAAATGGCTACAACAGCAAGCGAAGCGCCCTACACGATCTCAACCCGACAGATCCTGTAAGCTAAAACGTAATAATCCAGATTGTGACTCTGCCGTAGGACAACACTTGCTTGATAACAAGCAATGTGCTGCAAACTATAATGACAAACGTTTTAAAATTCTTGCTGTGGCACGCAACTCGTTCCATCTGTGTCTACTCGAGGCAACTTTTATCAAAACCAGACATCCGGTTTTGTTTACTCATTAAAACTTTTCAAATAACCTAAGTTGGTTACACATTAAAACTTTTCAAATAACCGGTTTTATGTAAACAAAAGGAATTTGTTTACACATTAAAACTTTTCAAATAACCTAAGTTACGAGTAACAGTGTTTCTTCTGGGTAATTGCACATAGTGCGTTTCTCCTTTCCGAGATTACACTGTATTGCACCACACTTCTTTGATTTTGTGCAATTGTGCCTTTCTCCTTTCCGAGACTACAGCATCTTTCTCCCAACTGTTGAGACTATAAATACCTTGATTTTCTCTGGTTCGTCCCATTTTGACGCGATTGGCACTGATGAGAGCGTCACGAAAAGCTTATGGCTCCGATAAAATCGACTTTGTTTAAAGCGATATTAAAATTCTGTACCACAAAGAAGCTCTTTAATTGTTTTAGTGTATATATTATCCAAACTTGAAATTTCATCTATATAAACAAAATTTTTCGGCAACTTGAAATTGCGTTCTGTACAGTTTTAAGCAGCCTACAGTTCTTTGACGTTGTTCCTGTCCAAACTGATTTTGTAAAATGAAATAAGGAAGAGAGCTGCTTATATGAGAAAAACAAAACTTAGTTTAAATGATTGGCAGCATTACTTGCCTTTTAGATATTGAGCTTAGGGCTATTTCCACTACGAACGTGAAACGGAGCATTATTCGTTTGTTTTACTGATTTTTTTCCGCGCTTAAAATCTAAGCGAGCGCTATGCGAAGCAAAAAGAATTGATGAAACAAAAAAAAATGCTTTATTTCACGCTCCTAACGGAAATGAGCCCTTAAAGCTGCAGAAATAATCCCACCAACGAGACACATGACGCCATCGTGCAACGTCAAAAAACGCAACGGCGCAAAGCATAGCTCGCAGAGCTTACCAAAATAAGCGGTTGATAAAAAAATGTCGGGGGTTCGGGGGCGATGTACCCCGTGCTTGAAAAAATTTTGGAATTGTCTCAGCCTCCTTTTTTGAGGCTGGGTGCGCCCCTGCCAACAATGACCCTGTTTCTATAAATTTCTTGTGCCATAGGTGAATTGAAGGACGTGATGGTGGATCTCTTCCATACTTAGTTCTGTATTTTTGCTGAGTCTGAACATCCGATTTTGTCTCAATATCAGGATTCTCAATAAACCAAAATTCACATTATGAATTCTTTTGAGGAGTGGCCATTTTGCAAACGTTTATTCACACATTTATTAAACACATAAAAATTTAATCTGAAACACAAAATTTTTGTTTGAATAAAAACTTTAATAAACACTAATTAATATAAAATAAATCTAACACTGTTGGAAAATCAGTTCTTCTAAAGTGCTCGATAACAAAGTTAAAGCTTTTCAAGCTCTAACTTTGTTATCCAGCACTTTAGAAGAACTGATTTTCCAACAGTGTTATTACGCTCCCTTCTGGTAGAGAACTTTTATCAGCAGCCTTCATCATGGAGTTAAAGCAAGTTTTAAAATAAATCTATATAAGATATCTCATCAACTGCCTTTGTAATAAATTTTTTAATAAATAACATTACAATTTTGAAAAATTTTGATGAAAATCAAAAAATTATACTATAAAAAAATCTCTATAACAAGCTAAAAATTTTAGTCAAACCTGTGAAACATGTCCAGCGGAAATCGCGACCAGTGAATTTCCAAATGTAGCACGTGAAAAAATGACGCTCAAAAGATCTTGATTGAAACCTCTCTGAATAAAAGTTAATCAATGACAAGAAAAACTGAAACCATAAAAATTTGGTTTCTATGTATCAAAAATTATATTTTAATGTATAACCCTTAAAAATAGTTTATAAATGAAGAGGTTGCAAATACACTAGTTCTAAGTTGTAAATGAGAAACTGCTCTCAGTAAACGCTTCTTGAAAACCAAGTTAAATAAGACTTGCGGGCTTTTACCAGATCTTTACGGCTCGTTCCACTACGAGCGTTGACGGAAGTATTCTTGGTTTGTTTTACTGAATTTTTTGCTTTACGTAGCGCTTGAGCGCGTAAAGTAAAAATCCAATAAAACAAAAAATACTCCAGCCAACGCTCGTAGTGGAAACGAGCCCTTATTGCACCGATTGAAGCGGCACTGTGCATCACGTACACCAATGAGCAGATGCTTGAAAATATATCGAGTTTAAAACAGATGGCACTAAAGAATACCATGTGGGCAGTGTGCATCGCGCACGCCGAACCCGAGCTCACTGCTCGAGCATGGTTTCGAGTTTTCTACTTGACCAGCTCTGCTACATAAGCTGAGTAAGCAGACCATTTCTAATGACAGTTCATAACTAGGAACCTTGGTCGAGGCAGTGAGCTCAGATTCGGCGTGCGTCATGCGCAATGCCATTAATAATATTTTTTAGTGCCATCTGTCCTCAATTCGATAAAGTTAAATAAATTAAACGATTTCAAACGAATTAGAATAAAACCCATACTTTGTTGTGTTCGCATACAAGCCAAGATTCAAAAGAACTGAACAGAATTGACGTAGCAGTACCACCCAAAAACCGACCGATTAATAAAATCCAAAAATCAGGAAAATGCTAAATTATAAAAATTTAGTTAAGATAAAAAGTTTTTAAATTGGAAAAAATACTTTTTTTTATCAGCAACTTTTTTTTTTCTTAACTAATTTAAGGCCTATAAAAAATGTCACTAAAAAGTTACCTTTAATTTTGACATAAAAACCGTTTTAAAGTATAACGCATAAAATATATAGCGTGTAAAAAACTAGATTGAGATCAGCCAAACAAAAAGATTTATTTCAAACATAACCATCAAGACTGAAACAAATCAAGCGTGTCAAAATTTGAATCAAAAATACACGAGTAATATTTATTCTTGATTTGTATATATTCAAGGTGAAAGAAAGTTAGTACTTTTTAAGACAAGCTTTTGATAAGATTTGCGACTTCGTTTTTTTAACTTTAAAGAATGAAATCGGTTTCTATAACTACTGTTTTTATAAGAAAAATTCCTCTCGACAAAAACTTCAACTTGATGAAGTCTATCAGTAACTAGTTGACAAAGAAATATGTCAAAAGCTAATTAAAACACATCTAAAGCAATTGTTATCGTTTGAAGGGTATCCACTCCAGGTCAGACACAAGCAGGACTCTGGGGCCGGGGGTTTATCCTTTTACTACCCCAGACTGCTGCACTGCCTGAATCAGATGCTGGCAGTGGTGTTATTAAGCTAGCATCGAGTTTCGTCATCCAAAACCGTCAGACCTCGTGCTGCATGTGGTGCCCGATGTATACGGCACGCTGTTAGTACATGGTCTGCAGTTTGCTCAGAGGCGCCACACTCGCAATTCGGTGAAGGAGCGAGACCCCATTTCTGCATGCACGAATAGAATCGCCCAACACCAGTCCGCAGGCGGTTGAGCTTAACCCAAGCTGCTCGGGGTAAGCCCATCCCAACAGGCCTGGCACCGGTCCCGGGCACAAAAGCACGGAGCCTGGAAGCATTTTCACAATACTCCGTTTTCCATTTGTGATTTGTCCATTCAGAAGCGCGTATGCCAAGTCTGGCAAGATTGTCCAAAAGATTCCACGCAGCTGGCACAAACGGGCGTCTGGATCTTAGTCTCACTTGGCGAGTATCTAAGGACCCACTTAAAGGACCATACAAAATATGATCGGGGTCCAGAGATCCACGGTAAGCCAGGCAGAGTGACGCTTCCATTCGGCGAAGCTCAGCTGGCTGGATGCCTGAGAGTATAGGTAGGTGGTTCGTTGGAGTGGGACGCAGGCATTCAGTAACTATGCACAAGGTGTCATTCAAGACACTGTCGATGAGGCGAGTGTGAGCACTGCGACACCAGACTGGCGCACAGTACTCAGCTGTTGAGTAGACTAGAGATAAGTTGGCTATGCGTAGTGTTTTAGCACCAGCACCCCATCCCGAGCCCACGAGTCGCCTCAACAGTGTGACGCGCGAGAATAGTTTTTTGTGCAATGCCACTAAATGGTGACGAAACGTGAGCGATCTGTCCAGTTTTACGCCAAGATAAGTAGGGGTTGGACAGAACGATAAAAGTCTACCATTGTTGTAGACCTTTAGCTTACGTTTGGCCTCTCGGTTATTTAAGTAAAAGGCTGCCGTCACCGTCTTAGTGTGACTGAGCTTCAACCTCCACATCTGGAGATACGCTGAAAGTGTAGACGTGTCTTGGCTTAAGGTCCCCTCCAAGTCATTCCAGTTTCCAGAAGAATGCAACAATGCTAAGTCATTTGCATAAGCAAACTTTCTGGAAATCATGGAAAGAAAATTGTACGTATAGATGTTAAATAGGAGGGGAGCCAAGACCGATCCCTGAGGAACGCCGTTTTTAAGACGGCGTAGCCTGCTTTGCTTGCTTTAACCGGTGGTAAGGGTGAAACTTCGATTTCGGACAAGCTCCATAATCATTTTGACCATGTGCTTATCCGGAAGAAGTTTCAGCAGCTTGCAGGTAAGGCCACGGTGCCAGACAGTGTTATACGCAGCTGTCAGATCGACAAATACGGCACCGGCCTTCTTTTAGCCTCGAAAGAATCCTCGATGTTCTGGGTTAGCAGAACAACTTGATCTACGTTTGACTTCCCGCGTCGGAAACCAGCCTGCTCTTTAGGGAGCAGTGGATCGACTAATGGTTTAACGCGGGCGTAGATAATCCTCTCGAGGATCTTGTAGGGGACAGAGAGCAGAGATATCGGTCGATAACTCTTTGGGTTGCCCAAATTCCCCCAAAATTCCATCTAAAGCAATGTCAAATGTGAAAAACGGTTTCAACCAATACATTTACATAAAACCAATTGATTTAGTCGACTTCGCAACACATTCGTGAGCTTTCACAATAAACAGTTTTTTTAATTTAAAAAAGATTAAAAAATAATAATTAGCTAAAAAGATTTTCTACTGACCAAGGTTCAAATTTCACCCGGTTTTACAACTTCAGTTTGATGCGGAACTTTAACAATTAATCAATATTTATATTAACTTAAGAAGCGTGTAAAAGTATAGTCATGTTCAGGACCAAATATGCCATTAAACGTTTTTATTTTAAATAGTACTATGGCAATTTTTTTATGTGGATGCTCGCCTGTTTTGGATGTTTGCAGTTACTTGCGTACGACCTAATTCATTTCATCAATTTTTTGTAAATACAGATCTTCATGATAAAAAAAGTAAATTAATTCGAGAACGTTTTCGGCTTTCTTCAGCTCACTTCAAGCTAATGAAGAAAACAAATTTTCTGCTCAGTACGATTGTGTTATACAATAAATAATTCAGCAGTATTAAAACAATTATTGCAGTAAACGGTAAATTCCTATATTTGCTTATAGAAAACCTCAACCAAATCTGCACGCTGTTAAACAATTAAAACAGCATGTTTTGTGGACAGCCAACGCAAGTAATTTATAAAAAAAAATACAATTAAGTGGCGCACGTGACTTCTAACGTGACTGGAAAAGGCTAGACATAGACAGCTAAGACTAGAGTTGTAATGACCCGAATCCATTTAAAAAATATTTCTTACTATAAGGACTTGGACTCGAAGTTTTTGCTTTAAAGACTCGTTACAACTCTGGCTTGGAACAGAGCTTCTCCAACTTTTTTGTTCTGCGACCCCATTTTAAACCTGCGGCAAATTTTGGGACTTTTTCGAAATTTGTGGGACATTTAGACGAAATTTTTTGAATTTTGTTCCCAAATTTAAGTGTCCTCTAAAGGTCTCCACTCGCGATCAAGCTCCGGTTTCTCTATTTTCGTCTCCAATTTTAGGTGTTCTCTAAAAAAAAGTCTTTACTCTGAATCAAGCTCCGATTTGTCGATTTATGTCCCAATTTCTCTGATTTATCGATTATATGTGAAATAACCGTCGCAGCTTGGACATCGCAGACTAATTTTTTTGAAAAGTTTCGCGGCACAAAGCACGAAAAGTCTATTTGTTTTGTGCCTCAAACTTTTTCTACGCGACCCACAGTTTGATAAGCCCTGGCTTAGGGTATCACTGCAATCAGTGATTACAACAGCTGCAGCTTCTAGCAGTTGGTAAAAAAATTAAACGTGCTGTTCAAAAAGGATTCAATTATAAATCTATAACAGAACCTAACAAAATAATCACTAAGATCCTAATTTTTAATCAAATGATTTTCAAAGGCCAAATACTGAATGTCTTCAGTTTCCCGCAAAAATCGAACTATTATGTAGTCAGGTACTGAGAGCAATGGTTTCAGAGAAAATAAAGCGACACGATAAAAATTGCATCACTTCTACTCAATTTCAACTACAGTAAACCTTAACACTGAAGTGCTGAAGATTTTGTCAAAAGCGTGATCGAGTGGTTAGAGCGCCAGGAGTGTGATCGACATGGTCTCGGTTCAAAACCTATTCGCGACATTCTATTGTGTCCTCAGGAAAGACACTTTAGGGCACTTTTCCGTGCTTGGTGGCCTTGGAAACCAGTTCTCAATTGCAGTCATATCTCTATAAAAGTTAAAAAAACTAAAATAAAAATTTTTAACCAAACAGCAATATCTTGGCATTTTTCCTAAGCAGGTCGGAATAATTGCTTGCTCTATGTATTAGCGCCTTCGTTGCTTTCCCTGGCAGTCAAGAGGATAAATATAAAATGAAAGCAGATAATCAGCAAACCGTAACTCGTGCTAGATAAAACCACTGAAGCATTTTCAGTTAATACTAACTCTTAAAAGTGTGAACTATTTAATTAGACCATAACACCTGAAAAACAAAAACTTACGGTCTCCATGCGCTTCATTTAAATCAGATAAATATATCATAACTAAGGCTCGCTAAAGTCAAAATTTTTTCAGGGCCTTGTTACATCATCAAACGCATACTAACATTGGTTTCGGGTGCTCAGAAGTCTGTTTTGGTAAATTTTATCAGTCAAAACAAAGTCAAAATTTTCATTAAAGTAAAAATTTGTCAAAATTGTTTTTATCGAAATTCCTTTACAAAAGCGAACAAATTATTTTTTTCTTTATTTGAATTTTTGAGCAGCTATTAAAATTTTATGCGCAGTTTTATACGTGTTTGAATGAAGTCTTGAAATTCAAACGTCTGTAAATACAGTAGTTACACTATCGCCACAATACAAAATGCGTGCGTTAATTGATGTAGAAATGCGTAAGTTATCTTCATTGTAAAGCATAAATGCATAATTGTTACATAATTAACCTATTTCTATAAAACGTTTACACTCCCTACACGTGGTCTTTTTGAACCGTAGCTTGCAAAATTTGGTTGCATTAAAAATGCCTAACAACCCAAATCTTCAACAGCGAAAGTTAGGCAAATTTGCAGCGAATATCCGGATGAGTTTTTGGCAACTCCAGTGGGCGATTTACGATGCAATCTTTACGACGTACTAGTCAAAGTGACAACAAATTTTTCGTGGAAAGTCACCGAAAAAGTAAATGTAAATTGGCGACGAACAAATCCCAAGGTAAGCAAACCTTTTTACGACTCGATCAAATAAACTTCAAGGAAAAGGCAGTCTTTTTATTTCTGGCAGCAGATATTCCACTTCATAAACTGAACCATCCTTCTTTAAAATCCAATGCCCGGGCAAGTGTTGCTAAATTAGCATATAAAAAAGAGCAAATTCGAGAATTACTTATGAAGCAAAGGTTGCTAAACAAAAGTATATTAATGTGCTGGTGGGCAGCTTGGATACACCAAATGACACATTCCTCATTGATTTCCTTTCACTTGAAAGCGGTAGCAACGTTAATAGCAATATTATTCTGCACATTGTGGATGACATATTTGCGACAACTTGAAACAAAACGCGAAAATTTTGCATTGCTCTTGACAGATGCTGCTCGGTACATGTCTTTGGCTGGCAAAACATTAAAGAAATTATACCTATTTTTGATGCATGTCACCTGCGTTGCACACTTACTACATAACTGCGCTATGCGAGTGCGTGCTTATTTTAAAAATATTGATAAAGTAGTAGCAATGATCAAAACAGCAACAATTAAAAACAAAGATCGCAAAAACGATTTCATGAAGCTGGTTTGCCATCACCTCCTGACCCTGTGATTACAAGGTGGGCAACTTGGCTCAAAGCTGCCTTATATTACTCTGAAAACCTTCCTGCTGTTCGTACTATTGTAAACAATTGGACAAGTTGAGGCCTCTTAGTCAGCGGAGCGAAAGACGCTATCAATGCGGATGATTTGGTGCCAGACTTAGGCCCGTATTAACCATCCTCGCTCAATTTGATCCGCGATCAACGATCAAATCTCGCTCAATTGAGCGAGGTTTGATCGCCGCTCAAAATCGGTATTCACCAACCCGGATCAACGCTCGCTCAATTGAGCCGAGTTTGATCCGAGCTCAAACTGCTGAAACTGCTGAAGATGCTATTTTTAAAGGCTGTGTTTAACCAAGCGTATATTTTCCCTTGATAAGATTCATTTTTTTCAAGGTAATGTTTCGTCGATTGCTTGTTTCTCTCGTTCATTTCTAAAAATGTGCTTTATTTTACAATTATTAGACCGTGACACACGTGGCTATAAACTCGGTGGTGCATAATATGTCTTTCTCTTTTCATTAGCACTCGTGACAGAAGGAATTAGTAAATTTGCGTTGCAATCTTCTCTAACTAGTTTTTGATAAGATTCTTCTTTGCTTTCTTTCCAGGTTTGCTATAGTATGAATAGATCAAAGAATTTTTCGGAAATTGAAAAACAGTTGTTATTAAATTTGGTAAATATAAAGATATTCGTAAACATTAATTTTGTATCACATACTGCTTGAACATTCAAGGAAAAGTAGCCTTTCCGATTTCTATATAATTCTGCATCTTCACCACCTGGTGAAATTATTGCTATATGCGAGCAGTCAATACAACCTACAACACCAGGCATTCCACTTAAAAATCGAAAAGTTTGTTTGATCAGTTGTGCCTCTTCCCCCAAAGGAAATTTAATAAAATGTTTTTTATTTTTGGCGATTTCACGGGATACTCTATGAATTATACGACACACTGTTGGTTGTGATACACCAATTAAGTCCCCATCAGTAATTTGAAAATTGTTAATTTTTCTCAACTTTTTTAAAATTAAATTTAAGTTTCGTCGGTTTGTGAAAAAAAAATTAAATTAAATTTTGAATTGGCAATTTCTTACGTTGTTTTAACTCTGCCCAAAAATTCACGTAAAGTGACGCATTCCATTGAAGCTTAATTTCCTTCTGGACTAACCACTTGACATGTTTTTAGACAGGGTTACCATCTCGAGCTTACAGTATTTCTAAGATTTGTGCTTATTATTAAAAATATTGCCTTAAGAGAACTTTTCATGCTTATTTTTTACCGTACTAATTTTGTTTTAAGTTTCAACAAAATTTCTAAAAACGAGCTTATTAGCTACAAAGTTTCCAGTTTATGTCCGACGAAAAGAGGTTTTTCTTTTCATTAAAGATCAAGTAGACTTTTTTCGATCTTTTAATTGGACGCAAAAATCATTCAAAAAGACAAGGAGCAATTAGTTTGGATGGTAACCCTGCTTGTAACCAAGAAATCTTTCAAAAATTTTTTTTGCAGTTTTACTTTGTTGCAGCTACCAAGAGCCACACAAAAATTTACCACAGTTAGATTATAAACAATGATTTACACAGTTGGATTATAAACAATTGAATTTTGGAACTTTTGAAATTTAAACTGATACTGTGAAAGTCGATAGCTCAGGCAGCCTTTTCCAGTGACGTCGTAAAACTTACGAGCAATAAAAACGCTTTTGATTTAGTTTTTTGGAATATATTGAAATAATGGAACAACGTACAGCATTTACATCAAACCAAAACTAACGAATTAAAAAAAATTGTGGGTTATTGCAAGTTTTAGGTTTCGGGTTGGCTGACAGGTCATTACAGTTTCGCACGGTATTGGCAGTGTACTTACCATTAGTTTATTACTTGTTTATTATAAAATAGCTAAAAACTAAAGTTTCACTACCAAACTCTTTTGATTAAAAAATAGTAGAAGCTTTAGAAGCTTTAAAAATAGCTCGTAGAATCAGCAAGAAATTTTTTGTTTTTGCTAACTTATTTGTATTTCGATTAAAATTTAACTTCTTCTTACTTTTCTGTAATAAATTATTCAAATATAGCCTCAAGCCATTTCTTTTCATTGTACTTGCTTATAAACTAATGCATGTCACTAATCTAAAATATTTTTTAAATTACGTCTGGCCGACACGGCCACTTCGTAAACGCGTCAAGTAACAAAGCAGCCCGGCGCTGGGATAATAACTACTAAACAAGCATGCAAAACGTATTTGCTGATCCGATTTTTTAACAATGCAGTTAAACTGTTGAAACGTGTATTTTTAAACAACAACTATGCTGTGTGGTTTTTTCATAAAGTTTTGAAACAATTTTTATTTTCGAATTAACGATCGGCACCATCCGAAGACACGACTTATAAAAATTGCATAACCATACATTGAAAAAGGATCACATCGTTTTGCTAAACGTCGATTTAACTTAAGAGTGTTACTAATTTTACAATTTTGTCAAAATTGAGAACTTCTCTAAGGCCTTTCTGTGCTCAAACGTCATCAATAAATCTACAGGTTCGTGTGACACAAACAAGACATATACTGGAAGAGGTCCAAACATCTCAATTTCAAAAGTATTAAGAGTGCCAAAAAAATCAAATTTTATCAAGTGATTCCTTTTTGAACGTTAAATTTGATTTTAAAATAATTTTTAAATTTTGCTCAAATGTAAATCAACTGTAAATCAGATTTGATACAATACACCAAGCATAACTAATGAGAAAATCAAATTCTAATTTAAATCGTCAATTATATGCTAATGAAACATCGTTTTTATTTAACAAATTTTTAAAATCTGCTCGTTTTTTCATTAATATTTACCTAATTTAATTCAACGTTAATGTGTTAAGAGTGTTTGGAAAAAAACCATTATTATCATAACCCCTAAAATTTATTTAGTCAGCATTTGAAATATTTGTGTCTCTATTCAAATTAAACTAAAGTCTTGAAAGACTATTCGGTATAAAGCCTGATAAGGGCTAAAGTTAACTGAAAACATTTCTTTTATTCTGTCTTGTTTTTTCTTGCTTTAGAAATGTAGATAAATAAAGTTAGAAATGCTAAATCCAATATGAGTAGTTTCCATAGCAATTTTATGGTATAAAAAAGTAACCTCTTTCTCACTGGCGTATTTGGAGGGGGGCGGCAATTTTCAGGGGGCGGGACTTTAAGTGAGCAATCACCAGCAGGGCAACTTGGCGTCACACTTCAATCACAACCTTAGTTTGTGGAGATCGTTGTCTGTTATTTCGAGTAAGATAAATTTTTTTTTATCAAAATAAATTAATCATTTCTAGTGTAGTAACAAAAATACAATTACTGTATATACCCATGTACAGTACGACTTCTTAATATCTAATTTCCAGCTCGATTTTTCTGGATCTGTGATCGTACCGTACATAAAGTACTAAATTTTTTTTGGTAAATACCATCACAAATACGATCGTATGTCGCTAAATATGAAGGATGATGATAAAAGAAAATAGTGGTATGAAAATCTGCATTTTTATTGTAAAAATAATTTAATTAAATGGTAATTAGCGTTAAGCCTTTTATTAATGTTGATGTTGAAGAAACAAAAGTTCTATCTAGACCTAAGTCTCTCAAAAACGCGACTCGCACGATCAGAGCTGCCAATCTAAGTAGCCAATGTTCCCCTATCAGCACATCAATTTTCCCATAGGTTACCCATACACAAATTTAAGAAAAATGTACATTGGATAAGTTAAAATTAGCTAATTGTGTTTGAATGTATCTTTTTTTGTTTCATTTTAAAATGCCACACAGAGAAAGATATTTCATTTCAATTATGTAATTCAATTTTCACCTAATAAAAAGTGGTAAATATGCATTGTGTTATTTTAATCCTTTTGAGGAGAGGCGGCAAAGACCTTAGATACACCACTGCACTTTCTCGAAGCTATATTTTGAAGGAGTAAAAAATATTCTACGCAAATGATTTAGAAATTAAACAAAAACAATTGCCGTTTGTCATAAACGTAATACGGCGGTTTATTGTATAATTTCATAATAATATTGCTTTAAAATTTTTGCAAATTCGATTTTCGTAACACTTGCTCTAAAACGCCTGCAACCCTTTTGTACGTTTTTTTTTTTTTTTTTAACCCGAAACGTAACTTAAAATTATAACATATATTTTTAAAAGTTCCAATAGATTTCTGTATAATATATCAACAGTTTAACTAATTTTTTTCAAAAAAACGCCAATATTTTTGTTCCTCTACCCGCGACAAACTATTGACAAATGATTCAATCAATTACTTGGTAAAACAATTCATTTTCAAATAGATGTAGCAAATGCGTAAGGCAAGGAAATATGTTTTACAGCAGTGAAAAAATACATTTAGTAAGAATCTGAAATACAAACTTACAAAAACAATGAAAAGTATCTTTGTAATATGACAAAAAACATCCCACACTGAAGCAACATAGTTTTTGCAATAAATAAGCGTTATAAAATAACCATACGGTTTTTTGAAAAAATTGCAAACTACAGAAGTGTGAAATTGATGGAACAAAGGTTGAAAGTTGTAAAAATTTTGAAAAGCAGGTGAGGGAGCAAGTTGAGATTGATAAAATGCAAATGAGATTTATGCCTGGAAACGGCACAATAGATGCAATATCTTCTGTAAGATAGATGATCAAGAAGTACAAAGTGACAAAGACTCGACTCTTTAAAATATTTATAGACTTGATAAAGCATTTAACAAAGTCCGTAGAGCAGTGGTTTTCAACCTTTTTCATACCGCGACACACTTTAACAACTCAATGTAACATTACAACCACTTTGAAAAAAATTTTTAGCCGTATACAGGCTATCTAATGCATTTGTAAACTTTCATTGACAAAAATTGATTAAAAATAATCGTCATGTCTGTCATCAAAAAGGTCTTTATCTATTTTCATCCTCCAATTTCATAAGTTTTGTCCCAAAACTAAGATGTCCTTCAAAAAAAAAAGTCTTCATCTACTTTTTTCCTCTGATTTCTTAACTTTCATCCCAAAACTCAAGTAAATATTAAAATAATAATAATGAATTTAATATTGCCTAAATATTTTATGTTATTTATAAAAAACTTCTTGCAACCCCCAGAAAAAAGCAAAATGACCCACTTGGGGGTTGCGACCCCCAGGTTGAAAACCACTGCCATAGAGAAATGATCTGGGGGCACCAGGCACTTACTTAAGGGCAAAAATTGATGATGATGACTGTAATAGCATAGCCAATGTGAGTTTTGACATTTGATTTTTAGAAATTGTAATTGTAACAATTGAATGAAATTGATAAGTTAAATTAAAAATAACTAGTACACATAATTGATTTTTATTTTTTTATTTTATTTTTATCTCTATATTTATCCTCCTGACTCACAGGAAAGCGACGGAGGCGCTATACATAGGGCAAGCAATTACCCCGACCTGCTTCCGGAGATGCCAAGACACTGCAGTCCGCTTGAAATTTTAATAGAGATATGACTTTAATTTAGAACTGCTTGCCAAGACCACCAAGAAGGGGAAAGTGCCGTGAAGTGTTTTTCCGAAGGACACAACAGAATTGCGCAACCAAGACTGTGACAATCACGATCCCGGCGCTTTAACCACTCGACCACGCCGCCGACAAATAATATAGATATCAACATAATAATATAGATAACAACATAATAGTATAGATATCAACATAAAAAAAGTTAGTCACCTTTGTTATACACGACAAAGAGTATAATATGGCATAAATAACACACAGATTTCGACGACCACTAAAAAATATAAAATGTTTTTAAATCATTCAGAAGCCTACATAGCACAAATCTAAAAACTACAAGAGTTTCTGAACAGATTGGTTAAAAAATAATTTGAATTACTGACTTTTTTTTTATTTAAAACAATTAGCTCTTCTGCTAATGTACAATTTTTTTAATATACGAGGTGTGACGAAAAAGAAACCGGACTGCAACAATCACGCTCTTGACACAATGCTAATCGGCAAGCCACTTGCTCACCGTGAAACACAACTTTTTAGCTCTATTGTGTCGTAATTTCTTTAACGTAAGTCATTTCGTTTTTGTGTTTTAGGCTTTTATGTAACATAGTGTTGGTAGCCTTTGTCACATTTTCGTTACTTTGTGTCGCGTTTGTTTGTATTCCATGCTGTTGGCTGTTACGAAACTGTTAAGGCGCGTTTACAGCCGTTTACAGTACTTTTTTCTTTCAGCGTGATCTTTGTTTGTTTTATTGACGCTCAATTCACTCATGTTTTAAAATGAGTGGATTTGAGCGTCAATAAAACAAACGAAGATCACGCTGAAAGAAAAAAGTACTGTAAACGGCTGTAAACGCGCCTTTAGTAGCTCAGAATGGAACAACGAATCAACTTGAAGTTTTTGGTGAAACTGAAGAAGACCCCAACTGAGTGTTTTCAACTTCTTAAAGAGGTTTATGGTGAAGTTGTGATGTCGAGGACGAAAATTTTCGAATGGCACAAACGTTTTGAGAAAGGCCATGAGGAAGTGGAGGATGATCCCAAGACGGGACACCTTCCACAACGATATTCTTAGGCAGATCATCACAGGAGATAAAACTTGGGTTTTCCAATACAATCCTGAAACAAAGAGGCAAAGCATGTAGTGGAAGACTGCAGAATCACTCACACCCAAAAAGGTGTGCATGTCAAAATCAAAAATCAAGGTCATGCTGATTGCTTTTTTTAATCAGAAGGGTATGGTTCATCTTGAATTGGTGCATGAGGGTGAAACAGTGAATCAGCACTTCTACCAGCAGGTTCTCATTTGCCTCCATAATCAAGTTCAAGGCAGCAGGCAGGAACTGTAGAGTGACAAGTCATGGCTTCTCCACCATGACAATGCACCCGCACACAAGGATATTAGTGTGAGGCAGCTGTTGGTCAAAAAACAAATAACAGCTTTTGATCAACCTCCCTATTTCCCAGATTTAGCACCTTGTGACTTTTGGCTTTTCCCAGGCTGAAGGTTGTGATGAAAGGAACTCATTTCTTGTCTCTAGAAGAAATCAAGGCCTCAGTGAGGAGGGAGCTGAAGAGACTCAAAAAAGAGGATTTTACCAAGTGCTTCCATGGATGGCAGGATCAAATGCAAAAGTGTATTGATTTGAAGGAGACAATTCATAAATTACCAAAATATGTTGTATTAAAATTTTTATAACAACAGTCTGGTTTCTTTTTTGTCACACCTTGCAATGTCAAATATGTCATTTTAATAATTTGCCTAAAACCAAAATCTTTCAATGTATTAGCTTAATGTGCCATTACAAGTAGCAAGCATTCAGTGGTCATTTCCACTGCATTTCTAGTAAAACTAATTATGTGGAACAGTTGTAATGTAAGCCAGCTGTCTGCAATACTATAGTATGTCCAATCAGAAATTAAACACAGAACTTACTGGAATTGATCAAGTTTAATCCAAAATAAACCAATAAAGTTAAAATAAATTGCACTTATCATAAACATGTAAAAAAATAATACCCAATCTTTTCCAACTAAGGTACCATTTAAAGGTTTCACGCTGTGTTTGCATAACACCTAGAACTATATCAAAAAATCTCAAATACATACAAACATAGGAAAAAAAGTATAACACACTTTTTCTAAACATCTGATTTATGTTGAGAAAATATTCCAAATTTATAAAAATGAACAAAATACAAATAGCTTTAATGAGATTCATGTACAGTAATTGTTGTAAGGTTGAACATAATTGAATAACTTTGCTGACAGTGCATTAAAAATCATGGCCAGGTAGAGCTAACTTGTTCCCACTATTCAATTAGATGACCATCACAGTTGGGAAACCCCGTTAGTATTTAAGTGGAAAAATTAATACTGAGGAACAGCATAGACATGTTATAACATGCTATAAATGTAAAGTTTCAAGCATTAATACTAGTCAGAAGTTGTCAAATTCTATTATTTTGTTTTAACTTTTATCAACTAAAGTTTTTCATGTACTGTATTATTCAGAAGACTCTCTCTACAATTAGTGTTATGCATACTACAGTTTAGGAACTACTAGTGTAAATAAATTTACAAACCAAAAGACAAAAGCTTATTACTTCAGAAAAATTTGATAATTAATCACTGCTGATTTTTATTACTTTTATGTTACTAACATTTGAATAAGTACATTATAGCTAATGGATACCTACTACTTATCTGCACTGGAGCCAACAATGGTTCCAAATATCATACTTGATGCAAATCCAGCAACAAACAAAATATCAATTTGATGACTGGTCATGCCATAATGTTGATACAATGCATATACATAAGGACCTTGTAGCCAATCACCACCTAAAAATAATGCAAAAAAGGTATTTCACATGTACTGTACATAAATAATAGGTATGTATCTCAAATTCTACTTACTAAAATATTTGGTTTTGTTACTTAAATTCAAGAAAGATATGCAATTGATACATAAACTATATTAGTCATCATAACTTATTATTTCTAAAAAATCAAACCATAAAAATATTCAAAAGGAATTTTTATTTAAACTAACAAATTTTCTACTGGCTATTATATGAGATTGACTTTAATTTTATGATAATATTTACCACATAAAAGCTGTGTTTTGTGGCATAAAGATTAAATAGTTAGATCATAGAGCTAAAGTCCTGGGTTTAATCGTTAACAAAAACTGCTAAAAAAAGAACCAAAAGTTCTGAAAAATGCTCATTGAAAACATAAATTTACTGTGCTAAAATGAAAAAAATCAACAAATTGCATTTTAAATACAGTTAGAGTCCTTTATTACATTTTGACATGCAATATTTTAATTTACTATAACTTTTTATTAAGGATGACAAGAAAACATATTTCAGTTTTCATTATAATTAATAAATTGTTTGTGATATATAATTAAAAATAATCATTTAGTTTTCAGTCTTTATTTTAATAATTTTAAAATAAAAATCATAATTTGTATCATGAAATATGCTAAAAAAGAACATTGGACATATTTCTAAACTTTGCAACACTACAGAATGCAAACAAAGTCCTTGGACAAATTTTAAAATTCAATTTAATGGATGTTTAAATATATATATGCAGTAAGTTTTTAGTGTTATGAATTATACAAGCCTCATATTTCAGATTTCATCATTTATTTTGCTTTAATACCAAATATGAATGCTAAACGTGCAGCCGTTATTGAGCTCCATCGCATGGGCAAGACAAACTCTGAAATAGTGAAGCTTCTTAAAGCTGCAAGATCAACTGTTTATTACACTGTTACAAGGTTTCGAGAACTCAAAAGTACTGAAGATCGTCCTCAATGTGGAAGACTGCAATTTTCTGGAAGATGCCAAAGGTCATTGATGCTGTCAGAGCCTGAGTCCGGTGCAATCCAAAGAGATTCATGAGGGGAATAGCCTGTGATATGAATGTGAGTGACAAGATGATGAAAAACATCGTTAAGACAGATTTGAAGTTGTTATCTCTCAAAATGCAAACTTGTCAGCACCTCACAGACCTCCAAAAAGAAAAGAGACTGAATCGAGCAAAGATTCTTCTTAACAAGTTGAAGGCATGTACAGACACAGACGAGATCATTTTCTTTGATGAGAAATTGTTCACTGTTGAGGCAATCTACAACTGCCCTCATCACCAGAAGGTTTGGCCGCCCACATCACCAGACCTGAAGGCAATGGACTGTTGTGTTTAGTCCCTTTTAGAGGCAGATGCTTGTGCTTCTCCTCATGAGTTACAGTAATAGAAGCTCTTAAGCCCTCTCTCATGACAGCATGGGCCAAAATGCCTCAAGAAACTCTGCGTCAAGCAGCAGAGGGCTTCTGTAGCAGACTTAAGCGTGTAATTCAGGCCAGAGGAGGACATATTGAATGAAATTTAGTGGGAATGTTTAAAAATGTCTTGTTAAATATATTCTTCAATATTTTGTAGTTTTATTCACTATTTACAGAAATATCGCATTTTAAAGTTGTCCAAGGACTTTGTCTGCACCCTGTAGATATTTATAATTCATAATTTTAAAGCTTTGATGTTGTGAATGCAATAACATATATTGTGTAGCTGGTGTCTCCTTATTTGTAAATCATTATTTTAACCCTTTCACTACAACAGGCAACTAAAGTCGCTCACAAATGTTTTCTTTGATACCATGCAAATCAACTATAGTCTGTGTTGTGTAAAAAATTTAGGGAGGCAAAGGGAATAAAGACACACATATGCAAAAAAATGCATTTTCTGGAGATCCATGGCATCTTTTGTGAGCTAAACGGTTCAAAATGATTTTACAAGTACTGCCAGTTTGCACCCTATCTCTGCACACCTTTTTTTACAGAAGCTAGATAAGGTGAGTTTTTGTTTGTTTTCTATTTTATATGTAATTAGCAATAACATAATAAATTCCTTTTGTTATGCAACTACCTGATGGAAAAAAGTTTTACCAAATGAATAGGGCTCCAAATTTCTTTTAAACTTTTTAGATATTAAGCATAGGCACTGATGGATAATCAAAACTAGGGCCCTAAGGAAAAATCCTAATCAGGGGCCCCCAACATATGATGTCATAAGAATTTGATTACCATTTTAGCAATGCTAACTAGAAAGATAGACTACCAAATAGTGGAAAAAAATTGATGCTGATACGAAACTTAAATAACTCAAATCAGTGGCAGATGCAAAAATTTATCATGGGAGGTGGGTTTGCTAGCTAAAAGCACAACTACTATAATCTTAAAAATTAAGTAAAAGCCTTTTTTTCTACCATTTTTTTCTGCTGTATTGTCTTTTGATTGGTCTGCATATCATACATTTCTC
The DNA here is from genome assembly GCA_963680785.1 of Diplosoma virens. Taxonomy (NCBI): domain Eukaryota; kingdom Metazoa; phylum Chordata; class Ascidiacea; order Aplousobranchia; family Didemnidae; genus Diplosoma; species Diplosoma virens. Next base: position 43,110,619 of record OY796882.1, on the reverse strand, counting down.
AGAGTGGGATCACTTTTGAACTCTTTCCCCCCATTTGTATGCTTATGACTAAAATTCTTTTTTTTACTTGAAAAAGTCTTGGACAGACTTAAATTCAGTGATGGGATTTTGAACGTTATGTTGTTGGAATGTCATAAAATTCAGTGAGTATGATTTTAATTTAACATAATCTCTGTATTTCTATATCTCTGTTAATAAAAGAATCTATTGTTAGTAAGTTCTATAAGAAAAAGAACCTGTTTTTAAAATTTTAAATCTCATCACTGGTTGAACTTGATTTGAGTCTTTTTTACCAAGAACAAGGACTCAATCCCAGTCTTCAAATCAACAGTTGTTGACTTGGAGCTGTTTTTGTATATTTGTAAGCTAGCCTACCATATTTCTTTTATTAAAATATGCCCTTGATTAGAATGCACACAAATTCACAAAAAAAAAATAGAATGCACCCTTGAATACAATGCACATAAATAAAGTTACCTAGCAGTGCAAAACTAGTGCAGCTTGCTTGCTACATTAACACTTTTACAACTTGTATAGCATAAAAACACCCATTGTTTTGAATTTAAGGTGGTTGAAGCTACTTTTAAATAGAGTACAGTGAGGTTAAAGTTGGCCAAAAGTTGTTATGAAAAAATAAAAGGCACCCTTGATTGGTACATGTTCTTGTTTAGAATGCACACAAATTTGTGACAAAAAAGTGATTGCATACATTCTATTCAAAATACGGTATGTGCAATGCATAGAAAAAACTTGAACAAATGATTTGTAACTTTATAATCATCTTTTGGTAAATGGTACTGCTACGTGTGACACTGTACAGGCAAATAGAAAAGGAGTTCCAAGTGAAACAAAAATCATTGAGCAGAAAAAGAGAGATTTGCCTGTTATTTGAAAATATGCCAGTAAGACAATCATGGCTTGCTCCTGGCAAGACACAGGAAAAGTAAATGTTGGCTACAAGTGGAAACTGTGGTGTTATTGAAGTTCAAGTAAAATATAAAAGTGGTGTGAGAATTGTTTGTAGACAATCAGTTCAAGTTTTATATAATAAACATATGGATGGACTTTATAGTTTGGATCAACCATGTTCAACTTATACTTGCAAAAGAAAATCACAGAAATAGTATAAGACTACCTGATATTTTCTCATTGAATTGCTTTGGTCAATTCTTGCATTTGCTACAACATTCAAAATGTAAAAAAAATGTCTCAAAATATATTCAGGAAAAAAGTGACCAAAGATTTGTTGGAAGGATTTTTCTTGAAGAAAGTAAGAAGGCAAAAGAACAGGGGCATTGACAAACAGATTGCTACAACATTTAATGTGGTAAGAAAATGTCTGAAAAGATGTTTATAAAAAAAAGTTGTTGAAGGTTTTTTGGAAGGGTTTTCCTTGAAGATAGTAAGAAGACATAAAGCTAAAGAGACATTGACAAACAGATTGAAAAAGACACACTTTCCATTGCAGTTTGAAGACAAGAAAGCAAAGCAAAATTGTGTTGTTTGTTCCATTCTACCATCCAAATGTTTTGAAAAGAGAAAAGATGTTTGCTAAAGAGGGCAAACCACATACTATTGTAAACAGAGTGTAAATAATCCTCCATTTTGTGTGGCCTTGCTTTGAGCTCTACCACAAAAAAAAGCACTTCAAAAAAATGACAACGCTCATGAGTGTACAGTCATTTCATCATTCATAAAAGGTTTTTCTTAATTTTTCTACAGTTTTTCAACATTTGAAGTTTGTAAGGTTTATGGCAAGGATTATCTTAGATTTATTTCCCCCATTTTGAAATGACTAAGTAGTTGTAAAAAAAGTCAATTTATGTAATTAACAGCAATATTAAGTTATATTTGTGAATAAAGTCGAGTTATGTGGTTAGAGTGCCATGATTGTGATTGACATGGTCTCGCTTTAAAACTTACTTGTGCCATTCTGTTGTGTCATTGGGAAAGACACTTTACGGCACTTTCCCCTGCTTGGTGGTCTTGGCTAGCAGTTTTAAATTTCAGTTATATCTCTATCAAATTTCAAGCAGACAACAATATCTTGACATCTCCAGAAGCTGGTCAGGGTAATTGCTTACTTTATGTATTAACACCTCCATCACTTTCCTGCAAGTCAGGAAGATAAATATAAAGATAAAAATATGTGTTTTATCACTTTATTATTTTAAACTTTATTTTTTACTTTAATGTAATATTTCTTGAAGCCACTAGTATTTGTCTTCAGAAGTTTACAAATGCACTATTAAGTAAAAAAAACAAAATTTAATTTTTAGTGTGATTTCTGCATCAAACAGGGATTGGGTATTTTTTTTAAAAGTTTAATGTCCATTTACAAACATATTAACTTGATTGCAAATAAATACGTATATTTTTTAAAATACTCCACTTGACATTTACTAGGGTACATGAAAATTTGATGGGAGACAATTTGACGGGACAAATTTGTTGGGAAAATAAATAATTTCAATTTACCTTCACTCTTGTTGAAGCAACTAAAAAAAAAAGTTTTGTTATGTCATTAAGGCAATTGAAAAGGCAATTGCAATTGTTCAGCTGATAAGAGTGAAAATTTGCATTTAAACTTGTTAAATGCATTAAATTTAGGGATGTTCCTAGCAGAATATTTTCTATTTGAATTTACAATAGCTTAATTTTAAATATTTAGATGTAAAAAAATGGTACTTAAATACTCATAATTAAATAGTTAAATTTAATTTCTAACTTAAAGTTACTTAAAAAGTTGAATTTTTGAACCAAGGTCATTTAATATATATAGGCATTGTATGAATGCACAGGAAACTTTGTAAAGAGTTTTAAGTAAAACATATTAAACATAGAATTAATATTTTTTTTGCAAAACTTTGTTCATCTATTACTAGGAGTTTCTCATACAAAAAATTAACTTGAATTGTTTTCACGTTTCCGAGTTATATGCATCCAAAAAAATTACGTGCTGCACAGGTTTTGCATGTTTGCGCATCATCTTGTACAAATGCGCATATTTTCAGAGAACTCCACAGAAATTAAGATACAAAGTATTATCAATGGCAAGTTAATTTGTATAAATGTTTTTACACTAAAATTAATATTTTGTAATTGTTTTGCAGTAATACGAGGTGTGTTTGAAAAGTATCGGGACTGTATGCTTTGCACAAACAACACTTGCAACAGTGATAAAAGCTTTGTTTTTTAAGATGGCGCAATGTCTTGTGATTGTAAAAATGTAGTTTCAGCATTCTGTGACAACCATATGCTTTTTTACAGCCTTTTCTTGAAAGGTGCTTTACTGTAGTTCGTTTTGGGATAATTTATTTAGTAAATATTTTTTTCTTTTTTTTCTTCTTTTGTTAACAAATAATGAGCATTAAACAAAGAATCAACTTGAAGTTTCTCGTTCAACTTGGAAAAACTCCAACTGAAACATTCAATTTGCTCCAAGAAGTTTACGGAGATGCTACGATGTCAAGAACTCGGATTTTTGAGTGGCACAAGAGGTTCAGAGAGGGAAGAGAGGATGTGGAAGATGATCCTAAGAGTGGAAGGCCAACAACAAGCAGAACAAACGAAAATGTTGAGCGTGTGAGAGAAAAAGTGCGCAGTGACTGCCGCCTTACTGTTAGAATGATAGCAGATGAGTTGAGCATGAATAGTGAGAGGGTGTGGAGGATCATTACAGAAGATCTGGGGATGAGGAAGGTTTGTGCGAAAATGGTACCAAGGTTGCTGAATGATGGGCAAAAGGAAAATCGTGTGCAAGTGTGTCAAGACATCCTGAAACAACTTGAAATTACACCAGATCTGCTGAGTAGAGTTGTTACCTGGGATGAGGATCTTCGAGTACGATCCACTCACCAAACGGCAGAGCCTTGAATGGAAGAGTGCATCCTCACCAAGACCCAAGAAAGCAAGGCTGTTCAAGTCCAAAATTAAGGTGATGCTGATTGTTTTCTTTGATGTTCATGGAATTGTTCATCTAGAATTCTTGCCACAGGGCCAAACCATTAACCAGAATGTTTACAAAGACATCTTGCGACGTTTGATGCGTTCGGTAAGGGAGAAAAGAAGAGAATTGTGGGAGACAAAGTCATGGCTGCTTCATCATGACAATGCTCCTGCTCACAATGCCTTAAGCATACGACAATTTCTTGCAGAAAATAACATTGCCGTGCTGGAGCAACCAGCCTACTCACCAGATCTGGCTCCCTGTGATTTTTTCTTGTTTCCTAAGCTCAAGGGAGTCATTAAAAGAACCCGTTTTCAAGACTCAAAAGCCATAACAACAGCTGTAACGAAGGAACTACGAGTGATCCCAATGGAATCTTTCCAGAAGTGCATAGAAGCATGGCAGCAGAGATTAGAAAAGTGCATTTGAGCTCAAGGAGATTACTTTGAAGGGGACAAGTTGTAATTTTTACGTGGCATTTCAAATAAAATAATTATTTACACAGTCCTGTTACTTTTCAAACAGCCCTCGTATTTATTTTAGGAAAAGTCATTTGACCAAAAAACTTTTTCTTTTCAAATGTCTTTTTAATAAACAATTATGTTTATTTCCAAACACTCGTATGTTTGAACATCATATGATCAAATCAGGATGTACCTGGATGTAGGTCAAGCAAAGACATAAATATAGTCATATCCTCCATGTGTAGGCTACTTGATTCTAAATATTGTTGACCAAAATTTACCATTATAATAAAGTCAGCCTCTTAAATATAATAATTGTTAGGCTTACCATATTTACAGGGTGATTCATCAAAGTGTTGACAAATACTTTATGTGATTCACCAAAGTGTTGACAAATACTTTATTCCATTATTAACTTCGCATTACCTCTTCAGATTGTTATTATATATTCTAGAGTAAGTTTTCAATATCAATAAGAATATTTAATCTAGAAAAGTAAGATGGCAAAGACAGTAAATGACATCGTTGAAGGGTATTGCAAGAAAGGACTTCCACCTGAGAAAATTTTCCGGTTGATGAAGCGATTTGTGAGTCGTGGAGGTGTTTACAAGGCTGTGAAGAGGTTCAGGGAGACTGGAAGTTGTGCTCCAAGAATCAGAAGTACTCCTGAAAAACCCATCAGGACAAAGGAACTGATTAAGAAGGTCAGGGAGAGGTTGAGGCGGAACCCTTCAAGGAGCGCAAGAAAACTGGCTAAGGACACCTCTGTAAGCATGAGCACCATGCAAAGGCTTCTCAAGGATGATCTCCACGTCTACCCGTACAAATTTACCAAGAAGCAGCTCCTGTCAAACGCCACTAAGAAGAAAAGGCTTGATAGAGCTAAGGTTTTGATCAAGAGACTTGTTGTTGGCACGCGGCCTCAAGTGCTTTGGACAGATGAGAAGCTTTTCACTGTCCAAGCTATCCACAACCACCAAAATGACAGGATTTGGATTCCAAACAAGGACATGGTGCCAGTTGAACGTTGCAGTTCATTTAGGAGGCAGAAACCTTCTTCCATGATGGTTTGGGCAGGAGTCACTTCAACAGGCCTGAAAACACTTCTAATCTTTATCGACGAAGGCGTGAAAATTAACCAAACTATCTATCGTCAGATGTTGGAAGAAAAAGTCATTCCCTGGGTTCAAGAAACAGTGGGAGAGGAAGGAATTACACTTCAACAAGATGGGGCAACCTCCCACACAGCCAAAGCAGTCCAGCATTGGTGCAAGACCAATTTTAAAGGGTTTTGGGAGAAGGAAGTATGGCCCCCTTCTTCACCCGATTTGAACCCAATGGACTTTGGGATTTGGTCCATTCTGGAGCAAAAAGCCTGCTCAACATCCCATCCAAATATCGAAACCCTTAAACGAAAACTGAAGGCGTCATGGGAAGAAATTGACCCAGAAGTGGTGCATGCCACATGCGCCCAAGTACTTGCACGTCTTAGGTGCCTTGTGAAAAACAAAGGGGGCTACATTGAATAATTTGAATTTTATGTGAAAGCCCATTAAATTTCCATTCTATCTATTAAAAACTTGTTTCTTTTGCCCTTATAAAAGTTAGATAATTCAGCTTTAATTTGTCAACACTTTGGTGAATCACCCTGTACAAAGTAGCAAACCGGGACACTCGTTAAAAGAAAAAAATTCATCAGTGTTCTCTATAAAAAATAAAAAAAAAATCGTAACGTGAAATCAGTCTCAGATTTCCTACTTTTGTCCCAAAATCATAGTGATTTCTTAAAAAAAAGTTCTTCACTTAAAATTGGTAAAACCGGGACATTTTGGTCAACCAGGTGGGACGCTGTGACAAGGCCTAAAAAATGGGACATAAGGTAAGCCTAATAATAGTCAGCTTCTTTATTTAAACCTTCAATTTTTTCCCTTAAGCATGTTTTTATATTTTTCCAAGCAAAAAACTTAGTGAAATTCATTATTAAACTTAAATCTTTCAAAGTAAAAAAAGTAAAAATTACCATTTTTCTGTGGAAACATTGTTTATTACAAATTGTTAACGTGTGTGTGCATTCATTGTTTAAAGTTTTAAACAAGTACAAATGTGTATATTGCTCTGTACAATTACTAAAGTAGTTCTGATTTCATTGGTTTTCAGCGAGTTAGTTGCTCTTGTCATGCAGAACAAGAAAATAACAAGAAGTTGCAATGTAATTTCAAACGAACTGATTTAGCAATACAGTTGAAGAAAGTTTATGTAACCTAAAAGCAGTACATATTAGTTATATCAAAATTACAATTAATATTATTTGACAGAATTATGATATTGATGTTCTTGGACTGTTTTTAGGTTTTTGCATTGTTCCTTAACATATTTTTAGTTTTACTTCATTTGTTAATTTATTATAAATTAAGCAATGTGCATTCGTACTCAATAATAACCAATGCGCATTCATACAATTGCTATATCTTTTACTAAATTGAAGTTTTGTGGGCTTAAGAAAGTTATAAAGTCATAATAAGCATTACACTATGAAAAAACATTTTCTACAAATCTATTCTGGTCAGTGGACATAAACATTTTTTGCAGATCAGTGTATCAGAAAAATACTGAATGATGGTTAAGTTAAAGCAGTTAATATATTAAACTATCAAACCATGAAAATTATTTTATCTATTTTTTATTAGCTCTAATAGTTTGTTTTGTCTATAGGGCTCATCAGTAAGAAATCAAAAATTTGAAAAACAAATACAAAAAGGAAAGCTTAACAAAGGGATAAAAAGTTGGCAATAAAACTTAACAAAAAGAAAAATTCATCAGTGATTAAAAAGTTCAATCAGTTACAAATATTTTTTGATGAAGTTTTAATGTGTACAGTTATTTTCAGTGTCAGAATCATTAACCATGATATTGGCCATAATAAATTCATATTTAGAAACATTAGCACAAGCAACAAAAAAAAACTTCAATGCAAATTTTCACTCTTATCAGCTGAACAATTGCAATTGTCTTTTCAATTGCATAACAAAACTTTTCTTGTTGTCACTTCAATGCTAGTGAAAGCAAATCTAAATTATTTACAGGGTGTCCATAAAGTCTCTTTACAATTTAAAAAAAATTATTACAAAGGGAAATGATGAGATATCGCAATGAGGGTTGTTTTGTGTTAATCAGTATTTCATAAAGTTTTTATTGACACTAAAATTTATTGTTTCAAATAAAATTTCTTAATTAAAATTTTTTATGTTTAATGATTGAGTAATATGAACTGAACCCCCCATAAAATGACTACTCCTCAAGAAAAAGCACAGTGTGTATCCTGGTTCATTGAGACAAAATCAGATGTTTAGACCCAGCAAAACTACAGAAGTATGGAAGAGACCCACCATCACGTCCTTCAATTCGTTATGGAACAAGAAAATTATGGAGACAGGGACAGTGTTCAATACAAGGAGGAGTGGGTGACCAAGAACATCTGAAGAAAACATTGAGCGTGTAAGGCAAGCCTTTCAACGTGCTATGAAGTCCATCCATACTGCTGCCAGACAATTGGAACTATTATGTTCAACAGTGCACAGGGGTCTCTTCAATATTTACTTCTGTAGTTTTGCTGGGTCTGAACATCTGATTTTGTCTCAATGAACCAGGATACACATTGAGCTTTTTCTTGAGGAGTAGTCATTTTATGGGAGTTCAGTTCATATAACTTAATCATTAAACATAAGAAATTTTAATTAAGAAATTTTATCCAAAACAATAAATTTTAGTGTCAATAAAAACTTTATGAAATACTGATTAACACAAAACAACCCTTATTGCGATATCTCATCATTTCACTTTGTAATTTTTTTAAATTGTAAAGAGACTTTATGGACACCCTGTATTTTCTTGCCAAATTAGCTGGCCAACAAATTTGTTTGCTGTTGATTTTGTCCCATCAAATCATCTTGCTTCCCATTTACTAATACTAGGAATTATAATATAAGGGTCACTCCATCTCAAATGTCCTGAAATTTTTAAAGTCCCCAGTTTGACCCTCTCCAAATTTTCTCAAACTTTGTCAAAATGTTGTTTAGCATGATTAAGGCAGGTCATAATAGGTAATGTATTTTTTAAATTACAATACTTCAAAGTTTTAGATACCCCCTATGAGAGCTGGCGCTCAGTTATTTGGTAGCACTTTCACAGATGCATATCCCCAGTTTCAAAAATCACAGAAAGCTAATTTTTCATGCATGTGTTCAACTTTTGGTATGCTTCATATATCTTATGCAACAAAATAGTAATCTTGTATTGTGGGGGTTTATAAATCGTCAAAGTTGCTACTTTTTTTATGCGAAAATATAATTTGGGCCAATTTTAAATGCCTGTAACTTTTGATCAAAAAGGAGTAAGGCCAGGTTAATTATGAATGATAGTTGCCTAATACACTACAACTTGATAAAGTTAGAGTAAGAATACTGCATTGTTGTGAAAGTTATTTCAACTTAAAATATGGACAAAATCCAAAAATTGTAAAATAGCACCATATTCTGGCATAAAAATGCCCCTGTGGACACATATTCACAGAAAAGATTTGTTTACCATTGAAAGAGCATTTCTTTATGAACTTATACAGAGAGTTTCATTAATGTGACTCAACTGTTAAGGGTTAATATGGGGGTACATTTGACCCCCCTAAATTAAAAAAAATTTTTTTTGGTATGTCTAGATATTGCTTATATAGCATGTCATAAAACTTAAAAATAACAAAATAAAAGTTTCAAAACAAAAACTACATGTGTGAGTTTGACAAAGCATCTTTTTAGATAGGTTTATTACTTTTTGTAATCAAACAATCATGTATAATTTATTCAAATATCTTAAATTTAAACTTTCATCCAGTGTTTCTGAATAAATTTCATGAAAAGGTGTTAAAAGTTTATGTTTATTACAGGTTTAGTAAGTTATAGTTCAAGAAAAAATAATTATGTGTACATAACTATTGTAGTCACACATACTCAAAATACAGTCAAAAGTAAATTAATAGGACCCCCAGCCATTGTCACAAACATAAAAATTTGATCACTGTTAGCAAGAAAAAAAGATTTACTGATTAGCTTATAAATTTAAAATTAATAATATGTATAAATGACTTTGTAAAAAATAGTAAAATATAAAAAATTGAAAGCTTACTTAAAATACATATCACCAACAATTTAAGCAATTTACAAAAATATATATCTATGCAGTTATGAGATAATATAAATGAATCTCTAATCATTAAAAAGTATTCTGCCACATGTAATACAAAATTAGCAAGCCTAGCTTATTAATTAAAAATATAAATCAAAGCTTATAAACACAGATATGTGCCATTAAAATAAAATTCTTAAACAGAACTATTCTATTGTGTCATTTTATTTCTTTAGGTTTTTTACAAGGTACTGATTATTCTTTCATAGTCAATATAACCATTTCTTCATCAATCAAAAAATCACAACATGTCAATTTAAAATGTTTTTCTAAAAAAGAACACATTGAATCTACAAGTATCATCCAGAAGTCACAATTAGCGATTTTGTTCATGGAACTAACCCAAAATCCTTTTTGAGATTATTATCACTTTTTGAAAAGATTATTTTCCTCTTGGTTTCTTTATTATTTCCTTTTGGTGCTGTGGAGGAATTCCAAGGGGTCTTTTCAAAAAGTTAACAGAAGCAACTTTTGTTTGTAAAACTAACCTGGATCCTTTTGCAGTTACTATCATTTCTTGAGATCTTTTTCTATAAACATTTGGTGGTACAGAATTTGAAGATTGCTTGAAGTAAAAGATTTTTCTTCCCAAAGCTTTTCATCTGACACTCTTCAGGGGAAATCGTCAGAATGAAGCAGAATTGAAACCAAACTAATTTCTTATAAATTCTTCCTTTATAAATTAGTTCGATTTCAATTCTGCTTCATTCTGACGATTTCCCCTGAAGAGTGTCAGATGAAAAGCTTTGGGAAAAAAAATCTTTTACTTCAAGATCTTTTTCTTTTAGATTGTTCTTTATTCTATTCTGGTGTTGAAAGGGGGATTCTGAGTTAGTTTCACCAAAAAAATTGTTTACAATGATTTCTTGAAAAGACCATTTCAAGATAGTTTTAAAGCAAAAATTGCTTACAATAACTTCTTAATGAGACTCAAATCTACAACCTAAAAATTACTTATATGATCAAATTTATTACATTATGGTAGAATATAACTATTTAGATTTGTAACCAATGGGACAACCTATAATACAGATTGAAAAAACTAAGAATTATGGTTAGCCCGCAACAATTTGCTTAAATATTATTTTATTCCTAATTGTAATGATTTTGTAAATATTTACAAGTTATTCATATGCAATAATTCAAATATGCTCATGTAAAATTTTTCAATGATACTTACCCATTGCTAATAAAAATACCAACAAGTAGCAGCGTTGAAAGCTTTTAAAAGAAGCATCTTCATTTCCTTGAATTGCTTGTTTAGTATAAAAATACAACAAGAAGCAAATAGCAAGCAATATCCAAAACACTAACCAATATATATTCATAATTCTAAAAATATTTATGCAACAAAAATCAAGCTGCAATTAAGGCAAAATTATCAATCTTTAGTTTATAAATATTGATTAAACAAATGAAACATTACCAAAAATTAGATTTTAAAATTTCTAGATATTTCTCTCCCGGTATAATCAGTTCTGGCAACACAATTCAAAGCAAATAGTCAGTCTTTGATGAGGGTTTAAAAACCGAAAACATGGTTCTTTCATAATCAGGCAGTAAGCTTATAAATATGTTTTGTGCTTTAATTTGACGGTAGATGCTAAAACATTGAATTGTTTGAATCTAATTTGAATTGTTGTGTGACCAGAATTGCCAGATTTAAAATTCGAAAATAAGCAAATTAAGGTGAAAAAGAAGCCAAAATTAAGTCAAATAAAATTTAATTTTTGTTGCTGAAAAAAAAAGTCTTGACTTAGAATCTGTCTCTGATTTCTCAATTTTGTCCCAAAATCATGGCTAGTTTGCACTCGGTAGTTGGATTTTATGGGCTCAAATTTGCAAACAACACTACATTTTAGAATCTAAGATTGTTTTTTCTGCATTCAGCTTAATTTGAAAATTAATTTGACAATATGCTTAAAAAGATAAAAACTAGTTGAAAAAAAGAAAAAAGCCAAAAAAATTTTTGACGCCAATCACACTTAAAAAAGCCAAATTTTGCTAATTTGGCGTCACAAAAAGCCAATCTGGCAACCCTGTGTGTCATTTGAATGAGTCCAGGGGTCGTGTCTAATTCGAAGAAAAACCAATTGAAGTGAGAGTAAAAAGAAACAAAACCCGTTGGTCTAAGAGATAAAAAGAGAAGAAAACGTTGCGCAAATTGTTCTTGCGGGCCCAAAGTGGGCCCAAAATTTTTTGAATTTTTTTTTGACCTGGCAATGCTCGTGTCTAATTCAAAGAAAAACCAATTGAAGTGAGAGTTAGTTTAAGGAGATACAGGGTTAGTTTTCGAGAGAAGTAGTTGGTTCAAAAGAAATTAAGTTCTTCTTGAGCATCTTGATAAATTTTAAATTTTGGGCCCACTTTGGGCCCGCAAGAACAATTTGCGCAACGTTTTTTTCTCTTTTTATTTCTTAGAGCAACTAGTTTTGTTTCTTTTTACTCTGCTGTGTGGTGCATGGTGGTGGTTGCTTGGTGGTGGCAAGAGCTTCACTGCCAGGTGGCAGACTATGACATTTTTGATAGGAGTTGGATTGGAGGTGGAGTAGCTTTTTTTTAATTTGTGATAAAGTCGGACTGGATTAGAAGTCTACTTTTTTAAATCAATTAATTTGAATGAGTAGAAAAAAATATTTTGCAATAAAAATTTTATTTTTGATGTTCACAATGCTATTTTTTTTTTGACATTCACTTAGAGTTTATTGTTTTTTTTCACTGTTCGCCACAACTAATCTTGCAGATTTCGGGTATTCCCTTAAATTTCACAGGTTATCAAGTCATCTCGGCGAATAATAAACTCCGCAAAAATTAATTGCTGTTGTTGTTTCAGGAGCATCGCTATCAAAGTTTCATTGAAATATTTACCACTGGTGAGGCTGGGTAATTGTTCAATGGAATTTTGTTTGAATGGAAGCAGATTTGTGACTAGCTTTATTTATTTATTTTTATTTTTTATTTTTTTTTTATCTCTATATTTATCCTCCTGACTCGCAGGAAAGCGACGGAGGCGCTATACATAGGGTAAGAAATTACCCCGACCTGCTTCCAGAGATGCCAAGATATTGCTGTCCGCTAGTAATTTAGTAGAGATATGACTGCAATTTAGAACCGCTTGTCAAGACCACCAAGGAGGGGAAAGTGCCGTAAAGTGTCTTTCCCAAGGACACAACAGAATGGCGCAAGTGGGTTTTGAACCGAGACCATGCTGATCATCAGTCCGGTGCTTTAACCACTCGACCACGCTGTTTTAGGGGTTCCCTAGGATACTTAAGATGCAAAAAGCAATCTCGATTACCTTATCTTTGTTAAATGACTTCAGGATTTGATGGTTTTAGATTCTTTGACTGGAACAATAAAAAATCTCAAGATTGACTTTACTCTAGTATTGTACTTTTGCTTGTAAAATTTTTAACATCTGAATAAGATCAAAAAATTATCTGCAGGTAGAAAAGTAAGATTAAAATTAAAACATTATTAACTAGAACTGAGTTACAGTGGGTTTAACAATCTTAAAGTTAAAGCACACCTGGGAAGGTCTATTTGCTACAACAAAGCAAGTTACATGGTTTGTTGATTTTTTACATATGGTTATAAATTTAATTTTACCTTTATTTGCAGATTCATGTCATGAGCCAACAACCAAACCAAATTATTGTGGTTTTATTTTTAACATTTTAGTAGTATCTGCTCAATAAATAGTTTCATTTTACTTGCTCCTATTGAACAGTGTGATAGTGACATTTGTCAATCTCTCAACATCGAACCGCTACTACTCTGCATTGAACGATCGCAATTACGCTGGTATGGTCATGTGACACGAATGTTTCTTGAACAAACAGCAAAGCAATTAATGGATGCTCTTCCTAGTGCCAAAAGGTCTAGAGGGCGACTCCGAACTTGCTATCGAAATTATGTTGAAGACCTGGCCTAATCGCGTTTTGGAATTCCACCGGCGGAATTGCCGCTAGTTGCAGGAGATAAATTGCTTGGAGATCCCAACTTCAGCTGCTGCTCGCGCCACCCCAAAAGGACAAGCCGGAAAAGGGAAACACACTGAACTGATTCAATGTTTTTCCCGAAAACGATGATGATGATCGGTAGTACAAAAAAAAAAAAAACAAACAAAAGAAAACCAAGATAAACGTTTTCGGCTTGCGTCAGCCCTCTTCAGATGAATAAAATGATTAAAGAACTATGCACTGTAATTTAAAAGAAAGAACGAAGTCAATGATTTGAATTACGTAATTATTATTTTTTTTCACATCTTTTTTCTCACACGCGTTTTATAAACATAAAGGAACCAATTTAAAATGTGACCGCCAAAATGACAACAACAATGCCGATACATCAAACAAATCCAACTAACACAAATATTAATCTAAATATATGTAATAAAAATGATGATCCATTAGCAAATAGTTTTCGGTTAAGTTTGGGGTTATGTTTTTTTATCAATAACGCTTCATGAAAAGTTTCATTTAACATATTTAATTTAACTCAATTCCTCGTAATGTTAACATATGCAATAAGTCTGATACCGATCTTGCCGTTTCTCAGAATCGTCAACTTTGTGAACGTCGATCCCCTCGATGGTTAGAGATGATTACGTAATGTAGACTTTATTAACGTGTATGTCTCAGCATATGGTAAGGCATGCAGCGTCGATTCTTTAATTCAATAATTCTTAGATTGATTCTTTAATTCAATAAGCCCTATGGGGCGCTGTTGCTTTTAAAAGGGCGGAAATACTGGTGGGCTCTATAGGGGGCGCTATGCTTAGAAGGTGTAACGATACTTACCTCACTGCAAATTTGCCTTACTAGATCTGCTAGATCAAGATCAATGTAGGTTACAGTAATTCGTGTTCTGTGTAGGCCTACAAGCACTGCGGAAACTGCATAGACCTAGTAGATCTAGAATTTTGGAATCAATAAGAAGCATTTTTTTATGGAACGTTCCTAATGTTTATGTTTAACGCCCTTTGTCTGATATGATGTTTAGATAGTTGCGTCATAACGCGCCTTATCTGAAGTGATGTTTATATATTAATAATTACATCATAAAGCGGATTGTCTGATCTGATGTTTAATTCATTCGCTTTTAAAAGGTGGTCAGTTAGTTTAGCTTAGGGTTGCCATACGTCCGAATTTTCCCGGACATGTCCGGAATTTTAGACCTTATGTCCGGGATTTTAGCACCAACTAAAAACAACGTGCAAGTTTGTAAGAAAGTACGTTGATTATCGAACGAAAATAGCAAATTTCTAGATCGATTCAAAGTTGTCACAGATTTTGTTTTGGAATCCTAAAGGACCAGTTGAACAAGATAACCCGAATGCCTTCGCTGAAACAAAGCTGTGTCTAATTTTATTTTATTCCGGCTCAAGAAGTAGTTTGCTATGAGCCTGAAGCTTTTATACAGTTGTCTTGAACCAAGCTCGGATCGATTCGTCGAAGACTCTTCTCCACAACAAACAGAGACCACTATCTCTAACTAAAACAAATGTATTTCAAAATTCACAACTCACAATCGACGAAAATTCTCTTCCACGCTCTGCCACTGCAAAGCTAAATCAGCGCTACAACTTAATTTGTCCAATACAAATAATTGTACCTCCGTAAAACCAATCTCTAAACACTGGCACAAAAACAATTACAACACTTGCCAATCCACGCAATATAATCAAAGGGTCCTTCGCCCACGCTCTGCGCCCAAATTACCGCTCTTTGAAATTACTTTTACTCTAGTCGTCTCTCAAATCATCTCTCTCTCTCTCTCTCTCTCTCTCTCTCTCTCTCTCTCTCTATTCTTCGCTCTATAAATGCGATCAAGAAGCGTATATATATATAGACAAATGTCACATGACGACAAATTAACTCGTATATGCGGGACTTAACTCGAAGTCTCTAGAGCAGCGTTTCCCAAACTGTGGTACGCGAAGGATTTACAGGTGGTACGCCTAACATTCAGAAATTGATTTATTTTTTTATCAATATAAATGAATGTAAAATGTAAAGTCATTTCCATTAAATTTTTCATAAAAATAAAAATTTTGCGTAACAATTTTGATTTATTATGTTTGTTTTTATACTGTTACGACACAATTCCCTTTGCGTCCACGCAGCATGTGGGTGCTTAATGTACGGTTTGTTTTTATACTGTTACGACACAATGCCCTTTGCGTCCACGCAGCATGTGGGTGCTTGATGTACGGTACACTTAAAATTTAGTTTTGGTTGGGAGTAAGTAGGCTATGGATAAGTGGTTGGGACTATCCTCTTCATCAGCTGCAAGCACCAGTTCAGGTGAACAGAAAATTTGCAAAAAGCGTAAGTCACAGCCCATTCGAAAATATAGTAAAGAGTACCTTCAATATGGGTTTACCTTTACTATGGACAAAAACGCAGAGGCTAAGCCACAATGTTTAGTTTGCAATGAGGTTCTGACGAACTATTCGATGAAACCTTCTTTGTTGAAGCGCCATTTTTTAGGTAAGCACAACTCTTTGAAAGACAAACCTGTAACTTACTTTGAAGAAATTCTTGCAAATATGCAACAGTCACGTAAGCTCATCAGAGAATTTACTACTTCGAATGAAAAATCTTTAAAAGCCTCATATCTTGTTAGTTTACGAATAGCAAAAACTGCTCAACCTCACACAATTGCAGAAAGATTAATTCTTCCCGCGGCCAAGGACTTAGTTGAGAATCTTAATGGAGAAGCACAAGCTCGAAAATTAGATGAAGTTCTAGTTTCTAACAACACAGTTTGCAG
Organism: Diplosoma virens; assembly: GCA_963680785.1. Classification (NCBI taxonomy): domain Eukaryota; kingdom Metazoa; phylum Chordata; class Ascidiacea; order Aplousobranchia; family Didemnidae; genus Diplosoma; species Diplosoma virens. The sequence goes on along the minus strand of OY796882.1, from coordinate 43,094,194 downwards.
GCGTATTCAGGACATGGCAGATTATTCGAAATCGCAGCTTGTGAGACGAGTAGCAGAAAGTCCGTTTTTTGCAATTCAGCTCGATGAAAGCACAGATGTGACAAATTTTCCTCAATTACTAGTATATATTCGATATGTATATGATTTTGAAATGATTGAAGACTTCTTGTTTTGCAAACCTCTTGAAGGGCGAACTACGAGTGTTGAAATATTCAAAGTATTAAATGATTTTATTGAACAAAATGGAATTTCATGGGGAAAATGTGTTGGGGTTTATTCAGACGGTGCTCGAGCGATGACAGGGAGACACGGTGGTGTAGTTACGCGAATACAATCTGTTGCTCCAAATACAGTCTTTACACATTGCAGCATCCACAGAGAAGCTTTAGCTGCAAAAACGCTACAATCTTTATTTAAAGACGTGTTGGATAACGCCATCAAAGTTGTGAATTTGATTAAAGCAAGAGCATTAAACTCCAGCATGTTTACAATTATGTGCAACGATATGGGCGCTAAGCATGATAAACTTCTTCTACACACAGAAGTGCGATGGTTATCAAGGGGGAAAGTGCTTTTCCGGTTGTTTGAACTCGAAACACGAAATGGAAATGATAATTTAATAAATTGCCTTTTTTTTTTCATTAAACAAACATGTCATAAATACATTATGCGAGTGTTATTGTAGTAGAGGGTTTTTTCGTAAGCATCTTTAATTTTTATGCTGAAGTGGTACGGTGAGTTTTTGAAATTGTTTTAGTGGTACGTTCATAAAAAAGTTTGGGAAACCCTGCTCTAGAGAGAACACTTCGCTCCAATGCGCCAGAATCAAAACGTTTGTTCCATGGTATGCGAAAACGTTCGATAGCAAAGTTCAAACTCGGTCATGCGTTAAGAGAAAATAACTTTACTGAGCGCATTGCGAAAGAAAAAAAAGCTGCGTTCGAACAATTGTAAGCGATCTACGTCATAATAAAACTTTAAATTACCTTAAGACGGAGAACAAACTATATCGCCATGACTTAAAATTATTATGGATGAAGTGTGACAGAAGTGAAGACCTTTTTTTTTAGAGACCACCATGATTTTGGGAAAAAAGTAGGGAAATCCAAGATCGAATCAAAGTAAAGACCTTTTTTTTGGTCTTCGTCCTAAATTCGGAAACAAATTTATATTGTCTGCCCCTTAAAAATTTTTTTGTTGGTGTGAATATGTCTGTCCGGAATTCCGCCTATTTAGATATGGCAATCCTAGTTTAGCTAGTTTAAGGTTAAGTATATTTTGTAGATTTGTATTATGTGATTGAGATATGATCTGCAATTGTGTTGAGTTATGTTTTATTAATTATATTCATTATTTGATTCTATTTGAATAGCGTGGTCGAGTGGTTGTCGGTAGCTTGGTCGAGTGGTTAAAGGGCCGGGATTGTGATCAATACGGTCTCGGTTTAAAACCCACTCGCGCCATTCTGTGTGTCCTTGGGAAAGACACTTTATGGCACTTTCCCCTGCTTGGCAGGGATCCCAGTGCTTGGGATTTTTTCCAAGATCTTGGGATTTCAACTTTCGTCTTGGGATCTTGGGAAGTAGCTCCGAAAACAGTCGAAATCTTGGGAATTCGAGTAAAATCGTGTATAAGTTAATATATTAATAAATTACAGTTGGGACGGTAAAGATGGTTTGAATATTGTTTCTTTCGGTTTAAAACATGTCTTTGCTTATGTATTCCGCAAGAACGGTGCTTAACTGGTTGCATTTGACGTTTTCACCACGACTCAGCGTCAATTATTGTATGTAATTTGTAACAACATTGCTTCTCGTTCTGTTCCTGTCAGCTAGTAGAAACCTCTTGCTTCAGCGATGTCCGTCCAGCCAGCCACTATGGTTCAGTTGTTCTTGAGATGTGGCTGTGCCGCTCTTATTTTATTTACTTTCTTATTTTATGACAAACTTGTGTGTTTCGACACATTCTTCAGCAAGTGTGGAAAGAATTTTCTCAATGGTAAATTGCCTGAAAACTAAAAAAGTAACAAATAAATTAAAGGCAGAAACCGTTTAGTGGCAAAGCAGAATATGGCAAGTAACAATGGATCTTGTTGCACTTGGAAACCTTCATTAGCACTGATTCAAGATCTTGAGAATGGTACTGTGTACAAAAGATATCAGAATAGAATTATAAAGGAAAAAGAAGACTTGAAGAACATTAATATAGAAGCAGGTGGTGAAGTGGATGCATAATTAAATTTACCAAGTATCTTATATGCATGTAAATAAATTTTGTATCTTGGTTATTTTTTATTTCTTTATTAGGCTTGGGAAATTTTCCACTTTCTTGGGATTTTTAATGGTCGATTCTTGGAAAACCCAAAAAACTCACTGGGATCCCTGCTGCTAGTTGGTCTTGGCAAGCCGTTCTAAATTAAAGTCATATCTCTATTAAAATTTCAAGCGAACAGCAATATCTTGGCATCTCCGGAAGTAGGTCGGAGTAATTGCTTGCCCTATGTATAGCGCCTCCGACGCTTTCCAGCAAATCAGGAGGATAAACATAGAGATAAAATAAAATAAAATAAATAAAAATAAGTTTGTAAATAAAATTTGGTTAAATTTATATTGTGTTATTGTGGATGGAAGTACGAGAAAGCCGGTACTGAAGACTGTTTCCGGACCCTAGGCACAGGAAAGTAAATTAAAGTCAGGGGAACCTATCATCAGCATTTGAATTGAAGTCGGAAATATACGGCATATCATAATTGTAGCAAGCTTTTAAATAAGGTATTTATTCTGTATTACTGTAATGAAAAAATATTTGTATTGTTTGTAATGAAAAAATATTTTGGTAGGTATTTTAGCCTTTTATCCCAAATGCTAGGTGCTTTCTCGCAGCCTGGGCCGTGAGTAAGTCTATTCATTGCTGTTTAAATGACAGACCGAAACCGAACCTACTAAAACGGAAGGGTATCCACCCATTCCGATGTTCAGTGTGGGTCTGCTAGTCAGCAAACGTCCTTTTCAGGACGGGGCAATGTCAGGATAAAACTGCCCTTTTCAGGGCACATTGCCAACAAATTCTTCAGCTGAACATCGAAGGCCTCACTGCAAGCAAGATGAATGTTCTTCATCACCTCGCTATGCAGCCTGAGGTACTCGTCATCCTACTGCAGGAGACCCACTGCACTGATGCAGAGAAGTGGGTACTTCCGAACTACCAACTAGCTGAGTCTTCTTTAAGCAGGAAGCATGGCCTTGCCACGCTTGTCTACGAGCGACTGAGATACACGCTTTTGGACCAATCTCCACCGACATCGGAGATCGAGTGGCTGTGTGTGGACGTTGATGGTTATAAAATAGTGAACGTCTACAAACCACCGCCAACGCGATTGCGAACCCTGGATCTCCCAGTGTTTCCTCACCCCTGTCTGTACGCTGGCGATTCTAACTGTCGTCATGCTGACTGGGTTTAGGATGACAACAGTCCGGACGGTGAGTGCTTGGCTGGCTGGGCAAGTATTAATTGTCTTGCCCTCCTATGTAACGCCAAGGACGCTGCCAGTTTTTATTCCGGAAGCTGGAACTCTGGCACCAATCCAGATCTAGCTTTCGCTGGCGTAGATCCAAACAGTCACTTACCAGATAGACGTGTCCTTGACAAGTTCCCCAGGTCACAACATCGACCTTCGCTTATTACACCACCAAGGTTTGCTATGGCAGTGCCAAGCATGCCTGTTAAGCAATGGAACTTCCGCAAGGCCAATTGGAGTCACTATATTGCTTTGACGAATAAATTCGCAACGACTTTGTTGCCGCCTGATTCACTTGAAGTGGATGCGGCTTACCAGGACTTCTGCAACACCATTAAGAAAGCATCCAAAAAGACTATCCCACGCCGGTATCGAAATAACTATATTTCGTGTTGGGATGCAGAGTGTGAATCCCTCTATAAAACCTTTCTGCAGTCTCCTCAGGGAGACGACTCGAGCTTGGCTGCTACAGATCTGCTTGCCAAGCTTGACAGAAAGCGGAGGGATTAATGGTCAAGGGCAGTTCGGAGCATTGACTTCTCACACTCTAGTCGAAAAGCATGGAGTATTTTGAACAACCTTACTGGTAGGTCATGACACTCTCCTCGTCGCTGTCCCGTTTCAGCCGATGCTATTGCATCTCGGCTGCTTAGAAATGGGAAATACGAGGCTGTTGATCACAAGTCATCTCGACTTGTCTTTCAAGAAGTGTCTGACCTTTGGAGAGCCACAACACCAGACGCAGTAAATATCTCTGACAATTTTTCACAGAGAGAATTTGCTGCATCCCTCCAACATTTAAAACCAGGTAAAGCTCCGGGTCCTGATTCCATCTGCTCCGAGCTTATACTCCATGCCGGAGCTGCTTTGAAGTCCTGGTTATGTGAGTTCCTTTCTTCCTGTTTGCGCCGACTCAAAATTCCCAAGATCTGGAGAAGAGCGCTTGTAATCGCGATCCCAAAACCAGCAAAGCCCGTGGGGGACCCAAAGAGTTATCGACCAATATCTCTGCTCTCTGTCCCCTACAAGATCTTCGAGAGGCTTATCTACGCCCGCGTTAAACCATTAGTCGATCCACTGCTCCCTAAAGAGCAGGCTGGGTTCCGACGCGGGAAGTCAAACGTAGATCAAGTTGTTCTGCTAACCCAGAACATCAAGGATTCTTTTGAGCCTAAAAAGTAGGCCGGTGCCGTATTTGTCGATCTGACAGCTGCTTATAACACTGTCTGGCACCGTGGCCTTACCTGCAAGCTTCTGAGACTACTTCCGGATAAGCACATCGTCAAAATGATTATGGAGCTTGTCCGAAATCGAAGTTTCACCCTTACCACCGGTGACAGCAAGCAAAGCAGGCTACGCCGTCTTAAAAACGGCGTTCCTCAGGGATCGGTCTTGGCTCCCCTCCTATTTAACATCTATACGTACTATAGTGTTCTTGTCTCGTTTAACTTTTATTTAACCTTAACTAATCTCAACTTATAGTTTATAACAACCAACACGCGTCTACTTCTCAACTCGTTATATTTCGAATAAAGCACATGTTCGCATAGCGTAGTCACGTTGCGTGGCAATGTTATGTTGCCAATATAAAACATCACAAATAGAATAGCTCGCCACAGTACGATCTTCCTTCCATGATTTCCAGAAAGTTTGCTTATGCTGATGATTTAGCATTGTTGCATTCTTCTGGAAATTGGAAGGACTTGGAGGGGACTTTAAGCCAAGACATGTCTACACTTTAAGCGTATCTCCAAACTTGGAGGTTGAAGCTCAGTCACACTAAGACGGTGACGGCAGCCTTTCACTTAAATAACCGAGAGGCCAAACGTAAGCTAAAGGTCTGCAGCAACGGTAGACTTTTACCATTCTGTCCAACCCCTACTTATCATGGTGTAAAACTGGACAGATCGCTCACGTTTGAATAAGGTACATGGAATAGGTGGTGTATAGTTTTAAGCCAAAATTTTTTTGTAATTTATTGGGTGTACTCAATTGTTAAATTAAATACTTTAAATTTTATTATTTTTCTAACAAACATAAAAAATGGAGGATTTAAAAAAGATTAGAATTGAAATGGAATCAATGAAAAAAAGGTTGGCAGTTTATAAATCAAATTATGAAAATAAATCTAAAAATCCAAGATCAGATGCTGCCTCCAAAATTTGTGTTACAGGTGTATCAAAAAACGATGAACAAAAGAATGAGCTCAATGGCATGAAAGAAGCTCTCCTAAAACTGCAGCAGATGATTGATTCAACCATGAAAAGGTTATCTGCTGTAGAAAGAAGACAAGATGACCTTGAGCAATATAGTCGGTCAAATTGTTTGGTCATTCATGGATGTGAAAACGTACCAAAATCAAAACCGGGAAAGTATTTAGAAATAGAAAATTTTGTTTGTAATACTTTAAACGAACATTTACAACTTGATTCACCTTTACAGGCAAATGATCTTGACATTGCACATCCACTACCCTCAAAAAAAGGCACCCCAGTTATTGTCAAGTTCATTCGTAGGACAAAAAAAATGAAGTATATAGAAAAATAAAGACTTCTCAAAGGAACTAAAATGATTATCACAGAATCCCTTACAAAACGTCGACTGCAACTATTAGAGAAAGCTCGCTTGAAATTTAAACAATGCCCAGTTTGGAGTTGGAAGGGTGAGATTTTTTGTTTTTCATAACAATAAAAAAAAGGTAATTGATGATTTTATTGATATAACTAAAATTAAAAGTGAACTCAGTTATGCACAAACTATAAAACAATGATCTATCTTTTTTATTCTATACTGAATTGGTCAATTTTTATTATTTAGTCTAAACTAAAAATTTTCCCAATACAAAAAATTATTAATATATCTTTATAAATTGGCTGGTTTCATGTACCCTTATCTCATAATAATTTTATTTTTTTTACCTATTAGTAAATTTTGCATTTATTTTAATAAATTTAATAGAAGCTATTTTAGCATTTTTTATTTTTGGTATTCTCTCTTTGTCAATCTTTTTGTTTTGTCTGTGTAAATTTTTTTTTCTTTTTTGTGTTTGTTCATATAACTGATGTGTAGAGTAATAGCTAAATAATTATTTGCTTTGAATGTAAACAACAAATTAAAAAAAACAACTATTTTCACTTTGTAACTCCTGCAATCAAAACTATCACTCTCAATGTTTTTATAAGCATTCTAATGAAAAAAATTCTTTCAACAAATCTCTATGTCTTAATTGCTCTGCAACCTTATTTTCTTTTCATGCTCTAGAGTCTTCTGATTTTTCAAACCTTTTTACAACTGATCTAAATCAACAAAAACATAGCTATGATGCAAAAAAATTAAACCAACTTTTTCCAGAAATTTGTACAGAAGTATCCAATGACACTGAAACACAAATTTGTTCATTAGGAAATAATAATTATTTAAGCTCAAATGAAGCAGCAATACTCCTTAAAAACTCCAGTGAAAATACTTTTTTATCAATATGCATCAATATGAGATCACTTATTAACCCCAATAATTTTACCAGGTTTGAATGTTTGATATCCACTCTAGATTCTAGTCCACATATAATTGCAGTTAATGAAACTTGGGAAAAACCTAACTCAACAGGACAGTACAAAAATTTAAAGAATTACATTTATTTGTCAAATCCTCGTAAAAATAATAAAGGTGGTGGAGTAGCTTTGTACATAAAAAAAACCTGATCTTTGACATACGTTCTGATTTAAATATAATGGATGAAAAAATCTTTGAATCAATTTTCATAGATATTTACTTTGACCATAAGGTTGTTACCTGTGGGACAATCTATCGATCACCTAAGAAAGATACAAAATCTCCAAATAAATTTTTTGAATACCTCAATTTTGTCTTTAATAAATTAAAACATAATAAAAATGTGTACATAATGGGTGATACAAACAGTAATCTCATTGACCAAAAAGACCCTGGCACTGAAATTTTAACAGACACCATGTTTAATAATAATTTTTTTCCTTTAATCAATCGCCCCACAAGACTAACAAATAATTGTGCTTCCACCATTGATCATATTTGGACAAATATAACTTGTGTCAATATAACAAGTGGCATATTAGTGCATAGTGTCTCTGACCATTTTCCTATTTTTCAAATATCTGAAATTGGTAAATTAAGACAATCTTGTCTAATCAAAAATTTATTCTTTTCTGCTTCTAATCTAATAAATTTTCAAGCTTCTCTCGAAAATATTGATTACAGTAATGTTGCTACATTTTCTGACCCAGATTTAGCTTTTCAAAACCTTCAAAATATTTTTCTAAATAAATTTAACCAAAATTTTTTTAAACAATCAAAAAATCAAAAACAGAATAGCCAATGGTTTGACAAAGAGCTTTGGAGCTTACTTCACAAAAAGGACAGATTACATAAAAAATATATACAAAAAATAACTTATTAGCAAAAGAAAAGTATCTAAAAATTAGAAATCAATATTTTCATCTTATTAAGCAAAAAAAAAGAGAATATTTCAAGAACAAATTTAAAAATTATAAACATGATAAAAAAAAACTTGGCAAACCATTAATGAAATTTTGGGAAGGACTAAAGCAAACATCAGTAAAACTAATTGTATCTTAGAAGCTGGAAAAACGATATATGAACCTAAAGAAATAGCAAACACATTTAACACACACTTTTCTACTATCTCATGTAAACTGATATCTCAGCTCCCTGCTTCTGCTGCTAACTATCAAGATTACTTAGGTTCTTCAAACCCCTCTTCCATGTTTTTTTATCCAACATGCCCACAAGAAATCAAAAGAATTATATCTACTTTAAAGCCAAAGTTGAGTTCAGGTTGGGATGGTATACCTTCATTTATACTTAAACATCTCCCTAAAAATTTAATATCCATTCTTAGCTACATCTTTAATCAATCTTTATCACAAGGAAAATTTATTTCTTGCTTTAAACACGCCAAAGTAATTCCCCTCTTTAAAAAAGGTTGTCCCAAAGATGTTTCTAACTACAGGCCTATCAGCTTACTTTCCAGTTTTTCTAAAATAATTGAAAAACTTGTCTATATTCGTTTATTTTCTTTTTTAAATAATTTTAACTTGATTAGTGAAAATCAATTCGGTTTTAGACGAGGACACTCAACTTCTCATCTTACTTCCCTGCTTACTGATCAAATAGCAACATCATTTGAAGAAAAAATGAATAGCCTTGGAAGTTTTCTTGACCTGTCTAAAGCTTTTGACACTATTAATCATGAAATATTACTAAATAAATTGTATCATTATGGTGTGAGAGGCACAGTTCATGATTTGTTTAAAAGTTATTTATTTGGAAGAACCCAACAAGTTGATTATAATTCAAGTATTTCAAATATAGAACCTATTTCTTCCTCGGTACCTCAAGGCTCAATACTCGATCCACTCTTGTTTATAATTTACATTAATGACTTCTCAAAATGTCTCAAATATAGCAACAACCTGTCTTTTGCTGATGATACAACAATCATCCTTAGTGCAAAAAACAATAATTTATTATTTCAAAAAGGAAATAAAGAACTCGAAAACATTGACAACTGGCTAATAGCAAATAAGCTTTCCCTTAATGTCAAAAAAACAAAATACATTTTATTTAGCTCTCGTACCACAAAAACATTGTCAAAAGAATCAGTTTTAACTATTAGAAAAAATCAAATTGAAAGAGTCACTTCAGTCAAATTGCTAGGTGTTATATTCAATGAACGCCTAACATGAAAAGACCACATGGCAATGCTAGTCAGCAAACTAAAATCATCGCTATACGCAGTAATGAGAGTAAAGCCTTTTTTAACTCAAGAAGCTCTACTTACACTTTTTCATTCACTAATTCTGAGTCATATAAGGTATTGCATTACAACTTGGTGCTACGGACACTCTGTGTTACTTAATAAATTACAAAAAATCTGCAACAAGTTTATTAATATGATAATCTGCACTAATCCCGCAAAAAAACGCAACAAAGAAATAACAAAAGATAATATTCTTAATATACAACAACTCTATAAATTAATTATTTCAATTTTCATGTACAAATCATTCCACAAGCAATTACCATCAGCATTTAACAATATATTTCAAAGAAAAACGTCCACTGTAATTACTAGAAGTAACTCTCAAATCATACCTATATCATGCAAAAACACAGTAACAAAACAATCAATAAGATACATTGGCCCAAAAATTTGGAATGAATTACGTACCTGAAAAAATAAAACTATGTAAATCCTTAAGTACATTTGTTAAAAAATCTAAAGCATTCTTCCTTCAACAACAATCAAACTTATAAACTATTACGTAGGTCATCATTTAATATCTTTTGCTGGTCTTCCTTTTCTTGTGTTTCAGGAAAAAGAAAACTGAACTGAACTGAACTGAACTGACCATTTAGTGGCATTGCGCAAAAAACTATTCTCGCGCGTCACACTGTTGAGGCGATTCGTGGGCTCGGGATGGGGTGCTGGTGCTAAAACACTACGCATAGCCAACTTATCTCTAGCCTACTCAACAGCTGAGTACTGTGCTCACACTCGCCTCATCGACAGTGTCTTGAATGACGCCTTGCGCATAGTTACTGGATGCCTGCGTCCCACTCCAATGGACCACCTACCTATACTCTCAGGCATCCAGCCAGCTGAGCTTCGCCGAATGGAAGCGACACTCTCCTTGGTTTACCATGGATCTCTGGACCCCGATCATATTTTGTATGGTCTTTTAAGTGGGTCCTCAGATACTCGCCAAGTGAGACTAAGATCCAGACGCCCGTTTGTGCCAGCTGTGCGGAATCTTTTGGACAATCTTGCCAGACTTGGCATCCGCGCTTCTTAATAGACAAATTACAAATGGAACGCGGAGTACTGTGAAAATGCTTCCAGGCTCCGTGCTTTTGTGCCCGAGACCGGTGCCAGACCTGTTGGGATGGGCTTACTCCGAGCAGCTTGGGTTAAGCTCAACCGCCTGTGGCGGTCAAAAGAACTTCTTTTGCACTAAGTAATTATGAAATCGTTATGTATGTTTGCTTCTCACCTTGTGTTTGTTGGTTTGTGTTTTTAACTTCTTGGTTTTTAAATACGGTGCGCGTTGTGTTCTGCTTTTACCTGAAGAAGTCCGCCCGATGCAACGGACGAAACGTCGTTGAGTTCTGCTTTAATAAATATTACGCCTTTTGCATTTGTTGAAGTTTTACTTGCCTCTGATTTTACCAGAAGAACAATGAATATTAAAATAAGTAATATCCCTGGTAACAGTGTTTATATTAAAATTAAATAAAGTCAACATTAAATTGCACGGAACCAAAATGTGTCTCATCAAAGCAAAGGAAATAATAATGGCATTTATTAGCAAATTAGATTTCTACAAAAACTGTTTACTAAGACTAGATTTAAATCAGTTTCCTAGCTTAAAAGCCCTGCAGGAAAACCAAACCGATAATTCATGTTTCTCAGATACCGATCTAGACTGCTATTCCTCTCATCTTCAAGCACTAAAAGAAGATTTAGTGATTAGATTTCAAAAAATCTCAAAGAATTAAAAATACCAGAGAGAGTTGTAAATTTATTCCAGTCTGTTGTAAACAATGCTGATCCAAATCTAGTTGAAAAACTTATAGACTTGCGAAATGATTTTGAAGGTAAAGTGTTGTTTCAGCAGATTGGCTATGAAGCTTTCTGGCCAAAGGAACAAGATAAATATCCTCATCTTAGGGAAAAAATCAAATTAGTACTGTTAGCATTTCCTTCATCGTACCTGGTGAAGAAGGGATTCAGTTTGGTTTTGCAACTCTTAACTAAGCAGAGAAATAGATTGTAAATATGTAAAAGGGGTGATCTGAGGCTCTGTTTATCAAATATTGAACCTCTTATAATAAATAAGTTTGCAAATTCTCACCATGCCCAAGGTAGTAATTAAATACATTTTCCTGCTTTTTTAATATGTATTTTTTTATTTATCTTATTATTATTATTTTGAGTTTTTTGCTTGGGGTACATGCATGTTTTAGTTGAGAGCTGATTGAAATTCTGGGAGTTATTCTGATTGAAATACTGGGAGAAGCATAAAAATTTTTAAGAAATTTATGAAGTTAAAAACCTGACACATTAAAAAAGCATAATAATATATAATAATTCACAATTCATTTATTAATTCACTTGTTTGTGAATGTATTTGTGGATTTTGAGGATTCACAAAGTTCTCACTATGATTGACAGTTTCGTGGGAGTAATTGACACCAGAAGAAAAAAAACTAACATAGGCGGTCCACTAATCACAAACAAAAACACAATTTGCACATATTAGGTTGGAACGAAAGTTCTGTCCCTTTTGTTGTTTTTAAATGAAAATAAAGATTAAGCAAAATACAACTTTATTTAATTTTGTTTAATCTTTATTTATTCGTGTGCAACCCATTTTCCAGCCTTAGAGACTTTACCAAGTCTTGCCATTTCACGAAGTATACTTGTATGGCTTACAGTAAACTCGATGCCTAGTTCTCTACTTGTTTTGGAAGGATCTTCATTAATGACAGCTAGCAACTCCTCAAAATTCAGTGCTTTGGAGCGCCCACATCTCTGCTCGTCCTTCATAGTAAAGTCATTTTTTTGAAGCGTGAAAATCACCTTCTACAGGTCTTTACACTTATCACATTATTTCCATAAGTGTTTTGAAGTGATTTTGCTGCTGAACTTACTGTACTGCCCTTTTGAAATTCATACAGCAAAACATGTCTTAAATGCTCTTTGCTTGGGGTATACATATGGGTCAATAATGACTGTTTATTTTAGTTATTATCATAAAATCTGAAAAAAGAAAGAATACTTAGTAATTGAAATTATTACACATATGCAATTCATAAGTTGTATTGGTATGATCACTCATGAAAATATTAAATCTAAAAAGGGACAGAACTTTCGTTCCAACCTGATACTTTATAATTTATTAATCTGTCAGGTTAAAATAATTTTTATGCCTCTCAAAATTTTTCATGCCCCTTAAAACAGAACGTCGCCAAATACTGCCCCTATTTTTTTCAAGTAATAATAATTGTGGATGTATTTCTTTAAGTAAATTTATCATATTCTCAGAATTTAAGTTTAAATTTTCTAATTGCACAACACTACAATGTAGAATCCGATGTAACTTCACTGTATCACTTATCATCTTTAGTACAGCACTTAGCTACATTATGGTGGGCGCAAGCCTATGGAAATCTCGGAAAAGAGACGCTGGGAAAAAAAGGTTAAGAACAACCTGTTTCGAGCATTTAAGAATAGATTAGTGGTGTCTAATATTGTTAAGCTAATTCATTCATTTATTCATTCATTTCATTTTATTCTCATTCATTATTAAACTATTAAACATTTTAACACAAAAATTATAAATATTTATCTTATTTTATCTTATCTCTATGTTTATCCTCCTGACTCGCAGGAACGCGACGGAGGCGCTAATACATAGGGTAGGCAATTACCCCAACCTGCTTTGGAGATGCCAAGATATTGCTATCCGCTTGAAATTTTAATAGAGATATGACTTTAATTTGGAACTGCTTGCCAAAACTGCCAAGCAGGGGAAAGTGCCGTAAAGTGTCTTTCCCAAGGACACAACAGAATGGCGCGAATTAAGAAAGACACAACACAATATTAAAAAGATTAAGAAAAATTCTACTTCATAAGTTAAATAACATGTTTATTACTTTATCATATCGTTGTATTGTGATGTCGAAAAGTGCTTTGTCCGTGTATTGAAATAAATATAATAATCAATCTTGGAATTCTTGTCCGTCCTAGTATCTTCAATTTTATCGGGTAAAACGGACTGATGATAGTTCGCATTTTGTTATTGATTTATTTCAGTTAAAGTGTTTAGGAATCTTCTGTGTAGTGTAGCCTGTGTGACCGAGTTCAAGTAATCAAGAGTCAGCGTTGCAGCCTTGAAAGTTAATTCTATAGTGAGATAGAATAGTTTTAGCCATGTGAAGGACAAACTTTTAAGTGTAATATTAGCCATCGAGGTGCTATTGGTATTCTTAAAGTAAGTCAGTACAAAGTTGTTGAGTGATTATTCGCAGTTGTTCGCGCTGTGAATTGATTTAAAGTTTGTGAAGCTTGTGAGTCAAGTTTTACAAGAGTTGATCAAGTTTGTTAGATTTTGTGAATAATATATTCTTTACAGTCAGTGGTGGCCTTAAAAAAGGGGGGACCCAGTGCAAGAAATATAAGAAGGGCCACTTTCCAGTTTTTTTGCTCCCAAAACATTGTAGTTTTTAAATATAAAAAGTCACCACTTTCAACCAATGCCCAAAATCTCCATTTTCGTCCCAAAAATATAATAATCCTAAAAAAAGTCATCACTTTTCATTGAGTGGGGGAGAGTGGGGCCCGGCTGGACACTGGGTACAGTCGGACATTGTAATTTAAAAAAAAAGTTAAAAACTCTGAAGCTTCAAACTGTAAACATAAATGTATTTCACCACAGAGCATTCACTCGTGTTAGTTTAAAAAAACTAATTATTGTAAAATAAATGTGGTAGATGAATTTTGCTTTTCAGGGTAGGTAAGTAATTTTGGAAAGGGTATATTTGAACCTGTTTTTACCTTAGCTTTAATTAAAATTCTTCTCACTGTTGATACATTTTAGAACTTGGTTTATTTGCTATCTTATACCATAAAATAATTTGAGGTAACTTTTAAGTTTTTGCCACCATCTTGAAAAATAAGAAAAAATTTTGGTTGGGTACAATCGGACATTTTTTTGGGGGAACAGCCAGACACTGTCCGACTGTGCCCTTTGATGATTATATAGATCTAAAGTTTCGGCAAAGAGGTTGTTTTTTTCAACCAGACAACAATTGAAAATAGCAGCCATAATGGATTCAGCATTTATGGACTATAATGGATTCAGCATTTTCAGCATTTATTAAATAAGCATTAAAAAATTATTATTTAAAAAAAAAAAACGAACGTTTTCGGCTTACTTCAGCCCTCATCAGGTTTCTACAATTTAGTAATATTAATTAACTTTAAATTTACACACACACATAAAAAATTAAAAATTAACAACAGCAAAAAACAATGTATATTTTTTTTTAAAAAAGGCTGTACTTTTGACTAACAGGCTAAATTTTAAATCAAAACGAGAGAGAAACTAAATTGATACAAATTAAATTTCAGATTATGATGTCATTGAAGAAAAAAAGAAAAAATATTACAATCAAAATATATTCAATAAATATGAAGCTCCGTTTGCGAACATTTGTCGATTTAATTTTGGACTTAACTTTTTTATGAGTAGAGCTTCATGAATCTTAGAACAAAATTCTGATTTGCATTTACGTACTATTACAAAATTGTTTTCATCAGACCGATTATTAGAACACTTTTCACACGACAAAATATGATCTTTAACTGCACTATCCTGTAGACTTTTGAAATTCAGATGCTCCCGAACTCTAGTGATCAAATGTCTGGACGACATACCGATGTCATACATACATACATATGTCTTGTACGTATCGCACGAACACGAGAATTTATAGACAACATTTGAACAAAGAGTCACAGGAGTTTTGGATTTTAAATGAAAATAATTGACTACTTTAAAAGTTTTATAGATAGGAGATATTTTTAAGTTGTAGGCCTACTTGTTTTTTATTAATGCAGAAAGACGATTTGCAAAGTGATGTGATTCCTTACCCAAATACGGAATACAAAAACTATTTTCAAAGCTAATGTTTTGAGAAAATTTGTTAGAAGATTGAAAGCTCGCAAGAATTTTATCAAAAAACGATGAAGGATAACCATTATTCAAAAACATCTTTTTTAACATACTAACTTCTTTATCAAACAAAAAATCGGAGGAACAAATACGCTTGGCTCGATTTAAAAAACATAGAATTAATCCAGACTTCCATTTAGTGGGACACAGCGCGTTAAAATTCAAAATTAGATTGGTGTTTGTAGGTTTTCTGTATACCCAAGTATCAATCCCTGTTTCATTGAGCCTAATTTCAACGTCAAGAAATGGTATGGTGTCAGAAGGGAGCTCCACTGTGAATTTAATATTATTATGTTGAGAATTAAGCAAATCGAGAAATTTAGTGCAGTGATCAGAATTATCAAATACAGCAAATATGTCATCAACGTATCTAGAATACAATTTTGGATGAAAGTCTAATTGTTTCCCTAATAGCTTATTTTCTATGTGGGCAAGAAAAAAATTGGCTAAAGTCGGAGCCAGTGGAGAACCCATACTGACACCATCATGTTGTTGATATAATTTGTCTTTATATAAAAACATTCCTTGGTTGGCCAAACGCAGCAGTTTTATAAATACTTCTTTTTTCATTGAAGGTAGATTGTCTTTAATCTGGTTATCTTTTGAGTAGATGTAGTCAGCAATTATATTAATTAATACCATTAATATTTTTTCTTTTTTTCTTCAATGACATCATAATCTGAAATTTAATTTGTATCAATTTAGTTTCTCTCTCGTTTTGATTTAAAATTTAGCCTGTTAGTCAAAAGTACAACCTTTTTTAAAAAATATACATTGTTTTTTGCTGTTGTTGATTTTTAATTTTTTATGTGTGTGTGTAAATTTAAAGTTAATTAATATTACTAATTGTAGAAACCTGATGAGGGCTGAAGTAAGCCGAAAACGTTCGTTTTTTTTTTAAATAATAATTTTTAATGTTTATTTAATAAATGCTGAAAATGCTGAATCCATTATAGTCCATAAATGCTGAATCCATTATGGCTGCTATTTTCAATTGTTGTCTGGTTATATAGATCTATTTTGCACAATAGCCTATTTCGTTTGATTTTTCAACAACTAGTAATTAAGCTTAACATTAGAACTATTTTTATTAAAGTTTAAAACTACAATTTTTAAATTACATATGATCCATAAATTATAAAAAATATTTATTGTTATAAAAATTATGATAAGAAATAGATAAAGAAAGTCTACCATTGGTACGTTTACCGAAAAAAAAGCTATGACTCCAACCAATATCATAGCTGATATTAAAAAAAAGATTGGCAAATTCCCCTTAGATGAACACATTTTTGATGAATGCGATTTTTTATCCAGTCTGGTCACTGATCAATCTAATGATGCATCAACAAGCATCAGACATTTGGAAGAAAACGAAAGCTTCCACGATGTTGATTTTCAGCGAAAAAATTTAGGGTCGCTTTATGACGCTGAGATCCAAAATCTGAAAACATTCCAAAATAATTTTTTATCTCCAGAACAAATAATTGGTTATCCAAAAGCTTCCAGAAGAAAAAAAGACACCAGAGAAGAAAAAAGGTTGTAGCATGATTTTAACTGACACACCCCAAAAAGAGCTTTTAAAAAGTCGTAAAAAAGTTCAGAAAGCACCAAAACGAGGAAAGCTAAAAACACTAGAAAACGTCTGTGTAGCAACGAAAGTTCAAACATTGATGAGATACAGATTCTTTTGTCAATTCATTCATCTGATAACTTTTCAGACTCTTGTGATGTTGAAAAAAATCACCTTGTCCCAGACTGCACTAATGAGCCTGCAATAGGTGACTATGTGCTAGTTGAATTTAAAACATTTCCCAGAAAATGTTATGTTGGTCGGATTTTGAAGGCGATTATGAAATTTCTTACGCGCGGAAAAAACGCAATGTTACAGAGTTTTTTTCCTGAGTTCACTGATTTGGCTTCAGTAAAGAAAAAAGATATTAAGGCTGTGTTGCCTGCACCCAAGCAATGTGGATCGACTAGTCGTCAAAGATCTTCATTGAAATTCGATTATGACTTTTTTTTCTTCAATGTACATTAATAATTAATTAACGTTTTCTGCTCAGCACTTTTCACGCTTGTTATTCAATGTATGTTACTAATGTATAAATTATTTTCAAAGAAATCCGGATCTATGTATTTTAATGCATAGACACGCTTTTGTATTTTCTTTTTCGGCGCACTTTTTCCTGATCTGCTGCTGCGGTAAACTTTTGCTTGTTTTTTTCATTGTTTGGAGAATCCAAGCATAAATCACGCTGTAATATTTTGTTATTTTGCTTATTTTAATTCTTCTTTTTCCTTGTCCGATAGTGCCCTATGCATAATCCGATTGTGCCCCATACATTGAGCACAGTTGGACAGAAAAATCATTTTTTTAAATGTGCTCGTAAATTTTTTTGTGAGTTTAAATCTGTGAAAATACACTTGCATATGATAAATTTATTTGTATAAATTATACAAAAAAATTTGGTCGGGATATAACTTGTAAAAAAAGCTCCACAGCAAAAAATGTAATTTTTGTCCGACTGCACCCCACTCTCCCCTACTGTATATTTATCTCTGCTTTTGTCTCAAAGTTAAGATGCAGACAGAGAGGATACCGTCATTGTGCTATTATGCACATATAGAGCAATATTTGGCTCAGAGGGGCCACTTTTTGATGTTTTTTAGGGGGTCCGGTGTGGCCACTTTGTTCGCACCGTACTAAAGCCATCACTGTTTATAGTCAGAAACTGTAGTTTTTTTCCATCTGTTGAGAGAAGTTTTCAAGAGAGTTCATTATTGTACTTAGCCAGAACTTTCTGTATTAAGAACTTCAATCTCGCGGCAAACTATTTCTAGAGCCGGTACAAATAAAAATACACGTAAACACAACTTTATTTCATCGCAGGTATTTGAGTCTTCTTTATATGGGGGAGATGGACGGAAGCTGGATGGTCCACTTAATGCCGGATATTTTTTTGATTAGCCGGGTCGCCAGGTTCTTGTCGACATCTGAGAAAGCATGGGATCCATTTGGATGGTGATAAATGGGACAAGATGTTATTACGTACGTGTTTAGCTGTCTGCTTCTTTGGGCCAACCTCTCAGGCCGCCTTAGAAGTCATATCCTATTTGTGTGTTTCTGAGCGGAATATGCCGACCCCGGTTCAGAGGCGTTAAGCCTGACCCATGCAGGTCTGGGAAAGCTAAATTCCGGTGGCATTGGGCTAATATCTTAAATAAATGTATGGAGTTGAGAGACGTTTTCTAGTTTTTCCATGCTCCATTTATATTCCGTCCATTGTGCTACACTGATGCCTGACTGGGCCAGAGTGGTTCAGCAGTTCCAGTAAAGCGGGCACAAATGGGCGTTTTGATTTAAGTTGTTGCAGCTGTCTACCAAATGGAGACATGAGTCTTTCATGTAGGAGGCGTTCTGGCTCCTGATCGTGGCGAGCTAGCAACAGTATAATCTTTTGGCAGCGAAGCTCAGTTGGTTAGATGCTTGCTAAGATAAAAAGGTTTAAGGTGTTGCACGCCATGCGCAAGGCATCGTTAATGGGGTTATCCATAAGACGAGTATGGGCTCTACGACACTTAACAGGCTCACAGTACTCAGCCGTGGAATAGACCAAGGTAAGCTTATTTTGTGCCTCCTCCTTCTTGTAAAGAGGAAAGCCTGCCGACACAGTCTTTGTTGAGCTTGAGCTTCCATATGTAAAGTTGCAGAAAATAGGGTTGTCACGTTTTCTGTAAGAGTCCTTCAATGAGGACTTACTGAGTGCCTTCCAGTTGCTCGCATAATGCAAGAAGGCATCAGCATCTAAACAACATGATGGTCATCAAAACAAGCAAATTTTCTGTCAACTGTCGCTGGCAGGTCATATGCATAGATATAAAATAAGAAAGGAACCAGGACCGATTCTTGTGGAACGCTATTTTAAGGGTGTCGTAACCTGCTTTGTTTTCCGGTATCAGTGGTGAGGGTAAAACTTCGATTATGAACAATCTCTGTAATCAACGAGACCATGTTCCTGTCCGGAAGAAGACAGAGTAGTTTACAGGTGAGGCCACGGTGCCATACAGTATCGTAGACTGCTGTGAGATCGACAAACGCAGCACTGGCCTTCTTTTTGGCCGAAAAGTATTCTTAATTTCTTGAGTTAAAAGAGTGACTTGATCTACGGTCGATCTTTCGCGCCAAAACCCAGCTTGCTCTCTAGATATCAGTGGGTCTATAATTTGTTTAACGGGGCCATAGACAAATCTCTGCACAATGTTGAAGGGGACACAAAGCAAAAAGATAGGTCTACAGCTCTTTAGGTCTCCTAATGTCTTTTCCAGCTTCGGGATGGCAACCACTAATGCTCTCCTCCAAATTTTTGGAAGCTTGAGTAGGCGCATGTAGGAAGATATAAATTTGTTCAACCAGGACTTCCAAGCAGAGCCGGCATGGACAATTAGCTCTGGGCATAGAGCGTCAGGGTCCGGAGCTATTCCAGATTTTAACAAGTGGAGGGCTTTAGAAAATTCCTCCAGAGAAAAATCTTCAGAGATACATTTGTTGGGCGGTGTTGGAATCTTCCAGATTTGGGACACCTCTTTAATGACAATTTGGCTAACTCGCGGTTTGTTGTTTTGTATATTCCATTTTTAACCAGTTGCAAGGCAATGAAGTTGGCAATTAATGGGGCAGAGGCGGCGTGTGTGTCTGGTTCTGTTGGTCAAGTTGTTCATTATATTTTATGCCAGCTGACTGAAGTGTGTAAAGTTGAGGTTTGTGGAATTGACAATTTTTCTGCTGCAATGATAGTGCAATGATAATATCATGGTATGCCTCATCAATAGAGCTGGAGTCAGAGAAAGCTAATTCCTGATATAATTGGTTTGTGATGAGGCCGTAATGTTCCCAGTTGGCCTTGTGAAAATTTCAACGCTTATGTGGCTCAGTAGGTACTGAGGCTAAATTTTTGAGGCCGTAATTAGCGATGGTCAATGTTGGGACCTAGGAAATGTCTCTAAAGTACGTCTGTCCGGTTTGGAGCTGTTTAAATGCTCACCCGCAAAGCCAGATCGGGATTGGTTCCCATGTTCCAGCGATCAGAAAAGAAGCTAGAAATATCTTAAGGGTATACAAGAGGGAAAGATTTCCCTTGCCTACCTAGTCAGTCAGGCATTTTCCATCTGGGTTGGTCTAATTATAGCCCCAGCCAGTGTGTTGGCAGTTAAAATCACCTGCATAAATACAGGGGTATGGGAACACTGGAACGGCTGCTAATGGGAGTTGCGAGGTTGATGTTTTGTAGAGATTGACAACCTTGCAATCATCATCAGTGTCCACACACAACAACTCAATTGCTGATCTCTCTAAGGATTAATTCAAAAAGGTCCAATTAGTTTCTCATTGGCAAACGTAGCCAAGCCATGCCTACTGTTTGAGACCCTACCACCCAGTGTGAAGTGTGGTATTACTAGCTGTCTGCATTTGTGAATTGGGTTTTTTATAAGAGAATGGCAAGAGTATTATGTATGGTGGCCAATTGGCTGATAACGCAGATCTTATTTGGGCCTAGGCTTTTAGCATTTAAATGTAGCATTATGGGCACAAATGGCCACATTTAGTATTTGCAAACTTATAGAGTCTCTTTTTCTTCCAAAGCCGAGGGTCTATACTTTTACCACACCAGAAGAGGATTTATGATCCTTTGCCTGGTCATTTACCAGTTACCCGGACTCGCCACGTGGAGGCTGATAATATGAGTCCCAAAAAAGTATTGCAGCAACCACAAAAATATATTTGGGTTACCTTGTTCAACTGGTTCTTTCGGAGTCCCAAATAAAGTTGTGACAGTGGTTAAAACGGATATTAATTTGGCTTTGGCTCAATCCCTAATTTTTAGAAAACATTTTTAAGTGCATTTCTTTAAGCGTATAAACTAAGAACATGGCTTGTGGATCGTGGCCATAAACATACCAAACAAAAGGATTTGGAAAAAACGGGAGAAGCAATTTTGCTCGAATTATGGTTTTAAACGATTTCAATAAGAAGTCCAAACGTAACAAATATAACAGTTTTTTCATTTTATCTATAAATTTATCTTTCTGACTCGGAGGAAAACGTCGGAGGCGCTAATGCATAGGGTAAACAATTACCCCGACCTGCTTTTGAAGATGCCAAGATACATTGCTGTCCGGTTTAGATTTTTTTATTTGTTTTTTTAATTTTACAGAGATATGACTGAAATTAAGAACTACTTGCCAAGACCACCATGCAAAGAAAAATGTCATAAAAAATCTTTCCCAATGACGCAACAGAATGGAGCGAGTAGGTTATGAACCCAGACCATGTCGATCACAATCATAGCGCTCTAACTACTTGACCATTGAATAAAACACATTATTTTTTGTTATGTACCCGAAATCTTTTGGGCGCTCAATAAATCAATTTAGAAGTGCTATGCGTTAAAATATTAATTTTGCCCCATAAAAAACATTTTTATAATTGAATTTAGTATACAGCGCATTGAAATAAAAAATATGCACGTAAAATAACTTTTTTTCTAGTTTTCTGGATCTTTTCCAGATCTCCCAGTGTTTCTTTACCCCCGTTTTGATGCCGGCAATTTCAAATGTTGCTACGTTGATTGTGGTTACTACAATAACAGCCTGGACGGCGTGCTTGGTTGGATGGCTGTTAAGTGAGTACCCAGATGCTCGCCAAGAGAGATTAACATCTAGACGCCTATTTTAATCAGCTGCGCAAAACCTATTAAATAACTTTGCCCGACTTGGCGTCCGCGCTTCTGAGTGAACTAATTGCAGATGGAACACGGAATACTGTGAGAGTACATCCAGGCTCCGCGTTTTTATAGCAAGGACCCGTGCCAGGCCTGTTGGAATGAGCTTGCTCGAACAGCTTGTGTTAAGCTCAATTGCCTGCGAACTGGTGTTGGGTCACTGGCATTCGTCCATGCACAAATGGGGTCTTACTCCTTCACCGAATTGCAAGTGCGGTGCCCCTGAACAAACCGCAGGCCACGTTCTAATAGCATGTCCCATATATCGGGCACCATACAGAGCACGAGGTCTGACGGTTTTGGATGATAAAACCCGATGTTGGTTTAACACTATCACTGCCAGTATTTGATCCGGGAAGTACAGCAGTCTGGGTTAGTAAAAGGATAAAACTTTGGCCCCGGTCCTGTTTGTGACTGACCCGGAGTGGATGCCCTTCCAAACGACTACAAGCAACACTGTCTTTAACCAATCGTAGCACTTTGACACTGTTTAGTCTTTTAAGTCGGTCTTCAGATTATTAAGAGAAACTAAAATCTAGACGCCCGTTTGTGCCAGCTGCACGGAAATACTAAACGACTTTGCCGAACTAGGTATCTGCGCTGCTCAGTGAATGAACAATATTCCACGCTAATGTTAACACCGGCATAATATTTTATCGTCATATATTATATATTATCATAATATTATTATAAAATGTTATCATATATTATATCGGCATATATATCATATTAACAACGGCATGTTAACACTGGCAGTAGCTTTCTTCACGCGGCAACGGCAAATGTAGCTAAACAGGCTGTGGTGACTGGTCGAGTCGTGTCTTGTGAACTGGCGTCAAGAGTAAACACTTATGCCTTTTACAAGTTTTAAAATAATTATCGTTGACATAATTGTCTTTGTTAAGAATAGCTGAACCATAACAATGAATATGTTTCTTAAGCGTGATATTGACGAGTGTAATCTTGAAAGTGAGCAAACCTCAAGTGTGAAAAGCTGTTTTAGTAAGAAAGTAAAATCGCGACGACTCGTAAATACCGTGAAAGTTATTTAAGCTTTGGCTTTTTTTGGGCAAGAAATGTTGATATCCGCTGTCAATATGCTTAGTTTGTGAAATAAATATGTTAAATGAATCATGCTCCCTAGTAAACTTGGTAAACCTTTTAAAAGTAAATACTCTCATGAAACACGGAGTATTCTGAAAATATATCGCCAGACTTTCATACCTGTGATTAATACCAGGCCTGTTGGAATGGGCTTGTCCCGAACAAATTGGGTTAAGCTCAATTAGTTGTGGACTCAATTAGCGTTTGGTGGTTCCATTCGTCCATGCACAAGCGGGGTCTCGCTTTTATACGAGATAGCGTATGCGGTACTGAACAAACCACAGATCACGATCTAAAAGCGTGCCCCATACATCGGGCATCTATAGTCTATGAGGTCTGATGGTTCTGGATGATGAAACCCAGTGCTGGCTTAACACTTCGCTGCCAGTATTTGATCTGGAAAAGACAGCAGCCTTAGGTTGTAAAGGATAAAACTTACCGTCCTTTTGTTTATGTCTGACCCGAGCTAGGTGCCCTTGCAAACGACGAGGATGACGACGATAAATTAACTTCATCTACAAGTAGAAATCTTTTTGGTTTTTCCTTGATTTTCAACGGCAAAGTATATCCCAAAACTTCAAGGTATTACCCCAGTTAGACTCTTTCATGATTAGGTTTTATTTTTGTCAACAGATGTCAGCACAGCAACAGCAAAAAAAATATTATAAATTTGTTGAATCGAGTTGTTTTCGTTTCTACTTGAGTCAAGCTCGGGTCATTAGTTGATTTGGGGACTCGAGTCAGACTCTAGTTTTTTAAATAGTGGATTAAAGTCAATACCATTCTGTTGGTAGGCCTAGATATGATACGATCCCAGCGACCGTCCCGTGTGGCTCGCCACCGTTACCAGGGACAAATCGCGACAATTTAAGATTATCTGCATTTTTGCAACTGCTTACATTTTTTAATAGCGGCCTGGAAAAATAAAAAATTTAGATCACCCTGTTCTAGGGTCTAAAAAAGAAAACAAATGCTTCCCTATAGTTCTAGTATACATGCGACATAGATATTGTTACGTGTATTATTTGTGGAATAGTCAATTGGTATTGTCAATAATAAAAAACCAAAAACAATATTGTATTGTGAACCTAAATTTATCTTCACCAAAGGCAGCTCTAACATAATGACAATTGTAATTGGCTTTTTTGAACTGACATTAAACTAATGCCAATGCCTTTCAAATTATTTTAAAATGTTGTGCTATAAAAGAAGCGTTTTAGCACGTAAGTGAAAAATACAAACATTTACTTTTGTATTCTGCTGTGAGCTTTTTTCAATTTTTAAAGTCTGAGGATTGAATTTACGATTTAGGTTGTTCAAAATACCTTTATTTATGAGGCATTTTTGTTGATAAAAATTTTTTATTTTATTTTTTAATATTTTAGATACTTTAAGACCTGTCGACGAATTACAGAGCCCGATAAAAATTTTTAATCAAAATTTAAGTTCAAATCATAATTTTGTTGCAGCAAAGAATAAGAAAAAAATAAAGGTTACACTTTGCAAAAAGTTTGACCTTTTATTAGATTAATAGTATTTGATTGCTGTTAAATTTTAAAAATCAAGTGTTAGTTCAGTTTGTAGAAGTTTATCAAAATTTTTTTGTTTATCATAGTTAGTTTTTTTCTGTTTGCACAGTACTTACTGTTGCAGTAAGAAGCTATGGGTAGAAATTTACTTTGGATCCGTTGCAAAAAAAATATTTTTTACTACAATTTTTGTTAATTTTACTAATTTAAGGTGTAGGTTACATTGAATCAAAACGAGGGTTTATTTGTGTTATGATCAGCTTTTGAACAGAATTTTTGGTTATTTCAAGTACAAACTTTCACTGTCGGAATCTTGATCTAAATTTTATGATATCAAGATGATATCACAGTCGTGATTTGATCCAGATAACTTTACTTTTAGTAATTTTGATTTTAATCTAAGATTATTTGGCTATATTTATGATAATCTTGGTTTTGAAAATCTTCTATCACTTTATGTCACAAGAAAAAGCTTTTTTATTTTGTTTAAAGCGACATCTGGATCTGGTTTCGAACTAATTCTTCATTGAAAGAAAAATTCAATGAAGAATTAGTTTTTGTGGGTTTCAAAAAAATTTTTGGTGGGTTTTCACCACAAGCTGCAGCAAAACAAAACTATAGGAACAATATGAGGCACTGCCTCACCTGCAGAAATCAAATAAAGTAGAAATAAAATATTGAAGTCACGGTCTTTGCAAAATTGATGCAACTTGCTATTACTTGAAAAAAATTAGTAAAAATTATACCGTACTTGTAGTACTTTAGTCAGTTTTGCATTTTAACCCTAATTTTTGACATTTCAGCGCTGTAATCATTTCGTCAAGCGTTCTTGTCGACAAAATCGCTAATACACGCTAGTGAGGCAGCTTCAAGATTGCCTTCCTTCAGATAAAAAAAGAAATAAAAATGAGACAATATAGCGCTTTTTTCTCTTTTGGTAAAAATATTTGTTGAAATGACAGAGATTTGAGGCATGCCGCAATTGTGACCTCGTAGAGCAGTGTTTTTCTTACTTTTTTAGCTGGCGTCCCCTTAGGCTTCCATATAAATTCCCAGCGCCCCTTTACTTCTTTTTTAAGTGAAAAAAATATTATACGTAAAATATTTATTTCAAAAATAAAATAATTCAATAAACAATGTTATTTAATCTTAAAATTACCCCTAATACACACATGCAAGCTCTTTTTTTGTTTGTTTGTTTCAATTTGACCTCAATCCTTTTGAAACATTTTTTCTAAAAAATCAGTAATCTCTTACTTGTCTTGTTATTTCTATGGAAAATGTTTTTTTTATCTGTTTCTGCCTTTGATATGATAATAATGTCACAATCGCTGTTGGTTATTTCTTAGTTGGCTTAATGAATATAAAGTAACAGATAAAATTTTCAAAAGAGCAGTTAGCAATAGTTATTAGACTTCCCATATTTTTGCAATTTGTCGCTAAAAAGTAGTGTTCTCTAAAAAAAGAAGTCCTCACTTGAAATTAATCTCAGATTTCCCACTTTTCGTCTCAAAATCATAGTGTTCTCCAAAAAAAAACAGGTTTTCACTTAAAATTGGAAAAACCGGGACGTATGGTAAGCCTAACAGTTATGCACATCACTACTATGCCTTTGCTCATACCTTTATAATGCTAATGTCACTCTCATTATCTATCAATTGCATACGAGTTCTTCTACCATAGTAGATGAGTCTATAAAACATATTTTGTTATTCACATTTTGTAAAAAAAAGTTAACTATCTACTGTAAATTGCTTAAATGTTGTTAATGCTACGCTGTCGCCCCCAACCGCCCTCTTTTGTATCACCGCCTACTTTGGAAAACACTGTCGTAGAGAAAAAAAGTTTTTCTTACTGCCGACATTTGCTAAAACAAGATAAAACAATTTGTTTTCAGTAAGTCGCAATACAGGCATCGTGCGATTGCAAAGCAATAAATATATTTTGAATTTTGTAATGAAAAATAATTTGGTATCTAAGCTTAGAAAATTTTGAATATTCAGCTTTCAATTTAATTTTGGTATATTTTTAATTTAGTGTTTGAATCTAAATTTTTGGCAGCATTTTTATATTTATTACATACATTTTTAACTGACACTAATTTATAAACTATACCTTACCTGAACTTGTAAAAATTAATTGCGAAATTTTTTACTTTTACTGTGAAGACAATTGAAACAAATGAAACAATTGCCATTGTGAACCGCAATAACCCTTCCAACTTTTAATTTGAAAATCTAGAATGTCCTGCTGTATCTTTAGAAGACTGTCAGCAACTAAGTTTCAAGTTAATTTAAGCCAATAATTCCTAAAAAGCACGCTTTTCTTGAATGGAGTTTTAAAAATTTAGGGGTTCAGTTTTAATTACACATTTTTAACAATGAATATATTTTGCGAACTTCAAAAATATCATTTGTTTCCAATTAAGTGTGCATGAAAATTAAAACTCTCGTCTTTCATTTCCAGAAAACACTTTTTAGAACTCTCTCCACGATTTTGATTTTTTACAGTATACTGCAATCTTGTTTTTTACTTCACCAAAGGAAGTTTTTTAGGAAACACCAAAAAACTTTGGAATCTTTAGGAGGTCATCGCACAATCAAAAGTTTTTTTGGCCACCTCCTGTAGAGAAGCCATAGTTGTGCCAATAAAGTAGGTTATCTGCCTGCAAATTTAAAGATTTAAGCTTCCTTCGGCCCCTGGATCCGCTTATGAAAGCTTTAGCAAGCATGTGAAATTGAAGGCTTTCATTCAAAATCAAATTCAAAACCTATAGAACTGATTTGTCTCCAAACGAATAGATTGTGCAATTCTAATGTTAAAGAAAACTAAAAATTTTGCAAGTTTTTCATAAACAAAACATTTTTTTTGTCGGCAGCGTGGTCGAGTGGTTAAAGCGCGGTGCTTGTGATCAATATGGTTTCGGTTCAAAACTCGCACCATTCTGTGGTGTCCTTGAGAAGGACACTTTATGGGACTTTCCTCTGCTTGGTAGTCCTGGCAAGAAGTTCTAAATTTTATTAATATTTCTATAAAATTAAAAAACCAAAATAACA
Source organism: Diplosoma virens (assembly GCA_963680785.1). NCBI lineage: Eukaryota > Metazoa > Chordata > Ascidiacea > Aplousobranchia > Didemnidae > Diplosoma > Diplosoma virens. The sequence continues at coordinate 43,066,408 of OY796882.1, read as the reverse complement.
AATTTCAATCGCACAACAATATCTTGGCATCTTTTGAAGCAGGTTGGGGTAATTGCTTGCCCTATGTATAGCGCCTCCGACACTTTCCTGCAAGTCAGTAGGGAGTTACAATAAAAAAAATGTTTTTGTAAATTCAGAAAGATTTAGCTAAATGTGAGAGAATGTTTCAAATTGTTTTTTCTTATTTAAGTAAAGCACTGTTTCGTTATTAAATAAAATAAGTACAAAAAATTACAAATTAATGCCTCGCCAACCCCGAGTCTCGCGGCACGTCACTGCACAATATGTATCAGAAACAGAGTTTCTCAAACTTTTTATTTCATAGAAAACCTGGCCTTATCATTTTATTTCACAGAGCACTTGCTCAAAAAAATTCTTAACAACAAATTTGTCAAGAATGTGAATGCATTTCAATTTTGCACTTCAAAAAACTAAAGTTGTTTAAGTTACTGTCAAATTTCACAATGATATATACATAAAGTTATGCAAGCTCATTATGACGTACTTGCAAACCATTATGTTCGTTGCTCATATAACTGAACACAAGTGTTCCGCGGAGCACAATATGAGAACCTCCTTAGCCCACTCTTTGGATCAACTTATGTACATGTATAAATTTTTTAAATGATGTTGATGTTAATTTTTAATACCATTTTGTTTTGATTATCTAATTATGATCTTTAAGGTCCAAGTTTTGGATAATCAGATATTAAAGAATTGGGATTTTAACCAACTATGGCAGCAACTTCATTAGCAATATAAGCCAGTCTTTATAAACTTTACAACGGCTTACTAGGCAGCATAAGCGCTTTAACAACAAAATATAGTTGTTTGTACTTTGAGAAATAACAAGTAAGTCCGAAATTTTGCCTTAGTTCTTTCAGTAAGATTTGTATATCTGTAGCACGACACCAAGTGAAACACATTTGATGAAAATCTAAACAAAATCTTGAACATTCTATAACGACGAAAAAAAAATCTTTTGCTTGTGAAGAGGTTTCTATTGGCTACCTACAATTTTCACCAAAATTTCATGCTTCAGTTCATCCAACTTTTTACTCCCAGTTTAAAACAGACATCACCACACTTCAGTTTATAAAATCAATATTGTCGTGCGCTGAAACGGGTTCGTTGCAAAGCACAATCGATGATTGTTAGAATCATACCGCGTGTGAAATGCACGGAAAAATGTTTGATTGCAAAAAAATCTGGCGAAAAACAGCACCTGCCAATCGTTTTTACCAGAATTCAGTTGATGAAGACTTCTAAATAAATTTCCTATTAATGTGCTGGAATGAAGTTATAATCCTTTGCAAAACCTTTGAGTAAAGTAAATTGTTTGCACTATTAATGCAAGTATTATGTAAATTGTAATGGATTAATTAATTCGTAATAATTTTATCTATTTTCTCTTACAAAAAATGCTTAATTTGTTTTTCTTTTTTTAAATAATCAACAGCTTATATTTATACGAGTATAGCTATAACTTTTGCTAATCTTAATTTAAAGCGATTTCGCCAAAATTAACATTCAAAAAAGCTATAATAACATCTACTGGTGTAACAAAATTCGATTATAAATGGTCCTAAGTGGTATTCAAGTGTTGGGATTCAGCTTGGGAATTTTGTCATGGATCGGGATGATAGGAACATGTGCATCCCCAGAATGGAGAAAAAGCAGTCAAGGACAAACTTTGATTGACAGTCAAATAAGGTAAAATAGGCTAAGCAGCAATTAGATTCTTGTGAAACACTTTTTTATTGCGGTTACAATTGTTGAATGAAAAAAGTATTAAAAAAATTATTCTTTTGGTTTGTAAAAAAATTATTCAGTTATTGCTTGTTAGTTGCTCAATAGTTTCAGCAAATAGCGTTCAATTGTATGCTAGCATATAGGCTACCCGAAGTTTGCTTGACAACTATTAGTTTTACAATATGAAAAACTTAAATAAAGCAATTATTAAGATCACAGCTTCATATTTTTTAAAGCAATTTTACTTAATTTAAAACATTCAGTCAAATTTGCCGTGAAGGAAAATGGTAGTAAATAGCCTTGATAGTTTAATAAATTCTAAAAAAGATTAATTAAAAATAATCGTTGCTTGATTGACAAGTTGATAAAAATATTTGAATATCAATGTGGTCCAAGTTCGTTGCTCTTGCGGGGAATTTTTTGAATTTATGTCACACTTGTGGGGCGCAATTGGTTGGAAACCATCTCGGAATACAAAATAAACTTGTGTTACAGTTTCAAGCAATATGTTCGGGAAAACACATCACCTCAAAGCGTAGGTGTAACAGCCGAAAAAACTTTGTGAGGCAAAAAAGTTTTGCGCAAATTTTGTGACGTTTGCCCGAATTATGATTTTCTAGTAATTTAAGGATATGCGAAAAAAATTTGTCTAAAATTTAGGGTAAAGACCAAAAAAAGGTCTTCACTTAGAATCTGTATCTGATTTCTCAATTTTTCTTCCAAAAACGTTGTGATCTCTTAAAAAAATAGGTCTTCAGATTAAACCTTAAATTTTTTTGCATTTGTGGCCACTGTGCCATGGCCCTCCCCTTAGACCCTAAAAGTGAAAAACTGTAAAGCAAAACCAAGCAGTTTTAGCAAAAGCAAAGCTGGTTTTTCGCAAGTATTCGAGGTTCGCCCTGGATTTTGAAGCATATGCGAATGCAGTGGTGGATATTGGGTGAAGCGAATGAAGCAGTTGCCTCGGGCCCCCCTTTATTTGGGGGCCCCCTCAAAAATAGCACTTATAGTTTGAGTTGGCTGCAGATGTTATTTTTAGAGATTATTATGTAGTTGGGAGGAAAAGTGGTAAATAGAAGATCGATTTAAGGTGAAGACTTTTTCTTTTCTTTTTTAGAGATCACCATGAGAAAAATGGCGAAATCGGAGACGAAATCAAAGTGCAGACCTTTTTTTTTAGTGATTATATGATGTTGGGAGAAAAAAGTGAAAGACAAAATCAAATCCCTTTTTTTTCCAGAAAACATCAATTTTTGGAAATTCTTGCCTCGGCCCCTGAATTTTGAATATCCACCACTATGCAAACGCTTTTTTGCTTTCGAGAAGCTTCCGATTTGGCCGGTACGAAAATACGTATTTTTAGGTGTAATTTTGCAAAAAATTTTTTCTGGGCATGCCCCCGGACCACCCTAGTGGTCGTGCCTTCGGCACTCCCCAAGTTGATTTGTGACGTCACACAATTGTGATAAAACTTTGGCCCCCTCGAAAACTTTCTGCGTACGCCACTGTTTGTGTTCATTTTTGATGAACAAAAAATTTGTTTTACCAATTTTTTCCTTCATTTGCCCCTCTTCCATTTTAAGCGTTAGAAGGACATGACTGTAGCATGAAATCAAAAAATTCACCTGTAAACAATTTATATACTTTACCATAAAATTTGGACATTTTTGAAAAAGGGCCGGTTTTAATGTGTGTTGTACATAAACAAATCAAGCTTTTTTTTATTTAACTAATAGAATTCAAAAGCTAAAAATGTAATGATTTGGCTCACCAGGCATTAATATTGCTAAAAACTTCAAATGTTCAACCGGTAACGATAACAAACAAAAAATCAACAAGATATTTTTATTTAAATTGACGTTTCGTCGGTCAGAAATCATTAGAGATTACATCTTTAGAGATTAAAATGTTCACAAAAAAGGCTCGTTTTTACTACCAGCGGAGAATGGAGCATTCTTTCTCTATTTGATTGATCTTTCCGCTCCTAAAATTTAAGCAAGCGCTAAGCGAAGCAAAAGCAATCAATAAAACAAACAAAGAATGCTCTATTCCACACTCGTAGTTGAAATGAGCCTAACAATAGCTAAAAGTTCATCACTAATAATCGTAGCAAAGCGCCCAACGTCTTACAGCGCGTGGGTCACTTCATTGATCACTACCGCAACAAAAAAATTTTTTTTATATTTTTTATTTCTATATTTATCCTCCTGATCTTCAGGAAAGCGACGGAGGCCCTAATACATAGGGCAAGCAATTACCCCGACCTGCTTCTGAAGAATGGTGTGAGTAGGTTTTGAACCGAAACCATGTCGATCACGATCACGGCGTTCAAACCACTTGACCACGCTACTGACAATAAACCAATAAATCGAGTAATAAAGAACAAAGGCATAGCGATTATTGCACATGCCAAGCAACTTCCAATCATTGATCGATTAGACCAAAAACAAGGTCGAAAACACTCTTATTTAAAGATAGTACAGTAGTCAATTGCTGAATTTCGATAGTAAAGTTTTAAACCAAAATATTTCTATGATTAGTGATGACGAGCTTTTAGCAGTTTTTACTGTGAACATTTTAATCTCTGAAGATGTCGGTTGATTTCTGACCGACGAAAACTCAGTTTAAATAAGAATATTTTGCTGATAGCTTGTCACTAGTAGAACATTGGAAGTTTTTAGCAAGAATTAAAAGCTATTAGTTAAGACTTTATTGTCGTTGGCTTTCTTTAATAGATCAATTTACGTTAATAAACGAGTTTAAATTTAAATTTTTATCGACCGGATGGTCTCCATTTAAAAGAGCTAGTTACAAAACAGTTAGTTACAACAGAGCTAGTACCAAAAAAGAGCTAGTGCCACAAAATATCTAGCCATAAAAGGACTAGACATAAAAGTTAGGGTTAGGGTTAGTGTGCTGCTATTCATTCTTTTCTCCCTGAGTAAAAATTTCCTATTTTTATAGTTTTTTAATATTACAAATTTGGTTGATAAGTAATTTACCAAATATGTAAATTAATGAAATTAAAATATTTTTCTCACCCCCAAATCTTACCTTTGAAATTTTTAGAAATTACATTTTTTTATGACCAGCCATAACAATAAATAAAATTTTTATTAATTTTTGTTGTGAAAGTAAAAAAATTTAAAGATAATTATTGTAGCTTTTTGAACGCATAGCTCTTTTTTAACCAGCTATTTTATGGCACTAACTCTTTTTGGTACTAGCTCTTTTATATCTAGTCCTTTTAAGGCTAGCTATTTTGTAGCCCGAGCTCTTTTTCGTTAATAGTTCTTTCGTACCAGCTCTTTTGTGGCTAGCTGTTTTGTAACTAGCTCATTTGTGGTATAATCCGACCGGATGGGTTAAGTTGCAAAAAGAATCCATTTCAGGCAAGGCAACTAATAGCTTTGTGTAAGTTGATTCAGACCAGAAGTCGCCAAACTTTTTGTTCTTTGGTACCTTTTGGACACTTTATAGATTCGCATGTACACTTTATAGGTTCGCATGTACTTCTAAAATTTTGTCACAGTTTTAGCGCTAACCGCAACTTTCTCTGATGTTTAATTTACTTTTTATGGCTAACCCAATTCATTGCAATTCTTCAAAAATTTAAAAATCAATAGTTTATAGTGCATCATCCATCATCATTACGCAGACTAGTCATGCACTGGTTCTTCAATCGCTCAATTTGTTTGATAATATTATTATTATATTTTCTTTTTTCTTTCTCATTTCTTATATTTTTATGTGATTAAGGTGTTGCGGCCATGCTTTCTACTGTTTTTTACTTTCACTTTCTGATTATCTCATGCATGTTTTAACGTCTGACATGGTGCTGCTTCTTCCTTTTCTTGATCTTTTCAATATCTATAACTTTTTGTGTTAAACTGTTTACTAATGATTGAGAATAAAATGAAATGAATGAATGAATGAATGATTAGGAGCATTATCTTTAATTTTATGGCAGCAATTTAAACTCAAAAAGTTAACCACTAACTTGATTCTATTTACATTTATTTACTTATTGCAATAAAAATAATAACAAAACAATGGAATTAGAAAATTTCAGACAACTTATTTTGTCATAATTAAAACAAAAGTTCAACGTTACCGGTAACTAATGTCCGGTGATGGCTTAAAAAATAGGATGGGTCTGGAGCAAGAAAAATAGGGAGGGTCACTTTGAAAGTTCCGAAACAAAATGATCTCTAAAAAAACCTCGTTTTAGGGGAGCCACTATTTACTTTCCAAAACAAACTGATCTCTAAAAAAAATGTTATCATATTAGGGATACTACCATCATGGTGCTACCATGAAGAAATAGAGCAATGTCTTGCCTAGGAGGTAGCCACTTTTTGGCGTTTTTTAGGGGTTGGTGCGGCTGCATTACTTGCACCGTACCACAGCCATCACATGATGTCTTCTGAAGACTAACTCTATATATTACAATCTGTGACAAAGCCACACCACTGAATGAAAATGGGCCTAATATCATGTGATCAGGAGATATGCAATTTAAAGATGTATAGAAATAGAGCTTACGAAATTTAGATTTAACATTTGAAACAAAATTTTATTACCAATATAATTGCTACAGTTAGATTTCGTGTGAAAATATTAAATAATATTTTTGGGCAGTGGCGTGCGATGACCTCTGAGACTGGTCATGCAATTGGCATGCCAAAATCGGGTCATGCAATCGCGTATTTTATGGGTAGTCAATGAGTAAGACATGCAACATTTTACTGGTAGGTAAAAATCTTGTGTAAGATTCTAATTTTTTTCGTAATATCATGGTATTCAAGACCAATTTTCGTCCTAGATTCAAGGTGATCTCTGAAAAAAAGGTCTTCGTCTTGGATCGGGCTCAGATTTCATCCTGAACAAGTAATATTTCTCATCAAATTCAACAATATCTACCTCATCGCGCAAAAGTCCGTCAGGCAATCCCTAAAAATTTGGTCATGCAACGCATGACTTGCATGCCCTAACCACACGCCACTGTTTTTGAGTATCAAATTAATTGCTACAGTTTTAGTTAAGTTAGTAAAATTTAGTTTAATATAAAAAATGTGAATACAAGTTTAAATTAGCCAACAATGCCAGCTATATGGATGAGCCTGCTTTTTAGCGACAAGTTTATGGATACGAGATGAAAAATTAGCAACAACACAATGAAGATCATATTTTTGTGTTTTGAGTTAATTTCAATTTGATTCTATCAGCACTGAAAATGTCGATTCACATAGATAGATAGATAGATAGACAGATAGACAGACAGATAGATAGATAGTTTATTCACCAATACCCACAACAATACATATAAATACAAACAGCAAGCAAACAAAATTGGCGCAATGGATAGCCATGCTGATGGAAAGAGCAACAATACTTGAATAGCAGTCTAGCAACCTTTTTGTATGAGTTGCACATCATAAACCAAAAATTCAAATAAATTTATCTCCGAATACACATCGCGTGCAAAACTATCATGTTGGAATTCAACCAGTTCCTCTTGCGGTCTGTTCCAGCCTGGAGCATCTGAGCGTTTGCAGTGAAATATTGTCTAATATATGTCGGAGCATAAAATTTGGAACGCTTAACTAATTTCAAAATAAAAAGTAAAGCCGATATATTTTAAAACATTATTTTATTCAGGACGCTTTGGAATTATAACTTATTCCATCATTAACTGCGTTAAACTAAATAATTAATTGTAAATTTGAAAATTTAAAATTTAGATAATTTATAACGTAACAGAATAAAATATTGCCAACATATACTACTAAATAAAATGGAGTTGTCTGCGCATAACTTTAGAATTATCTTCTAATAAAAATCTTCTAATATATTCAAACTCATCTTTACCTAGACGTGGAAAATATCCATCAATTTCCTTTTTTAACTTTATAAGATGTTCAGTGACCAGTTCTGTGAAGCTTTTTGTCTCAAAATGTGAATTTTGACTCAGAAATTCTTCCGTTGAAGGACTTCTTGATGGAACACTTAAACTGTTTTAGTCTATTTTAATTTTGGTAAATCATTAAAAACAAGCAAAAGGATAAAGAAAGTATACTATATCCGAATTTAATCAATTACCCTCAGGACAGAAAAGATAAGAGTATCTCTCACATATAATGTACCCTTGAAAAGTCAAAATGTACCCCAGTTTGGAAACCCCTGATTTAGACCATCCAACTCAAAAATTCAATTTTAATGCAGTGAAATTTTATTGTTTTACAATTTCAATTCAAGACAAATAGGGCAACCATCAAGCGATTTTCTTCACTTACTTTTAAAGATTTCAATATTTTGCTATCCGCTTAAAAGTTTTTTTAATTATTATCAGGGCGTCGAACTGTTTAAAATATTGTTCCTGTTCGGACTCGGTTTGATCCCCTGGTTATTATATCGTGATATAATTGAAATTTAGAGCTATTATAAAAGATAGCGAAGCAAAGCAAATTTCCGTAAAGTGTTTTTTCAAGGACAAAAAAGAATAACGAGAGTAGGAGTTGAATCAAGTACAGTAGAATGCGTTTAATAAATTAACATCTTTATAAAAATCATACAAAGTTATAATAATTGTTTAAGCTACCATATGCGTATATATCATCAATTTTTTCATCGAGTTATGAACAGTTGGCATTAAAGAGCACCATCTGTGGCATTTGTGTATTACGCACGCCGAACCCAAGCTCACTGCTCGACCATGGTTTGGAGTTCGTGATGCACGCTCGAAATCATGGTCGGGCAGTGAGCTTGGGTTTGGCATGCGTGATGCACAATGCCACAGATGGTACTCTTTAGTGCCAATTGTCCTATAACTCGATATATTTTCAAGCATCTGGTCATCGACGAGCGTGATGCACAAGGCCGCTCTATTAATGCAGCAATGTATTTGGTAAAAGTCACAAATCTTAAATTTTATCATTGTTGAAAAAAGTTGAAAATTAGGATAGCAAATCCTAGGTTGTGGTTGCTTGCAGAGAGAGTTGCTGTAAAGAGAGCTGGGTATACACTTGGTTTTTTAGTCTCAAGTAGCTTTTTTTGAATCAGAACTTTATCAATATGTAGCAGCATAATTTACTGTTATCGTTTTTTTGATGACTTCAACTGCCGAAACAGTTTGTTACCCAATGACATTTCAATTGTTGCATTAAATGGAACTCGAGCTCAGCACGAGATTTACGACAATCGCTTGCAGAGTTTAAATTCCGCATAATTGCAAAATAACTTTGTCTATACTTAACTTTTACTTGTACGTTTATTTAATTTTGTACGCAGGACGAATACACCTGTAAAAGCTAAAGGTATACCTGGTTTTAAGTTTCGTTCAAATATCAAAAAAAAGCGAATTTTCTTGTAGCTATTAATGATCAATGGGCTTCACAATACTAATAGTGTTAGCATTACTGTTGAGTAGGGTTCAGTTTAAGTATGAATTAGTAATAAGTATTTAAGTACGGTAATAAATAATTATTTATTAACGTACTTAAAACAAAAATTATTTATTACCGTACTTAAACAAAAAAATTTATTACTTAAAACTCAGCCTTACTGTTGAGTAAGCTATACTTAACATTAATTTTAAAAACCTTGCCAATTTCTACAACTTTTAATACTTCAAATTTTACAAAAATGTTTTTTTGAAAAGTATCATATTGTCGGTTATTGTTTTTGATTAATTAATTTTAACAAACTATATCCAATCAAGAGAATTTGATAAATAAATTGAAGTTAGTTTATCTCTAGCCCAAGTCTAATGTAGTAAGCAAACAATTAAAAAACAAAATAATGCAGAAATAATTTGAAAAACACAAGATGCAATACAAAAACAGTCAAAACATTTGAATATGCTGTTGATGAAAACAGAGTTAATACGTAGCTAACTTTTTCTGGATATGGCATTAAAGATGAAAGAATATTGAACAAAAACACTAAAATTAAGAACTTCTGTCACAAAAAATCTACGCATCTGGCGCACGTATGCAATGTCGGTTGCGTAAGCAAAAATTTAGTTTAGGCTCGATTTGTAAAAGGTTTTAACTTTTAGAATTAGGCCTAGAATATTTTGTACTATAAACCAGGAATGTCAAATCTTTTTTCATAATGGGCCAAATTATAAATTTAAGTACATTTAGCGGGCCGCAAAATTACATGTATATGAATTTTTTAGTATTAGATGTCATGACCAAACGACGAGTTAAAATATCAATTAGAAGTGATTAACCAATTACGAATCTCGCTGAAATGTAAAACTATTAAAATGATTACGTAATTAGTATTAAAAATGTCCATGCTTGAGCTGCTTTAAAGTCCCTGTTACGTGAGTTCCTTTCTTCCTGTTTGCATCAACTCAAAATTCCCAAGATCTGGAAAAGAGCGCTTGTAGTCGCGATCCTAAAGCTGATGAAGCCAGTACGAGACTCAAGAGTTATCAACCAATATTTCTGCTCTGTGTCTCATACAAAATCCACGAGAGGCTTATCTACGCCCGCTCGATCCAATTATTGATCCTTTTTGCTCCCTAGAGAGCAGGCTGGGTTTCGAAGCGGAAAGTCAACCGTGGATCAAGTCATTCTATCGACAGAAAATATCAAAGATTTTTTTGTCGATTTGTCAATCTGACGGCGGCATATGACTCTGTCAGGCACCGTGACTTCACCTTCAAGCTGCTTGAGACTTTTGTCAGCTAAGCCCATGGTCAAAATGATTATGGAGCTTGTCCAAAACGGAAGTTTTACCCTTACAACTGGTGACAGCACGCAAAGCAGGATTCGCCGTCTGAAAAACGGCGTCCCTCAGGGATCGGTCTTAACTACCCTCCTTTCCAACCTTTTTATACTTACCTTTACATCTGCCCTCTACGATTTTCAAAAAGTTTATTTACGCAGATGATCTAGCATTGTTGGACTCTTTTAGAAACTGGAAGAGCTTTGAAGGGACTTTAATTCAAGATATGACTAAGCTTTAATTGTATCTTTAGAGTTGGAGGCGTGTGGCGACAGCGTTTGATTTAAATAACGAAAAAACGAAACGTGAGCTAAATGTTTACAAGAGTACTAGACTTTTACCAATTAATCCAATTCTACTTTTTTTGTGGAGAGATCGCTCACGTTTTATCACCATCATTGAGCAAAAAAACATATTAGCGCGTCACACTGTTGAAGCAACTTGCAGGCTCAGGATGGGATGCTGGTGCCAAAATATTGTGCACAACTTCCCTATCTCTGGTCTACTTAACAGCTAAGTACTGCGCCCCAGTCTAGTGTTGCAGCACTCACACTCTCTCTTTATAGACAGTGTTCTGAATGACGCTTAGCATATTATCATTGGATGCCTGCGTCCCTCTCCAATTGACCACCTACCAATATTTTCTGGCATCCAGCTGCTGAGCTTCGCCGACTCGGAGTGACACTCTCCTTGGCTAACGCTGGAACCCTGGACGGTTAAATTTCTAGGTTGAACCTAGAATTTCTACATATTTCTGATTCTCTTTTTTTACTAAAACCGGCATCGCTGATACTACTGTAACCTTATTTCAAATCGTTTTGCATTGGTTCAAAGTTATTCTCTTTACTACCACTAAAGTCATTAACAACTATCACTTGATATTGTACTGTAAAAAATGCTTGTAAATAATATATTCAATATTAATTTAATCGCTAAACAACATGAATACCGAAAAATAATGCTTGGGGCAGGCGTTTTCATGATAAGCTCTGCCCACAAAAGTTTTTGTAGTTCAGCTCACTGGACGTCATTCTATACAGCAACCAACTGATGTATTCACTTTGCTTCCCTATACGTTACTGTGACAGCAATGATACCGAATTCGATACACTTATGAAAATATAACTAAAAAATTTAAGTAAGCAGTGGGCCGCTGGTTGGACACCCCGGCTATATACCTATTATTAAAAACAAAATATTGTTTTATGTCTTTGTGTAACTGTCTGTAAAGTGGTTGAATTTTCGACAAATAATAATTGCTTAGTACATCCAATCTTACAAATAAAATTTTCTAGAGATTTTTTATCATTTAAAGCAGTGGTTCTCAACCTGTTCAATTTCATGGACCCCCTTAACCGACATTCAAAACTAAATATCCTCCCCTGGAAATTCAGTTTGTAGCCTAATTAGTATACTTATATCAGCATGGAAAAAGAGAAAGTAAATTTTTATAATTTAACCTAAATTTGATAAAATTTTTAGACTAATCTTTATTATTACAAAATTATTAGTATGAGCAACTGAAAAAAGCTCAAGAATATAATAGTTTCCTGAAACATAAAAACTATAGCTATTATTATCACAAAAATAATTGCAGCATTATTTACCAAAAAGCAAAAATTAACCATTATAAAGTAGCAAAGCAAAAATCAATTTACTCAATACGATAGCTCACATAAAAGTCAAATTTACAAAACAATACATAACTTTTAAAAATGCTTTTTATATAAAAAATTTATAGACTGTTACAGTTAATATCTAAAACGTTCAATTACATTAAAAAAATCCCCCCCTTGAAACTGCAAAATTCTCCCCTGGTGGTGAATTTCCACCGGTTGAGAACCTTTGATTTAAAGTCTTACGACTAAAAGATTAACATTTTTATTAGTTGAAAAATTACATTACACATTCTACGTGATAGTTGCTGAGAATTTTGCCACCATATAACTATTACTCTCTGCAAAAGAGGTCTAAAGGATTGAATTGCAAGATATAAACATAATTTTTTTCTAGATACGAAGGGTTATGGGTTAAATGTACTGCATTTGTTACGGGACAGACTCAATGTGAAAACTACAATGCTTTTTTTGTTGGTCTTCCAAGTAAGTTGAAACTTGAAAATTTTTTATACTTAGACCGAATTGTATTTGATTTTTTAAATTAGGCAACCATATTTGTCTTTAGTTAGTTGAGAATACAAAATTACAAGATTCTAATAGTTTCCAGGTTTGATCAAAAGTCTTTGTCCAAACATTAATAATATATTATAATATTTTTACTTGAAAGTCTTGACAAACATTTAAATTAAGCGCAAAAGACAACTGAAAAACTAAAAATCCAAAACTTTAAGTGTATAGCAATGCACTAGCATTTTGTTACACGATTTTGTAATCTAAATAGTTACGATTACGTTTTTCGTTATTGTAAATTTAATTTTAACTTTTGATTGAAAAAAGAAAGTTTTACTTAAATTAAGGATCGGCAACCTACGGCCCGCCTAGCAAAATCTTCCGGCCCGTGATATATTAGTTAAATATTAAAAGAATACGGCTCACCTTCTCGTTTGCAATCCTATTTTTTGACGTGATAATTTCAAACAATCTATGCGGCAATAAAACTAATACAGTAGGGGTGCGCAATCGAAATCTGATGTAGAACAAAGAAAAGGTCCGCATGTTTAATTTGTGCGATGTATTTCCTTTTACGACTGGAAAAAATTAGTTATGACCAAAAAAGAAAAAAAAGTCTTTACTTAAAATTTGTTTGACGGCAAGATAGGTTTTGGTAGCTGGAGAAAAGTGCGGCCCTCCGTAACGTTATGAATTTGGTTTTTGGCCCGTGACATGCAAAAGGTTGGTGACCCCTGACTTAAGCTAGTAGTTGTAGAAATAAAAACGAAGATTAGGCTTGGCTGTGGACTATTGTCGTATTAATGTTAATATCCTAGTTAATATCAACATTCAAACCTACAGCAATACATTGATTCGGCGAAGTAGAAGCAGTTAGTTTTTAAATGCTTAGCAGTTGGTTCTTTTAGGACAGTGGTTTTTAAACTGGGGGTCGCGAGCCTCGAGGAGGTTGTTTGGCCATTTTCTGGGAGTCGCGAAAGCGTTTGATAAACAGAATTTTTGAATTAAAGTGAAGCTTTTTGGAGAACATTAATACAAGAAATTTGAGACAGATTAAAGTGAAGACCTTTTTTTAGAGTTTACCATAATTTTGTTACCAAAACGAAAATTCAGAAACAGATCATGCGAAATGAAGAACTTTTTTTTACAAAGCACTACATTTACGGACGAAAATAAAGAAATACGAGCAGTGAGGACCTATTTTTTAGAGTCACACCAGAATTTTGAAACAAAATTAAAATTTTTTCACCAAAGGGTTGGAAATTACTTTGAGTTGGAAATTGAGTCGCGGAACGAAAAAGGTTAAAAACCACTGTTTTAGGAGTACCACATTCTAATTTGAATTTAAAAAAAGCTTGCACGATTAATGCGTACCAAAGGGGCTCCTAAAAAGCCGTAGGCCAGTGCGGTCCAAGTTTTTCATTCTTTGCTGCGGGCCACTTTTAACAATTGTTGGAACTTACGAGCCGGAGTTGTTTTGAAATTGTCCAAATTAGGCCGAAATAGATTATTGACTAAAATAGAAGTAAATTTAAAATTTTTTAGACCTTTTTTGGTTTTTGCTTAATGTTGAACGCTTTTTATCTTTAATGTCCAAACAAAAACCTAAAAATAAAAAGGTTTTCTCTTGTCAAAAAGGCAATGATTTTAAAATTTCACTTTCAATTTAGCCTATGACCGATTTAATTTGGACAATTTCAAACCGACTCCAGCCCGTAAGTTCGCTATTCTTGTTGGAAAAGATTGCCCCTGCCAATAATTGATAGGTTTTCAAATGTGTAAAATCGTTCAGTGGGCCGTGATTTGGATTACTCTGCTGTAAGCGATCAATCTTCACCTAGACTGCACTGGTCAAGCTCATTCAAAAACTACTATGGCTGGTCTTAGGATTTAAAAAAATAAAGCGTAAGTGAACAATTAGGATGTTCGGTATATCTTTTGTTATCATCCACCAGCAACATTGATGCTAACTTTAGACGGATTATTTCATACTTTTTCTGTAAATCAAGTGCAAATGGGCGTCTAAATTTCGGTCTCTTCAGTGGCAATCTGGTGAAATATTTAACCAAATAGTATGGTAGCCAAGAGAGATCCGCTCCAAACGGTAAAGATTATTAAGCCTACGCAATTAAGTATTTGCAGTAAAGCAAAATTTTGCAAATTTAGTCAAAAACCTATGATTTTTATTTTATTAGCTTTTTCGAGCAGTAATTTTCAAACAATGTATAGTTTTTAGTGTTTGTCGTTTTGTCCTTCAAGAGCGTCAAATAATTGTTTTCGGCTTTAGAATTCATGTTAAGTATCTTAATTTACGTAAGTTTTATGCTTCAAGAGGCATCAAATCAAATCAAATAGGCATCAAATCAATTAATTCAAATCACTGCAAAAAAATGCTGTAAGTTCTTTAATCATTCAGCGTTTTTGGTGTGTGCGAAATTTTGCAAATTTTTTAAAAATTTGCTGCAAAGTTTTTGCTGTGGGTTTGAAATCAAAATATTTGGTCTTTTTTTGAATTTTAGGCTAACCGACCCAGTGACTATTACACTTAATGGTTTAGCTCTAAGTTCAGTGTCGGTGGATTTCATTCCGAATCTCATTTGGGCTCATGAATTTCATTCAGGATAAATGTTTTAATTTTCAGTTAATTATTGCCCATTTTTTAAAGCAAAATGTGTGAGTGAAATATTGACAGACATAGGCATAGGAGCAAAAGTTGTGTTGGGTTGCTGGAAGAATTTTGCCCCAATTTTTATGTCAACGTTGTTTGAATTGTCATTTTATGCAATTCATCTTACTGTTTCAAAGTAAGATTTATAAAAGAAATGGCATCTAAACATTTTCTTTAAAAATTGTGCTTTTGAGGTTGAAGCAAATTGGAATACAAATTAAATTTAACATTTGACACAGAAATATCAATCTAGATGTGCTTCAAGTTTGTCGCGCGCTTGTCATTTCATCGATCGCAGTTGGCTTCATTGCTATTTTCGTCACTGTATTTGGTCTAAAATGCGTCACTATTGGTCCGGAAAAAGAAAGCATGAAGTGTCGGGTAGCAGTGGCAGGAGGATTGTTGTTCGGAGTTGCAGGTTTGTTTTTTGATGTCGAAGTAATTTGTTGTAAGTTCTAAGGCTGGTCAACACTTGGTCTATGAAATTCTAGAAAAAGCCAGCAAGATATATACGCATATACGCCAAGAGCAGATTAGATTTAAACAGGGCTGCCATATCGTTTTTAATTCTAAGATTTGTCTTTTTTTTAAGGAGTCTGCCTTAAAAATAGTATTGTTTTTACTTCTAAAAAACGTCCTTATTTTTGATATCTGTCCTCGTTTCATCTTTACGGTGTTAAAATTCCATTCACTTTTAATAGTTATGAAATAATTTCAATTACTTGAGCGTATCCAGTTACTAAAAACGCTATTTTAAAAATCAAATTTAAAAGTTAAAAAAAACCCACAAAAGTTATTGATTTGATGTCATGTATGTTTTTGCTCACATTCTAAGGCTAATCAAAGTGATGACTTTTTTGATTTTAACATGTAAATTTGAAATAATCGGAATTCCAACCACTAATTTTGTTGATGACCAAAAAAAAGGTCATTGTGAGAGCAATTCGGGTTCTCACTTTACGGTGTGAATTTAAGCACACGCTGTTTAAATCTCTCTTCTGCCTGGGGGTTGTATAAATCCAGACTACACAAAGTAAGAACAATGTTCTAATTTGAACCAGTTTACTAAAAGAAAAAGAAACACAAATTAAACTATAAAAAAACTTTCTTTTGAGCAAATACCCACGATTTTGTGTTAACTCTAGACAAAAGACAAGAGTTTTTTAAATTATTATTATTTTCTTTATTTTTTCTCTTTTTTCGATCTCTTTGTTCTTTAATCAAAACGCGCGAAAGGTTTACATTCATTGAAGTAAATTAAATTAATTTTTTATAATGAGGGAGCGCGCTTACAGTCATCACTTTCATTTCTTCACCAAAAGCCTTGTTATAGCAAATAAGCTCTAAGTCTAGTAAAATATAGTTGGCGCATGACGCATGAATAAATATTGTTCAAGAACTTCTGGCGTTAAAAATGTTATAGGGTTTCTGGTTGTTTTTACTTTTGCGTTAAGACTGATCGCAACCCTGGGTCTAAAGCAGGGGGTCCAACTCTTGTCCCGCGGGCCACGTTTGTCAGCGTGAAAGTTTTTGTGCCCGCGCATTATTTTCGAAATTGACATGAACTAAGTAAGGTAATCGTGTTTCCCAAAACAATTAATTTTTTTGAACAAAAAATACGTGCAAAAATAGATACTATGCAAAGTGAAAACCAAAAAAAAAATATAAGGTTTTCGCTTACAAAATTGGGCCGCAATATTTTATTTGCTGGACCCGCGAATATTTTTGACAAAGCAAAGTGGTCCTCGGCTCAAAAAAAAAGTTAGACACCGTTGGTCTAAAGCTGTGGTTCTCAACGTGGGGGTGCGGCCCGCCGGTGGGGCCTGGTAAAATTTTGATAGAGTATGAAGATTTGAGATATTAATAAAAAAAATTTGGTGAAAAAATACAAAGGGGTCAGGAGCAAAAGCCTTTGCTAAAGTCTTTTCAGGCGAAAATCAAAAAACAAGGACAATTTCAAAGTGATGATCTTTTTTTTAGTCTTCACTTGTCTTTCGGGATAAAAATGAAGAAATCAGAGTCATTTTCAAAATGATGAACTTGTTTTTTTAATCTTGACCTATAATGCAATGCTGCAACTTTATTATTGGGGAAAATGTCATACAATTTAAGCACACTGTATTGCCTCCCTCAATTATTTTTTGGCTGTTACAACTATATATCACCAAATGGGGAACATCAGAATTTTAGAGGTAATTAGCTAAGACGTGACCAAAATAGGTTGAGAAACATTGATCTAAAACATTGTTGTCAATAATTTTTGTGTTGTTTGTTACGTTATTTGCAGTAACTTTGTCGCTAAGATTGCAACTTGCTCTTAAAAGCAAATAAAATTGATTAATTGCTTGTTTCATCATGTTATTAGCATTTTTTTGGGAATAAGCTGCTATAGGAATTTTTTTTTGGAAAACCAAGTATATTTATATCTTTAGCACTTATTGCATGCAAAATTTTCTAACATGTAAGTTATATGATTTCATATCAGTGATTCTTGAACTTTTTCATTTACGCCTCCCTTAGATGATATGGTGGGACACCGCGACCCAAAAAAACTCAGTGAAAGCCATGCTTTAATAGCTTCTAAAGCAAATATTGCTTTACTTTCAAAAGCAAAGCGAACCTTTTATGTTGGAGGTGAAAAAACGAATCTTTTTTTATAGTGAAGGGAAAACCAAAAAAAGGTCTTCACTTCCAACCCAAAATCTTTATTTTCGTCCCTCATTTAGGTGAAGACAAAAAAAGTCTTTCCCTTCAATCCGTATCCAATTTTACCAAATCGTTCTTTCACAAGAAAAAACAGGCTCAGAATATATGATTTCAACACTTTCAACAGACCATCTCTGTGTGGCCCACCAAAAAACTCGCTGTGGCCCGCTGGCTGAGAACCCGTGTGATAAATAATCAAATTCAAGTAAACACGATTGATACTTTAGTTACATTATGACATCATACATTATTCGGTTTACGAAACCGTATTACCACATAATGGTTGTGGTCGAGTGGTTAAAGCGCTGGGATTGTGATCGACCCGGTCTCGGTTTGAAACCTACTCGTGTCATTCTGTTGTGTCCTTGGAAAAGACACTTTACGGCACTTTTCCCTGCTTGATGGTCTTGGCAAGCAGTTCTTAATTAAAGTCATATCTCTATAAATTTCAAGCGGACAGCAATATCTTGTTATCTCCAGAAGCAGGTTGGGGTAATTGCTTGCCCTATGTATAGCACCTCCGGCGCTTTCCTGCGAGTCAGGAAGATAAATATAGAGATAAAAAAATAGTTCAACACACACTTACAATAACATCTTATATAGCATGTAAGCACTGCGCACAACTATACAATAGGCGAAAAACGTTAATCCCAAAATTAATGAAAAATGTGTTGCAAAACACTTTAGGCCGCGCGCCCTCTTGAAAATTTATGTACGCTATCCAAAGGAGATGTGACCCCCTCTGGTTAAGAACCACCGTTTTAAACGAATGTGTGTAATAAAGTGCTTTTCTTGAGATTAAACAGCGTTCATCGCACAAATCGTAAAGCGATACAACTGTTTGACAGTTATAATTAATTAGTAATTTTTTAATAAAGTAATAATTAATTTATGTGTAGTAAGCCAATAAATTTTTTTGAGTACAAAAACAAGAATTGAGTTGGTAGTAAACAAAAAAAGTAAAACAAGTTTTTTTGGTTTCATTATAAATTTGAATTAAGTAAAAAAAACTCTTAACTTTTTCCGATTTCAGCTTCCAAAATTAACTTCATAAAGAATTTTGTTTTTATGCTTAAATCAGGAGGGACTTCTGCTGCTTCTTCATATTTTGCTTTTCTTTGGGCATCTAATGACAACTTTGACGTCATAAAGGGATTCTTTGTAACTCTAGGATCGGCGGGAGGAGGAATATTGTCGTCGATATTTGTGATGTCAGGATCTCGTGTTCATAAGAAAAAAACAACTAAACAATTTCACCTTAAAAATCAAATTGAAAAGATTAAAAAAAATGCATTTTACAAAAATCCATCTTTCTCAAATCTTACCTATCCGGATTGTTTCTTACCAGTAGCTTCGAGAAATCCCATTCATGTTTCTGATTATATCTGAAATCTTTTTCGGTTTTCAGACCAAATGAAGAAATTGTAGAAAAATATTTAGATTGGATTGTAAAAACTTTTACCATAAAAAACTAAACAAACAACATTGATTTTAATGATAAAAAAATAGAAAAAAGCAGATCACAAAATTTAGACTATCAGTTAGGAAATCTTTGAATTTGTTTTAAGCTAACTGTTATAGGTTGGTATAAAAATTTTTCATGAACTATAAAAATCATCAATCCTATCTATTGCGGTTGCTAAGGACAACAAATAAAATTATTAAAACATTTGTAACATAAAGAGTTATATAAAGATAGCAGCACAATTAGATTTATCATTTTCGAATGTTTTAAACAATATTATTTAGGCAACAGAAAATTTTTTTGAATTTTTTCGGCGCCGTATTTAGCTCATATTCTAGAATCTTAAAATGAATTTTTAATTAAGGTTAATTTACCATTAATTTATTACTATAATCAAATCTTTAATCTTGACTCATAAACGCTATTGTTACGTTTATTCGTCGTCGTCGCTTGAAAGGATATTCGCTCCGGATCAGACATGGACAGGTCCTGTTATTATCCGAAGCTGCTGTATTGCCCATTACTTATTAGCAAAGATGACGTTGAACCAGAATCGTGTTCCATCATTCAGAGCTGTCAGACTTAAACTTTATCTAATACTGATAAATGGGGAACGCTGATAAAGCTTGATCTGCGCTTTGTTTAATGGTGCCGCACTCGCAATCGATATAGTATCAATCTGGTGCAGAGTTTCCCAAACTTTTAGTTCATCGATACCCTTTGGACACTTTAACAGGTTTGCATGTACCCCCAAAATTTGTTACGTTTCTCTAAAAAAAAAAGGTCTTCAGTTAGAATCAGTCTCGGATTTCATGAGTCCCGGTTCACAATCAAGGTGATCTCTAAAAAAAAATCTTCACTGTAAATCAGTCACAAATTTTCCCAATTCAAGCCCAAAATCGAGGTGATCTCTAAAAAAGGTCTTCACTTTTAATTATTCTGTTTAACTTAATAATAATTTACTGGATTCTAAAATTCCAGACATTTGAGTCTATTTTAAAATTTCTTCAAGACACAGAATTTAATTTGAATAAAGATATTTTCTCACATAATAATGTACCCCTGAAGACGCCAAAATGAACCCTGGGGGTATATGTACCCCAGTTTGGGAAACCCTGGTCTAGTGTTTAAGCAATGACGCAGCAGACTGATGTCGCAGACATACACATTACATTTATAGAAGAACAAAATAATAAAATTACTTATGGTATCAACAACCTTTTATAAAAAGAAGAATATAAACAACAAAACCAAAAATAAACCTAATCTTCTTGATGTTAAATGTAATTGTAGCTCATACGTTAATTTTAAACATCAGTAACTTGAACAATAGTGCCATTTGATTATTTTAAATTTTGATGATTTTTATGATTCATAAAATTTGATTTATGATTATAATAATTAGTAGGAAATTCATTTTAGAATTTTGAAGAGGTGAAATGTTCCACCAAAATGTTTGAAATCTTTTATACATAGCCAGCGATGACCTTACAAAAAGGGGGGCCCGGTGCAAGAAAAGTAAGTGGGGGGGGCCACTATTTAGTGTTCCAAGATAAAGCTATCTATAGAAAAAGGTCATTGTCATAGGGGGAGCCACTTTTTAGTGTATCAAAACAAAGTGATCTCATTTTAGGAGGAGCTTTATTTCAGGGGGGCCACTGTTAAGTGTTCCAAAACAGTGTGGTCTCTAAAAAAAAGTTATCGTTCAGGAGGGGCTTCTTTCTAATATCTCAAAACAAAAGTATCTCTAAAAAAAGTTTTTATTTTAGGCATGCTACCCAAGTCCTGGTGCTACTATGAAGAAATAGAGTAATATCTTGTGTAAGGGGCCCACTTTTTTATGTATTTTAAGGGGACCCGGTACGGCCGCTCCGTTTGCACCCTATTAAAGCCATCACTGTACATAGCCAAAAATGGTTAAATATTTTGAGATAATCAATTGTAGGGTACTACACTGCTATCTTTTATAATCCTTTGTGTTTCAGAAGTTACCTTTATCTTAGATTTTATAACTGCTCGCAGAAACGAATTTTATTTTATTTAATCTCAAAACATTAATAACTTTGTTTGAAGAAATAACTTTTAAACATATTCTTCTGCAAATTTTTTTGTTTAAAAGGGAACATCATCATTAAGCGTGCTGCCAAATCCATTTTGCTTGTTTGTTTTTTGGTGGTTTATCTGTGTCATTTATTGCATGAATTTGATGTTATACTGTAAACCTAAGCATGCTGTTAGATTTTTTAAAAAACAAATTTTACTGTCACGTGGTTTCCAATAAACGGTTTGCTTGAAATGAGTTTAAAATTTAATTTTTTTTTGCTATTCATTAAACGTCAAATGGTCTTATCAAATGCAGATTCAAAGCTGTTGAATGCAATAAATAGCCTATTTGTAATGAGAAAAATACTTTCTTACTTATTGTTTGCATTAATTATTGTTTAACGTAGTTTTTTTAATCTAGCTTAGGTAGGAAAATATTCAAATAATAACTTATTTTTTCGAAAAGATTCAAAATATACAAGGTATGGTTAGTCTCATGTTCATCATCATCATCTCTGTTTACTTTCCGAATTGCATGAGAACGTAAAAAATGTTAAACTTAGGACATTGCCAAGCGATTCACCCAAAACTTACTTTCGGAGATCAAAATATTGCTGTCTCTGGAAAAATTCTTTTGGCCTTAGTTCTGACATGACTGAAATTTAGAAATGTTTGCTAAAACCGTCAAGTAGAAAAAATCTTTGAAATGACTTTCCCAAAAACTCAAAAATTGACGATACCAAGAGTTAAACCAAGACTGAGTCAATCGTGCTAGTTTCCTCGGCTGACTTACTATATTCTTGAAATTATCAAAATAAGTTTTAAAAAAAATTACTTTCGTCCTGCGCATAAATTGGTTCAAACTGGACAAATTAGTTTAGTCTATAATTGTAGGTGCATTTTTGTTTTTGTAATAATCAACTTTAAAATAAATTAAATGAAAATTAGTGAATATTTTTTTGGGGGGAGATGAAAAATGTTTGATGTAATTTCCGGTTTGCTCACCCTAAAAAATTTTCGGTTTAATTATACTGAAATTCATTGCTAGATAAAAGTAAAAAACGTTTCTTCTCCTTAATTAAAATTTATAATTTAATTTCACTGTAATCCAATATTCTACAGCATTACATCACTTTTCATTAAAGATATCGACAAATGAAAATTTCCGGAGCAAAATAGTACAGTTTTAGTTTGGTTGAGTAAAAATGTTGCAAGAAACTATCAACCTTTAAAATTAGTTTTTTGACCTCGTAACTTTTGTGTAAAAACATTTTTGATAAAAACAAAGCTCAACTTATTGGAATCTTTCATTTATGTATTATTGGACATTTGGCCAATCCAACAATAATTGCTATTTTTCGGCCATGCATCGGTTGATGTTTGGTAACCTTTGTACAAAATGGAAGCATCCTATCGGAACAAGCTGTATCTAAATCAACTGAAAGTGTTTAAAAAGCTTAGGTTGAATCTTTAATCTATAACATTAAACATTGAAATGAAGTAATAATAATAGATCGATAAATAATCCATGAGTTCTTGTAGGAAAAATCTATTGCCATATTATTAGCAACAGCTATGCTTGTCAACCTTTTTTGTTGTAATGCATCTTGACTTTTTCAAAAGTCTGTATGCCTATAAGCACCAAACAAAAGGTGCAAAAAAAATTTTATCTTATCGACCAATAATGCGAGGAAAAACCTTTTTGATTCGAATTAACTGTAACGGACTCGATACCGTCAAAGTCCATTTTGGCTTACAGTTCATAATAACATTTGTTCTTTAGTTGACTCAAGAGGCCCAACAAATGTTGTCAAATCATAATTTTCTTTTTTTACGTTTTTTATTTGCACTTAAATTTAAGTAACTTTACGCTGTTTTGGCAACGAACATGTCCGTCTATATTTAACATCTTGTACATCCATGTATATGCCTATCCCATAAAAGTGTTATCTCTTATGGTGTTATACTATATCTGGTCGAACAGCATTGAGATGTACACGGTACAGTTCACCTCTAAAAATACAATTTGTTATTTATTTTCACAATATTTTTTGTCTTTATTAAAAAAGCTTGTTTGAATAAAAAATTAATCTGCGAAAAAAGTAAAGGGCCGATTCCACTGCGAGCCTGGAATGGAGTATTATTTGCTTGCTTTATTGATTTTTGTACTTCTTTATGCGCTTAAGTGTTAAGCGAAGCAAAAAAATTAATAAAAGAAACAAAGAATGCTCCACTCCTCGCTTATAATGAAAACGAGTCTTAAGAGATAAAAGATTGTCAATGATTTACTGATTTTGGGCAAACAGTTTCTCAAAGTTAACCGAAATATATAATTCGCCTTTTTTGCAACTTAAAAGACGCTTTTCGAAGAAACAAAAACATTTTTGTTTGAGATTTAGGATATCTGCAATCACATTCCATTGTGTTTTCTTTCTTTTTTTTATTCAAGTAACATTCGCTAAATCTATGCAGTAAAGCTGTATTGTTTTTATCTCGAGTTGGTCGCTTAACCCGAATTATCCCAATGACTACATTTGTAGTCATTTGTAGTCATTATTTCAAATGCATTTTCTAACTAAAAATAACTGTTTTTTTTATTATTTTAGATTATGAATAGCTTTGAGATATATAAAAGTTGTAAAATATCTTTACAAACACTGTTTTAAGTTGTGCCATAGAATTGTACAGCCTATCAAAGTTTTTAGTTTTTAGTTTTTTAGTTCTACCCTTGGGTTAATATGGGTTAAAATAGGCTTACCCATATATACTGACTTGCGACATATCACCATGTTTCAACTTGTTTTAAAATGAGCTTGGCCACAGCGCCAGCTATCGACAACGAAATTTCTTTTTCAAACAATAGAAAATCGAAGCCAATCAAAAATATCCCCCCCATAACGTTGAAGATTCAGATGATTGATGGTTTGCACCACGGATACTAATCATCCAATGTTATCGTTTAATCACCAAAAGCTTAAGATAAACTAATCAACTTGATCACTGCGTTAAAGCTACTGCGTTAAATGAATGAAATAACGCATGCAATGGCTACATTGTGAGAGCTTGATGGAAGTTAACAAAAGTGATGGAAGTTCTCAGGAAAGCAAACTTGCAATACTCTTTTTGTTTATCAAAAAAAGAACACCCAATTTCTCAATCATTGACCATGAGCACTTAGTATGCGAATCATTGCTAAAATTAAATTTAAGATAGTGTCCAAAATTAATGAAATTGAGTAGATTTCAAAATTGTCGTAAATCCGTTTTTTAAAAAAAAAGTTTTTTTCGAAAGAAAAATAAAAACAAAAGTAAAGTTTTTCAGTTCACTTTTGAAACAAAAAAACACAATTTAAAGTAAACCTTTTTTTATGTTTTTTTTTACTTTCAACTTATTTTTAAAGGGAAAAATATTTTTGCAAAGTCTTTTCAACCGTTTGATCGGGCTCGGTTAAAAGGCTCTCGCCGCCCCCAGATTATAGAATCCAACTACATTGTTGAGTGCTGATTAGAAAGTTTTTAAAGGAAAGAAACAAAAATAATAAAATCGGTTATTGTAGAATACGATCAAAGAAGAAGAAGATTTTAAAATATTGGTTAAACAAAGAAAAGCAAGTTTATTCGCCAAACAAAAAATAAAATTTCTTGACTGCAGCAATGGCTATGATTACGTGTGACGGGTGAGCGTTATCGCAATGCAGTTATGATCACCTGTGGAAAAAAAAATGTAAGAATATTTTTTTTAAGAATTTTAACAAAAACATATAGAGAAACAAGAAGTCAGCAAAATAAAGCTATTGAAGAATGGGAAGTTCAAGTGTTTATCTGGTTTTAGTGAGAGTGCCTGTGATAATTTAGACATGAGAAAAAAAAGCCGTAAGAGTACTGAATATAAATGCATTTGAAAGCGCTAAAAAACATGATCAACTTGAAAGCGCGAGCAGAAAAAATGGATTTAATTTGAATCTAAAAAGACAATTATTACATCAGAACAGGCGTCACCAAACTACGGACCGCTGACCGGATGCGGCTCGCTGCATGTTATCTCAAAGAAGCTAAACGCAATGGTACTTTACAATAAAACAAAATATCAAAGTTTTTGTTGTCAGACCACAAGAAATGTACCCAATGATTCTATATTTTCTGTTTCCGACTACGATTTTTCACAGAGCATTACAAATAAATCAACCAATGATTTTTCACAATAGGTTGTCGCTCTCGCTTGAAGCGATTTGTTCGAGCGTTTAGTTGAGCCAGGGGTTTAAGCTTTGGTAACTAAACTTCTCTTGTGTTAATTACTGCATTGACAGACTAAGCCGCCTAGCAACTTGCCTTAACACGTTGACTGCCAACTACGAGATAACTCGTAGTGTAGCGTTTGTTCCCTGGTGCCAACTACGAGTATACTCGTTTTTTTCTAAAAGCCACTACAAGAATAACTACGAGTATATTCGTGATTTTAATGCATAAAATCAACCCTTCGGCATCTGTAGCAACACACAAAAATTACTTCGGCACTTTAAACGCCAACAACAGCTGCCAAAAATCGCAAAACTTGTAAAGGGATGCAAAACGAAATTTGACCAAACAAACGTTTTATTTGCAATACATTCTATACTTATGACGCTTATGAAGCACTAATTGTTGTCTCCTTGAGTAAAATATGTAAAATTGCTGAGCAGTTCACTCGTAACAGTTTTTCAGTCTCACTATAGACTTTTGAAGTAGGATACATTTGGGATGTACTTTTTTTTATATATAACAAAAAAGTTGCGAATTTTACCAATTGTTTCTATTGCATTACCAGTATGCTAATTTGGAATTTTTCACATATAAAATTTAATACGGTATAAATAAAGTGTCGAGTAGCTGGAATAAGGGCAGTGTAATAAATGAACGAATGAATAAGCACAAATTGTTATCAAGTGTATGCAACAAATGTCTTGCCAACTTAGAGCTTTGTATAGTCTAAAGATTATTAACCCAAGATTAGGCGTTCGAATGGTAGGTTTTGAAGCACTCTACCACACAAAGAGGTGGATGGTCTTCGCAGGCAGCACAAAAATATCGTGTTTCCTTTCGTTTTTTGTTTCTGGTGCATACCCGGCACGGCTTGGTTGGTCGTTGCTTTTTCTCTGTTGGTGGAAGATATTCCAAGTAATGCTGGGTTACACATCCACCATCTCTTCTTCGGCGTTTTGCATTAGGAAGTTTATCATGCAAAAGATGCAATACCAACTGCTCCCTAAAAGACAGTCTTTTCATTTTGGAACCACTTTGTTGGCAATAAAGCGAGTGTGCATTATGTATCATCATTTCAAAAATATGCAAGCCAACCTTTTTTGGCCAACGGATAGTTTTGCGTAACGCAGAATAATAAGAAAGCATCTGGTCAGATCGGTCCACTCCAGACATGCCAGCATTATAATCTCTCACAATATTGGGCTTCATCATGACTTTTCCGTTGCGGTTCCTCACTTCTACCATCTCCACTCGATGCATGTTCGAAATAGTAAGAACATCCCGTTTATCCTTCCACTTGCACACAGTGACATCCATATTTCTTCTCCAAACCATCTCTCCCTTTTTTAGTTTCTCTGCTATCACATCTTTAGGATTTCCTTTTCTATTGCTTCGCAAAGTGCCACAAACGTACGTGCTCTTGGAAGTTAGGGCCTTAGTAAGAGATACTGAGTTGTAAAAGTTATCCATAAACAGTACATATCCTTTGTCAAGAAAATCTTCCGCCAAATGTAGTACTACATCTGACGCATGTCCCATCTCACTTTGTGCACCTTCTTCTTTTCCACAGTATATTTTAATTTTGATGATTAATCCATTCGATTCACACAATTCGTATAGCTTAACGCCATATTTGTGTTTTTTGTTTTTGATGTACTGTCTGAATATTAGCCTACCTCTCCACAACATCATTGACTCATCAATGCAAAGGCTTTTGTCTGGAACATAATTTTTCTTCATAATATTGCTAAAATAATCCATAATTGGTCGAACTTTGTACAGCCTATCTTTACTCTGTATAGAGGTATCCACAAAATGAAAAAATCTCAATAATATTTGAAATCTGTTTCTGCTCATTAGTGATGACCATAAACTGAAGTCATATAGCACACTTGTACTCCAGTAAGCATCCAAGGAAGGTAAAGAACATGGTCCCATCTGCAGCATAAGACCTAAAAATACTTTCATTTCTGCCACATCAATTTCCTTCCAGTGCTTCATCCTAGAGCTTCTGCGAAGTGGACCCATTTTAGCAATTGTCTGGGAAGCATAGAGGTTAGTTTGCTTCACTAGCATTTCAAGCAATTCTTTTGAAAAGAAAAGGTCAACAAAATCTGCAAGATTGCTCAAATTGGTTTTCAAACCCACATTTTCATTGAATGGAAAGTTTGGTGGGTCACGTGCAATTTCAACCCAGCCATCACAGCTACTACCGGTACTAGTAGCAGGATTACTGGAAGTAGAACTACTAGTAGCACTTGCTGAAGCCACTGTTGTCGGATCAGCAGATAGGCTAGATACTGGTACATGTGGTCGCACTGTTGCCTCTTCTTCATCTGAACTTGATTCATCTGAATCTGATGGAACATATAGTGCATGTACATCATCTTCAGAGTCAGATAAGTCAGAAAACTCTTCTGAATAAGAGTCATTCAAATCTAATAAATCATCCAAATCATCCTGAGATATAAATCTTTTTCTAGCCATATGGCGGCAAGTTGGTGTAAAAATAAACTCAAATCTATTTTTGACTTGACAACTTTATGAACTCTTCAACTCAACTACAAAGAAATGAGAGACCAACTGACCACGCTATAACCAGCGGGAAAAATTATGTGGTAATCGGACAATTATTTTTTTAATAAATAAAGAGAAGGTATATTATTACGGTAAGTTCTATACTAGCAGTCTAAAACACAACGGTTATTTTCAACTACGAGTTATCTCGTAGTGTGACATTTTTTGACAAATTTATTGATTCAGGTGCCAACTACGAGAATGTTCGTGGGTATTAATTTTGCGTGAAACTTGACAAATAAGCACCACTGTTACCAAAAATCGACTTTATAGTTTCTTAGCAGTCTTATATCAACAGTACTAGGTTTGGCATTTTTGAGCAGTTTGGGAAAAAACCGGTTGGCAGTCAACGTGTTAACGGTTAGTCTATCGTCAGTCCTTAAAGTTATCTGGCCCTTTAAAAAAAAGTAGATAACCACTGCACTTGAAAAGAAAGACGGTCTTAAATAAACAAGTGACATTATTAGGAACTTGATAAAAGTCTGGTATTGAGCAAAAATTGATAAAGTTCTGAGGTTGATTTTTGAGTGTAGACTCAAAAAACATTTTTTTGAACCAATATTTTTTTTAAAAATTATGATAGTGCTATTCATAGTAGCCTAATTATCTGTGTATTGTGTACAAATTTTTTTAAAAATGTGTGAAATTTACTTACGTATTAGTCTTTTGGTACCCAAAAACTAAATCGCTAAAGCGCAACAATTTCTAGATTCGCACCAATTTTTTATTTAATTTAGTTATTTAATTTTGGGGCAACAAATGACTCCCTAAATAAGTTTCATTAATTCTTGTTATGATGATTTGTTTTGAATAGCCACCTATTGCAAACTTTTAAGTTTTTTACTTTCGCTCTTTTTCATTTAAACCAGAGGCTTTCAAACTTTTTTGTTGCAGCACTTTTTTGAAACCTATTAATAATTGCGATACCCTAGCCAAACCAAAATTTTAATTATTACAGATAACCAAAAAACTGTATTAAATCATGTTCTATTTACTAGCAATGACGAATTTATTATGATACTAAAAATTTAATGCGTACTATAGACACATTTTATCGAACCGCGATTCAATACTCGATATTTGTGTTAGTATGAAAAAAAGTACATAAGTCAAGTTATTTTCTCGAAAAGTTAACCAATAAAATATTTTCTATAGTTTTGGCTTTTCTTTTCTATTATAAATGCAACAGTTTTTACAAATTTACGCGGATCCCTGGGAAATGTCGCTGCGTTCAGTTTGCAAACCGCTGATCTAAGCAGTTTTTTTGCAAGGTTAAACTGTCACTCACAACTATATTTTTTAATGATATTTTTTAAATAAAAATTTTAGTTTTCTTTTTTATGCATAATTTTTTTCGAAATCAGAAGCAGCATAACTTTTTTACAATTGAATATCTGCATCGTGGTCGTGTGCTTGCAAAGAGCGCCGTAATTGTAATCGAGTTTAAGTTCATATATATTTATTTTTTGAGAAAAAAAGATATCAGTGACTAATAACAAGTAATAATAATCAGAAGAAAAAAAACAAAAACAACAATGATGAAAAAGTTAATAAAACAAGACACAATCTCGAAGCGGGCTGCGAAAAGACCGATTAAAGTCTTCGAGTCAAGCAGCCACCCAAAAGTTGCTTGAAAATTTGTGCGTGAAAAAGGGTCAAAGGTCTAACTAATTTATTGTTTTATAACTAATTTATTGTTATGTTATGATAACTAATTGCGTTTAGAGATCAATCTTGAATTTATTGAAAGTTTTTTTACGAAGCTCAGCAAGAAGCGAGTTTCAAATTTTAGACCCTTGGTATTTAATTGATTTTTGACATCGCGAAGAAGAGAATTTGGGAAGATGATTTGTTATTTAGAAAAGTAGATCTATTGAGCCAATTATGTACGGAAGTAGTATCAGAAAAAAGGACAAAAAACAGGTTGAGAGAGATTGCTTAAAATATTGGTGCATAATTTTTGCAATTTCATATGTATATAATTTAAAAAATTTTTAAATTAAAAAAATCGTAGAAGTTGAAGTATTTGGACCACAGATTGATATTACAGTAAGCGAATAGCTTTGTTTCGAAGACGTTATAATTTTAGCATTATAAGAAGAAAAGGTACTACAAAATATAGAAAGACCATGAATTAGGTGAGGATGAATTAGTGCGTAGTAAAGAAGATGGAGGGCAGATGAAGGAAAGACAGAAATAAATTTACATATGATGTCTACAGATTTAGAAATTTTGGCTTCAAGTTATTAAATATGTTGTTTAAAGTTAAGTTTGCTGTCAATCATAAAACCACAATATTTATAATTTTCAGTTGAAGCTAATTTGAAGTCACTATAAGATAAATTAATAAGATATATATTTAGTTTTGAGAATATTCATAAGACAAAAGATTTTAGAGAATTAATTTGAATTTTGTTGGTGTTGCAACAGTTTTCAAAATTTTTTGGTTCTTGTCCGCACGTTTTTTTCAGAATTGAAACGATTCATTTTTAAGGATAAGACACGAGCCAGCAGCAAACAGTCTTGAAGAAATGTTTAAAGCAACTGGCAAGCTGTTTATATAAATTAGAAAAAGAAATTGTCCTAATATTGAACCCTGAGGACCCCATTGCTTCTGGATTTTGAAGAAAAAAAAGTATTGTTTATATTTACAAATTGATATCTTGAAGAAAGATAATTTTCGATTAGTGCAAAAGCAGGACTCGTATGCCATAATGGTACCCATTTGCTAAGAATAATTTTATGAAAGATTGTATCAAATGCTTTTTTTCCATTCAGAGAGTTTTTAAGAAATTCTAAGAAGAGATAAATCGACATGGTCTCAATTCAAAATCTACTTGCACCATTTTGCACCAAAAAAACTTGCACCATTTTGCTGTGTCCTTGAAAAAGACACTGTACGGCACTTTCTCCTGCTTGGTGGTCTTAGCAAGCAGTTCTAAATTTTAGTCATATCTTTCTAAACTAAAAAATAAATAAAAAATTTCAGTCGGATTGCAATATCATGGCATCTCCGGGACGAGGTAATTGCTTGACAGTTGCTTTATGCATAGCGCCTCCGACACTTTTCTACGGGTCGGGAGAATAAATATAGAGATGAAATATAAAAAAATCAGGAGATTGTTTCGTTTTGTTTAAAATTCTTTTTTTGGAGTCATTTTTGATTGGTCCTTTTTCAAACTATTTTCTGATGTTACTCCGAAGTGCTTTTTGATGCTGCTGCCAGTTATTTTCAAGATTAACATTTTTGAAATTAATTTCTTATTTCATTCCTGTTGATGCTAATTTCTGATTATAGTAATTCTGTATAACAATTGGCTGTATTTTCGATGTTTATTGCTTTATTTAAGATTGGATTTATAGATTCTTGGTTAGAATTCGAAATTTCCAAAAGAGTTAAGTTTAAGAAACTTTCTTATTGCCCAGTCAACCCGTTCCCATTGCAGTCGAAGGAAAGTTTGAATTCCTCCGAATGATTTGTGGCTGAGTTTTTTCGAAAGTTGATACAAGAATATTTTTTTCTTTATTTCCCTTTAATAACAAGATGAAAAACAAAAAACCTAGTTTGATTAAAGCCATTAAAAATAACTTGACTTATTTACAAAGCGCTAAAACAAAGACGATCAAAGAGCGAGTTCGATGCGCTGTTGAAAGAAATACTGGTTTTAATTATTTCTGCTTCGTCATAGAGAGCTTTTCTGTTTTAGTTTGTTTTTAAGGAGCGTAGGCGTTGATTGTCCCGCTCCCTTCATGAGATTGATGTTTATCGGAGCGTTGCGCTTAAGCGGTCGTTTGTTGGTACAGACCTCTCGCGCTTTCTGTTTCATTTAGTGAATGGTGTGGACGCTATCAGCAGTGCTTAAATTTCGCCTGTGACTATAGTGGATTTTTCAACAAGAATCGCCCGCTTTAAGCAAAGGCCGAGATATTAAAGTCAAATTGCCAAT
This sequence comes from Diplosoma virens, assembly GCA_963680785.1. Classification (NCBI taxonomy): domain Eukaryota; kingdom Metazoa; phylum Chordata; class Ascidiacea; order Aplousobranchia; family Didemnidae; genus Diplosoma; species Diplosoma virens. The sequence goes on along the minus strand of OY796882.1, from coordinate 43,034,144 downwards.
AATCCTGTATCTGTTGCTTTTGCTATTCGCCTTAGCTATTGATTGTTGGTGCCGCGAACGTTGCCGCTAGTTTAATTTAGCTCTTCCTTCGTTTCCCTTTTCCACCGTTTCTTTTTTTTAATTTTCTTTCTATAATAAATTACTTAAACAGTTGAGTGCTAAACCGGCAACTCTCGGTAGAAGCTGTAGTCCAATAAATAACTTCTACAAGGGACATTTTTTTTATAAGTTTTAATCCTTTATTGAGGGTGCGCGAATAAGAGTCTGATTGACCACTGACAAGAACGCAATAATTTGCAAATTCTTAATAACATACGATAGCTATACTCCGAACTTGGAGATTGAAGTTCAGCGAAACGAAGAGAGTGACGTCAGCCTTTCATCTAAACAATCGTGAAGCTAAACTTGAGCTGAAGACATCAGAGGCAAACTATTACCATTTTGCCATGTACCGATTTACCTTGGTGTCAAGCTTGACAGGATACTCAGGTTTCGTCATCATCTTCAAACATTGCGCAAAAAAATATTTTTGTTCATAACACTGCTAAGACGACTTGTGGGTTCGGGATGGGAGGGCTGGTGCTAAAACACTGGGTATAGCCGCCTTATCCTTAGTCTACTCTACAGCGGAGTGCTGTACACCAGTTTGGTGTCGCAGTGTACACAGTTGTCTTATTGGCATTGCTCTTAATGATGCTTTGCGCATTATTGCTGGGTGCTTGCGTTTCACTCCAAAAGACAACCTGCTTATCCTTGCCTGTATTCAGCCAGCTGGATTGTGTCGCCAGAAAGCCACTCTTTTCTTGGCCAATCGCAGCATTTTAGACTTTGAGCACCTCTTGCATAATCATTTGATCAGGCCATTGGATTCCCGAAAAGAGAAATTAAAACCTAGACGCCCATTCGTATCTGCTTTACTGAAACTATTAGATAATAGATCTGAACTAGATATCCGTGTTGGTGAGCGGACAGACTTCACATGGAACATGGAGTACTTGAATCGTGCATCTAAACTTTATAATTTCATCCCAAGAGTTGGTTTCAGGCCTCTTAAACTGGGCCTTTCCAGGCCTGCTTGGGTAAGGCTCAACCGCTTGCAAACTGGCGTTGGGCTTTTTCGGCCGTCCATGCATAAATGGAGTCTTGCTCTCTCTTGTAATTGTGAGTGTGGTGCAAATGAACAAACGGCAAACCACATCATTTCCGTATGCCCTACGCACCGGACACCAAAAGGACGTCGTTGTCTGTCAATAGCAGATGCTGGCTCAGAAACATTACTGCCATCATTTGACAAAAGAACAACAACTGGATGATCCCAAACGACAACGACGAGGCCGCTGTATTCCCATATGCTACAAGAATTGGTGTGAGATAGATTTCAAATTTTGATTGTACAGCACATTTAGTCATCCAAAAATCAACAAAATTGTTTCCATGAAATTATCTAATTAACAAAATAGAATAGCACCGAATTGTTAAAAATATTCTATATGTTGGCGTTACTGCCAACGTAAGTCAATCTGACCGGCCTAGTCAAGATTACGGCTATGAATGACCTGACGTCAAAATAATAACGCTTTCTTAACGAAAATCCAGCACCACTTCAGAAAGTCCGTCTTCTAGTTGGCGAATGTCTTCGTTGGATGAATCTTTCCAATCCTGCCTCTTCCTTATAGCTCACCCAAATTCACGACTTGAAATTTAACACAACCTTTATTTAAGCGAATTTAGTCAGCGTATAAATCCATAGAATTTTCGATAAAATTTTTTCCCGATTTAACCAACAATGAAATTTATATAACGATAGCAAAAAAGTTCACCAACAATTCAAATGATCTTTAAATACTGTACCTTATACAAAAAAACGTAACATTGTCTTACACGAAAGACTTCAACTGAATAATTCCTCTATGTCAGCTCTCCAATTTATAGAGAAAAGCTGTAAGAAGTTATGGCGAGCGAACAAAGCATTTGTGACGCAACACGTGGTTCCATCGATTAACAATAACAAAAAAACAGATAGTATGTGGCCTACCTTTTCGAAAAGGTAGGCCACATACTAAACCGGCACCCAAAAAAGAACAAAAGAATCCTGTATCACTGCATTTAGCATTCTCAAATACAATACGAACTAATTTGGTGCGACTGAGTTCAAATAAGCACGTGAATTGAATACAATGAGACTTTGATAAAATTCAGGACGATTTTTAGTTAATTTCAATTCTCTAAAGCAGTGGTTCTTAATCTTTGCTAAACTCCCGAACCCCTAGGTTATTCTGCAAGCTTTTGTTGAACCCTAAATTTTTGCTCAGTCACATAAACAAAAATCAACCACATTTAATTGTAATACATTTCTATATCAATGCGACTTCTGTTGTTGCTTTTCGGTGACTAATTGTGAAATTCGAGGCTTTGTCTTGGAAACAGCAATTCTCTGTCATTTTCGCACGGAAGCCTGTTTCGCTTTTTTGCTTTAAAATCCACTAGAATAGAAAACGCATGCTCTCATGAATAAGTGGTGACGAATGGCATGAGAAACTCAACGGCAATTTTAGCAGTAAGAGGATAATTTTCAATTTGTTGGCACCAAACCTTTGAAGATTTGTTGTGTTCAAGTCACCTTTTTTAACCTCGCTTTCTTGAAGCTCAATAATGTCATCTGTGTATGGACTGTTTATATCTGCTGTGGTAGTATCATAAGAAAATGATTGACGTACTCATGCAGGATATTACATTTGTTTAAAAAAGTGGTTTTCAAATGATTTTTGCAATTTCTGCAAATGCCCAGTAAATACTGGCAGGAAGCCCTTGAAGTTCATTACAACATACTTCGTCATAATTGCAGAACCGTTACTTACTACTTCGTCCAAAAGTGGAAAGTTAGCAAAGTTGTTATTTTCCAATCGCTGTCGCCATAGCTTCAATTTCCTCTAAAAAGTACTCATTTTCTCTTTAGCTTCTATTACATTTTTACCACCTCCTTGTATTTGGAAACTCAACTGATTGAAGGCACCAAAGATGTCAGCCAAAAATGCGAAAGTAAGGATAAAACTTGAGTCCTCAAAGTGTTTTCAATGCCGATGGTTATGACTTTTCAAAAACTCCAATAATTCTGCACGCAAAGCAAAAACGTGATTCATCACTTTCCCCCACGATGGCCATCGTACTTCAATGTGATACAAAAGGACTTTGAATTTTGAGTCCATTTCTTCGCACAGCTGCATAAAAATGCCATGATTCAAAGCCCTTGCAAAATTAACCGTTTCAACACGAATTTTGAGAACGTCAGCGGGTGATGAAGGTAGCATTTTAGATACAATTAAGTGCGTGTTTGTGCAACATGCAATGTGTGAATGCAATATGTGGAGTAACACTTTTGATCAAGCCTCTTAAACCAGACTTGTACCCTATCATTGCAGGAGCGCCATCAGTGCACCCGGCAGAAATCATATTCCAAGAAAGACCATTGCTTGTAATAAAGTCATCCAAAATATTTTTCACATCGATGGCCTTTGCAGTTGTTATAAGTTGTTTGCAAAAGAGAAACTCTTCTTTAATTTCTTGACCTTTAACGTAACGTACAAATGCGATTACCTGGTTTAAATTAGCAACATCGGTGGTTTCATCAAGTTCTATGCTGAACTTTGTTGGGCTATCCTTCGAATCTGCTACTACCTGACTGAGAATGTCCTCACCGATGTCATTTATTCGGTTTTTAACAACGTCATTTGAGAGTGGTACTAAAGAAAGCTTGTTTTTAGCTTCTTTTTCCAGCATAATTTTGGTCAACTGCATTGCACCTGGCTTGACAAGTGTCTCACCAATGATATGCGGTTTTCCCTGTTTTGCAATTAGGTATGCCACTTCATACGACGCAATGAGAATCGGTTTATCCACTAAAACAAAATCATAAGATGTAATGGTAGCATTTGCATCAAATCTCGCCCTCTTCTGCTTGAATTGAATAAGTATGGCGTCCTTATATTTCCCTGTATCATGAACTTTTGTAAAGTGTTCTCGTAATTTAGCTGGTGCTAGGCTGGAATTACTCAACGTAACATTGCAAAGCATGCATTGGGGGTACTGAGTTCTATCACTCTTTGTTGCACAAGTGAAGCCGCATAATTCGCTGACCACTTTCTTTTTTTGGCAGGCATGTTAAAGTAAAGTTACAGATACTGTAGACTTAAAATAACAAAAAACATTTTTTAGACCTAATATAATTATTAATCATGATTCTTAATTCTGAAACACTTAAAAATATTTTTTAGACCTAAAATAATTCTTAAATTATAATTCTCAATTCTGAATTTTAATAACATTTTTAGTGCTAAAATAATTCACGGCTTAGTTTTTTCTCGTTTTGAATGATGATGAAAATAGTAATAGTTATTAAGCCGTTTTCAATGCACTTAATGACCTAATTCAACTTCAACAACTACAATTCTACTTATCCTGGAAGGTGATAAGCTTTATGAATCAAATTTCAATTATATTTTGCCCGTTGCTACACTCTAATTTTTACTGCTTTAATTAGCAAAATAACTAAATCTTCTTCAATTTTGCTATCGGCGCCTTTAAACCTAAAGGCACGTTCGGATAACTTGCCTATCGTAAAGACAATGAGAACAATGACCTTATTGTGAACAATGATAGACCATCAAGTGTTATACGGCTGCATGCAACGGATTCAGTGTCGATATAAAAAGTATACCAACGGTCAGTGTCAAACTAATCTATTTTCTTTGTTGTTTTTGATAGGAACTAACTTTTGGCTGGACAAAATTTTCAAAAAAAATCTTTCGCAGGACGTTCGCCGAACCCCTGAAACAGCTTCGTCGAACCCTGGTTAAGAACCACTGCTCTGAAGCCAAACAACGCTGATCAAATTTTCAAAAACAAGACTATTTGCTAAATTGAATTCTTTACCAAAAAAAGACCGATTACGAAACAACCACTATGCAGCTTCTGTTCATGCCTAAAAATGATTGCCTTAAATGAAGATCTCAGCTAGATCAACCTTCTTCCAACCAGGGACTGCAAGGTGTAACTTACTTACATCTAGCTGAAAAAACCAACATCCTCCAAAAAAAGGAGAGTAAACATTTGTCAAAGAGCTGGTTGCAAAGAGGACAGTTAATTTAAAATAAAATTTAAGGGATATGTAGACATAATGGATGCTTTTAAAGGTATTTCACATAGACTTTTTTGACGTAAGTTTTCCGAAAATCTACTAAAATCAAACTAGATTTATTACATGCTGTAGAAAACATGTCGCTTAAAGGACAACAAGTGTGTCATTAAAATTTTAGAAATTTCGGATTAAAAGATAGGTCAAAGAATTTTAAAGAGTGGCTCACGATGTGACCGATGGTTAGTGGTTCGCCATCCCTATCCCAGGTAATACATCTGACATAAAAAAGCAGCAATACAAACAAATTCAAACTAAAAAATTTATATACGTATATATAGAAAAGATATATCGGAACTAGTATTTTTTAAACAGAGTATTAGGCTACAATACCGAATTCAAACCTTGTATATTATTTCGGTCGTTCCTGCATCTGCGCTTTAAAATATCAAGCAATTCTTTAATCTCCCATAGCATTGTGCCTTTGGCCTGTAAGATATTCTTCTTATTTTCCTCGATCTATACAGTCGTATTACGCAATGTCATAAAAAGTCCTTAGATGAGCAAAAAGCCAAAATCTAAATTTGTTTTACACTATTGCTGCATTTATTGATATATTTTAGAGTTTGGACAATAACCACATGACAAACCATTTTTGGTGAAATAGTTATTGTTGTGGTTCTAAATGTACTTATTTTCCTTGTAGTGTCGTTTACAATTAATACATTGTTTTAACTTTTGCTGTTGAGCTTTATGCCAGTTAAATTAAGACAACTACTTGTACATGACAGATGTCTTAAATCATTTAAGTAAGAAAATTTTGACTTATTACGAGTATTTTCACGTATTTTCACGTTTGGAATTTATTATGTTGAGTATCCTAATTTCTGTAAAATCAAACTGAATTATTTTGCAGGTGTCTTGATTGGAGCTGGAGTTTCACGATATGCTTATGACATCATTCAAGATTATTACAATCCTATTCTGGCAAAACAGCTTCCTATGCAACTACGTTTTGAATATGGAAACGCTTTGTTTATCGGTAAAAAAAATAGTAAAAAAAGCCCCGGGTTGTAGCGAAAAAAACTGCGCTAAAATAACAAATTTTTATTGAATTAAATATTTGAAATAATTTCAATCATGTGACCTAAAAGGCCTATTGCAATGTTTGATAACTGACACTGTCTTGTTTCTCTTAAATTCATCATGCTGTTTGCCCTAAAAAAAACACTTCATCTCTTTTTCTCTCGTTGGCAGTTTGAAAAAGCACCTCCATAAACTCCAATCATATCATAAAAATACGGTATATAAAACAACATATTTTTTATTTTGGACAACTTTTAAACAGCATCTCATAACAACGATAAGAAAATCCGTTAGAGAGTTACATTTAGCTAATTCAAAACATAAGTCAGGTGATGGTGGTGATAAGCTAAAAATGCTGTGCATCTAAAAAAACGTAAAATACACGTGTAGCCAATTGCTTTGAGAAAAATTTAGTCTAAAGTTGTCTAAAAATAAAAGGAATTGTCTCAGTTAAATGGGTTTAAAATAAAACTATTTCTAATCGGAAGTGTAAGATAATATGACTTTAAGTTTGAATTTTGCTGGGAATTTTTGACACTTTGTATACAACTTAGCCGAAATAAACAATTAGATATGCTAAATTAAAAGTCAGCAAGTGATAGTTTTGATTGGCTGATTGGATAAATTAATTAATCAATTTTTAATTTGGCTAAAAAAGAGAAATTTTTAGGTTGTATTCCAGGGGACAGAATTATTTTAAGTTTGCCTCATTATTCCCTGTGAGTATTCTGGTTAAATCTTGGGGATATTCAACTGTGTTAAGAAGTAAAGTTTAAATCTGGACTCAAGTTTTCATTCTTAGAACTTTAACTTGCTTCTACCCAGCCAGGCTAGTGCTCGATAACCGGGATCTCGATTCCGGAAAATCCCGAAATTCAGTGGATTTTTCTATTTCCCGTTTCCCGGTTTTTTTCTGATAGTAAATAGTATTTAACAAAAAAGTAACAAAAAAAGTACATTTCTATAGCCTTTTTGTTCTAGATGTGATTAGAATTCTTAACACAGTCAACGTTGATATTATTGATAAATTTCAATTTATCAATCAACTTAGATAATAAAAAAATATAACGCATACAGTTTAGTTGCCGTTTCCCTATTTGTAATCTCCGTTCTAATTTTTTTCAATTATTATCTCTTGCTCTTTTGGACGTATGACAATTTGTATGCTAGATTGAAGGTGAAAAGGAGTTGTACAGATTGGCTAAGCAGAGAGACAAAGCAGGGAAAGATGTACAGCACGTGAGGGTTATAAAAGATGAAAATGGTAAAGTGATGGTAAATTCGGAAGCAGTGTTAAAGAGATAAAAGGAGTACTTTGAGAAACTGATGAATGAGGAAAATAACAGAGAGCCTAGGACAGACGAAGCAGAAATGGTTAATGAAGAGATAAATTGCTTCAGTAGAGAAGAAGTAAAAAACGCACTAAGAAGGATGAAAAAAGGTAAAGCAGTTGGGCCAGATGAGTTGCCAGTAAAAGTTTGGAAGTGCATGGGAAAGATGGGGATAAAGTTTTTGACCAGACTGTTCAACAGACTATTAATGCGTGAACGGATGCTAAAAGAATGCAGAAGGAGTGTGCTTATCCCAATCTATAAAAACAAAGGGGACGCACAGTGCCGTGGAAACTACAGAGGAATAAAGCTGATGAGCCACACAATGAAGGTATGAGAAAGAATTATTGAAGCAAGGCTAAGAGATAGAGTGGAGATCAGCAAACAGCAATATGGATTTATGCCAGGAAAGGAAACCACCGATGCCATGTTTGCTCTGAATGTTGATGGAAAAGTACAGGGAAGGTCAAAGAGAGCTACATTGTGTATTCGTGGACCTAGAGAAGGCTTACGACAGGGTTCTACGGGAAGAGCTGTGGTACTGTATGATAAAATCCGGAATAGTGGAAAAGTATGTACAACTAGTACAGGATATGTATGAGGGAAGCAAAACAGTGATGAGGTGTGCAGTAGGAACTACAGAAAGTATCAAGGTTAAAGTTGGACTGCACCAGGGATCAGTGTTAAGTCCATTCCTGTTTGCAGTGATAATGGACAGGCTAACGGATGAAGTAAGGAGAGAACCACCATGGACGATGCTGTTTGCTGATGATATTGTGATTTGCGAAGAGACCAGGGAAGAAGTGGAGCAGAGATTAGAATCCTGGAAGTATGCATTGGAAAGAAGAGGAATGAAAGTAAGTAGGTCAAAGACCGAATATCTTTGCATAAATGGAGGAAATGATGACGAAACAGTAAAGATGTAGGATGCAAAAGTGCCAAGAGTAAAGGAATTTAAGTATTTGGGATCAACGGTGCAAGAAAGTGGTGGTTGTGAGAGGGAGGTAAAGAAGAGAGTACAGGCAGAATGGAATGGATGGAGAAAACTATCGGGAGTAATCTGTGACAAGAGGTTACCAGCTAGAGTAAAAGGAAAAGTGTACAGTTCAGTGGTAAGACCAGCAATGGTGTATGAACTTGAGACAGTGGCAGTCATGAAGAAACAAGTAGAAGAGATAGAAATCGCAGAGATGAAAATGTTGAGGTTTGCTATGGGAGTGACGAGAAAAGACATGATTAAAAACGAGCACATCAGGAGTACTGTTAAGGTAGAACGGTTAGGAATAAAGATGAGGAAGGGCAGGCTGAGGTGGTATGGACATGTCATGAGGAGAGACCAAGAGTACGTAGGAAGAAAGATGATGGAAATGGAGTTACCGGGAAAGAGGAGAGAGGGAGACTAAAGAGAAGATTTCTAGATGTAGTGAAAGAAGATATGGGGGAAGTTGGTGCGAAGGAGACGGATAATGAAGACAGAAAGATGTGGAGAATGATGATACGCTGTGGCCACCCCTGGCTAAAGGAAAAGGCCGAAAGGAGAAGAATAAGAAGAAGCTCTTTTGGATGCAAATAAAACCAAACTACTACTAGTAGGCTGCTACTACAATTTCATTTGGTTAATTGTTAAATCACTGTAATTATATTGTTGCGTCAGTCATTTTTGCGAATTCGACTTTAAATGTGGGAATTATTAATCAGAAAAGACAGTGAAGGCTTTAGTACGGAGCAGACGCACAGGCCCCCCTTAAAATACGATAAAAAGTGGCCCCTCTAAGCAAAATATTGCTCTATTTTTTCATAGTAGCAACATGACGGTAGCTCCATCTGTCTGCACCTTAACTTTTGGACCAAAGTAAGGATAATCTACTCGATTAAAAATGATGACATTTTTTTTTTTAAATCACTATATTTTTGGGACGAAAATGGAGATTTTGGGAATAAATTGAAAGTGATGATGACCTTTTTTTTAGAGATCACTTCATTTTGGAATTAAAAAACTTGGCACATTAAAAAGTGTTTCTCCTCTTTTTTTTGCACCGGTCTCCCCTTTTGTAAAGCCACCACTGAGAAAAAAAATGTGCCCTAAAGTTGACAGAGTCAATTGTAACAACAATAATTTTTATATGACGCAACACGGCCTACTTTAGAATACGGCCGGATATGTTATATTGAAGCGAAAAAATTACCAGGCCGATGCAATCGCAATGATTTTATAACACGCGTCTGGTTTGAGCAAAAGCTGTATTTCAACTGATCAGCAAAAACGAATGTATTGTTACACCGTGCGGGTGGTGAACGTCACAATCAAGCTTATGTACAGTCAGTGGCGTAGCTAACCATTGGATATTGTGGATATATCCAAGGGTGGCATGTTGTTGAGGGCGGCAAAATGTAATGACTTTATTAGCAATTCTTTTTTCGATTGTGACGCACTGTGCTCTTTGTGAAGGCATAGATTGCTAATCACTTTACTGAAGTCATGTCGGCTGTATGCCTGGCCACTGTAGAGTTTGTTTAACCTAGAGGTTTTAGGAAAAAAGCATTAAAGATTTGAAAGTTTTACGCCAGACTTAGTAGCTTATAGCTCGGCTACAGCAAATTTGTTATTACAGCGTTTTTTTGTAAATTGCAGTTAAAAAATTTAGTTGCTAATTTTTTTAAGTTAATTAATATACGTAAAGTTAGCCTACCAATGAAAAGAGTAAAAGAAAGTGGAGCTTCTTTCAGAAAAAAAAAGAAAGCCAGGGAAGAAGAGCTGAAAAAGAATATAGGAGCCATTTTGAAGTTTTTAAACATTTCGTTACAGTCCTCACTCTCTTCAGCTAACGAAAGGGATAAGGTTAGCAGCTTCAGCAAATCTCTACCTCACACGGAAACGGAAAAGACAGTTGAACTTGAGCAAAATAATCAAGAAGTGATCATTGAAAGTATTCCTACCGACGAAACACTTATAGCTAAAGATAAAATTGATGATATAAACAATGTGGCTATTTGGCCAGAAGTGATAACTCATAACGTGAGAGTTGAGATGGTCAAAGCAGAACCTGAAAGATATCAGAATAAAGAAGGACTGTTCAAGCCAGCGATTAGAGTAATTAAAGAAGGAGGCAAAGAGAAGGAGTCGTTAAGCTTTTTGAGTAAGAAGTGGTTTGATAAGACGTTAAAAAAGGTGATAAAGTTCTTAGATCATGGTTGCTTTATTCGAATAGCCATTCAGGATTATATTGTTTCTGTTGCAAGTTGTTTCAATCAAGAAATGATAATTCTCAATTCGTTTCCAAACCCTTTGTTAATTTCTGGCATCTAAATCCATGTATTCTTAATCATGAAAATTCAAAAATTCACAAGCAGTGCTTTGATAAATCGAAGGAGCTTGCACTGAAACTTCAACTTCATCAAACAATTGATAAAGATATACAAGATGTCATGGATAAGGAAAAAAATAAATAGAAAGAAATCCTGCATAGTGTAGTTGAAGTCATAAAGTTTCTATGTAAGCAAAATCTTTCTTTACGTGACCATCGTGAAGACTCTAATTCAGGAAACCAGGAAAATTTTCTTGAAACTTTAAAATTGCTTGCAAAATATAATACAGTCACCAAGAAACATCTTTCAGTTATCCAACTTTCTAGCAAGGGCATGACAACGCACCTTTTACCAACAATCCAAAATAAGTTAATTGAGTTTCTTGGAAAAAAGGTAAAACATCTCAATCTGGAGGAAATAAAGGCAGCAAAATATTTTTCCATTTTACTCGATAGTACTCCCGACGTCTCTCATATTGATCAAATGGGTCTTATTGTTAGATACGTAAAAGTTGACAGCAGTGAGATAAAAATAAAAGAGTCGTTCCTAAATTTCTTTCCACTGTACAGGAAAAACGCAGATAAAATTACTAAGTCTATTCTCGATGAGCTTCAGCAAAATGTTTTGGACATAATGATGTGCAGAGGTCAAGCATACGACAATGCTTTCACCATGGCTGAAATCCGTTCAGGAGTACAATACAGAATAACACGAGTTAATTCTAAAGCAATATTTATTCCATGTGTTAATCATTCGCTTAACCTCGCAGGCGTTCACGCAGTAGCATCGTCTGAAAGTCTGCAACATTTTTTGCTGTTGTGGAAAGGTCTACTCCTTTTTTTCTGCTTCTACTCAAAGATGGGAAGTGTTACTTAAGCATGTACCAATTGTGGAATTGTGGTAAAAAGAGTGATTGATACTCGATGGAGTGCGCATTACGAAGCTGTGAAAGCCTTTCAGCATTTTTCCTTGATGTAGTGAGTGCATTAAACGAGCTATGTGATCAAAACGAAAATATTGATACACGAGGACAAGCTCCTGGCGTATTGGATGCAATTCAGCGATTTTTCTTTGTTTCTTTTTTATAATTTTGGATGAAAGTTCTAAGAGAATCTTATGATACCCAAAAATATTTACAGCGAAGAGGTTTGTCACTGGAAAACTGTTCCCACAAGATGAATGCTTTTATTGTTTTTTGGTCAATGATCGCGATGCGCTGGTTAAGCAAAGTTTTGACACTGCTAACAAGACTTGCGAAAAGCAAGAAATTCGTATTGAAGAGCGACGTGTCCGAAGGAAGAAAAAGATGCCTGGCAAACATGCAGAAGACGTAGGTCTCTCGGCTGTTGAAGAAATCAAGAGAGGCATGCAGGAAGCTATGAACCGATTTCGGAGTGAAGCAGAAAAGCGGCTCAGTGAAATTTGTATGTTAAATGAAGTATTCGGCTTCTTAAATTACAACGCGTTGTTGCGAAGCGAAAATATCGAAGAAGATATGAACAAATTTAAAAACATATATGCAGATGACGTTAATTTTTCTGAATTAACATATGAAATAGCGAGGTTTAATAGGTTAGTACAATCCAGCGGCACTGAATTTCAAAGCGATGCCACAGCGCTGGATGTGCTGCAGTGGTTGACCTAATATCGTTTATGTGAATCAACACCTTATTTATTTTTGTGTCTTAAGCTTTACCTCACTGTTTCTGTTCTATTGCAAGCTGTGAAAGAAGTTTTTCAAAGCTTAAATTGATAAAATCGTACTTGAGATCAATTATGGTTGAAAGCAGGCTGTCTGCTTTAGCAATCCTGTCCATTGAAAGTGATTTCGTCCAGATGCTATCTTTTGAAAATATAATTTCGGAATTTATTTCAATGAAAGCTCGACGTATTCAATTTTGAACTTTTTATAAGAATTAAACTATCACTATTATTTTTGTATTGTGTAGAACTTCATTAATATGTTCTTTATTTTGATGGTGTTAAAGGGCGGCAGGTTACGTTGCTACGCCACTGTGTACAGTTAACCAATTTATCAGTGATAACTTGTTTTAATCGTAAAGGCAGGCGTAAAAGTTTGTTTGGAAATTAATATTAAGTTAAAGCAAATGATCAAGAAAAGGATAAAATAAAGTAAAATGCTTTGATAGGTTGATGGTCAAACATGTGACTGTTTAAAAGTAAATTAATATGCAATTTAACAAGATAAAATCCAGATATTAAAACAAAGTCGATTTTATCGGAGCCATAAGCTTTTCTTGACGCTCTCATCAGTGGCAATCGCGTCAAAATGAGACGAACCAGAGAAAATCAAGGTATTTATAGTCTCAACAGTTGGGAGAAAGGTGCTGTAGTCTCGGAAAGGAGAAAGGCACAATTACACAAAATCAAAGATGTGTGGTGCAATACAGTGTAATCTCGGAAAGGAGAAACGCACTATGTGCAATTACCCAGGAGAAACACTGTTACTCGCAACTTAGGTTATTTGAGAAGTTTTAATGTGTAAACAAATTCCTTTTGTTTACATAAAACCGGATGTCTAGTTTTGATAAAAGTTGCCTCGAGTAGACATAGATGGAACGAGTTACGTGCCACAGCAAGAATTTTAAAACGTTTGTCATTATAGTTTGCAGCACATTGCTCGTTATAAAGCAAGTGTTGTCCTATGGCAGAGTCACAATCTGGATTATTACGTTTTAGCTTACAGGATCTGCTAGGTTGAGATCGTGTAGGGCGCTTCGCTTGCTGTTGTAGCCATTTAGGAACATGCTGCTTGATTCTATCTTGTAGTCGCTGTGATGTTCGTCCTACCAATGACATACACTCCATGATTGGAAACTCACATCAGGTGATCTGATTTTGTATCGCCCGCTGCACGCTTGAATGCCCGAACCAAAATTCAGTCTGATCCAGTTTAGCCAAACAGCTTTATACACTTTTTGAATTAATAATTCAATAAATTAATGAAATAAAAAATAGAAAAATATAAAATGTGAGGAATTTATTATTAAACTAAAATATTAACAAAAAAATTTAATGAAAATAAAGAGTTGATAAGCTAATTGACTATATTTATTCAATTGAATTCATTTGTAATCTTTTTACATTTAAAATAATTTGATACATTTTTTAAAAATAACTTTGATAAAAACTTTTAAGTCCAAATAGCTGTTCTGCATTCTCATTATACTAAATAAATAACTTGCTTTTTTTAAATTACTGTATCTTTTTTTGGTTTAATTTATTTAAAGTTTGTTAAATTTATTTATTTAAAGTTAATTGTTAAAAGTTTTTGTGTAATAATCTAAAGCAGTTTTATTTAAATTTTGTAGTGAGCCACCGACTTGTCGCACCAAATTTTTATGGTATCGGAAGAAATATTTTCATACTTGGGAAAAAATTATTATAATCGGTTTCAGTTTGTGACAGTATTTCTTCTTTGTTTTCAAACAAATCATCGAATTCTTTCAAGTTATTCAGATTGATGAAAATAGCCCATCGATTAGATTCCATTTACATTTATTTAAAAAAATTTAAATCTAACTAATTTATTTAGCCAACGTTGCCTATGCTCAATCAACAGTTCAATCAATCAATCAAGCAAGATTTTATTTTTTTCGTCCACTACACAGCAGATATTTATATTAAAATTCACGTATGTGGTTGACAGTGGCGTGCGATGACCTCTGAGACTGGTCATGCAATTGCCATGCCAAAATCTGATCATGCAATCGGGTATTTTATGGGTAGTTAGTAAGTAAGACATGCAATATTTTACGGGTACGAAAAAATTCTGTGTGAGATTCTAATTTTTAGTCTTAAGATCGTGGCGTTGTAGATACAATATTTTACGGGTAGAAAAAAATTGTTTGTGAAATTCAAATTTTTAGTCCTAATATCATGGTGTTCTAAACCGATTTTCGTCCCAAAATTGTAGCGTTCCCTAAAAAAAAGGTCTTCACTTTCAATTACTCTCAAATTTTATACTTTTCACCCTGAAATTCTATCAGTTAAAATCTATTATGAGGGAAATTAAATTTTAGTAACCCATGTTTAGGGAGGCTCATAAGTGCTACATCTTTCTCAAGGGTGACCTGGAAGAAGTTCTGATGGGGTATACTCATTCCTCCTAACATATCGAAGATAAGCTCACAACCGGATGTAGTTTATTCTCACATCCACAGAATGTTGAAATGTTTTGACATATAATGGACGTAAATCGTTATGTAAGCATAGCCTATAAATAATTAACATAAACATAACATATAATCATAGCCATACCAAGAAGGAGGGCAAGGACGGCAATTGGCACACCGAGACACATCATTGGCAATTTCACAATTTTTCCAGCATTGAGCATGCGTTATTTGGGATGAAAGAAGTATTTTTTGTACGTATTTTTTCAGTAGAATTCCTTTAATTTTATTGTGAAAAAACCGATTTAGTTTTTAAAAAAGTGGAAGCCTATAATTTTGCTTTTTGGGCACTCGTCGCATAAAATTCCAGCAAAGATTGTTTCGCCCCTCAATTTTTTTATTCTGGGAGCGGCAAACCAGGACACTAGTTAATAAAAAAAAATTCGTCCCTAAAAACTAGTGTTCTCTAAAAGAAAAAAGTCTTCACTTCGTATCAGTTTCCGATTTCTTGGTTTTCATCCGAAGAACTTTTAATTAGTCTAGGATTACTTGATTTTAATCCCAAAACAAAAATATTCTCTTAAAAAAAAAATCTCTCCCTATAACATAGTGCTTCTCAACCCCTGGGTCGTCGTTTAATTTGATTGGGTCTCCGAAAAGTGTAGGCTAGTTGTGTAATAATTAAATTATTTTCATTCTTTTGTGTCAATTTGGACCTACTTTTGGGTCGCGACCTAGGGTTGACCCAAAATTTTTACTTTATAAAGAACGAAAATTTGGGACAAAAAATGAGAAATCCGAGACTATTCAAGTGACGACTTTTTTTTTGGAGAACACTATGATTTTGGGACGAAAAATCAGAAATCCTAGATTGAATTCAAAGAAAGACCTTTTTTTTAGAAAACACCTTGATTTGGGGACAAAAATTGGTCTACGTCTTAGAATCCCACACAATTGTTTGTCCTACCCACAAAGTATTGCATGTCAATTGCATGACCAGCCTCAGAGGTCATAAGTTTAGTTCCCTTATCATGCTTGCAATAACGTCTATAAAAAATATTGGGTCGCCAAAACTTTACTCTCGATTTCCACTTAACATTTGGGTTGCCACAAAAAAAGATTGAGAAGCACTGCTATAACACCTGAAGTACGGTAGTGAAAATTAGATGATTTAAACTTTTTATTTGCCTCAATCTTACGTCATAAACTTATCTATATTAAAGTAATTTTATATTAAGGATATATATTATATTTTATATTAAAGATATATATTAAGTATATAAATATTATATTAAGGATATATAGGCCTATTATATATACACAAAATAAAATTATTTAATAAAAAAAGTTTATTATGGACGTTTCGGAATTATTTCTCATTCCATTATCAACTGCGTAAAATTCTTTATAATTTTACGTGGTCGTGCTTCTTTATAACTTTTCATGGTCGTGATCGTACGTCCTTACATATTGGCTATAGTTTTTATTCTAAAATTTATTCAAAACTTACTCTCTATCATATCTTATAATTCAATTTATAAAATTTGTTATTTTTCAAAAATAGCTACATCAACAATCTGACCAATTTTTGTTCACGCTTTTGCAAAAACAAAACAAACTTTTATGTAGTTCAATTTAATTTCACTAACTTGGCATAACTATTAATTTATTAAGCTAAAATTTAATAAAAACTTACACTCTATCACGCCTTACAAGTTAATTTAAAAAGTTTGTTATTTTCAACAATTGCATCATTAACAATCTGACCAATTTTTGTTCACGCTTTTGCAAAAACAAACCAAACTTTTATGTAGTTTAATATATAAATCAATGTATTTTTTGACGACTCAGTCGTCCAAAGGAGCATGCAGTCAAGCGTACGAGTGCCGACGCTCCTGTCGGCGTTCTCTTAATAAAGAAAAAAACTGAGAGAAAAGAGTTTCTCATCATGGTATGTACGAGTATGTCGTTGGTCCTACGTACCTACTGTCAGAGTGGCACGAATACGAGTATTCATAAACAACGGAGCTTTTCAGCGTGGTAGGTAAAACATCTTTGCGGGCTACAGGCAACATGCGTTTGGATGTAAATAGCACTCTGGTGGTAACGGAGCCATAGCAGCTTTCAACAGCCGTTTTGACATTTTTATCAAAAATAATGGAAGCTTTCCCTATCCAAGGAACTTTCAAATACACGGGGCACTTCTCAGGGCCAAATCGTTTGGGCATAGAAAACTGAGCAATTTTTTTGAAAATATTGCAGTCAATAATCGATTCAGGATAACCATTGTCCAATAGAATGTTCTTGATATGCTTAATTTCTTCGTTTAGTTTAGATTTCGTGCATATCATTAGTGCACGGTGTACTAAAGTTGATATAAGGTTTGTTTTTTGTTTTGTGGGACTGAAAGATTCCCAACGTAAGTACTGTCCAGTAAATGTAGGTTTTCCATACACAATAGTTTCAAAACCGGTAACTGTTCGTTCCACGTTAATGTCGAGAAACGGTAAACAATTATTTTTCTCTTTCTCAAAGGTAAATTTGAGAGAAGGATGGAGACAGTTTAGTTGTTTGAAAAAGTTTTCCAACTCTTCTTCATTGCGAAACATAGCAAATGTATCATCAACGTACCTAAAATATGTGGAAGGTTTTGATTTTTGAGAGAAGAGTTTTTCTTCATAAAATCCAACAAAGGTGTTAGCTAAGGCTGGGCCTAGTAGTGAACCCATTGCAACCCCATCAATTTGCTTGTACATGATGTCGTTAAAGCTAAACTCTACTCCAGATGTGGCACTTTTCATCAGTTCAATGAAGACAGCCTTAGAAATAAGTGGTTGTGCATCCGAATCATTGCAATATAAGGCATCTGAACAGATATTAATGGTCTCTTCAAGTGGGACGTTTGTAAAAAGGCTTGAGATGTCGAAGGAGTACATGAAACGATTATTAGCTTCTTTAGAGTTTTGAATAGCATCAGCAAACGTAAATGAATCACGAATACAGTGGGTCGAGAAACGCTTTTAACCGTTCCAAGAGGCTTGCTAACTACTTGCTGAGCTCATGATGGGATGAGCCTGTCATAGATAGTATCGGTCGTAACGGTACGTTTGTTGATGATGATTCGGATTATTGACTGCAACATTTTCAAAAAAATTGCTCAGTTTTCTATGCCCAAACGATTTGGCCCTGAGAAGTGCCCCGTGTATTTGAAAGTTCCTTGGATAGGGAAAGCTTCCATTGGTTTTGATAAAAATGTCAAAACGGCTGTTGAAAGCTGATATGGCTCCGTTACCACCAGAGTGCTATTTACATCCAAACGCATGTTGCCTGTAGCCCGCAAAGATGTTTTACCTATCACGCTGAAAAGCTCCGTTGTTTATGAATATTCGTGCCACTCTGACAGTAGGTACGTAGGACGAACATCACAGCGACTACAAGATAGAATCAAGCAGCATGTTCCTAAATGGCTACAACAGCAAGCGAAGCGCCCTACACGATCTCAACCTAGCAGATCCTGTAAGCTAAAACGTAATAATCCAGATTGTGACTCTGCCATAGGACAACACTTGCTTTATAACGAGCAATGTGCTGCAAACTATAATGACAAACGTTTTAAAATTCTTGCTGTGGCACGTAACTCGTTCCATCTATGTCTACTCGAGGCAACTTTTATCAAAACTAGACATCCGGTTTTATGTAAACAAAAGGAATTTGTTTACACATTAAAACTTCTCAAATAACCTAAGTTGCGAGTAACAGTGTTTCTCCTGGGTAACTGCACATAGTGCGTTTCTCCTTTCCGAGATTACACTGTATTGCACCACACATCTTTGATTTTGTGTAATTGTGCCTTTCTCCTTTCCGAGACTACAGCACCTTTCTCCCAACTGTTGAGACTATAAATACCTTGATTTTCTCTGGTTCGTCTCATTTTGACGCGATTGCCACTGATGAGAGCGTCACGAAAAGCTTATGGCTCCGATAAAATCGACTTTGTTTAAAGCAATATTAAAATTCTGTACCACAAAGAAGCTTTTTAGATATTAAAACAGTGTGACTAGACTAGTTGTAATATATAAAACTAAGAATGCAGCTCATTGTAAGAAAGTTTAAAGTCGTTACCGAGTAAAAGTTGTGATCGTAGTCCGGCAATCAAGATTTTACAAACTAATTTGTCGGCAGTATGGTCGAGTGGTTAAAGCGCCGGGCTCGTGACCAACACGGTCACGGTTCAAAACCCACTCGCGCTATTCTGTTGTGTCCTTGAGAAAGACGCTTTACGATACATTCTCTTGCTTGGTGGTACTGGCAAGCAATTCTAAATTAAAGTCATCTCTCTATTAAGTTACAAGCGGACAACAATATCTTGGTATCTCCGGAAGCAGGTCGGGGTAATTGCCTACCCTATGTGTTAGCGCCTCCATCGCTTTCCTGCGTCAGAAGGATAAATATAGAGATAAAATACAGAAAATTTACTCTAACATTTATAAGTATTAAGTAGCTTTTTTTTAGTTTCTGGTTAACTAATGCTTTTGCGACACTAACACAATAACCTTGAAATTTTATATAGTCTATGTTGGCTATCAGAATATTTTGTCATTCTGAAAGATTAGAGAAACACTATTTACGAGGCTCTTTTTCTCTGCCTGATAATCTTAACAAACAGCTCTATAGTTCATATCAGTCTATAAAAAATTACAATAAAAATTTTTTGATCAGACAAGAATAAATTATCTTCTGAAATCCCTTGGACTATATTTGCTTTACGGTTGCTCTAAGCACAACGTTCACATCGTTAATCTGAAAGCGCGAAGACAAATGACAAACGCGTGATCCTTCCGATATTTTTACGCGCATCTGACAAATCGCTTAAAGAATCAAAATTGGAAATATCTCTGCTGTGTTTTGTATCAAAATCCAAAATCTAAAAACTTATTTGATTACGTTTGTTGTGGATTATTTTGTATCACTATGATAATTTTCATTATTTTGTATTATATTTGTGCATTATTTTGTATCACTATTACAAAGTTAAATTATCTCCAGATCAAATTTTATAACTTAAATTTGAATTTTTAGGTTGGGGATCTCTAGTGTGCAGTTTATCAAGCACAACAGTATTATATTCTGCTGCAAAGTTTGATCAAGAAAAATCTGAACCAAGCGTACAACTCCAAATCCCAGCAACGAATATGCATTGCTATCAACCGGTGTCGATTCTACAGAAAGTTTCTCGACAATCTCCTGTTTCTTTAGAAACAGTTCAGCACAGTATGAAACCCTCGCTTCGTAGTAACAACGTGTGCTTTCGTGCTGAGAAGCTGGAAGACAAGGAGAGTCTTCAATCAAAGAAAACATCCAGTGGTGGATCTAATCTCGACACTCAATTGGCTATTTCCAGTTACTTATTAGCGAGTCCATGTCCACCAAAAACAGTTCAAGCAATAAGCAACTCTAACCATTCAACGCAAAAAGAATTTAAAGGAAAGCAACGCCAATTTACGGGAAAAAACAAAGAATCGCACGAACGTTTCTACAACAAACCCGTTCGTGGATTGTATCGAACATCATCCGGGTCGATAAGATATTATTTGTAGTTAAAATGAAAAGTTCAAGCCACAAATAAAACCCAGCAAATTGCTGAATGACTAAAAGAGTCAGTCTGTTTTGCTTATATATCCAACATACGTGGTTAGAAACAGATCGTATTTCATTAATTTTTTTAAGAACAAGAAAATAGGCCTATTATTGACATCAAATTTTTGCAGGTTTTCGAATTCTTTGGACTTGCGCGAATTACTTTATCAAAGTTCGCACTTTCTCAATAACTTTTCTGTTGTAATTTCATGACATTAAATTTTAAGTCTTTTTTTTCAGCTCCGCAATGAAAAAATTAAAAAACACAAGAAATGTGAAATATTTAATAAAGAATCGTGGGAACAGAAAAAAGCGAAACGATGCGTGTTATGAAAGGAATTGCTGCAGCACTTTTTTAAGAAAAAGAGATGTTACAATTCCTTAACGTATGCGATCTATAAACAGTCCAAGAAATTAGGAATTGCCTTTTAGCTTTTATTAGCCTTTTAGGTTTGTTGAACAAATCAGTTTATTTCATCTTTAATTTTGCCACATTTAATAAAAAGTAGTATATAAATAGTAAACCAAAAAGATTAAGGTTTGTTTTGTTAAAAAAACCAAAACAAATTGGCAATATTTTTTCCGTGGTTTTTTGTAAATGAAAGATTTTTTGTGAGGGTTAAACCCAAAACACAACTTAATCAACTCGTATAAGCATCAAAACAAAAGATTAAATGCGTTCATTACATTATGTCAGATAGATTAAAATTAAATTAAAGATAAATTAAAATGGAGCATATTAATGAAGTGTGTCAACATATGAACCTTTCCGGGTGCAATACTCGCACAAATGTTGTTCTTACGGAATGCGGTTGACTTTAAAAAACATCGAGTTGAAACGATTAAAACTAGCGCCTTTTAAGTTGGAAATAAATAGTGCATCCTTTAAATAATGCTTCAAATTTATCACTTTAAGACCGAGAAAGATAAAATTCGCTTTGCTCTAAGAACACAACACTATTTAAATATATATTTCGCAATAAAAAATTATTTGTTAATTCCAGCTGAGTGAATGTTCATACAATGACATAACAGTGGATACAGATACTTCAACATGGCTGTTGCATGGAAGAGTGTAGTTTCGAGTTTCCAGCACCCATCTTTCATGGATCAAACCACAAGGAAATGTTTCCATTATGTTTGGCTCATTGATCGGAGAAGACTGAATTATATAAAGGCGTTATCAACTTTTAAAAAATTAGATTGAAATATACTGTATTTTTACATACAGAAAACCACAATCAATTTACTGTGTCCAAAAATTTCGAAACTTTTAGTTGTTGTTTAGCATTATAAGATGTTTACTATTTACCAACCGGACTAGTAAAACAATAACGAAAGCGTAAACTGAGAAAAACATTCAATCAATTTTTTTTGCTACCAAAGAAATATTATTCGCAAAATAGTTTTCTTCTGTTCATGGTTTTATGTGAGTGATGCAGAAGTAAATCTAATGTAGAATGACTAGAAGAAATCTAGAAAATGAGGAAATGCAATGACGCAAAAAGTATTAACAAAAACAGATTTAACAGTTAACGATTATCATTAATGAAGGTTTAAATTTTCTCAGGGTAACTATTTCCATATTATGAGATATAAACCCGAACTTTAATGATTTTACGGTCAGGGATTTTGAAGAACGTTATCACAGATATACTTGGATATTTGTATCCTTGTGATGAAGCAAATTGAAATCAATGAAAAAAAGCAGTAGGACAATAAAAAGTGGACAAAGTTTTTGCAATCAATTAAATTTAAATGATGAAAGGTCGTGAAAATAAGCCAGCGACACGGCGTTCAATTTGTGCCATAAAAAAAAAGAATTAAAATAATTGGCACATATTACCTTTACAATCTGGGGGCGTTTTAATCGTCTGAACTCCGGAATTGTCACAACATCATGTGGTGACACTTCAACGCTAATCAAGTTTGAAAAGATTACTTCTTCAGGATCAAGGTTGGTTCCAGAAGCTGCCCTTGTATCGATGAGAGCCTGAAGAAAAGTTACTCAAGTACTTCAAAACTTAAATTTTAATGTTCTAGACCAGCGGTTCTCAATTCATTTTGAAGCTCGCACCCCGTCCGGAAGGACAAATCATTTTCAAACCCCTTGCACCATTTGATGTATTGTTTTTTGTAGAGAAGAGAAGTTCGGCAGAGAAGTTCGCACCCCAAGAAGTCCTTTACCGCACCCCCAATTGAAAACCGCTGTTCTAGACAATCCTATTACTATATCAAATTCTAG
Organism: Diplosoma virens; assembly: GCA_963680785.1. NCBI lineage: Eukaryota > Metazoa > Chordata > Ascidiacea > Aplousobranchia > Didemnidae > Diplosoma > Diplosoma virens. Next base: position 43,011,272 of record OY796882.1, on the reverse strand, counting down.
ACAATTCTAGACAATCCTACGACACAATTGTCTTAATATATGTTCTCAGCCTTTTTTGCACCAATTAAGCCATTGCTTATCAGCCAAGGTACTGTAGCACTTTCATTTTATTTTATTCATTTTGAAATATTTAAAATTTAAATTTCAATGTTCTAGATAAGGCCTTCTCAAACTGTGGGTCGCGTGAAAATTTTGGGGTCGCGAAACAAATTGGCTTTTGTGCTTTGTGCGCGACTTTGAGAATCCCAGGAGTTCCGCGAAACTTTTTGAAAAAATTAGTCTAGCGATGTCCAACCGGTGGAGGTCATTGCAAATGTAATCGACAAATCAGACAATTTATGGACAAAAATCGACAAATCGGAGGTTGATTTCAAGTGAAGACCTTTTTTCGACAACACTTAAATTTGGGGACGAAAATCAGGAAATCTCGTCTAAACGCCTCATGAATTTCGAAAAAGCCCCAAAATTTGCCGCAATTTTAAAATTGGGTCGCAGAACAAAAAAGTTTGAGAAGCTCTGTTCTAGATCAGTGGTTCCCAACCTTTTCAAATTTTCTTCCAAATTTTTTTGCCGGTCCGCTAAGTATTTTCCTTTCTGCCAAGCTAATTTTAATACGGAATCGCAGGCATTGTAAAGTTGTTACTTTCTGTTAAACTCATTTTACGCTTGACCGATTCACAGCAGTAAATTGGCGTGTGTCGCCTTCCTTCATAATTGTTTTTAACAATAAAGGTTTACCTTCCGACGACCTAAGTTTAGGGCCGCTTACGATTGTTTCATAATAAACTACGTCTAGCCTTCAAAAAGTTTTAATACAAAGCCATTCTTCACTTTTACGGTGTGCTATAGCTAGTCTTGTTAAAATGCAGAAAGATTACTATGAAATCAAAAAAGCAACAACGTATTATAGTGTATTTTAACAAAGAAGTAAGACTTTTGAAACAGTTAATTGTCAAAATGGAAAGAAAGCAAGTATTAGTAGACCTACTGCAAATATAGGGCAAACTACAAAAAGAGATACTCAGATAAATTAAGTGTCACAGAAGAAAGTAAGAAACGAAAAGGGGAATTCGTCAAAGACGACAAAAAACAGTTATGAACTTGGTTTCATTATGCACTTGCCCCGGCTTTTATGTTTGGTGTGTCCCCAAATTTTCTCAAATGACGCTACGAAACCTTTCAAACTTCTTTGTGACTTTCCTTGAAAGACAATAAACAGAACTACATGTTCCAAAAAACTTTTTTGATGCTTCGCTTGCCTCGCATATTGGCAGCAAAACAGCAGCAAATTTCACATTAACATTGACTTTTCATATAAATAAATTGACATTTTGTTAGTTTGAGTTCATTTAATTGCCACTTTGTTGCAAATTTTGGTCTTAAATACGTAGCCTAAGCCAAAATCTTAAATCATATTACGCAACGACAATTTTGGCTTATAAAGTTTTTAAGTACCCATTAGTTCTATTCATTGTAGGCTGTAATCTTTTGCTGCCGGTCCATGAATTTTTTTAAAAACTTGCCGGTTTGCTGTAGTAGAAAGGTTGGGAACCACTGTTCTAAATAATCCTATCACTTATAACCAGGGTTGTGGAGTTGGAGGAATTTTTTCCGACTCTAACTGCAAATACACCCATTCAAAATTTGCCAACTCCAACTCCAGAACATCTAAAAAACGACTTCAAGTCCAGTATGTTCGAAAAAACAACTTCAACTTCACCCTAAATGTGTGACTCTGACGACTCCTACTTTGAAACGATGAAGGCCTAATTTAACATAAAACAGAGCCTCCAATAACAAAAACAACTCTGACTCTAGCACACCAACTGCAATACACCTAAAAACAATTCCTACTCCAGACTCCCTTACGTTTTAAATAGTGACTCAGACTCTGCCAAATCTTACAAACTACTCTGACTCCTCCCTAAAACATACAACTCCGGCGACTTTCACTCCACAACCCTGCTTATCACCGTCTTAATGTATGTTCTCAGCTTTTTTCCATCAATCAGGCCATTGATTATTAGCCAAGGTTCTGCAGTACTTTCATGTGGGAACAGTTTAAGTTTAATTTTGTTTCAAACGTTCAGGACTTTTATAAATTTTAGTTCAAGTTAAAATAGCTAAAAATTGCATTTAAGGAGAAATATTTGCTTTTACCTAGTTTTAAGATGCTGCATGTAGAAAAGGTTTAAAATTATCCAAGTTATGTAACTAGTTGTTGAAAATTTTGAACGCAATACTTTTGAAAGTAGAATATAATTTACAGTGTTTTTCGATCTATTTTGTCTCCTTTGCAATCAATTTCGTCTTTGTCCCGATCAATTTCGCTTTGTCTCAATCAATTTCGTCTTTGTCTCAAATAATAATTTTTAAAAAAAAATTTTATAATTTAACCCGAGAATTTTTTTTTTAATTTTTTTAATAACAGATTTTATAATAACTAACCCGATAGGGTCTATATACGTATATCGCAGATAATTACATGTATATAGACTAGGGTGTTTCATTTTTTCACCACTTTTGAATTTCAAAATGCCTGGGGTCCCTACCGGTGGTATTTTGGGTAAAAAGTTTACAACCCAAATTTTTTTCAATTATGACGTCATATTGATTCACGACGTTTGTAATTTCGAGGGTCCGATTTTTCGCGATTTGACCGTACCTCCCCAACCGCTTATTGTAGATCGACAAAATTGGTGTCAAAATGCGCAGAATAGTCGGTTTCCTATACCCGATCTAAAGAAAACTTTTGTCTATCTCCTTTAGAAAAAAGGTTATTTTAAAAAAACTAAATTTTGTCATCTTAAAGCAAAATTTTGAATGGTATATGTGCTGTTCTAAGTTATGTTTAAGCTCGTCATAAAAAAAGCATATTTTTCTACTGCCTATCAAAGCATATTGTCTACTACATCTAACTTGCTTGAATAGCATAAATTTACAATTTACACACACAAAACAACCAGCACAACTAGCAAGCTTTTAGTGTTACTCGAAATTCACTAATTTCCATATTACACAAATGAGCACGCAAACGCAAATCAGAATGGAAGTTAAGTTGGCTGATCTCGGATTTTTTGTTGATCAGTTCTTTCTATCTTCCAATTCTTCGTTCGGTCGAGCGATCGTGGTTATCAATCGACTTCCAAAAAGACGGTTGAACAGGAGTCATTGATATACGAGGGTCAGTCAATAAGTAATGAGACTTTTTTAATAACTCAAGTTTGCAATGACTGGTAATCAAAAAATGCTTTTTTATTTTTCAACATAGTCTCCCTCCTTTGCAACACACTTGTTCCATCTTGATATTAGATTGTCTATTCCTTTGGCATAGAATTCCGTGGACTGGGTCCTTAGCCAGTTGCTCACAGCAGCCTTCACTTCTTCATCAGTCTGGAAGTGAATTCCCCTCATACTCTCTTTGAGTGGGCCGAAGAGGTGAAAATCAGATGGTGCAAGGTCTGGGCTGTAGGGTGGGTGTGTTAGAAGTTTCCAGCCTAAATCTTCAATTTTGGCTAGGGTTCTTGCTGCTGTGTGGGGCCTTGCATTATCCTGAAGGAGAATCACACCTCTTGATTGAAGTCCTCTCCGTTTGTTCTTAATGTCTTTTTTCACTTGAGTTAGCAGCTCACAGTAGTTCTCTGAGTTCACAGTATTGCCCCTTTCCAAGAAACTGATAGTGATCGGCCCATTTCTGTCCCAGAACACAGTGAGCATGACTTTCCTTAAACTTTTCTGAGATTTGAATTTTTTCTTCACTGGGGAAGAAACATGCTTCCACTCCATTGATCGTCGTTTCGATTCAGGTTCATAATGAAAGACCCAGGTCTCATCAGTTGTCACTATTCTCGATAGAAATACATCTCCCTCCTTTCTGTATCTGCGTAGTGATGCTCTGGAAGCCATCAGGCGCTGCATTTTGTGATCATCCGTTAACATCTTTGGAACCCAGCGACAGCTGACTTTTGAAAAACGCAGCTTCTCACGCACAATTGCGTACACTGTGCCATGGGAGATGTCCAAGTTTGTAGCAATTTCACCTAAAGTGACCCTTCTATCAGATTTGATCAGGTCTTCAACTGCCTGTACTGCTTCTGGGGTAGAGACATCCACAGGTCTTCCACTTCTCAGATCATCAGTAATGCTTTCGCGTCCATCTTTGAATGCTTGCACCCATTTGTAGAAGTTTGCTCTAGACATACAGGAAGGACCATATTGTCTTTGCATTCTAGACAGAATCTCACATGATTTTACACTCTCTGCCAACAGAAATCTGATGACTCCTCTTTGTTCCAAGCATGAGCTGTTTCCTAGTCTAGTAGTCATTTCAATTTATCGTCACACCTACAGTAATCTGAAAATAAACAAGTTTTGTTGTAAATAAGATGACAACTCCATTCATAATCATCACATAAAATTTCAGTTGCATAACTCCAAGAACACCAAAGTAATTGAGAAAGTCTCATTACTTATTGACTGACCCTCGTATATGGGCCTTGTGAAGAAATGCTTTAAACGAATTTTTCGGTTTTGAAGGAGTGATCGCATGTCTACTTCTTCAGTGAAAGACTTTGAACTTTTAACTGTTTTAGCAGTGTATGGTGCAACTTTGGCATGCACACTTAAAGCAATATTTTTCCAAGAAAGCCATTACGACGCATGAGCCGAAAAATATTTAATAACAACATCAGTGATATTTGAGTCGATTTCAACGAAACAGCTAAGCAGATCGCGGTAAAATATTAAGGACCCTCTGGAGCTTTGGGGTTTAAATGTATCATCAGAAATGATGGTACATAAACACAAACGATGTATGAAACTATCTTCTGAAACTTGTTTTTTTGAGTATCAGTGAGATTTTTTGAGTTAAAAATAAACATTCTCATATAACCATTTGCAATAGTAATCCATGGAGAATGGCAAATTTGTTCTTGCTTATAAAAAAGTAGGTTCTTTAAATTTTGTGGAATATCGGTGATGATATAGCATGCCAAGACTAGCATATATAGCTGATCATTTCTAAAACTGTGTTCTACTTTATTGCTCTTTTGTTGAGAAAACCACTCAAGCTTGGCTTTCAAGAGCACAATATCAATTCTGGTTACCGGAACGTCCAACTGATCCCTTGGTATTAACGTTACATAATTTGGCTTGTCTAACGCTGATATTCTGTTCAACAAAGGTCCATCTTGCATTGCTCCAGGACCTTTTCTTTCGCCATCAACATAGCAGATTACATGGGCAAGATAAATTTCATTTGTGTGGAACAAGCATTCCAGAGTATAGATATCATAACCAATTAGCTACCTCGCAGCTGCACACTAACTTTTTGTTGTTAATCAACAGGTTTTCGGGAGTTGAGCACTTGCACATGCATATATCAAATAACCTATGTAACCACTCCTCATCCACTTTATTACCTCCATGCTTCATTTCTTTCTTAAAGCGCTATATCTATCTATTAAATCTTTCAACTTTGCTTCTATCCTCTGTTTGTTAAGTACAGGAAGACTAGCTTTTGTTCATATACTTCATACGTCTAACAACAGTTGATCTTTTACATCTTTGTAATAGGGTAGTTTGTTAAAATACTTCAGATTAGTTACAGTTAACTGATTTCTCAAGTAAAAGTAATGTCCAACTACATTGGAATTAAGAGGGAGCATGTTTTTCTCAAGCTCTTAAAAGATTTGCATCGACTTGGTAATAGGCCTCAAAGCCATGGCTAAACAACTGAAACCTGTTCTTTTTTTTGGACAAATTTATAAAATAACCTCAGTTTAAGACAGCTTGTAGGCTTTGCTACGCAATAAAAGAGGAAAAAACAGAAAAATTTTCCACTGGAATGCTCCAGCACGATGAAAATAGGTGCAAATTTAGTTTTTTGAAATAACTTTTTTTCTGAAGGAGATAGACAAAAGGGGAGATACGGTCACATCGCGAAAAATCGGCCCCTCGAAATTGCAAACGTCGTGGACCACCTCGATATGACGTCATAATTGAAGAAAATTTTGGGTGTAAACTTTTTACCCAAAATACCACCGGTAGGAACCCCAGGCATTTTGAAATTCAAAAAATGAAACACCCTAATATAGACTATATATGATCAAATATATAGATAATATAGGATCTCTGTTAGGTCACCATAATATTAGGTTTCCATAATTAGGTCTCCATGATATATAAATATAGTCTCCATAAATAGGTTTCTATAATAATGTTTCCATAATATTAGGTCTCCAAAATTAGGTCTCCAAAATGTAGTTTCAATAATAGATATTAGGTCTCCATGATATAGTCCCCATAATATTGCATCTCCATATAGGTTCTCCGATAGGTCTATATAACTATCTATATATACTTTATGAAGACTATATTACAGAAACCTAATTATGGATACTATAGATTATGGAGACCTAATAATGGAGACCCCATATTATCTACGATATATGTATATAGACCCTATCGGGTTAGTTATTATAAAATCTGTTATTAAAAAAATTTTTTTTAAAAATTATCGGGTTAAATTATAAAGTTATTTTTTAAAAATTATTATTTGAGACAAAGACGAAATTGATCGTGACAAAGACGAAATTGATTGCAAAGGAGACGAAATAGATCGAAAAACACTGTACACCTGCCCAGAAAAACAAGTTTATCTATTTAACTCACTTTTAAGTCACTATTCGAGCCGATTTTTTTTGAAAGTGTTTTCACAGGGTCAAATTTCTCTTCTTTGATTTGCTGAAAAAAAAAGATACTATTAGTGAATGGCTTAAAAAGAAAATAAATTAAATTTATCAAATTAAACAATTCAGTTTGAATAAATGATATTGCAGCATTTTCAAATGCATTATAAACAATATCATTATGAAAACGCCATATTGCAACCTTAAGCCAATGCTAACAACTTATCATCATTATTTCTATATCATTGTGCGATCGATGATTCATGATATATGTACACCCAAAAACAAAATTGCTGATGTAAAAAAATATTAAGATTTAATAAAATAAGGAAAGACAATGTGCAAATCTAACATGTTAATGATACCAAAGCTACCTCAAGATAATATAACAAAGGAACATAACAAATCAACAAAATATGCCTTAAAAGTGCATATAATTATTTATATAATTAAGATAGCTTTGAAAAGCGTGTTTATTCCTTGAAGACTTTCATCTGACACTCATTGGGAGAAATCGTCAGAATGAACTGAGAGCAATCCAATCGTGGTTATACAGGCAAGGAGAATGAGTCTGATTGGTTAAAAAAGGCAGCCAATCAGGAAGAAGGAAAGAAAACGTTTCTTTTCTATACCTAATTGGCTTTTTTTCTTTTTTTTTCTATTCCTGATTGGCTGCCTTTTTTAACCAATCAGACTCATTCTCCTTGCCTATATAACCACAATCAGATTGCTCTCAGTTCATTCTGATGATTTTGCCCAATGAGTGTCAGATGAAAAGTCTTCAAAGAATGAACATGCTTTTCAAAGCTACATTAAAGTTTTTTATTGCTAATCGACTCTTTATATAATTGATAATTAATAAAATGCTGTAAAATAAATGGCATGATTTCAAATTGTGTATTTTTTTGCAATCAGTTAGTCTATACAGATGCACTGTAGAACCATTAGCAGAGCAACCTCACTTTTGTTTTACCATCCAGTAAGCTTTGCCATAAAAACAAACCTCAGGAGAAACTTTTGAAACACTCATTCATAGGTATCGTCGTCGTCGTTTGAAGGGTATCCACTCCAGGTCAGACACAAACAGGACTGGGGCCGAGGGTTTATCCTTTTACTACCCCAGACTGCTGCACTGCCTGGGTCAAATGCTGGCAGTGATGTCATTAAGCCAGCATCGAGTTTCGTCATCCAAAACTGTCAGACCTCATGCTCCATGTGGTGCCCGATGTATAGGGCACGCTGTTAGTACATGGTCTGCGGTTTGCTCAGAAGCGCCGCACTCGCAATTCGGTGAAGGAGCGAGACCCCATTTGTCCATTCAGAGGTGCGGATGCCAAGTCTGGCAAGGTTGTCCAAAAGATTCCGCGCACCTGGCACAAACGGGCGTCTGGATCTTAGTCTCACTTGGCGAGTATCTGAGGACCCACTTAATAGACCATGCAAGATATGATCGGGGTCCAGAGATCCACGGTAAGCCAAGGAGAGTGTCGCTCCCATTTGGCAAAGCTCAGCTGGCTGGATGCCTGAGAGTATAGGTAGGTGGTTTGTTGGAGTGGGACGCAGGCATCCAGTAACTATGCACAAGGCATCATTCAAGACACTGTATGAAAATTAGGTATGAAAATAAATCAAGAAATCAGCTGCTAATTATTCAGAGGAATAGTGCCAGACTATCCTTCAACTGAATTAAGACAGTCATCAGAAAAAGCTAAGTAGGAACTTTCGGAAATTTAAAATTTTAAGCAAAAATTTATTTTCCAAATTCAAATAAAAGTAGTGAATATCAAAAGTACCGGCATTGTTATAGAAGAACCAATCAGAAATCAGTACTAACCAATCAGAAATCAGTACTAAATTTTCTGGGCATAAATCCCATTTGCATTTCATCAATCTCAACTTGCTTCCTCAAATGCTTTCCAAAAATTCTTTATACAACATTCATCTTGTGTTCCAAAAATTTCACATTTCTGTAGCTGCTGCAGCACTTAAAATCTCTCTTTTAAAGAGATAAAATTTCACTCATTCTCCAGCTGTGTGGCATTTCTTTTTCATGTAACAAACAACTTGCCATGTCCTTTAATCTTTCACACTTTCTTCTCCACATAGTTTAATATAAGAAGTTACTTCACTTGGACCTCCTGCCTTTCCTGCTTTCATACTGCAGTGCTTCCACCACATCATTCTCAGTGACATTTTGAGAAGGCCTATCATTTTTGTCTGCACCAAGTATTCCACTTCACTCATTTTTAAGTAATTCATCCTTGTACTCATTCCACACTTGCATCTTATCTTTTAAATCTATCTTTAAATTGTTACCTTTCTACAAATGCATGGTATTCCAACAATGTCCTTTCTTTTCAATTATATGCCTATTTTCTTTTTCTTTGACTCCTTTCACAACTCTTTTAGTTTCTTTTTTCTTTACCCTATCTAGCTTCTTTAAAACATCACTTCTGTTCTTTTTCCACTTTTTGTACAGTAATTTTTTTCTTTAACTAGTTCTGCAATATGTTCATTCCACCACCAATTTGCCTTCCATGCTTTGACCCTTGAAAACATCACACATTTTAGTAACCACTTTAATGATTTCTTTACTCCACCCCTCCCAAGTACAGTCTTTGCATTTTACCTTACAGTATTCAATTGCCTTTCTTATTTTTTTGTCTTTCAAACACCACAATGCTACTTGTCTAGCAGCCTTTTTTTTTATATTCTCTTGTTTCCATACCATGTCAGCAACAAGCAACTGGTTGCAGGAACATTCTTCACTAGATATTAGTTTCATATCTTCAATTGAAGTCAAAGCCTTTTTCTTCACTAAAATGCAATCCAGTGCAGTAGCATTGCATAGTTGCCAGTCTAAGCTTTGCCATCTCTTTCAGGCTTCCGTATCAGTTCTCTGGTCTTCTCCAGACATCATCATTCTAATGGTCCTATTTCCCCAACATACTATGCTTCTTACTAGTAGGGTCCCAGGGTAATATGGCAAAAAAACAATAACTTATTTTTAAACATTTAATACCTGCATTTCATTGAACTAATAGCAGTCTTATGACCAGATGCCCCTCATGATGCCCACCCTCCCCTTTTCACAAATAGGCTTGCAACCATCAGTCACTCACAAACATTGCATGTTGACAAAAAATTTTATATAGTTGCTCATGATATAAAAACAAAGAGCCTATCCTAAAAATAATAATCAAATAAATATGTGGAGCTCAAACACCAGGATTCTATAAACAAAAATATTTGATATTGTTACTTTCACACATAGACAAAATACCAGTAAAAAAAACAAGTACCTGACATTTTTGACCCATAGCTAAAGATGAATTATATTTGGGATTTTCAAATTTATTGGAAAGAATAGGAGTTTTTTCTTTATTGAGGTATTGAATTGAATGCTGATGTTTGTGCAAGCCAGATTTTTTCTTCAAGAAACTGGACTTTTTTTTGTTATCTTCAGAAATTTGATCACCTTTCTGTGTTTGCTCTGAAGTAAGTTTATCTATCTTAGCTTGAATAGGATTATTTTTTCTATGACCTAATGAACATCTTGATGCAGATATTTTTATGTCTGAATCATTTTTCATCGGTTTTACCACAGTTCCTGATGATTTTTTTTGGGTTATTCTTTTTCCTTTCATGTCAAAAATTTTTGAAAAACTTTTTTGAGAATTAACACTTGTTGAGCTCAATGTACCAGTACTACTGGTTGAATCAAAATTAAGGTGCGAGTCTGCAGTAATATCACCTAAAGGATTTCGCTGGGTGTACAATGCTGCCTTAACAGTAAAATCAGAAATATCTTCAGTTGTTTGTGATGATACATCTTCAAATTCTGTACTTAATGTAGAGCTTTCATTAAAGACATTTTGTGAATTTGGAGAAAAAGATTCTGTTAAATTTTCTTCACTAGAATCAGGGATGTTAAATCTAACTTTATTCTTTGCCACATTTGGATTGCTAGATTTTTTAAGATTTTTTAAAACAGATGGAAATTTTTCGGGAGTGACAAATAAATCAGGGTCAGGAATTACAGACATCTGGTTTTCAATATTACCAGAAGCTTCATTTTTTTCGTTTAATTTTAAAAGACTTTTTTTTTCTGGTGTAATAAATAGCACAGGATCTGGTTCAACAGCAGTAATTTTAGTAGGAATAAAATCAAGTTCATTGCTTTTTTTAGATAAATCATCTTTCATGTTGTTTGCAGTATCAGCATTGTCATTTTTTGAGAAAGCCATTTATAAAATGCACCCAATTTTAATAAACATAAAAATATACTCACTGAATATAAAAAACTACAAGTTAAACATTTTAAATCAGTTTTTGTTATAAAATCTAAAAACAAAAGCATATAAACCTGAATCAATAAAAAATCTTAAAGAAAAATTGTTTCAATATCTGAGTTAAAATGCTTAACAACGGTTCATACAAAGGTGGCTGAATGCAAGTGATTGTTGTAGGTCAGTAGTCTTAAATAAATGACTCAGAAGAACATTTTGCATGTCATAACATATTTTAAAATTTAAAAATAATAAACTATAGTCAATCACAGACATACTTTTTGAAAATTCTTTTTTCTATGTCACAGCTCAACATAAAGTTAATAACATGCCCCATTAAAAAAGTTTAAAGCTGTTTACTGTTTTTAATATTTGTTTTTTTGTATGCAACCAAAATTTGAATTTCATTTTTTGATATTACTCCAGCCACAATTGTTAATTAGTCTTGTTCACATTGCATGTTCAGTTGTTTTAGGCAAATTTTATCCAGCATCATTGAAAAATATATTTTTAATTGCATATTTGTAAGTTAAAACAAATTATTTTTACTTGAGTTATTGATTTGTAAAGTGTTAATCATGACATCATCATCCTTTCTGATTAACCTAGGTCAGGCCTGCACATTATACTGTCTGCAGGCCAAATTCAGCTTAATCAATACTCCAATGTGTCCTTTCAATAAAAAAATGATAATTTTTTGATCAGTAAAATACTTGTGAAATGTGTGATCATAAAAACACAAATTTACACACAGATGGCAATGATATCACAAATCTCAAGTAATGATGGCAATGACATCACAATAACAAAAGTTGATGTGTTGGGTATATGGCTTTACATATGTTTTTTAGTGTAGGGTGTTCCATAAAATGCACTGAATTTGAAATTTTATTTAGGAAAACAATAATAACATAAATGGTTACATATGGCATACTTACAAACAGTAAGTTCTCCCATTTATGTATGAAACACAATGTCTGTCTCATATCAACCTGCAATAGGTCTGCATGCATCTATGCCTTCTTCAAAATTACTGATAACTTTTTAACATATCTGTGGTCTGATGTCTCCAATCACATGCTTGATTGCAGCTTGGAGTTAAAGAATCCTGCATGGTTTGTTGGCATATACCTTGGACTTCACAAACCCCACAAGAAGAAATCACAAGGGATAAGATTGCAAGATCTTGGTGGCCATTCCTTGTCGCCAAGCAAGGATATCACTCATTCTGGAAATTTTTTGTCAAGTAATGCAAGCGTTTCATGTGAGGTGTGGCAGGTTGCTCCATCCTGCTGTAACCAGAAGCTGTCAATCTCCAATTCTTTCAAGTTTGGCCACAACTGAGTGGATATCATGTCTCAGTATCATTCTCCATTAACAGTAACTGCAGTCCCCTCATTAGTTTCACCAAAAAACAATTTGATCACTCCACCTGCCCAGAAACCACACCACACAGTCATTATCAATAGATGTATTTTACACTCTTGCATTATTTGAAGGTTTTCATTTCTTCAAATCTGGCAATTTTGTTTGTTGAGTGGGCCTTATCATTGATAATTGTGCTTTACAAAATTGTTATCAACAGCAAGTCTTTCCAAAACCCAGACACCAAATCACTTTTGCCTGCCATGATCAGCTGGCTTAAGATTCACATAAGTTGAATTTGTATGCATGCATATGGAGATCTTTATGCAAAATACAATGCAATGAAGAGGCCATGATATCCAACTGCTGCAAATTGATTTTCCTGGACTTGCAATCACACCATCTTGCAGTTCCTCAGTTCAATGAGAACATTTTTGCCCAGGTGATTTCATTGTTAAAATTGAACCAGTTGTTAATGTTTCAAACTTTGTGACTAGTCTGCATACAGTAGACTTGAAGGAAGCTTCATTTCTGCTAAAAATTGTTTGGAGTTTTCACACAGCTTGCATCATCATTCTCCATTTTGGTAAAATGTCTTAACAATAAGAACACATTGCACAGTTGAAAACTGCTGCATATCACAATATTCTAAGCAACAAATACTAAGCAAGTACCAGTATTCTGCAAATAATTCAATTTTACATAAAGTATTTCACAAATTAAAATAAAATACAGCTAATCAAAGTGAAAACACTTTGCAAAAATGATGAATGTATGCCCTTAATCTTTAACACACAAAGCGTTTGCTGTTCAGCATACTTTATGGAATACCCTTTATATTTGTTAATGCAGCCCACGAAAAAAGGTTATTGTTTTTTGCCCCTTGTACTGTTTTGAGTTTTGCAAGCCTTACCTAAACGCTCATTCTAACGTGGTATTCATGAAGTCACAAATATTGCAAAGCTACAGAAACTTCAAACATAGCATCCATTGCTTGAACTATAAACAGCAGTCAAATTAATTGTTAGATAGGCAATCAACCAGACTGGTCCTAAAAAATGTGCCTTTTAATGTCGCCAAACATAATAATACACCTGTAATAATGAATAGAAAATCTATTAAGTTTTTTCTGAATTGCAAAAATATGCTAAAAAAAAAAAAATTTATTAGTTTTGATAAACATTATAAGTGTTTGTGACAGAAATGACAACACAACTGCCAGTAAAAAATTAAATATTTTAATTAAATTTTTCAGGGTCCCAGAACTTACTCATGCTTTCTTAATGATTAAGAATCATTTAATGCATTTTTCAATAATTTTGGAGAGTAATTTTTCCTGTAGTTAAATTGCTAAAAAACCCATAAAGTGTAAGTTGAACATTTTATGCTATAAACAATCAATTTAAGACAGAAGATTGCTGAATATGTAACTTATTACTACATAGATTACTGTTTTGAAAAAAAATTTTAAATCATGGATCTTTCTTGACAATAAGTTATTCATATGTTACATATTATGGTTACATATTCTTCATAGTTTGATTATAAAGGATATGTAACACTTAAACAATTAAAAATTAGGTGAAATTGTAGTTGACCCATTATTATAATAGTATTATATTAGTGATAATAATAATTTCTTATAATAACAATACCAATAAAAGCAATTTAAGATTAACCTTTGGTAATTAAAAAGTTTTTACATATTAAGCTTCAAGAAATTACTATTACTAGGTTTAATCCCTAATTTTTTTAATAGATTGTTTTTAGTAAAATTGTCAGTGTTAACATAGAATTGTAAATTATTTTAACTTGAAAATTGACAAAAATTAGTGATATTGAAATTTTTTTACAGTTTTTTTAAAGGAAGTTATTTAATGCAAATGTGCATCATAAAATTTTTATATGTCTAAATCGTAACTTATTGATTAGCATTTAAATGTAACACTAAAAATGATCTCTTGAATATTTAACAAAACCTCAAAGTTTTAGCAAAAACACCAATAGTAATCCTTTTCTAATCATGTCTTCTATAAACTACAAGTTTTAAAACTGGTTTACAAATTTGAAAAGTTAAAATACAAATGATTGCTAAACAAAACTTTAAGTACAAAAGATAGCTTAATAGATTAAGAATTAAAATGGAGTAAACAAGTGAATATTAATTAAAAATTATTTTCAGCTAAAAGCAGCAATTCTACTGTGATTAATTAATTGATGTACTTTAATTGTATAAATAATAGAAGCCTTAACCAATTTTTTTAACCTTACATTTCTCATGAGGTCAATTGGTGATAAAAACAGACGTAGCTTACATTAGCAAATAGAGCACATTGTTACAGCAAACACTCAGCCTAAGTTCTATCTGTGTCAGATATAAGGCAGATACCCTTCCATAAAATGACAACAATTTGATGGGTCTTTTCTAGATGTCACCCTAAGCGATTTTTTTGGTGAAACTAATTCAGAATCCCCTTACAGCACCAGGATGGAATAAAAAAGTAACTAAGAGAAAAAGGATCTCTTTACAAGGGGATGCGGGTTAGTTTCACAAATCTAAATCACTAACAGTCACTTCTTCAAAAGATCTGATTTGCAGTTGGCAGTATGGTTGAGTGGTGAAAGCACCATGCTAATAATTGACATGGTCTTGGTTCAAAACCCATTCACTTCATTATGTTGTGTCCTTGGGAAAGACATTTTATGGCACTTTCCCTGCTTGGTAGTCTTGGCAAGCAGTTCTAAATTTCAGTCATATCTCTATTAAATTACAAGCTGGCAGCAATATCTTGGCATCTCCGGAAGCAGGTTGGGGTAATTGCTTACCCTATGTATTAGCACCTCCATCACTTTCCTGTGAGTCAGGAGGATAAATATAGAGATAAAATAAACATAAATAAATAAGATTTGACTACCTTCACTGCTTCATTAAAAGATTAGTGCTTTTAAGCAGGGATTAATATTTTTTCCTTTTTAATTATTGCAATGGTTGAGTTTTTAAATTCTTTTTCTCTTGAAAATGTGCTACATTTGTTTTTGTCCATTTACTGATATAATTAGGCCCTGAGATACCGCTATGTAATCAAAGACCACTACTTCCTGACAATGAGCTAAAAAATTATCTTCTTAGGTTGGATAGAAAGTCTTGTCACATTTTTTGCCATGGTATTTTCAGTCTATATATTTTGGATTTGTTTAATCAATATTTATTGTCATTATATTAATGTTTTAATATTCTATTTTAGATTAATTTAATAGCATTTTCTTGACTTTTACAATTAAATTACCCTTTTAAAATGGGTTTTGACCAGATGCATATTAGACATGGCATTTTATATGAATTTAAAAAAGGATCAAAAGCATTCCAAGCAGCAACAAATATTTGATCTGTCTATAAAAACAAAGCCCCGAGTATCCAAACTTGTCAATGATGGTTCAAACAACTTGAATCAGGAAACTTTACCCTCGAAAACTCCCTTTAATCAAGAAGACCAAGTTCTGTCCCTCTTAAGGTTTTAAAGGCTGTGGTTGAAGAAAATTCCAAACAAACTGCCAGGGTATTGGCTAAGCAGTTCAGTACTTGTCACAGGACTATCATAACACAGCTAAACAAGCTTGGAAAGGTCTCAAAAAGAGCTGATTGAAGGGAGTCTTCAAGGGTAAAGTTTCCTGATTCAAGTTGTTTGAACCATCGTTGACAAGTTTGGATACTCGGGGCCTCGTTTTTATAGACAGATCAAATATTTGTTGCTGCTTGGGATGCTTTTGATCCTTTTTTAAATTCATATAAAATGCCATGTCTAATATGCATCTGGTCAAAACCCATTTTAAAAGGGTAATTTAATTGTAAAAGTCAAGAAAATGCTATTAAATTAATCTGAAATAGAATATTAAAACATTAATATAATGACAATAAATATTGATTAAACAAATCCAAAATATATAGACTGAAAATGCCATGGCAAAAAATGCGACAAGACTTTCTATCCAACCTAATAGATTTCCTTAAAAGCTTTTTTAAAAATTAAAAATAATGCAAAATTAGCTTTTCAAATTCAGAAGTTTTTCTTAAATGTTACAACGTGGATACGTTTATTTCATACGAAAAAATATTGACAGGCAATTTGATCTTAAAAAATTTTTTATTTCTCTCCAATCAAAATCAAAATTTTAAACCGATAACGATCAGCTGTGCCACGCTGCCACCAGCAATCAATAAAAAAATATTTTTTCCCTTAGATTCCGATATAAAAAGTAAAAGCAAAAACATGAAACAAATTTATCGGCAGCGTGGTCGAGTGGTTAAAAACGTGATTATGATCAACATGGCTTCGGTTCAAAACGGTCAAGTCTAATTCGAAGAAAAACCGATTGAAGTGAGAGTTAGTTTTAGAGAGAAACAGAGTCAGTTTCAATAGAGAAATTAGTTGGTTGAAATAAAACTAAGTTCTTCTCAAGCACCTTAACAAATTTTTAAAAAATCAAAAAATTTTGGGGCCGATTTGGGCTTGCGAGTACAATTTTCGCGGCGTTTTTTTCTTTTTATCTCTTAAACCAACTAGTTTTGTTTCTTTTTTACTCTCATTCCAATCGGTTTTTTTTGGAATAAGACTCGACCGTTCAAAACCTATTTCTGCCATTCTGTTGTTTTCTTGCTAAAGACACTTTACGGTGCTTTCCTCTGCTTGGCGGTCTTGGCAAGCAGTTTTAAATTTCAGTCATATCTTTAAAAATTAAAAAAATCAAAATGAAGTTTCAACCAGACAGCAATAACTTGGCATTTCCGAAAGTAGCAAGATAGAACTAGATAGAACTAGATAGGAAACCCGTATTAAGCGTTTTTTTTTAACCTGAACCGAAGCTGACACCGTAAAAATAAATTTTTCCAAACCTGAACCGGAACTTTGTTTTAAACAGCTCCGGTTCAACGCTCCGATTTTAATTTTTGATTTATTTATATAGGCCTGGATGAATAGCAATTTTGTATTTGAAGTTGCCGCAATTGGTTAGATCACTTGTTCTAACGGTAAACGGCGCTGAAGTTGCCGATTACCGCAAAGTGAAGTGTCGATCAACGCGCTTCCGGCTTCGACAAATTAAAAGAAAATAATAACCAAGGAAAATAATTTAATTGAAAACTAGTAATAACTGAAACGTTGAAACGTGGAAATGAAAGCGAAAACGAAAGCGGAAACGAAAGCGGAAACGGTAATCTGTAAATAAATAAAAACGAATTAAAAATTAAACACAAAAAGAAAACGCATAGGTGTCTTACCGAGCAGTTCACTTCGGTGCTGACTCACGGGAAAAACGGGAATTATCTTAAAATGCACGCTAAGTCTACTCAGACTTCAACCAGCTGCCCACAAACACTGCAGCTGGTTGCCTCACAAATTGAGTAAGTGTGAACAAACGCAAAAAAGCCAGATCTAAAATAAACGCGCTGCAGACACAACTATGCTTCAAGGTGAGATTAATTAAAAATAAAGCGTAAAACAAAAAAGGCGCTGGCAGCGAGTGCTCGCGCAAATAATGATTAGAAACTCAAGAGAAATAAAATAAAACACGTGCGTTGGTAACTTTCTACACTCCCAACACCCGAGAAATTAAAAAAGAAAAAAAAAAAAAAAAAATTACCAACGCTGCACACAACATAAATAACATTAACGGAAACATTTAAACTTTATTTTGCGGTAATTGCGGGATCACCAGAGTCCTTCCGCGGCATAACATCAAGATTCGCGGGAACCACCAAGCACAGTTTATGAACGGGCCGCCGTACTTCAGAACCACGCGTTTTTACTGCGACTTGGCGCACCAAGCCTTGTTCGTCGGGGAACAGCTTTACAACTTTGCCAAGACGCCATTGCGAACGAGGAATCGAATCGTCCACGAGTAGAACAACATCGTCTTTTTGAAAATTGGTCTTCTTCTTAAACCATTTTTGGCGGGCGATTATTGTCTTTAAATATTCTCGAGACCATCTTCTCCAAAATTGGTCAGCTAGATATTGTACTTGTTTCCAACGTCTTTTGGGACAACAGTTCTCATCAAAAGGAAGTGAAGGGGGGAAGTTGCCAGTAGGACACAATTTGAAAAGATGATTAGGCGTCAATGGCTCCGAACCATCTGCATCAGTTGTGATTGGAGTTAGAGGGCGAGAGTTTAAAATAGACTCTGCTTCCAATAAAAAGGTGTGAAGTTGATCGTCATCGAGAGTTCGTTCCGTCATCAATGAAGTTAAAATTTGTCTGACTGACCGAATCATTCTCTCCCAAGCACCACCCATGTGGCTGGCATTTGGAGATTGAAAGTTCATTGAATTTCTTTTTGAAGGAGAAAATCTTCAATCTGGTGCTGATTCCACTGGCGCAGGGCTTCACGAAGGGTCTTCTCGGCGGAAACGAAATTGGTTCCGTTGTCGGAGAAGAAGTGCAGAACGGGACCTCTTCTTGATAGGAAACGATGTAAGGCGTTGATGAAGGCGTCGGTTGTCAGATCCATCGCGACTTCAATATAAATTGCTCTAGAAGTTAAACAAGTAAAAAGGCAACCATATCTTTTTACTTGAGAACGCCGTTGTTTCACGAGCAACGGTCCGAAGTAGTCAACGCCACAGTATGCAAAGGGATGAGTATCAATTTGTAGACGCGATGGAGGAAGATCAGCCATCTTTTGTGCTCCTGGCTTTTCGTAGCGTCGTCGGCAATGCGTACAGGAATTAAGGACTCTGCGAACAACAGCCGTACTTCGTAAAATCCAATAACGTTGTAGTAACTAGTTCAACGTCATATTTGCTCCGCCATGACCTATAATGCAATGACAATGAAGAACAATAAGATTGGTTAAGTGCGAGGTGTGGGGCAAGATAATTGGGTGTTTAAGATCAAAGGAAACAGAAGCTCTATCTAAACGGCCGCCTACTCTTAAAAGACCGTTCACAATGACAGGATTCAGTTTTAGAAGTGGAGATTTGGAAGGTAGAGAAAAGTTTTCATTAGTTTGCATCTTCGACATGATGTCGCCGAAACAGTTCCATTGCTCATATCTAATAAGCTCAATTTCTGCTTTTCGAAGATCAGAGACAGACAAGGAACGAGAAAAATGATAGACAGAGTTGGAATTTATTAAAAAGGTCTTAAATTTTAAAAGCCAAGCAGTGGCTTTCTTTAGCTTAAACCACGAAGAAAAATACGCAATGAGCTTGTCAACTGGATCAATCATTTCGATAATCAAAAATGCAGACGCAGCTTTTTTATCAAATGCTTTTACATTTTCTACATCTAATGTCGTCTCTGCAAACCGGCAAGGCCAGCTGTCTGGCGATTCACTCAAAAATTCTGGTCCAGAAAGCCACGATTTAGTTTTCATTAGTTTGTCGGATCTACATCCACGACTTAAAACATCAGCGGGGTTGAGTTCACTAGGGACGTGCCTCCAATTAGAAGTACAAGTGCTTTTCGTAATAAACTTTAAACGACGGGACACAAAAAGAGGAAAACGCTTTTCTTCATTTCTTATACTTTGAAGAACTACAGCGGAGTCTGTCCAAAAAATAGCTGGTCTCAACCGCGGTAAGTTTAGTTCGTGTTTAAGAAAAATATCTAATTTTACGGCAGTCACAGCAGCAAGAAGTTCTAGACGGCGAATAGAAAATTCGCCTTTACTGTAGGAGCTAAATGAGATTTACTAATAACTAAGTTACAATTGACATAGTCATTAATATCGCTCGAACGGAGATAACAAACGGCGCCATACGCATGCTTAGAGGCATCGACAAAATAATGCAATTGATAGTTTTCACTGCCTAAATTGGTATGCAAACCCATCCATCTTGGGATAGACATCGACTTCAAATGCTCCAGCGTTCGGATCCATTGTTGCTACTTATTGAATTCTAAGGAAGGAATAGGTTCGTCCCATTCTAACTCCAGCTCGCATAGTCGTCGATAGAGAAGCTTGGCTTCAACAATCACTGGGCACAGAAATCCAAGCGGGTCGAAAATGGAGTTGATCGAAGACAAAACACCACATTTCGTACATGGCTTATCCGGAAGTTCTACTACAAAATAGAAACAATCAGTATTGAGGTTCCAATTTACTCCTAAGACACGTTCACTAGAATTTTTGGCCAGAGCGTTAATTTGTAGTGATTTCGAAAGTTCATTCTCAGGCAAATGTTTTATTATTTCAGGGCAGTTTGAGCACCACTTCGTAAGATTAAAACTTGCTTTCGATAACAGATGCTTTATATCTTTCATTAATTTAAGTCCGATTTCAACGTTAGGTACACTAATTAAAAAGTCATCAACATAAAAATGTTCTTCAATTGCAGAATTGATATAAGGTTCGATTTGAGCGCCGAAATCAATGGCCGCTTGACGCAACGCAAAACTTGCGCAGCACGGAGACGAGGTTGCACCAAAAAGATGAACTTTCATTCTATGCACTACTGGTTGGCTTTCAAGATTTCCATCAGGCCATCACAAAAACTTTAAACTGTCACGATCACGAGGTGAAACTTGAACCTGGTAGTACATCGACTCTATGTCGGCTGCCAAAGCTATTTTTTCTTTACGAAAGCGGGAAAGAATAGCTACTAAATCGTTCATCAAGTGGGGCCCCTGCATCAAAGATTTATTTAAAGAAATACCTTTATACTCAGCACTGCAATCAAAAACCACTCTCAACTTGTCGGGTTTATGGGGGTTTATTACTGAGTGATGGGGATATACCAAACCTTATTAGTAGTTATTTGAAAGTTATCGTGAACAAGTTCTGCGTAGTTTTTGTCTAACATTGTTTGAATTTGAATTGAATATTTCTGTTTCAGATCGCTGTTACGCATTAATTTTCGCTTTAAATGATTTAATCGCTTAAGTGCTAAATTTTTATTGTTTGGCATAATCTGGTCTTCATACTTCCAGGGTAGTGGTAACTCGTAGTGGTCATCAACTAGCTTGATCGAACTTTTAAGCATTCTATAAACTTTAAAGTCATTCATCGAAATTGGTTTCGAATAATAATTATCTTTGTCATAACATTGAAACTGAATATTTGAAAAATTTCTGCGTGATTCATATATTAAAATTCTATCATCCTCCTCGAAATTGTCGCGTAAAGTTGAAACGTAGTAAACATTTCTATCACTACTGGATACTGTGCAATTAAATTTAGAACAGGGCCCAAGCAAAGACCACCCCAAAGGTGACTTCACAGCATCGGGTGATAATTTATCCGGAGCAGATCTTAAATCTTCTAATCTAAATACTCTAGGGACATTAGCACCAATCAAAAGCTGTACGCTTTGCCTGTCAAGCTTTGAAAAATTAATATCAGCTAAATAGCTATAATCGCTTAATATCTGTGATGTGGGAATTACGCTTGGCTGTACAGGTATTTCATCTACAACTGTAACGTCTGGAAGATGGACCCAATCTCCGTTAAACAAACCTTTAACTTCCATCTCTGCAGACACAGTTCTATAAGATTTTGTCTCTGTCAACGTTTGCAATTTAAGCTGTCTGTCTCTCCTGGACTGGTGCTCCAATTCCCAGGAGGCGAGGAGTTGTTATACTCCTTATCCTATTCTCAAGAAATAAGCAAACCGGGCTAATAAGTATCAGGGTGAATTCCCGAGACGCCTACGAGTTGGGTCTCTTGCAATAACTGTCTGCCAATCTACTCCCACAAGCAGCGTCAAATTTACAAATTTTACTTTTTAAAACCCTTTTGGGGTTTGCTGAAACACACATAACTTATTTACACATTACTTACATATAAATTATTAACACATACATTATTTACACATAAATTGTTAAGTTGATTGTAATTAAATTTTAGAAGACGTTTTGCCACGTTTTTACTAATCGAATTGTGTTGAAATTGTCTTTGCTCTCTTTTCTTTGTTAAGTAAAGTGTTGCCAAATCGAAAATTATGAATTTCTAATTTTACTGTTAAATCCTTTTTAGTAGCGCGAATACGGCCGACCCAAAGATCATGAGTAGCTAACGAATTAGCTTTTCAAAACTAATTGCGCTAATTAAAATTGCAGTGAGACGATGCACAAATTATCAATTTTACAACATACATTAAATGCACAAATACTGGATATACACATACATAAAAGTTTTGTCAGTGATGGCGCCACGTCCCTCAAACAGGTCAATCAATGTCACCTTCAAGAAGAGAAATCTTTGCCACCTCGCGCTGGAAAAGTTTGCCATCTGCTTCGCGTACAGTGACGCGGCGCACTTGACCAAATTTATCCGGGTGAACATCAGTCACGACAGCTTTTGCAAACTGATACCGAATAGCAGGTTCCCCGTGCAGTAAAACCAAATCGCCAACTCGAAGATTACGTTGGGGAGTCAGCCACTTACTGCGCTTGTTTAGCGTCGGTACATATTCACTGATAAATCTCCTCCAGAATTCTTCAGCATTAGCCTGACACAATCTATAGGAAGTCCTTAAACCATCAGAGCCGACGAAAACATCCGGAGGAAACACAGCATCAACGCTTCCCGTCAAAATACTGTTTGGAGTTAGTGCACACAAATCGTCCGGATCTGCACTGACTCTGGTCAGAGGTCTTCCGTTGAGAATCAATTGTATTTCCCTGAAGAGAGTTTCAAGTCCGTCATCGGTCAAATTATGAAGCTTCTTATCGTCCATCAATGCGGTCATAACCTTCAGTACAAGGCGACTTCTTCGGTCACTTCTTTTGGAGCCTTTTTAAACCACGCTTCAATTCCGCTTCAGCTCCATGGAAATTTGACCCATTATCCGAGTAGATGACGCGAGTAGCAGCTCCTGTCAATGCGAGAAAGCGTCTAAAAGCCATAAGAAAGGCTTCTGTGGACAAGTCAAAAACAATTTCAAGATGCGTGGCTCGAGTGGATAAACACGTAAAAACACAACCGTATCTTTTTAGTTCATTCCGTCCTTGCTTTACCTTCAAACCACATAGGTAATCAACTTCACAATGTTCGAAGGGGCGTCGCCGCACAAATACACGACCAGTGGGCAGCGCCATCTGCTGACTGCAAGGTTTAACATTACGATTACGACACTCGATACACAATTTCTTAATATAATATTTTATGGTCGCTCTCCCTCCCAAAATGCGATACTTTAACAATAATTCGTTTAGTACATAATTAGCACTAAAATGACCGCACTTTACGTGCGCATCGGCAATAATAACCCCCGTAATACAATGGCGTCGTGGTAACACCAAAGGATGTTTCGTGTCATAGGGCAGATCGGATTTTTGTAAACGCCCACCTATGCGTAAAACCCTGTCTTCTACAATGGGGCAGTATGCTCGCAAAGGTTTTAACATTCCTTTTATCCGATTGCCATACCTCCCAGCTTCTATGTCATGACAATCACCCTTTTCTAATGCATCAATAAGATCACCGAAAGCTTGCTTTTGCGCACATCGAATCGCAACCAAAAAAGACTGATTATATTCGACCACCGTAACCGGTCCGGACTTTATCAATGATGCTGCATCAATCTTATTACGCTTTATACGATTATAAAACATACAGATTAATCTGCGCCACCACGAAATTGCGCGCAAGAGGCGAGGCAAAGTGCTGTAATGCATAATTAACCGATTGATAACCGATAGCTCATACGTCATTTCGCCGCAAATTTTTTCTTCCGTATTTGTCTGAAGATGTGAATTCATAGAAGGGCACAATTCACTTCGCACTAAAGATGCGATATTTGACGCAGCAGAACAATTTTGCTCCAAACGACCGCAGGTCCATTTTTCTGCATGCTGCAACAAAAACGTTGGCCCACAAAGCCACCTTTGAGCCACTGATGGTCTGGATGGAGACACTCCTCGACTAAAGTAGTCCGCCGGATTTTGCGCAGTGTCTATCCACCGCCACTGGCTGCTGATCGAATTCGTTAAAATTCGTTTCACGCGGTTTGCTTCAAAAATAGGTAAACGTTTATTTTGATTCTTTAAATAACCAAGTACAGTTTGAGAATCAGACCAAAAAAATATTGATGATTGAGAGTTCAACATATGTTCTCTGGCAACCGTGCGGGAAAATTTGACTAATTCCAAGGCAGCATGTAACTCCGCTCGCGGCGTAGTCGTACATATCGTAGGAAGAACCTTTGCCTTTCCCACAAGAAACGACACATTGCATTTTTCACCATCATAAAAACGCAGGTTGTAGACAATGCCATAGCCAACCTTGCTTGCATCAGCGAAGCAATGCAGCTCAACAAACTTCGCGTTACACAAACCCGCATGACAACGTGACAACAATACCCCGTCTAGATGGCATAAATTATCAGCCCACGATTGCCAACGTTTTTTAATATCTGGTGAAATATCCCGTTCATCCCAGCCAAACCCTTCTTTTGTGAGTTGTTGCAAAATTAGTTTAGCGGGAAGCTTAAAAGGCGCAATGATTCCTAGTGGATCAAAAATCCCACTCTCAAAGGAAAGAAACCCGCGTCGTGTATAAGCATAGCCGTTATACGAAATTTTTACCCTAAGTTGGTCTTCCCCTGGGTCCCAAAGTACCCCCAGACTTTTTTGTTCAGGTATGTCACACCTCTGCAAATTAACATCAACCAGTTGAGGAGTTAATCTTTCAGGATCAATATTTTTCAGAATTTCAGGTTTATTGCTAGAAAATTTCATTAGCCGAAAACCACCACATGCTAACAATTCATCTACTGTACTTCCTTAATTAGTGTTGTTGCTTGATTAATATCATTCACGCTAGTGAGCCAGTCATCTACATAAAAGTTATTTTTGACATTGTGCATAGCCAATTCGGAAAACTTCTCACAATTGTCAACAGCTGTCCTCTTCAACGCATAGGTAGCCACGCAAGGACTACATGTAAGGCCAAAGCAATGTACAGTTGACTGGTATATCTTAATTCTTTTTTCCGGGTCACCATCTTTCCAAAATAGAAACCTTAAAGCACTTCTATCAGCAGGGTCACATTTTACTTGGTGAAACATATTTTTAATATCTGCTACAATAGCAACAGGATAAAAACGAAATCGAAACAGTACCCCAAGAAGGGAGCTTAAATTGTCGGGTCCCTACAAAAGAACAGAGTTCAATGAAACTCCTTGAAAAGGCGCTGCACAATCCATAACAACACGAAACTTTTTACTAGCTATGTTATGATGAGGGATGTAAAACGTTTTTCCTAACACTGCACTATCCGAAGGGTCCGACACTTCAGTCACATGTCCTTCCTTTAACATTGTATCAACCTTTTGCCTGTAATTTTCCTTTACTTCAGGTTTAGACTGCAAACGTTTTCCCAGACTATTCAAACGAGCTTTGGCCATTGCAAAATTGTCAGGCAGCTTAGGATTGTCAGAAGCCCACAACAAACCAATTTGATAATGTCCCTCAACCAGTGTGCAGGTGCGATCTAATTTCAACTGAGCCCGACCATCATTCACACAAGAAGCACGCAAGTCTGGATCTGGGTAAGGCAATCTATTTCCAGTTCCTCCACAATTTTGGCAGGTACCAAAACCTAGACACACTAAACAGTCTTGGACCGTTTTGCTTGAAGTGGTCCCAATTTCTGATTGTTTTTCTGAAATATTTATGTCATTAATCTTTCTTGGTGAGACACTCAGTGAAGAAACAAAACATGCATGGCTAGTTGAACCACTCTTTTGCTCTATTGTGTCATCATTTCCATACAAAAACCAGCCTAATAAACATCTACCAGCACAAAGTTTATCTGATCCTGCTTCCCTTTTTTCATGAATTTTATGCAAGATCCTGGCATTTAATCCAATGATTAAGTCAATGCGAGTCTTCTCAATCACAGGAATAGTAATACCAGCCAGATGGGGGTTTCTATTTATATCATCAGGTATGGGAATACTTGAACTCACATCTGCTAAACTCTCCTTTACAATTACGGGAGACAATTCATAGAAGTCAGAGTAACCCAAACCCCTAACCAGAAGTTTTGACATTAAAATATCTTCTGTGGTGACTGACCCATTTGCTAAACCAATACAACTTTTAACAGGGTCACCAGAAAGACCTAATTCCTCAAAGAGCTGCTTTGTAATTAAATGACAATCAGCTCCTCCATCAAGAAAGGCATGCACTTCACAAGACACCCCCGTTTCTAAATTTTTTACAAGCACAGGTAAAACCTTTAAGCGAGTGCAGGGGCGATTCTCATGCACTAATGTGGCTACCACACTACTGTTAACCTTTGAATTATTAGCAACGCCGCTTGATGGAACCTTCTCTTCTGCATGTGATTCTGAGGATGGAGATTTTTCTATATGCAATAATGTATTATGGGGTTGATTACAATGCCTACAATGATATTTACTAGTGCAAACTTTAAAACGATGACCTTGTCTTAAACAGCAAAAACAAAGTTGAAGAGACTTAGCTGTGGCGCGGCGCTCTTGCATTGAAAGATTTAAAAATCTTTGACATTTCCATACACCATGCCTTTCTGAACAGAGGGGGCAAACTCTTTTGCTAACTTCCAAATTTTTTTCTAATTTTACTTCCCTTTGTTTTTCTGGGATCTGAGAAACTATTTCATGCATATGCACGGCATTTGAACGTCCTGCCTTAATTTTATTTTTAAAGAAAAATTTTTCTCCATGACCAACCGTTTCTAAAATCCTTCCAAAGTTAGAATTGGCTTCATCTCTGCATGTTTTTATGAAATACAAAACCTCATCAAAAGGTATCCTTCGCATTTGATAACCCCGTTCCACGAAAAATCTAACAAACCGTCTTTGCAAATCAGGAGGCAGACGTCGAAAAACCCCTTCTGTGGTTGCGGGAGCATCTAACTCTTCTGCCACTTTGGCCGAACGAAGAAGATTTCTATATGCAACAAGATTAACATAAAAGTCCTGAAGACTATCAGCTGTGAGCTTTATTGAAGGTCCCTCTCTTATTTCTCTAAGCTTAGCATTGACTTGCAACTGTGGTGCCACAAATGCTTCTCTTAGATCTGCAAGAGCTTGCTGCAGAGCTTGAGCTGAAGACTCCTCCATCTGACATGCTTCAACAATTTTTCTGGCACGTCCTCTTGTGGCTCCTACAAGTCTAACTAAAGCATGAGCAGGATCAGATTTTTCATAGTGGTTTAACACTGTATCCTGAAATTGTACAATAAATTGATGATATTTTGAAGGATCTCCATCAAACTTATCTTCATAAGCTATGTTAGGAGGCTCTCTACAACGAACAAACAACTTAGCCGACTCATCGATTGTCAATTGTGGACTAACATCAGTAGGACCATATAAGTCAGAAGTAAACTTTGCCGACCTATACTTACTTATCTGGGAAGTCAAACACAACATTTTGAGAGGCACTTGCATAGTCTGCCGACCCATACTTATCTGGTACAAAAACATAATTATTTTCCCTACATGCTTCCTTATGTGACTCTCCAAATTTAACTTTATTTTTAAATTTTGGGTTCTAACTGGGTGCATCATGCCTAAGACTCATGCCTTTAGCATTCACCATTTGAATGGAGTCACAATTTCCACTTATCCCTAAGTCTGTCTCTGATTTTTCAAGAAACCTGATCACTCGCTCATGTGCTGTCAAGGCCTTTGCATCTACATCTGATAGATCTTGTGATCTATCCTCAAATTGTTCCTCTTCCACCAAAGCTTGGGCTTCAGCCAGCTCCAATTTTGCATTGAGAACAGCTCTTTTTGCCTCAACCTCAACAGCCATTGCTTTCATCTTGGCCTCCTCTGCATTAAGAATTTGATCTTGTTGAACCTTTTCCAGTCTTAAAAGCTTAATTCGAACATTAGCCTCTTTTGACGTTATCGATTCAGAGTTAGTGTTAATAGTTTTCTTTTCAGATAAGCACCTTGAGTTCCTAGATGATCTTACGGAGCTAGCAATCTCAACAGCTGCAATTAAAAATTTATCAATTTGCTCTTCTATGTCATTGAATTGTGATTTCAACTCTTCAATTTGAGAGCAGTAAGATTCCCACTTCGGACTGCCCGATTCTAATGCTGAACAGAAGGTTTCTATTGCTCTTTTGCATTTTTCATGGGCTTTGTAGTGGCTTTTCCTAAGGGAAATTAGCTGCTTTACTGATTCATAATTTTTATTATTCAAGATTATTTTGATTTTATTTTCAATCTTTTTAAGGGAGCCTTTTAATCCCCCAATGTGCACTGTCCCAGAAATAATCTTATCATTATTATAAGTAATATTGTCATCACTGCCATGACAAGCTGCAGCAAAGCTGCCAGCAGCAGAGCCTTCACCAATATTATTTGAAGCACGATCAAACATAGACAATGTCTTACCTTGCTCTGAGGAATTTTTTCGGTCAGACGTTTTTTCCTTTGAAGTTGACATGATCTTCGTCTTACATAAAACAATTAAGGGTTTTAACTTGTCTCTCCTGGACTGGTGCTCCAATTCCCAGGAGGCGAGGAGTTGTTATACTCCTTATCCTATTCTCAAGAAATAAGCAAACCGGGCTAATAAGTATCGGGGTTGAAATTCCCGAAACGCCTACGAGTTGGGTCTCTTGCAATAACTGTCTGCCAATCTACTCCCACAAGCAGCGTCAAATTTACAAATTTTACTTTTTAAAACCCTTTTGGGGTTTGCTGAAACACACATAACTTATTTACACATTACTTACATATAAATTATTAACACATACATTATTTACACATAAATTGTTAAGTTGATTGTAATTAAATTTTAGAAGACGTTTTGCCACGTTTTTACTAATCGAATTGTGTTGAAATTGTCTTTGCTCTCTTTTCTTTGTTAAGTAAAGTGTTGCCAAATCGAAAATTATGAATTTCTAATTTTACTGTTAAATCCTTTTTAGTAGCGCGAACACGGCCGACCCAAAGATCATGAGTAGCTAACGAATTAGCTTTTCAAAACTAATTGCGCTAATTAAAATTGCAGTGAGACGATGCACAAATTATCAATTTTACAACATACATTAAATGCACAAATACTGGATATACACATACATAAAAGTTTTGTCAGTGATGACGCCTACGAGTTGGGTCTCTTGCAATAACTGTCTGCCAATCTACTCCCACAAGCAGCGTCAAATTTACAAATTTTACTTTTTAAAACCCTTTTGGGGTTTGCTGAAACACACATAACTTATTTACACATTACTTGCATATAAATTATTAACACATACATTATTTACACATAAATTGTTTAGTTGATTGTAATTAAATTTTAAAAGACGTTTTGCCACGTTTTTACTAATCGAATTGTGTTGAAATTGTCTTCGCTCTCTTTTCTTTGTTAAATAAAGTGTTGCCAAATCGAAAATTATGAATTTCTAATTTTACTGATAAATTCTTTTTAGTAGCGCGAACACTATCGACTCGTGCCGCTCAGTTGCAATTCCCTTGCCAAACTGCGGTCGCAAAAACAGGCGGTAGAATCTTGATCTAAAAATGCGTATACCTCTGTTTCTTTACCTTCGCAGCGAACGCGCACCGGAACAACATTTAAAAAGACATGCTGGACATTACCAGTCGATTTATTAAGTTGAACAGAACTACTGGCGTCGACGTGAAGAAGAGTGTGGTGAAAGGTTCCTTTGCAACCAGAAATTAAACATTTGTAACTCGATTTGCAGTAACGAGCGAAATGGTAGCTTGTGTACTTTTTCACAATAAAAACATCGGCTTTTTGCCACAATCAACGCGTCTTTTACATTTTTTGTCGTTGCAGAAACATACGCGCTTTCGCGGCGAGGTTTGTAATTAGTTTGAAACGTTTCTCTACCAAAAATAGAATTAGCAATTCGACTTTTTTCTGTAACAAATTTGGACAAATCAAGAAACTTCGCTCTCTCACCAGTTTGTTGTTCAATTTGTACCGCATATTCTACCCAAGCTCGTTTCAAATTAATTGGCAGTTTGTTAACAACGCCCATAATCACATGCATTGAATCTAAACTCGAAACTTGTTCAATATTTTTTAGAGACACACAGCACTTTTCAAGAAGTTGAGACAATGATTTAAGCTTATTTTTGTCATCATCGGGAATTTTATGAACACTTTTTAATCGCTCTTCGCAACATCTAGCTATTTCGTAGGGATGACCATATTCATCAAAAAGAATATCCCATGCTTTTTGAAACGCAGTTACAGGCGATTGATTCGATACATAACTAAATTTAGATTGTACATGCGATTCACAATATTGATGCAACAACGGGAATAATTCGTAATCTTCAACCTTTCCTAATACATGAGCCTCAAACTGTCGAACAAACAACCAATATTCCATAGGATCACCATTAAATTTTTGAATTACAACCGGTGGTGCAGGACGCATTTTAGAGGCATTATATTTATGAAAACTAGTTGGCAAAGTTAACGAGGGAGAATTAAAAGCTTCTTGTCTTTGCGCTTGCTCTGTGTTGTGATAATCAAATTTAGACTTAAACTGACTTTCGGGTTTTTGACTAAAGCTTGAATTTTTAACTTTAATACGAGAATCTTGATCAGGAAGTTATGCAAAAGTAACGGGAAATGGTCTATCGATTTGAACAGAACTTTTGGGAATGTCAGTAAGCAATGAAGTACGAGGCGGAAAATTATGCAATGGCGCGTTTTTAACAGTTGTGACATTTTCGCTAAACGGTTTGGAATAATCACGTATTTTTAAATGCGGCACCTTTCGTGTGCTAGTGCCTTCTTCTGTATTTCCACAGCTAAATTCTTCCCAAGCTTCTGCCTCGATCCTTGCTAATTCTTCATTGCGCTTTTTATCTAGTAAAACTCTTTCTAATTCTTCTTCCTCCAATTTCATTTGTTTATTTACCTCTTCCATGGCTTCATCAGCCTTTTTTCTAGCTTCTTCGGCTTCTCGCTCAGCCTTTTTTCTTGCTTCTTCGGCTTCGCGCATAAGCTTTCTTTTCATCTCTTCAGCTCTTTCTCTAGTTTTTTGTCTCGTTTCGTAAACTCTGGCACTTTCTTGCTGGACAGCTGCCGTGGCAATTTTTAATTTTACCAGTGACCTTTGTTTCTCACTACGAATCGAACTGGAGGTAGATTGACTGCCAGTTCTTACCGAGGAGCGTTCATACGAAAAAGCACGACTCTCTTTGCTTAACTTATCCTCAGTATCTTTTATCCAGCGTTGAACATGCTCTTCAAACTGCTGATTCTCTACAACAATGCTGTTCTTACTAAAATTTAAATTCAAGGCTTCTTGTTCATCAAGAGCTTCTAACAAATTAGTCAAATTTTCAAATTTTTGACGAATATCAGATAAAAGGGTTAACAGCGGTTTATAACCCTCAGGCTTCATCATTAAACTCTCTGCTCTAACATACAAATTTTGCAGAGCCTTGTAAACTTCATTTGGGTCACCCAACAAACAACATTATCATAAAATAAGAACAATACGGACTCACCGAAATTGCTTGATTACTTTTTGTAACGGTAAACGGCGCTGAAGTTGCCGATTACCGCAAAGTGAAGTGTCGATCAACGCGCTTCCGGCTTCGACAAATTAAAAGAAAATAATAACCAAGGAAAATAATTTAATTGAAAACTAGTAATAACTGAAACGTTGAAACGTGGAAATGAAAGCGAAAACGAAAGCGGAAACGAAAGCGGAAACGGTAATCTGTAAATAAATAAAAACGAATTAAAAATTAAACACAAAAAGAAAACGCATAGGTGTCTTACCGAGCAGTTCACTTCGGTGCTGACTCACGGGAAAAACGGGAATTATCTTAAAATGCACGCTAAGTCTACTCAGACTTCAACCAGCTGCCCACAAACACTGCAGCTGGTTGCCTCACAAATTGAGTAAGTGTGAACAAACGCAAAAAAGCCAGATCTAAAATAAACGCGCTGCAGACACAACTATGCTTCAAGGTGAGATTAATTAAAAATAAAGCGTAAAACAAAAAAGGCGCTGGCAGCGAGTGCTCGCGCAAATAATGATTAGAAACTCAAGAGAAATAAAATAAAACACGTGCGTTGGTAATTTTCTACACTTGTTGTGAGGCAAAACAAAGAGTGTAGCAGTGAGAGTGGGATGACTTAATTTTTTTTATTTGCTTGAATGATACGTCATAAATTTATCTGTAAGAATTGTACAATGAAGATTTGGCTGACTCAATCTTTTTTATTGCCTTTGTTTTTTGTCATAAACGTTCCGTGAATTACCTCGTACGTTAAAATCTCTTCGGAGTTTTTGTTTCGCGCACATGTGCGTCAAAGGATGTTCTATAACAAGATAAATATTTAGTTATTTGACAGTATGAAGTTTGCAATTTACATCAGTTGCGATTTTCCTTATTTCAATGTTTAGGTAACGGCAGAATTAATTTTAATTCTTTCTTTTATTTTATTAACTATATTCTTAATCACTCTTTGCTTTGGTGAATATAATTGATTAAATCAGAAGTCGTGCTTCTTGTTCGGATAAAATCAGGTTGAATAAAATCAAAATCAACCAAACCAAGACGTTATAAACAGCTTTTTAGCAGGGCTGTGGAGTCGCAAAGTCGTATGTTTTAAGGCAAATTCGTTTTCTTTTTAGTTTTGCTGGAGTCGGAGTAGGAACCGGAGTCTTTTTTCTCGACTTATTAGAGTCGGAGTCGTTTTTAGATGTACATGAGTCAGAGTAGAATTTAGAGTCGTTATTGTTTTTAGCGACTCCGACTCCGCCTTGGGCTAAATTGAGCTCACATGTCCGCTACAGCTAGTCAAATGTACCAAACCAATAAACAACCATGCGCATACACAGTGAATACTTTTCCGAAGACAGTTTCGCTTTGACCCTAAATTTGAAATAAATAAAGAATGGTTTTTGCTTTAAATCGAAGGAACAAAAGGTATAATTTCTCTGAAAACAGCAAACTTATCTTCGATTCAGTAACTGTTCTTCAAAATTCCACTAAAGTTTCAAAAATTATTTTTACATTAATTTGATAACAAAATAACCTGAATCGATAACCTGAAAACTTTTTTTGTATAGACTTGATTTTTGAAGACAAAAGTTGATCTATCAAAAAACTTTGGTCTGAAAAAACATAAAATGCTTTAGGTTGTATGGCTGGACTTGATTGAATTGCTTAGCCTTGCCTTTTAACGAATCTCGTTGTTAACTAGTGTTAATTTCAAAAGTTTACTGTAGACCGCACAGCGAATCCCTCTCTTCTTGGCTTCAATTTCTTCAACTATAGGGAAGCTATCCGAGCCTTCCCCAATCACACCGCTGGTTTTCCACACGTCTTATGGTTTTATAATATTTATTAAAGTTAAGATTTCGATATGAAGGTATAACAGGCTTCCACAAGCCAACGACCACAATTATTTAGTCGACAATACTGCCCAAACGATGCAGCTAACGATGCAACCAACGTGCAGCCATAACGATGCAGCCAACGATGCAGCCAACGATGCAACCAACGTGCAGCCAACGATGCAATCGCAAAACGAAATTTTCCCAAGTTTCGCTTGCGATCTACAAACTCACTCTTCAAACCAAACCAAATCACCGAACCACTTGATCACCAACGACTGAAAGAGGAATTAAATTTACCAACATCTCAATTTATAGTGTGCTCGCCACGTGTAAGTGAGCCAATCAGATTTCATTAAGATCGTCGCACGTGATCTGCCTATAAAGCAGTGAACGCAAACAATAGAATCAATTAAGAGGTTTTAAAAAAGACTTTTATGCAGTTATTTAACTTTTTTAATTTCAGTGCGAGTTCTATTTTTATGATTTTAACAACTAGCGAGATTCAACTTCACACTAACTCTAAGTCTTTTAGGTTTAATACAGTTGACAAAGAAAGTGCAAAAAACGATTCAATTTTTAACACGCTTTTTAAAGCACTTGCTCTGTAGAGGCAATGACGTTACAATCATAGCACAAACAGAACAGTAAAAGACCATTTACCGTAAAGTTCCGTATATAATACGCTTTTTTTTCTTATCTTTTTGGATGAATTTTTTTGGTACGTATTATGTAAGGGTACAACAGGAAATAATTTTTTCCTGTTCAAAAAATTTCAGAAAAAACAACAGTATGGTTAAAGGAAAATGAAGTATAAATTGCTAGAAAATGTTTATTTTTATTTATTCATCTTCACTTTTAGTTAAATTCTCAATTTCAATGAGCTCATCACCTTCTCCATACAATTCATTTTCCATATCATCAATATCATGCGTGGTCATCCATATCATCATTATCATCATCAACAGTCTTGAGTCTCAGTTTTATAGGCAAAACGAGAAACAAGCACACGTCACAATGCTAAACAAAATAAAAATAAAAATGAAAAAAAACGAGAAGTACGCTACAATCCGCATAATAAACGAGTTTTTTTGCATTTATCTTTTAAAGGTGCGTATTATAATTGTGTTACTTATATTTCCTTGCATTTAGTTAATTTTTAATGGTGCATTACATTCGGGTGCGTATATATTCAGAACTTTACGGTAATGGTAATCTAGTCAAAAAACTGCCCTTTTAAAAAACATATTTGAAAATAAAAAATAAAGTTAATTCATAAGCAATAAAAAAACAAGCACACACACCAAAAAGTATTCACTTTATATACAATAATACATATTACTGTATTACAAAAAAATTAAATCTTTAGTGGAAAGTAAATTTAATTAATAAACTGATAACAAAAAAAAAGAAATTCACATACACAAAAAAAGAAATGAGAGAAAAAATACAAATATATATATATAAAAAGTTTTTTATTGGTACAAAACTTTAAAATAGCTTTTAACGGCAAATGCTTCATCTAAAGCTCTTTTGTTGAATAAGTAGCCTTAAAAAAGGCTGTTTTGAAAACTCGAACGTTTTCGTCTAGCTCTCTTCAGGAGGTTTCGCTGGAATGAATTGCAGAACTGAACGTAGTATTTCAAAAGTTTTAAGACTGATCCTGATTGGCTAAAAATTAAGGTTAGTAGCAATTATCATAATAATTAAAAGTATTTAATAAATAAAGCCACGTTTCGTCGGCGTAAGAAATTTTTGGCAAAAAAAAGGAACAAAATTATGCAAGTTTTGTGCTAAAATTTAGAACTAAAAAGAAAATTTTTTACAATTATACTAACAATTTGTGTTTGTAAACAAATTCTTTCTGTCTACACGAATTAGGTTTTCGAAGAGTGATGAAAATTGATTCCAAGGACTGATAAATGGAAATCGAATCGTGCTTTAGAGAGAATAAAAAATTGATTGTCCTTATAGTGAGATGCGGTATTGAGTTCGCTAGTTTTCCTGGGCGTTCTGATTTTTTACCCTCTTGACTGGTTCTGTTCCGAATAGACTTCGCCACCTGCTGGCGGATTCTGTCCTGAACAGAACTTTCTGGTAGACAATGCAGATGAATGAATTAATAGTCTTCTGTCTCACTGGTTGTATCGCAATCATTGGTGCTACAGTGGGGCCTGTCCGAGACATATGACGACAAAAATTCATCTTCTCCAAATACATCTCTATTAAACGGCCATATGCCACTGGCAGCAAATCCTGATCTAATAGTCCTGGGTGTTAATGCTTGCTCTTCTGCTTAGCCAACTAGCTCTGCCACATCATAAATCGTGATAGTCTTACCAGGATGACTAACCAAAAAAGCATTTGCAGCTTGATTATAAAACGTTTTGAAAGGACCATATAACGATCGATCAACGGGTTGAAGCTTGTGGCTACAATGTGGTGGAAGTGTAAGAAGAGTAACACCATTCTTTTTGAAAAGATCTATTGTTTCTATGCTGATATGGCTATCATGGTTATCCAAAATTAGTATGCCTGGGCGATCTTTTGAGCATTTTGTGTGTTTAATAAAATGCTTTATAAATTCTGTAAAGCATGAAGCAGACATCCATCCAGACGGATTTGCTACACCAATCGAATCTGGAGAAGCACACTTCATTATGTGATCTCTCAATTTTACTCGGGGAAAGACAAGCATTGGTGGAACAGAATTACCAGCTGCATTAACTGCATATAATACGGTAACCAAAGCCCCTCTTTCACCAGATGTCAGCTTTCCAACTTGCTTTTCATTACGACAAGCAATCACTTTGGCCTTTCTTACTGACTGCACAGTCGTACAGCCATTTTCATCAGCATTGTATATGTCTGACGGACTGTAGATAGCCCTTTTCAGACACTCCTCTAATTTGTCAAAAAAAGAGGACACGTTAGTCTTGTTTAACGAAGTTGCTCTCTCGAGATTGGTTGCCTCTGGCTTCCGTAAAGAAAGTTCAGGAAATCTCTTAAAAACCAGAAAGCCAATTTTTCCCTACAGATATGTTCTTTTCCCAATTCGATGGGAAGAATTTATTTACTTTTATTGCCAATTAATATGCTAATTCCCGAGCAGATTTTGCAGATAAACCGTGATGAATTTTTGATGCTTTTATAAAGTAATCCTTTAACATAGTCTTTTCAACATCCGAAAATACTTTCCGGCAATTGTATCTTGGTTCAAAAACAACATCGATAGAATGCTCGAAAAATTTATACTTGTATACATAGCGCCACAATGTTGTAAATGGTTTGGCATATTCTTCAGATACATTGCGGATTGATGCTTTATTTTCAATAATTTGTTCTACAGCTTCTTTTGTCAATCCTGAAGGAGTAGCACTAATTTTTCTTGACTTATTTTTAGCTCTAGGCATTTTAAATAATTGTTTATAAACGTACAGTATCAAAAAAATAAAGTACTAGAACCCAATTTATTTAATCATAAAATTCGGTACACAGTGAATCATTTGCGTTACTGATCCACTGAGGCATGATCCACTGTGTACTATGGCCGGTCTATAAGCAAAAGTAATAAAAACATGCCGTTCTACAGCAAACTTTGCTTCACATTTTATTAATATTTATCCCCATATAAAGCTCTTATTTTTCATAAATACAGCTTTGCCTAAGTTTAACCTTGCGCTAAAATATAATCAAAAGTGATAACTAACATTTTTTTACTTTTTACCACCAATAGTTATTTCTTTCCTGAAAAGTAGTTTTAACTTTGTGCTACCTGGAAGTTTGTTTGTGAAAAGAAAGCTTTACTATCGTCATGCAACGTGATTATTGTAAAAATATATGAAATATTTTTCAATTTAGATTGGGTGATTCATTGTACCCCACTCTCCCCTACATAGTGATTTTTCAAGCCGAAAAGTGCAAACAAAATTTTTTTATTATTTTTAATATCAAGTTTTTTAGCTATTTTGAGCAAACTCAAAAATACCCTACAGACAAGTCTAAAAACTTCTTTATATTAGTATGAATTCTGTTCTGTTCTGTATGTGTATGTATTTATTAGATCCTTTTTGAACTATCGACTTACACGCAACTATATGATAAAAATACAGTATAATAAAATATAAATATATAAGACTATAAGGCTATCGACTATCGATTTACACGCAAATATATAACTTACACACAAATAAATAATAAAATTCTGCTCTGTTCTGTATGTGTATGCAAGCAGTGGCGTACGCAGAAATTTGTAAAGGGGTTGGGTTTTGGAGCCGAAAATGTGATTGCTCTCAATAGTCATGGTAATGGGCAAAAACTTCCAAAATTCGGCCTACATTCAAAAATAAAGTGTTTTGGTTTTAAGAACATCTTGCAGTAGGATGAATTTGTTTTTACCAAACCGTAAAACTAACTATTGAAAAGGTATGTGCCAGTAATTCAATCATGACAAGAAACTTTTCTAATTAAAAGCAACTCGTGTAAATGATGAGAACAATAGGTGGAAAATCAAACGAACAAAAAAATAACAATTACTTAACAAATATTTAAAATTTTTTTAAAGGCTTATATTCAAACGCCTGTTTTTTTCACTTAATCTGTTAATTACATCATCAGGGCAAGGCACACGTGTGGCTCCTATAAATGTTTAGTAATGCAGATCCATTCATTCGAGTGGTACCACTTGTGTTTAGTAAGCACGTTTTTAGTCTGCGTAACTTGGAAAGCTTTACAGTTGTTCACTAGTGCATGTTATCACTGGAAGAGTTAACAAAATGGTCATCAATATAAATATGTTCGGAACAGCATCGGAAGTGCATTCCTTGATGCTGCTCAACGCATCAGTTGGTCTTTCTGCTGCGTTCAACCGAAAAAGTTTCCTGTAACATAATATCAGTTCAGGCACTAATTCTCCCCAGGATTTCGTTAAATCATTTTCGTAAAATTTTCCCAAAACTTGAATACTTTTAATTTGTTGAGGAGTTGGTGCACTAGTTTGATCAGCAGAAATTAAACACTGAAATTCACCAATAATCGATTTGTGGGCTGTAAATCTTGCTTTGAGAGTGACAATAAAGTTATCAAGAAATAGAATAAAAATCCCTAGTCTAAAATGTTCTTCATCTGTTACAGCAGCAATATTGCATCGATTGGTCTGTCTTCAAGAGGCATGGTATTTTCAAAATAAAATCTTCGGCTTTGGCCGTTTCTTGCGCAAAAACATAGAGCTGGGGAAATTCATATTCAGTTTTTTCTCTAAGACACTTCAACTCATTTGCAATATCCTGTGCAATGTTGACGGCCTCAAGAAGGTTTATCGACTTTTTTTGCTTAACTTTACACAAAACAACACTGTATCCAAAAACGTATTTTCAAACTAAGAGAGCAATGCAAAATTCACTTTGCGTAATTGTCGATAGCAACTGCAGAGCTTGTGATGAGGTTTCTCTGTCTGGCCATGCTGAAATTTCTGCCAAAGCTTCTACAACGGTAAATTGTAAATTTGAAAAAGTACTAACACTCTCGTGTCGATCGACCCATCTGATAGCACAAATTTGAACAAGTTTTTAAGCTTTTGTTGTTGACGAAATCGTGTTGATGGACTTGCGCAAAATGTTTTGAAGTTTTGGAGCATTAAAAAATTGTGAATTGAAGCTATTGTTCCCATGCAGTTTATTTCCATTCCCATACTTAACTTTCAATATTTTACAAGTTTGAAAGTCTTCTTCACAGTGGCAATGTACAGTACATTAGCTAACTTTGAAGCAATTTAAACGATAGCAAAAAATTGATGCGCAAGCAGTAATTAAGTTTAAAAAGTGCGGTAAACAATAAAAACCAAAATCATATTATTAAAGCTTATTTATTACCATGTACTGTATATATGACTGAACATCATTCTTCAAGGGGGGGGGGGTTGACCCCTAAAACCCCCCTTGCGTACGCCTATGTATGCAAGTATTAAATCCCTTTTGGACTATCGACTTACACGCAAATATATGAAGTGTAGCATGCAACACTTGCAACCGTGCACATTTTGATTTCTATTAAGTATTTTTTTAATTTCTCTTTTTTTTCTGAGTGCTATAAAGTTATAACCTGGCGCGCCAAAGTCAATAAAGTCAAATATCCTTAAAAGCTTTATTACGTCATCAAACTTACAAAATCGTATGGTTTCGGTTGTTCTGAAGTCTTTTTAATATAGGGTTTTTCGATCTAATTCGTTGTTTTTGCAATCAAATTTGTTTTGCTAAAACTTTTATATATATATCTTTGTATAAAGTCTCCCAATAGGGTCTATATACATATATAGATAATATGGGGTCTCTGTATTAGGTCTTTATAATATTAGGTCTCCATAATTAGGTCTCCACAATCTATAGTCTCCATATTTAGGTTTCTATCATATATATTGTCTCCATAATGTATATATATAGGTAGGTATTCTATTTGAATAAGATACCCCTGGTGATTCCTTTTATGGGTGAAACAGTCTGTTGGGTTTTAGCTTTGTTTTTATTTCCGTGATTTCGCCACTATTAATTTTAATTCAAGCTCTAACTTTGTTATCGAGCACTTTAGAAGAACTGATTTTCCAACAGTATTATAGGTAGGTATATAGACCTATCGGCGTTTCTATATGGAGACCCAATATTATAAAGACTATATTATGGAGACCATATTGTGGAGACCTAATATCTATTATTGAGACTACATTATGGAGACCTAATTTTGGAGACCTAATATTATGGAAACTATATTATAAAAACCTAATTATGGAGACTATATATATCATAAAGACCTGATTATGGAGACCTAATATTGTGGTGACCTAATACAGAGACCCTATATTATCAAATATATAGGCTCTGTATTATCAAATGTATAGATAATATAGGGTCTCTGTATTAGGTCACCACAATATTAGGTCTTTATAATTAGGTTTCTATAATATAGTTTCCATAATATTAGGTCTCCAAAATTTGGTCTCCATAATGTAGTCTCAATAATAGATATTAGATCTCCATAATATTGGTCTCCATAATATAGTTTCCATAATATTGGGTCTTTATATAGAATCTCCGATAGGTTTATATACCTATCTGTATATACAGTATATACATTATGAAACTATATTGTAGAAACCTAAATATGGAGACTGTAGATTGTGGAGATCAAATTATGGAGACCTAATATTATGGAGATCTAATACAGAGACCTCATATTATCTATATACGTATATAGACCCTATCGAGAGACCCTATACAAAGATATATATATAAAAGTTTTAGCAAAACGAAATTGATTGCAAAAAAATAAATTTGATTGCAAAAACTCTATATGAGTTATACAGATCAAAATAAAAAAAATTTAGAAAATTTTCATGGAATTTGACGTTCAAAAACGTATTTTTTTGATTTTTTCAAATTTTTGGCAATTAGGCGAGATGTAGGACCTATCTGACAGGGGAACCAATTGGACAGTAGCTGTTTTGTGTTATAACGTAGTTGTTTTGCTCTCTAATTCTTGTTGCATAACCGAGATTTTATTGTTTACCACTGCACTTGTTTCTACGGACGAGGGAAATGACTCGTCTAAACCTGCGCAGTCAGGTATTCGAAAATTCAAATTGTTTTGGATCAACAAAGGTTTAATAGTGTTTGAAAATGTGTCAAAACAATTTCGGTTACACAATTTTTAACCGAGAAACTATTTGAAATCAGTAACAATTTATCTAGAATTAACAAATGATCTAGACCCTTATTCAAATAGAAAAATAAATACGAAAGGATTAATGGAAAAACAACACTAACGCAAATAAACAGTTATTACAAAACATACCTAACCCTACTCTAGCTAAATCAGCGTATAAACAAACACTAACCTAACCCAAAACTTGCTAAGCTAAAATTGACCAAGTTAAAATGGATGAAAAACTCAGATAATTTACGCCGCTATAAACCAAAGGAAACAAAGCTTTTTAAGAACAAAATTTGCGCCGCGAGAGAACGAACAGAGTGAAAACAAATTACAATAATGATTAACTAAGTTAGCGACGCGAGTTCAAATCTAACAAAAACGGTAAACTTAAAACAATAAATAACAAAATTTAAAACATATAATCTTTTTGGCAAGCGGGCCTTTTTGACGGCATCTCACAGCTTGGCACATCATCCCTCGCAACAGCACTTGTTTCAGTTGCAATTGGGTGTGCATTGTTGTTACAGAGACAAACAATGTGTTTTTATTGGGTTAAAGTAATTAAAAAATCAAAAAGAAAATTTGAGTTTGTAAGTTGCCCACAAAAATTTTTCATATTAGGCTACAGTATTTTAATAAATTAAGCTTTTATTAGTTTGTTGGATTAGTTTGTAATAAATTAAGCTTTTATTAGTTTGTAGGCAAAGTGTTTAGATTTAAATTAAATCTAAGTTCTAAAATTTTTGGAAATTTTGTTAAAAATGGCTACCTGGGTACCAATTGGACATATAATTCTGACCCCGTCTAAAAGCTCCCAGTATGACAAATTAAAATTTCAGGTATAGTTTTTGCGTAAGAATAATCTAAAAACTAAATATAAGTTTTTGAAATGCCTACTTTTAAAAAAGTCAAAGGAACTAAAAAATTGTTCATCGACAATCAACTTCACTTAGCCTTAAAAAGTATACTTAAAAATAGGATAAGCCTACGAAAAGCAGCAAAAGAATACTGCATTCCTCGATCAACTCTTGCAGATTATGTTAAACAAAAAAATTTGTCGCTTGGCAACCGTTTCAAAGCTTTCTATGACAACAAAGCAGGTTTCAAAACTAGGCCTAGTGCAAAATTTAAAAGAGGTCAACAAGTTACATATTCTACATTTTAGATCTGTCAATGATAAAAATTATGCGACAAACTGAAAATTAGCATTGTGCATATAGCCATTAATATTAGAATAAAAATTTGCTTTTGTTTAAAAAATCATAATTATTACCATTTAAATTTTTCGTGCTTCTGCTTTTTAACACCGATGAGGAAAAGGCTTTGGAGCATTACATTCTTCTAACATCAAAAATGTTTTACCACTTAACGAAGCTTCAAACAAGACA
This sequence comes from Diplosoma virens, assembly GCA_963680785.1. Taxonomy (NCBI): domain Eukaryota; kingdom Metazoa; phylum Chordata; class Ascidiacea; order Aplousobranchia; family Didemnidae; genus Diplosoma; species Diplosoma virens. Next base: position 42,968,549 of record OY796882.1, on the reverse strand, counting down.
ACTAGTTCATAAATTTGCAAAAACTAAAAACATTTTCATGCCCAGCAACTAGGTAAAAAACGAGGCTGAAGGAGAAGATTGGTTTCGAGGATTTCCGAAAAGATTAGGAAACTTATCTTTTCGCAGTCCCGAGTCAACTAGCCTGGCACGAGCAACGGATTTAATCGAAAAGTGGCTAAAATTTTCTTTTTGCAATCTAAACAATATTCTTCATAACAGAGGCGTTAATGCTCGTATCTTCCCAAAACATTTGGAACCTGGACGAGACGGGTATATCTACAGTTGTCAAGCCAAGCAAAATTTTGGCAGAGAAGGGTTCAGAAAGCTTTGGTCTAGCGCATCCGTCGGGATGAATAAATGGTTATCTTTTTGCTGAAGCAATAAATCATTTTATTCGGTTCATGAAGGTAAGTAAAGACAACCCTGCTTTACTACTAATGGATAATCACATCAGTATAGAAATATAAATAAAATATAGAGATAAAATAAATAATAAAAAAAATAATCAGTCATCTCTCGGCAAGACATCTTAGTACCTCCAAAAATTAAAAATACTCTAAATAAATAAATAGTTTTTAGATATGCTTAAATATAAAAAATTGTAAAGATACTTTTTTTAGCTTACTTGTTGATAATTTTGAAATTTCTTTATTTGTTAGTTATACTTACCCCTACCCAAGGGCATCGAAAGCAGGGGGGTAGGGGGGCAATTGTCATGTCTTTCCCAATTGCTTTTGCAGAGCATAGCCATTGGCTTAAGTTGATTTTTTTTCATTTTGAAAGTATATTATTAGAAGTAACTTTTATTCATTCATTCACTTATTTATTATCTTTATTTATCCTCTGACTAGCAAGACAACGTGAAAGGTGATAAACTTAGGCAACCATCAGGCAAATTACCCAGACCTGCCATCGAAAATTCTAAAATATTGCTCTTTAATAAAAATTTTTATTTAATTTTTTTAGTTTAATATAAATATGATTGTAGATCTACATTAATTTAATTTAGAGCTAGTAGTATCTTTCCTGAGGAGACAACAAAATGGCGAAAGGAAGTTTTGAACAGCAACTTGTTGATTGTGTTTGCCATCAATATGACCTTCCAACTTTCCTGTTGAAACTTTTCAGACTAAATATTTAGGCTACTACTTACGGGAACAATAGAGATGTATCTCTGTACTATTTAAGAATCTGCTTAATTTAAGATAGATTTATGCTGCTGCATAAGTCAACCTTTAGCAAACAGTTTACTGATCATTCCAGGCAAGCAAATTTTGAAACCAGGTAAAAAACTATTAAACATCTTTTGCTAATCACATGCAATGAGCTGATTGTATAGCAACTGAATTTTTGGGATCAATTCAAAACACCATTTTAATCAAAATACCTTATACTTAAATACAGCTCAATTAGATCAATTCTAATTAGTGCACCCACCGCACAAAACACAGTCAAGTAATCAATTTAGCTCAAAGATAAAACAAAATAGCCATAGTGTAAACACTGAACTATGTATACCAGTGTAAACATTTATGGTACAGAATTTGAAGATTGCGTGAAGTAAAAGATTTTTCTTCCCAAAGCTTTTCATCTGACACTTTTCAGGGGAAATCGTCAGAATGAAGCAGAATTGAAACCGAACTAAGTTATAAAGGGGAAAGCAGAGTTCTCATTGGCTGAAAGAAGTTAGCCAATGAGAAAAAAGATTAAGAAATTTTCAAAGAGTATACGAATTCTTTTTGCTTACACAGAAGCGGATTGAGAGATTTAATGAAAGTCGCTTCAAGAGCAGAAAGGTGAAAGGAAGAGCGACCTCGAGCGAGAATAGAAAATTTTTTGTTGCTGAATGAAGGGCGCATTGGGCGTTGTCAAGAAGATGTTGACCAATGGCGGATTCGTGAAATTGTTGTGGGCGTGTGTTGGTCTTGCAAGAGGAAAGACTTTGGCGGTTGGCCGAGGCAGGAGGATTGGCGATGGATCTAGGAACGTGTTGTTTAATTCGCTCTTCTAGCCGTTGAGACGTGCGACCAACGTACCGACTATCGCAGTGGCACAAAAACTGGTAAATAACATTGCTGTGATGATGGGAAGGCAACACGTCTTTCTTAATCGCTGGAAAGAGCTGTCGGGTGTTGAAAATAACACGTGGTTCGACGGAGAAAAAGCAGCGTTTCACAGCAGACGTAATCTACTTTTCGAACTTCATCGAGACGTTTCCAATCCATGGGATGTGTAGGTAGACAGGGCACTTTTTTACTGTGTGGACCGGGTTAGAATTTAGTTGTTGAAGTTTTCGCTTGAAAGCCGAATTGATTGCATGTTCCGGGTAGCCATTTTCCAAAAGAATTGAACGAATTTTGCCAAGCTCTTGGTCCAGTTTGCTTTTAGAACAAATCATAAAAGCTCTGTGAACGAGAGTACCAATTAGATTGATTTTCCGTTTCTGGGGGCTAAAAGAGTTCCAACGTAGATATTGTCCAGTGAAGGTGGGTTTCCTGTATACTGAAGTTAGAAATTCCGAATCATGCCTTTCTACCAACACGTCAAGGAAAGGGAGAGAGTGATTAGATTGCTTTTCATAGGTGAAGCGAAGTGAGGGATAAAGGGAGTTGAGCTGGATGAAAAAAGTGTTGCAATCTTCTTCATTGTTGAATACGGCAAAAGTATCATCAACGTACCGGAAGTACACTAACGGTCTTAATTTTCTATTCTCGCTCCAGGTCGCTCTTCTTTTCACCTTTCTGCTCTTGAAGCGACTTTCGTTAAATCTCTCAATTCCCTTCTGTGTAAGCAAAAAGAATTCGTCTACTCTTTGACAATTTCTTAATCTTTTTTCTCATTGGCTAACTTCTTTCAGCCAATGAGAACTCTGCTTTCCCCTTTATAACTTAGTTCGGTTTCAATTCTGCTTCATTCTGACGATTTCCCCTGAAGAGTGTCAGATGAAAAGCTTTGGGAAGAAAAATCTTTTACTTCACGTACAGTATACCAGTGTGTTTTAAGGTGCTCATAAAAATAAAAAACATTTGAACATTTTTAATGAAAACAAGAAATTTACAACAGTAGGACCATTAAAACTTTCCATTTTCAAACAATTGGCTAAATTTTTTTTCAAAAATGAATAACGAAATTTTTTGTAGTATTATTAGTTACGAATTTGTGACCAAATTTAGGGAAAAGAGTCTGGTTAAGCAATCAATACACACTATTATTGTAAAACAGCCTCATAGCTTGTCGTTGCATTTAACAAGAAGCTTGAGTAAATTTTATTAAGGGTAATGCTTATTTCAATGTCAGAGAAAATTTTAAACTTTTTTATAAATGTTAAACAAAAATATATTAAAAATATATACTGTATTTTGGCATGGGGTCTATTTTAAAGTCAATGGCAATAAAGTCATCATAACCTCAAATTTTCGGTTTTCAACATCTGCATTTGATAAAGAAAATTTTGAAAACTATTTCTATTATTGACGTAGCACTTGCGCTGATAAAATACAGAGCACAGTTGTTTTTCTACAAAGCTAAATTAGTGCAATTATTACTCAATGTCAATAACCCAGCCATTGAAGGTACATTCCAGTATTCCTGATGCCCGTCCCAAGCCCGGATAAATGGGGAGGGTTGCGGCAGGAAGGATATCCGGTGTAAAACTTTTGCCAAACATACAAATGCGTTATAATCATGAATTCATACCGGATCGGTCACGGCCCGGATTACCAACAACTGGCCCAGATGGTAGGTGCTTTCACGCAGCCTGGGCCGTGAGGAAGTCTGCTCATTGATTTTAAAATGACAGACCGAAACCGAACCTACCAAAACGGAAGGGTATCCACCCATTCCGATGTTCAGTGTGGGTCTGCTAATCGGCAAACGTCCTTTTCAGGACGGGGCAATGTCAGGATAAAACTGCCCTTTTCAGGGCACATTGCCAACAAGTTCCGAAGACCCACTATTCTTCAGCTGAACATCGAAGGCCTCACTGCAAGCAAGATGAATGTTCTTCATCACCTCGCTATGCAGTCTGAGGCACTCATCATCCTACTGCAGGAAACCCACTGCACTGATGCAGAGAAGTTGGTGCTACCACACTACCAACTAGCTGGGTCTTCTTTAAGCAGGAAGCATGGCCTTGCCACGTTTGTCCACGAGCGACTGAGATACACGCTTTTGGACCAATCTCCATCGACATCGGAGATCGAGTGGCTGTGTGTGGACGTTGATGGCTATAAATAGTGAACGTCTACAAACCACCGCCAACGCGATTGCGAACCCTGGATCTCCCAGTGTTTTCTCACCCCTGTCTGTACGCTGGCGATTTTAACTGTCGTCATACTGACTGGGGTTATGATGACAACAGTCCGGACGGTGAGTGCTTGGCTGGATGGGCAATTATTAATTGTCTTGCCCTCCTATATAATGCCAAGGACGCTGCCAGTTTTTATTCCGGCCGCTGGAACACTGGCACCAATCCAGACCTAGCTTTCGCCAGCGTAGGTCCAAACAGTCGCTTACCGGATAGACGTGTCCTTGAGAAGTTTCCCAGGTTACATCGACCTTCGCTTATTACACCACCATGGTTTGCTATGGCGGTGCCAAGCATGCCTGTTAAGCGATGGAACTTCGGCAAGGCCAAATGGAGTCACTACATTGCTTTGACAAATAAATTCGCAAAGACTTTGTTGCCGCCTGATTCACTTGATGTGGATGCGGCTTACCAGGACTTCTGTAACACCATTAAGAAAGCAGCCAAAAAGACTATCCCACGCGGGTATCGAAACAACTATATTCCGTGTTGGGATGCAGAGTGTGAATCACTCTATAAAACCTTTCTGCAGTCTCCTCAGGGAGACGACTCGAGCTTGGCTGCTACAGCTCTGCTTGCCAAGCTTGACAGAAAGCGGAGGGATCGATGGTCCGAAGCAGTTCGGAGCATTGACTTCTCACACTCTAGTCGAAAAGCATGGAGTACTTTGAACAACCTTACTGGTAGGTCACGACACTCTCCTCGTCACTGTCTCGTTTCAGCCGATGCTATTGCATATCAGCTGGTTAGAAATGGGAAATACGAGGCTGTTGATCGCAACTGTTGATCGCGACTTGTCTTTCAAGAAGTGTCTGAACTTTGGAGGGCCACAACACCAGACACAGTAAATATCTCTGACAATTTTTCACAGAGAGAATTTGCTGCTGCCCTTCAGCACTTAAAACCAGGTAAAGCTCCGGGTCCTAATTCCATCTGCCCCGAGCTTATACTCCATGCTGGATCTGCTTTGAAGTCCTGGTTACGTGATTTCCTTTCTTCCTGTTTGCGCCGACTCAAAATTCCCAAGATCTGGAGAAGAGCGCTTGTGGTCGCGATCTCAAAACCAACGAAACCCGTGGGGGACCCAAAGATTTATCGACCGATATCTCTGCTCTGTGTCCCCTACAAGATCCTCGAGAGGCTTATCTACGCCCGCGTTGAACCATTAATCGATCCACTGCTCCCTAAAGAGCAGGCTGGGTTCCGACGCGGTAAGTCAATCGTGGATCAAGTTGTTCTGCTAACCCAGAACATTGAGGATTCTTTTGAGGCTAAAAAGAAGGCCGGTGCCGTATTTGTCGATCTGACAGCTGCTTATGACACTGTCTGGCACCATGGCCTTACCTGCAAGCTGCTGAGACTACTTCCGGATAAGCACATGGTCAAAATGATTATGGAGCTTGTCCGAAATCGAAGTTTCACCCTTACCACCGGTGACAGCAAGCAAAGCAGGCTACGTTGTCTTAAAAACGGCGTTCCTCAGGGATCGGTCTTGGCTCCCCTCCTATTTAACATCCATACGTACGATTTTCCTTCCATGATTTCCACAAAGTTTGCCTATGCTGATGACTTAGCATTGTTGCATTCTTCTGGAAACTGGAAGGACTTGGAGGGGACTTTAAGCCAAGACATGTCCACACTGTCAGCGTATCTCCAGACTTGGAGGTTGAAGCTTAGTCACACTAAAACGGTGACGGCAGCCTTTCACTTAAATAACCGAGAGGCCAAACGTGAGCTAAAGGTCTACAACAATAGTAGACTTTTACCGTTCTGTCCAACCCCTACATACCTTGGGGTAAAACTGGACAGATCGCTCACGTTTCGTCACCATTTAGTGGCATTGCGCAAAAAACTATCCTCGCGCGTCACACTGCTGAGGCGACTCGTGGGCTCGGGATGGGGTGCTGGTGCTAAAACACTACGCATAGCCAACTTATCTCTAGTCTACTCAACAGCTGAGTACTGTGCGCCAGTCTGGTGTCGCAGTGCTCACACTCGCCTCATCGACAGTGTCTTGAATGACGCCTTGCGCATAGTTACTGGATGCCTGCGTCCCACTCCAACGGACCACCTACCTGTACTCTCAGGCATCCAGCCAGCTGAGCTTCGCCGACTGGGAGCGACACTCTCCTTGGCTTACCGTGGATCTCTGGACCCCGATCATATCTTGCATGGTCTTTTAAGAGGGTCCTCAGATACTGGCCAAATGAGACTAAGATCCAGACGCCCGTTTGTGCCAGGTGCGCAGAATCTCTTGGACAATCTTGCCAGACTTGGCATCCGCGCCTCTGAATGGACAAATCACAAATGGAACGCGGAGTACTGTGAAAGTGTTTCCAGGCTTTGTGCTTTTGTGCCCGGGACCAGTGTCAGGCCTGTTGGGATGGGCTTACCCTGAGCAGCTTGGGTTAAGCTCAGCCGCCTGCGGACTGGTGTTGGGCGATTCCATTCGTCCATGCACAAATGGGGTCTCGCTCCTTAACCGAATTGCGAGTGTGGCGCCTCGGAGCAAACCGCATACCATGTACTAACAATGTGCCCCATACATCGGGCACCACATGGAGCACGCGGTCTGACGGTTTTGGATGACGAAACTCGATGCTGGCTTAATAACATGACTGCCAGCATCTGATCCAGGCAGTGCAGCAGTCTGGGATAGTAAAAGGATAAACCCTCGGCCCCAGTCCTGTTTGTGTCTGGCCTGGAGTGGATGCCCTTCAAACGACGACGACGACGACGACCAACAACTGCCTCAGGTGTCGCACGGCAGGGCATTTGTGGAAATTATGCTACTGCTGAACATATTGAAAACAAGAGGAGAAAGAGAGGAGGAAGGCGAGTGAAGAGGCAACGGAGACTGTGGAAAGGAAGACGCACACTCGTAAGGGTGGGTACCTTAAATATAGGAACAATGACTGGAAGGGGAAGAGAGCTGGCAGATTTGATGGAGCGAAGGAATGTAGACATACTGTGCCTACAGGAAACAAAGTGGAAAGGAAGTAAAGCAAGGAACATTGGGGGTGGCTGCAAACTATTTTACAACCGAGCTAATGGAAGAAGAAATGAGATAGGGATAGTGGTGAGAGAGGAGCTGGTTGAAAGTGTCTTGGAGGTGAAGAGGGTATTAGACAGACTAATGGTCATGAAACTGGAGGTAAAACGGTCGATCCTAAACATAGTAAGCGCGTATGCTCCACAGGTTAACAGCAGCATGGAGAAGAAAAATGATTTTTGGCAAGAGCTGGATGGGTTGATAGAAAGTGTATCAAAACAGGAGAGGATAGTTCTAGGTGCGGACCTAAATGAACATGTGGGCAAAGAAAACATAGGGGATGAGGAAATGATGGGGAGGTACGGTGAGAAGATGGATTTGGCAATTGTCAACACTCATTTAAAAAAAAACACGAACGCAGGGTGACGTATAAAAGTGGCGGAAAAAATATCCAAGTAGATTATGTGATGTCCAGAAGGAGGAATCTGAAGAAAATTTGCGATTGTAGGGTAATAGTGAATGAGTGCGCCGCAAAGCAGCACCGTATGGTGGTATGCAAAATGGATTTGAGGGTAAAAAAGAAAAAAGCAGAGAAAGTAAAGCCAAAGATAAGATGGTGGAAACTAAAGGAGAAGCTGACAAGAAACGTTTAGACAAGAGGTAACCAGGACTTTGGAGGCGAGGATGGGTTACATGATGAGTGGGACAAAACAGCGGAAATGCTAAGAAAAACAGCTGAAACCGTGCTGGGAGTGACATTTGGGAAACGAAAAGGAGACAGGAAGACATGGTGGTGGAATGAGGAAGTTCAGGAGAGCATGAAAGAAAAAAAAGGCGAAGAAAACATGAGACAAAATAAGAGATGAAATAGTAAAAAGATGTATAAAGAAAAGAAGAGTAAGGCAAAGAAGGCAGTTACGATGGCCAAGGGACGTGCGTATGACAATTTGTATGCTAGATTGGAAACAAAAGAAGGTGAGAAAGAGTTGTACAGATTGGCTAGGCAGAGAGACAAAGCAGGGAAAGATGTACAGCACGTGAGGGTTTTCAAAGATAAAAACCGTAATGTGGTGGTAAATTCGGAGGCAGTGTTAAAGAGACGGAAGGAGTACTTTGAGAAACTGATGAATGAGAAAATGACAGAGAGCCCAAGGCAGAGGAAGCAGAAGTGGTTAACAAAGAGGTAAATTGCGCCAGTAGAGAAGAAGTGAAGAATACACTGAGAAAGATGAAAAAAAGTAAAGCGGCTGGTCTTGATGAGTTGCCAGTAGAAGTTTGGAAGTGCATGGGAGAGACGGGGATAAAATTTCTGACCAAATTGTTCAACAGACTATTAATGCGTGAACGGATGCTAAAAGAATGCAGAAGGAGTGTGCTTATCTCAATCTATAAGACCGAAGGGGATGCGCAGTGTTGTGGAAGCTACAAAGGAATAAAGCTAATGAGCCACACAATGAAGGTATGGGAAAGAATTATTGAAGCCAGGCTAAGGGATAGAGTAGAGATCCATTAAACAGCAATATGGATTTATGTCAGGAAAGGGAACCACCGATGCCATGTTTGCCTTAATGATGTTAATGAAAAAGTACAGGAAAAGTCAAAGAGAGTTTCATTGTGTATTCGTGGACCTAGAGAAAGCTCTGGTACTGTATGAGAAAATCAGGAATAGTGGAAAAGTATGTGCGACTTGTACAGGATATGTACGAGGGAAAGCGAAAAAGCAGTGAGGTGTGCAATAGAAACTACAGAAAGTATCAAGGTCAAGGTTGGACTGCACCAGGGATCAGCGTTAAGTACGATCCTGTTTGCAGTGATTATGGAGAGGCTAGCGGATGAAGTAAGGAGAGAATTACTGTGGACAATGCTGTTTGCTGATGATATTGTGACTTGCGAAGAGACCAGGGAAGAAGTGGAGCGGAGACTAGAATGCTGGAGGTGTGCATTGGAAAGAAGAGGAATGAAAGTAAGTAGGTCAAAGACCGAATATCTGTGCATAAATGGAGGAAATGACGACAAAACAGTGAAGATGGAGGATACAAAAGTGCCAAGAGTAAAGGAATTTAAGTATTTGGGATCAACGGTGCAAGAAAGTGGTGGTTGTGAGAGGGAGGTAAAGAAGAGAGTGCAGGCAGAATGGAATGGATGGAGAAAAGTATTGGGAGTAACCTGTGACAAGAGGTTACCAGCTAGAGTAAAAGGAAAAGTGTACATTGCAGTGGTGAGACCAGCAATGGTGTATGGACTTGAGACGGTGGCAGTCACAAAAAAACAAGTGGAAGAGATGGAGGTTGCAGAGATGAAAATGTTGAGGTTTGCTATGGGAGTGACGAGAAAGATAAGAATTAGAAACGAGTACATCAGGAGTACAGTTAAGGTAGAACAGTTAGGAATGAAGATGAGGAAAAGCAGGCTGAGGTGGTATGGACATGTCATGAGGAGAGACCAGGAGTACGTAGAATGAAGGGTGATGAAAATGGAGTTACCAGGAAAGAGGAAAAGAGGAAGGCCGAAGAGAAGATTTCTAGATGTAGTAAAAGAAGATATGGGGGAAGTTGGTGCAAGGGAGAAAAACATTAAAAACAAGACGCTTTGGAGAAACATGATACGCTGTGGCTACCCCTGATTGAATGGAAAAGCCGAAAGAAGAAGAAGATTGCTCATTGTCAATGCTCGTAAACTTCGGTATCTACCATTCATAATATTAGCATTTTCCAGCTATATAAGAAGTTAATTCATGCAGTGGCGTAGCTAACCAATGGATATTGTGGATATATCCAAGGGCGGCATGTTGTTGAGGGCGGCAAAATATAATGAATTTATTAGCAATTCTTTTTTCGATTGTGGCGCACTGTGCTCTCTGTGAAGGCATAGATTGCTAATCACTTTACTGAAGTCATGTCGGCTGTATGCCTGGCCACTGTAGAGTTTGTTTAACCTAGAGGTTTTGGGAAAAAAGCATTAAAAATTTGAAAGTTTTACGCCAGACTTAGTAGGTTATAGCTCGGCTATAGCAATTTTGCTACTACAGTGTTGTTTAATATTGCAGATTGCAGTTAAAAAATTTAGTTGCTAATTTTTTAAAGTTAATTAATATACGTAAAGTTAGCCTACCAATAAAAGAGTAAAAGAAAGTGGAGCTCCTTTCAGAAAAAAAGAAAGCCAGGGAAGAAGAGCTGAAAAAGAATATAGGAGCCATTTTGAAGTTTTTAAACATTTCTTTACAGTCCTCACTCTCTTCAGCTAACAAAAAAGGATGAGGTAAGCAGCTTCAGCAAATCTCTACCTTACACGGAAACGGAAAAGACAGTTGAACTTGAGCAAAATAATCAAGAAGTGATCATTGAAAGTATTCCTACCAATGAAACACTTATGTGTATAGCTAAAGATAAAATTGATGATATAAACAATGTGGCTACTTGACCAGAAGTGATAACTCATAACATGAGAGTTGAGATGGTCAAAGCAGGACCTGAAAGATATCAGAATAAAGAAGGACCAATCCCTGGAAGGACCGTTCAAGCCAGTAAGTAGAGTAATTAAAGAAGGAGTCGTTAAGCGTTTTGAGTAAGAAGTGGGTTTATAAGACCTTAAAAAACAGTGATGAAATTTTTAGATCATGGTTGCTTTATTCGAATAGCCATTCAGGATTATATTGTTTCTGTTGCAAGTTGTTTCAATCAAGAAATGATAATTCTCAATTCGTTTCCAAACCCTTTGTTAATTTCTGGCATCTAAATCCATGTATTCTTAATTATGAAAATTCAAAAATTCACAAGCAGTGCTTTGATAAATCGAAGGAACTTACACTGAAACTTCAACTTCATCAAACAATTGATAAACATATGCAAGATCTTATGGATAAGGAAAAAAATAAATGGAAAGAAATCCTGCATAGGGTAGTTGAAGTCATAAAGTTTCTATGTAAGCAAAATCTTCCTTTACGTGGCCATCGTGAAGACTCTAATTCAGGAAACCAGGAAAATTTTCTTGAAACTTTAAAATTGCTTGCAAAATATAATGCAGTCATTAAGAAACATCTTTCAGTTATCCAACTTTCTAGCAAGGGCATGACAACGTACCTTTTACCAACAATCTAAAATAAGTTAATTGAGTTTCTTGGAAAAAAGGCAAAACATCTCATAATAAAGGCAGCAAAATATTTTTCCATTTTACTCGATAGTACTCCCGACGTCTCTCATATTGATCAAATGGGTCTTATTGTTAAATACATAAAAGTTGATAGCAGTGAGGTAAAAATAAAAGAGTCGTTTCTAAATTTCTTTCCATGCACAGGAAAAACGCAGATGAAATTACTGTCTATTCTCGATGAGCTTCAGCAAAATGTTTTGGACATAATGATGTGCAGAGATCAAGCATACGACAATGCTTCCCCAATGGCTGGAATCCATTCTGGAGTACAATGCAGAATAACACAAGTTAATTATAAAGCAATATTTATTCCATGTGTTAATCATTCGCTTAACCTCGCAGGCGTTCACGTAGCGGCATCGTCTGAACATTCGGCAACATTTTTTGCTGCTGTGGAAAGGGTTTATTCTTTTTTTCTGCTTCTACTCAAAGATGGGAAGTGTTACTTAAAAATATACTAATTGTGGTAAAAAGAGTGATTGATACTCGTTGGAGTGCGCATTACGAAGCTGTGAAAGCCTTTTAGCATTATTTCCTTGATGTAGTGAGTGCATTAAACGAGCTGTGTGATCAAAACGAAAATATTAATACACGAGGACAAGCTCCTGGCGTATTGGATGCAATTTAGCAATTTTCCTTTGTTTCTTTTTTACAATTTTGGATGAAAGTTCTAAGAGAATCTTATGATACCCAAAAATATTTACAGCGAAGAGGTTTGTCACTGGAAAACTGTTCCCACAAGATGAATGTTTTTATTATTTTTTGGTCAATGATCGCGATGCACTGGTTAAGCAAAGTTTTGACACTGCTATCAAGACTTGCGAAAAGCAAGAAATTCGTATTGAAGAGCGACGTGTCCGAAGGAAGAAAAAGATGCCTGGCGAACATTCAGAAGAGGTAAGTCTCTCGGCTGCTGAAGAAATCAAGAGAGGCATGCAAGAAGCTATGAACCGATTTCGGAGTGAAGTAGAAAAGCGGTTCAGTGAAATTTGTATGTTAAATGAAGTATTCGGCTTCTTAAATCACAACGCGTTGTTGCGAAGCGAAAATATCGAAGAAGATATGAACAAATTTAAAAACATATATGTTGATGACGTTAATTTTTTTTCATTAATATGTTTTTCGTTTTGATGGCGTTAAAGGGCGGCAGTTCGTGCAAAAATCCAAGGGAGGCAGGTTACGACGGCAGGCCACTGAATTCATGTATCAATTTATATATTTTTTAAGCGCCTTAAAATTTTAAGCCCCCCGCTAACAATGATATTTTTGGTTGGATAATACAACTCGATGTTGAGTCAAGGCAGTTTTGGAACGGCATATCGTACAATTTGTCTTTATCGTCAATTCGTCTATAACGTCAATTTTTTGCAATCCCTTGGAAGTGCTGTTATAAGCGAATTCTACTGTACAAGCAACAATGTCACGTATTTCATATGTAGCAAATTCATACAAAACAACAAGAATACTTCATTGCTTATTTTTTTAGATTGAGATTGCATAATTTTTGTAGATGAGGTTTACAAATGCGTATCCGAAAGGTTTCCTCATCGTGGACGAATGGTCCCCATGGGTGGGCACCATTCGGAAGCTTGAATGAGATTTTTAAAATGTAAATAAAATTTTTGTTTGCAATCTGAACATTCTTATTTGGGATGGCTTAAGTTTTTCATAAAACAAAGTTTAAATAAAACTTGCTAGTATTTAAAATTGTGTAGGCCTATTGAATTCGACTATAAATGAAGTTAAGTAAATTTTTTTCGATAAGTCCCATATCTCTTCTATATGAACAGTTTTAGTAGATTATTTTGTTTTTGCATTTTATTCTTTTTGAATTAAAAAACTTTGGAATAAAATTTCTTTTAATTTAAAAATTATTCGCTTAAATTTTATTAACCCTTTGTCTACTGACGGTAACTCTAGTTACCATCTTAAAATTTCCCTCGTATTAAACAACTAGCGCAAGAATAGATGTCAAACAGCTGTCGGTGACTCAGGTTACTTGTTAAATACTTACTAAATTAACTTTTTATATAAAGGCCGACATAAGCTGTATATATTTGCCTAATATGAATAAAAATTGCGCGTATACTGTATTCATAAAAAACCGCATATCTCAATTATGGGAGACAAAGGGTTAAATATTTTGGTCTCTGATGTAAATTAACTTTGTTTTGATTTCTGTGTTGCACTCAAAGGCTATGTTTGTTATTTATTTTCATTATAAGTTGAAGCAACAATGGTGTGTTTTTATTTTTTCTAAAAACCAAAGAACTTTGTGTTCATTGATTTATAGGGTTTTTCGATCTACTTCGTTGTTTTTGCAATCAAATTTGTTCTTAATTTTTGCAATCAATTTCGTTTTGCAGAAACTTTTATATATATATATATCTTTGTATAGGGTTTCCTGATAGGGTCTATGTAGATAATAACGGGTCTTTGTTTTAGGTCTCCATAATTAGGTTTTTGTAATATAGTCTCCATAGGTATATAGACCTATCGGAGATCCTATATGGAGACCCAATATTATAGGGACTATATTATGGAGACCTAACATCTATTGTTGAGACTACATTATGGACACCTAATTTTGGAGACCTAATATTATAGAAACTTTACCATAGAAACCTAATTATGGAGACTACATATATCATGGTGACCTAATACAGAGACCCTATATTATATACAGGGTGTTTCACAATTATTGAAACAAAGCGATTGGGCACAAATTCAGGATTTTAAATGATAACACGATGATGATTACATTTATTGAAAGGTGAAAGGATAACATTTTATAATCTGAAACTGTTTATCTTCAAATCAGAAATAATATGTCAAGAAGATTCCTAGACTACATGCTCCAGATGTCCACCGTTTTGTCGAAGGCATTCTTGAATGCGGCGTGCAAAGTTGTTGATAACACGATCACATTCCTCCTGTGTAATGGTCTGAATTTTCTCGGTAATGGCTGCTTTCAAAGCTGCAATAGTTAGTGGGTTATCTTGGTAAATGTTGTCCTTGAGGAACCCCCACAAGAAGAAATCTGGAGGATTCAGGTCAGGCGAGTGAGGTGCCCATTCCACTTCAGCTTTGCGGCTGATGAGACGCTTTCCAAACTTTTCACGGAGCCAAGCCATGGTGACATTAGCAGTGTGAGGAGGGGCACCATCTTGCTGGAACCACTGTTCTTTCTCATCAAGGTCCTCACGCTTATTGAGCTCTCCCCAAAACTGCTCAAGCACTGGAACGTAGCGCTCTTTTGTCACGGTTACTGCAATACCGTGATCATCTTCAAAGAAAAATGGTCCGATGATACCATGCTTGGAAATGGCAACCCATGCTGTGCATTTTTTTAAATGCAAAGGGCGTCCAACGACTCTGTGAGGGTTCTCACTTCCCCAAAACACCCAGTTTTTAGAGTTAACGTGACCATTCAAAAGGAAGTGGGCTTCATCTGAAAACCAGACATCATTCAAGAATTCCTCGTTATTGTCTATCATTTCCGAAAACCACTGGCACATTGCTACCCTCTTTTCCTTATCAGTCTCGGTTAGTTCATGCTTTATGTGGATCCGGTATGGATAAAGTTGTAGATCCTTAACCAGCATGCGCCTTACAGAAGAGACAGAAATGCCAAGTTCTTGGCTCCTTCGACGAAGAGATTTGCTCGGACTCCGACCGACTGACTGTTGAACCCTGCTGACATTGTCGGGGGTGCAGATTGTTATTGGAGGCCCTGAGGGCGATGAGCCCGCTACCGTACGATCTCCACAAGTGCCATGAGCTTCAAATTTCTTGACCAACTTGAAAATCTGACTCCTGTTTGGAAATTGGTTGAAGCTGAACTTCCTTCTGAACCTTGCTTGAACAATCCGGAAAGACTTCGTTTCGTAATATGTCTTTACACAAAAGATCTTCTGCTCCATCGACCAAGGCATAATTAGGCTATTTTTTGTTTAACGTATAAAAATGTTAACAATTTTGCTATGACAATCTAAAAACAGAAAAAGAATAAGGTCATTGGTAAAGGTTTTATAAGCTGCTGCTTTGTTTCAATAATTGTGAAACACCCTGTATCTATATATTTGATAATATAGGGTGTCTGTATTAGGTTATGGTCTCTGTATCAGGTCTCCATGATGCATATAGTCTCCATAATTAGGTTTTTATAATATAGTTTCCATAATATTAGGTCTCCAAAATTAGGTCTCCAAAATAATAATCCAATAAGTTCTGGTAATCCAAAAAATCTAATAAGTCCTGGTAAAATTGTGCAAAAGCATAATTCGAGCAAAAAAATTTTCCCTCTTTTCCAAATGGCCACGATCCACAAGCTATGTTCTGAATTAATACGTTTGCAAAAATTTGGAGAAAAAAATACAAAATTTTAAGGTTTCAACCTCCCTAATTCAACCAAATCTAAATTGAAAATTCGCATTTTTTATTGAATTATTTCTATTGAACTCGAACAACTGAAATCTTTGAAAATCAAATTGGCTGAACTTGAACGAGAGCTGAATCTTTAAAGACAAAATTTGTTAACCCCGAACAGGACCAATCCCTAATAGGATATGATTAAAAATATTCTACGTAATCTGGCAACAACTTTTTTTAAGTCATTGAAGCGTTTCAATCATAATAAACAAACCCATCATATGACTCTTTTTTTCTTGATGACGAACAATATGGATAAGTTGTTTTTGATGCTCTACAGCACTTATTTATTAATCACCATTTTTTTAGCATGCAGCATATTTTGAGTTTGGACTATTCATTTGTTTATGCAGCAAACAGTTTTAGTCATTTAATATTCATTATGATAATGAGAGAGTTGCTTTATGAATATTGATTAAGTATATTTTACTATATTTTTTAGTTTTTTCAATTCAGTTGGATTGAAGATAAAATGATCTATGGTTTGCTTAAAAAGTTATCTTATTTTAGGATTTTCAAGAAGTTAATTGTGAAAACACTTATTTTATATTAAAAGCTATTAAAAGTGTTTGTCTGGCTCATAATCTCACCAATTTATTTTATTTGACATATTAGTTTTACATATACAGGGTGAGCCAAAAGTAGGTGGACAGTAAATGATACGATTTATTTCGAGATTATGTATACATACAACTATAAGTACTAACACGACTATAAACTTTGTCCTTGAGTACTTCCCAAAAGAAAAAATCCATTGTTATAATGAAAACAATTATAATAATATAACTGAATAAACCTATTTCACATACTGTCCACTTACTTTTGGTTCACCCTGTATATTTTTTTATGATTTTTTCTATTTATTCCTTGCATCTGATCAAATTGTTTATCATTTGTGAATTTAACTTTCACATTTAAGAATAACTTAATAAGTTAGAAGATATTTCATGACATATCCATTTATGTCCATGTTTTTCAAAGTGAGCCACTTGGCTCTCTAAGGAAGAATTCAAAATCCCTATGTAGGAAAAGTGCTGAAAAAGGTATTGAAAAGAAATTTGAGATTTCAATACAATGTAAGGTGATTCCAAAAATCGGGTTCTTGTTGATTATTTGCTGGCTTACTTTTTCAATTTTTAATTTTAATGGTAATGCCAAATAGTGAATGGACTGAAAAGTAGCAGGTTTTTTGCATTTGAATCATTACAGCTGATAAAATCAGTTTCATGAAAAGGAAAGTGAGTTAATTTTTTTTTTATTTCAACTGAATTTCAGACAAATCATTGATAAATTTTATGTTGAAAATTAGTATGTAAACAATTTTTTAAATCTTTTAACATAAATTTTGTTAATAGACTTTCAGAAATTTGATTGAAGACAAAAAAAGTCTTTATTATACATTAAAAACTTATTATTACTGTATTGTCAAAACTGTATTAAAACTTCTCATTATTGTCAAAACTGTTTTTAATGATATTAAAATAATGTTTACTGCTATAGACATCCAAATTCAAATATTTTTAGTCTTTCCAATTAATTTAAGAAAACTCTTACTATTTTAAATAAAAACAAATTGATTTTAATTTTAAGGAAAATAATTAATGGAAAATAAATTTAATTTTAATCTTTTTTACAATTAAATTAAAACCTCCATTAAGAATTTTTAGATATGCTATTAAATTTTGGATGTTTTCAATTACTTAGTTACCTCACTCAGATAACTACTTATACGCTTTTCTTTTATAGACCACATATGTTTTAATGATATGCTGCACAAACATTTTCATATATTTTATTGAATCATATTCTGGATCATTTATCACTGTTAATTTTATTAAGCAACTTTAAACATAAAACTTTTATATACATTTAAATAAAAGATATCGAAAATTTCAATGCAATAAAAGTTTTTCATTGAATTGTCAAAAGCATTAACCCATATTTAATACTAAGACATCAATCAATCAGTGCATGAAGATTTAATGACTGCATAAATATCTTTAATGCAGCATTGTATAAGCATACTTCCTTTCAAAAACAATCTAAAAAAGAAAAAAAAAACTTTGAAACCATGGATCATTAAAGGTATTTTAGTTTCTAATCCTTTCTCAAAACTTTGAAAAATGCATTTATGAACAAATTTACAACTACTTTACAAAAACAAAAGTTTTAACTCTAATCAATTTGGCTTCAAACAGAATATCTTCATAGGACATGCAGTAAGGCAATTGCATGATCATCTTGCCCAAAATATGGATAAAAAATAATTTTAGGTTGTGTTTTTTTTTGGACTTAAATAAAACATTCTCTTCAGTCAATCATGAAATTCTGCTTTATAAATTAAAGAAATATGGCATCCAAGAAATTCCT
The DNA here is from genome assembly GCA_963680785.1 of Diplosoma virens. Taxonomy (NCBI): domain Eukaryota; kingdom Metazoa; phylum Chordata; class Ascidiacea; order Aplousobranchia; family Didemnidae; genus Diplosoma; species Diplosoma virens. Next base: position 42,950,301 of record OY796882.1, on the reverse strand, counting down.
TTGCAGCTTCTCAAAAGCTACTTTTGTAAACAAATGCAATAGACTGTTTTAAATTTCGTTAAATCAAAACTTTCTAAAATTAAATGTGGTGTCCCTCAGGGATCCACACTTAGACCTTTTATTTTTAATCTATGTAAACAACTTACCTCATTCTTCTATTTTCAATATCAAACAATTTGTTGATGATACAATTCTAAACTTAACAAATACATATATAACACATTTAACTACAAAAGTCAACACTGAACTAATTAAAATTAATGCCTTAATGAAATCTAATATGGATACTATTAACTAAAAAAGTTTTAATTTTTGGTTATATCCAACAAGACCATAAATAGCATTCTAAAAAACTGTAAGATCTTTATGGAGCAGAATGAGTTAAAATATGTCAATCAAATAAAATACTTGGGTAAATGATGAATTGCAAAAGTCTTCATTTCAAGCATTTAAGAATAACTTGGAAGTTTTCTTAGCTACAAAGATATGCTCAAGGTTCTTGTTAATTAAGCATTTAAGTATAAACTTGTTAACAGCTGATGGAACTGTCATTTAATAGTATTATTTATTTACAATGTATACATGTACAAGTCACTAATACCACTGATTTGCTTCTTATTGTTTGATGTTGCAATTGTTCTTTTACAAATTACTCTTATGCTTATGCCTATTATGTCTGAGGGTTTATTTGCTTTTTATTGTTTGATGTTGCAGTTGTTCTTTTACAAACTACTCTTGTGCTTATGCCTATGAGAGTGGCAGTGGACATTAAAAGACATCATATCTATTGTCTCCATAGCATAAATACAAAAATAAATTGAAATTTGGAAATCATTTAAATTTCCTATTTTGAAACCAGTTGTAGTTTATCATTGGTTGTGTGAAAATAGTTTACAGAAGACTATTTTTGTAATACAGTTAACTTTGGTTAATCCAAATTTGATTGGACACACAAATTGATCTGTATTATGTGAAGATCTGAATTATCCAAAGGCTGTTGTTTCAAGCCAGACTTTATCCAGAGTAGTAAGATGTACTGTAGATAAAAATCACCTTGAATATATAAGACTGAATGGTACAATTCTTTGAAATAGACAAATTTATATATATGGTTTAAACACTTGTAGAGAACTAACAAAGTTAGTGTATTTTAATAGCTTAGCTATAAAACACAATTATAGCACACTTATATACGACACAACTATAACAAACCAATGAACACACTCCCTAAGTTGAACTGATAAATTTCAAGTAACAAGCAACATAGCCAACATTTGTAAATCATAACATGGAATAATGTTTATGACGTTGACAAAAGTCATCCTGCTACAGTTGTGAAGCTGGAAAATCCCGATTATGAATATAAAAAGAATAATTTTTATCTGGAATAGGCAAAGGTTTGGATTATCCAAGGCTTTCTATTAAGGAAAACATTAGAAATCATTCATACCTTCAGTTTTATCCAGATTAGGTGAATATTTGAATTAACTGAATCCAGATTACCTGAGGTTTACTGTATTTATGAAAAGAAAATTTTTATTTTAGTAACCTTTGAATGTGTTAAAGGTCTTTGAAACTTAGATTTAAGGGGGGAGAATGATGGTACATAAATTTTACAAGTTGAGAATGTGGAAAAACTTTAAAAACTACTGTTTTATGCAGTAGCATGCAGTTGATACAAGATTCTAAAAAAAAAGATCATTATTGACTTAATACTGTAATAGTTTGGGTCTTTTCAAAAGTCATTGTAATTGTTTTTTGTTGGTAAAACTAATTGGGAACCTCCATAAAGCACTAGAGGGAATAAAAGAAACAAGAGGAAAAGGCTATCTTTAAGAAGCAATAGCAAACAAAAAAAGGATTTTGAGTTAGCTTCACCAACAAAAATGGTGACTTATGGTGACTTCTTAAAAAGACCCCATAGTTTTTGCGTAAATCTTACTTTAGTAACAGAAACTAAAAAAGAAACTTTGAATTCAAACAGTTAGCTTATATATGTTGGTAACACCTATATTAACAAGGGTATAAACCAATATTAGCATGTGACAAACTGTTCCTAGTGTCCTTTTGCTTATGTACAACTTTAAAAAATGCCTAATGTTCAATTGAAATTAATAAGAAAGATTTGATGATCTGGATGCATCTTTACTTAATTTATTTAGCTGTGTACACATTAGCCAACTTGTGTTATAAAAATTGTATAACCTTTTAGTGTCCAGCATATTTTGTTTAAATGCAACGCAACACAATAAAATTTTAGATACATCAACTCTGATAATTATTTTTATAAACTGCATAATTTATAAACTTATTTTTTAAATGTATGTACTGGCTTAATAAAGACCCAAATGCATTTATTTTTTGGATGTATAACTTTAGAGATGTTAACATACTATATGTATTCTGTTTGACATTAAATGTATTAAAGATGTAAATTATTTACCAATGTGATATCTTGTACAAGTAATTGAATTGTCTAGTATTGCTAATCTAATAATTGTTACTAAATTTTTAATTGCAAAGTATTTAACAGTTTTATTTATAATATATTGTTTAAGCAAGCTGCAAATCAAGAATGGTAATAATATATATTGTGAATTATTTCATGCAATTTCTATTAAAAATATTTTCGTTGTTATGATTGTAACTTAAACAATTTTTTTGTTTATAGATTTTTTTACTTTTTGGCTCCATTTGTCACAAATATAATGACATTCTCACAAGTTCAGACACAAAATTATGCATATCATAAGTTATGCTTACTGACTTCATTTTTATAGCAAATTAGGGATTATAAAAACAACATATTTTCTTCTGTGACTTCCTGTATAAGAATTTACTTGTTAGATTTGAGTTAGAATATTGAATTAGATTTCCTGTATAAGAATTTACTTGTTAGATTAGAGTTAGCTTCCATGAAGTGATTAACATGGCCAAGCTAGGAAAGAAAAAAGTTGTTCACTCTATCAAAGCAGAATGTTTTTTTCATGTGTTGCTTAAACAAAGTAATCATGGCAAGAATCTAAGGTTAACAGCTGGTATTCTGGAAGATTAGAAATGAGTTTTTTGCTTTTATAAATTTGTTTTGGTCAAATTTCTATCATAGTCTTGTCAAGCTTCTCCAGTGTGATGGCGTTAATTTGATAAAAGAATCTAATCTTTTTTATTGGTTGGCCAACCAAGTTGTCATGGAAGCACCTCTTTTAAGCACAGATCCAAAAAGTATTCAACTTATTGCTGCAGCTGTTTGCTCATGTTAATGATGACTTAGTCTTTGAGTCTAGTATTTAAACTCTGTAAATTATTTTAAATTTAACACTAGTTATTGAAACTACTTTAACTGTTTTTATTTTTTGAAAAGGATCAACCCAGTAATGAATAAAAACATTGCAATTTTTAATATAGTTGTCTTTATAATATTTTTTAAAGAATTTCACTTTTTAAATTTTAGGTCTATCAAACCAACAATTTTGAAGCGAAGTGTAAAATAATTTAGCAGTTATGCAAACAACATTAGACCTACAAAATGCAAAAAAAACTTAAATACAATATCATCAGGTTTCTATTTTTTTTTTTTAGGAAAGTGTCTTATTTTTCCTGGTTTGGGAAGGAAGAAAATGGGACATATGAAAAAGCATTGTAAGTGTCCCAATTTTGGTTTGATTAAAATAGTAAGACACGATGTTAATAGTTTTGTGAGCCAAAAATAGGATACAGAAAATGATATACTAGTATGTACTTATTGCAAAATCACTTAAAAAGTTCCAATCACTTTGCTTTAAATTAAACAAAAAATGTGCTCATAAAACGATGATGAGTTATCCCTATCAAGCTTTGCAAAACATGCTCATGCAACTTTTCACTATTATATACCACATTAAGTACTTCTTAAGTTAAGCCTTTAGTGCATGCTATGGTCATATATTCTGGCTTTCTTTGAGACAACCGACTTTTCCAAAATTTAAAATGATTCACACCATTCATAATCTGGGATGTCATTTTTGAGAGAGTTGTTTAACTGAGTTTTTTGAACAAATGTTGAAACAATTGCTTTGAGCTGACCTTGATCAATTGGCCAGCCCAAATCTCCCATATATTCTATTGCTTCAACTAATAAGCCTTCTGTTTCTGCAGAAATGCCAGTGCTTCATCCAGATCCAAATTTTGACAAATTCTTATTAACCCATCTTGAAAGAGTTACTCATGGAATTCCAGTTCTTTGTGCCACCTTCCTTAATGACTGCTCACCATCTTTCACAAGCAGAACAGCATTTTCTAGATCATTTTTATAAAAAAGGTGCACTTTTTTTATGTAGTTGCAAGGCAGTTTTGAACACACTTACTTTAGGCTACTTTAGAACTTGATAACCTGGAAATACTTTATGCATTAGCTTATGTCTTGCAATATTCTATAGCCTATCAGTTCTTCATAGCTATCCTGTATTAAAAAAGGTTGTTCCTTATTTTTCTAGCTACCAGCTCACATTGCACTATAAAAATAATACTTGAACTTTTGCTGTGGTAACAAGTCAAATCTGGCTATCAATACTTGTACAAAAAGAAGTTTTTATTTTAAATCCATATAGAAAACAGAAGCTTAGATTATGTCCTTAACATTCATTGGAGGTGTCTCATTTTACCCCAGTATACCCTACTGCCATAAGATGTTACATTTTTTAATGTTTAAGTAATATTTAACTAATTAAATGTTCTTCATTTATATGGTTTTTTATCAACAGCTGTTTAATTTTGCTAAAGATTTTTAAACTAGAATTTCATGATTTTTAAGACTAACCTTTTTATAATTCAAAAGTGATTGTAAAACATTTAGTTCTCATTTAAAATTTGTCATTGCAGATTTTATAGATTTCTTAAAATTTATAATCTTGTACAATTAGTACTGGCAAATTATATATAAAAGCCAAACATTTTCCACATATAAATATTAGGAAAAATTGAAGATAATCTGGTTCGTGTACTCAGATCTTGATATTAATCATGTTGAAAAAAGCTACTCTGTGGTATTTGTATGTTTTTCAATTTGATAAAAGCTAGCTTCTTAAGTTTTACCTCATCACAACTTTTTTTGCATTATTATTAACAGCAAACACTAAAATTTTTTAAGAGCACAGTTGTAATTGAAAACTATATTATAGCCTTTATAAAATTTTGAATTACTTTAAACAATATATACAAATATAGAAAGTACATAGCAATTTCGTCATAACTTAGTAGATCCATTACATGTCCATAAATAATAATAGATAGTTGATAAATATTAAATAAACTTTTATTTTGTTTTATATTATTTTTTGATTAACTTTGAGTTATGGAGATAGTAAATAAATAGATAACTTTTTCATCAATACACACAAAAAAACACAAATAATTACATCAAATAGGCAGCAATTATAGCAAATTATGGCAGGAAACATCAAAGAAAACATTGGTTATCAAGTTGAATGCTCTTTAACCCAACAGTCAAAAACAACAAAAAATATATAAAAAATACCATCCAATAGAAAACAGAAAAGAAATTCACCAAAACAACAAAGTAAACAAATAGGTGACAATGTTAAAGGTAATGTTAAAGTAAAATAAATCCAAGTAAAACAATGTTAATATTTAGGTAATAGACTAAATATTATCTTTTTAAAAAAAATCCAATGCTTTTAATGCTATAATAAATACTTTTTCTAAGCTTTGCACTTGTATATAAAAGTAGTAATAGGACAATCAATTTTGTAACATCACATAGAAAATAAATTGATTTTTTTGTCAGTCTTGTTTATGAAATTGAAAAAGTTTAACAAAAGGTAATTTATTGTAATTGATTCATAAATTTTCCCAATTCAAAATTGTAAATATGAATGTTTAAGTGTGTTTAATCATTTTTACCACATTCTTATAGGTTTATATTATAACAAATCAATAGTTATGATTCTAAAAATACAATGAAGTCAAATTTCAACTTGTTTTAACAATGAATTAGAAACTGCTCCCCATGTTAAAATATCAAACTGAAATAGAGAATAAACAATACTATAATATAGCATGCAGAGAATTTTCTTGAGACAGAGTCTAAAAAACAATGTATCAGATTGGAACAAAAGTTCTGTCCCTTTTTTGTTTCATAATGATTTCAGTAAGAGCTAGTAAAACCCATTTTCAAGCCTTGGAGACCTTACCAAGTCTTATCATTTCACAAAGTATGGTTGTATGGCTTACATTAAAGTCTATACCTAATTCTCTACTTGTTTTGAAAGGCTTCATTAATGACAGCCAGTAATTCCTCACATTTGAGTCCTTTGGAGACCCATTTCTTTACATCCTTGAGGGTAAAGTCATTTCTTTTCATGCACAAAAACCATCTTCTACTGGTCTTTACATTTATTACAATATTTCCATAAGTGTTTTAAATGCTCTTGCTGCTGAACTTGCTGTACTGCACTTTTGAAACATGTCTTAAGTGCTCTTTGCTTGGGGTGCACATGTGGATCAATAACAGTTATTTAGTTTGGTAATTATCATAAAATCTGAAAAACTAAAGAATGCTTTAGCAATTGAGATAACCAGACATATGCCATTCATAAGTTGTATTGTTATAATCGTCAACAAAAATCTTAAATCAAAAAGGTGCCGTAAAACGGGGTGACAAATACCAATGGGGTGATCTATGTTTTTTAGATTTGAAAATAAAATGAAGCTTAATTTTAACTTTGAAAGTTGAGAAAATTATTTTTTGACCAGTGGTATTAGTCACCCCGTTTTATGGTGCAGAACTTTCGTTCCAACCTGATATATTGTAGGGTTGTTGAATTTTTTCATATTTTAACATCAAGCTAGTTATTTGAAAAGTTTTATTATTGGTCTTTTTTTCATAGAACATTTATCTAGTGATTCATTTCAGTTAATTGAATGTAAAATTTGTGTGTTGTAAACTGTAAGTTTTGGTTTTTTTCTTGAACTAAGTTGTATCAAAGTATCTTTTTGCCAGATTTTGAGTGAAAAAACATAGGCATAAATTAATGGTTTAATAGATAAACTTAAAAAATGCATAAATATTCGGTAATTTATTTTTCAGCTAATTTAAAAAATAGATATTAACTGACTTAGTTGATAACAATGACAATGAAGTGGCAGTATAAAGAACAACATTCATTTGAAAAAAGAAAAAATGAAGGAGAAAAGATTCGAAAAAAATATCCTGATCGTGTTCCAGTATGTTTTTTATTTCATTATTTTGTTTATTTTGTTTATGTGATAAATTGTTAAGATACAGTAATCAATTACTTATCATAAGATAAATTCTAGTTGTACCAACTATACTACTGATAAATATAAATTTTCTTATTTGCTAAAATAGTTTTTGTTTAGGTTATTGTTGAAAAGGCTTCAAAAGCTAAAGTAGCTGATCTTGATAAAAAAAAATATTTGGTTCCTTCTGACTTAACAAGTTAGTAGATATATAGTAATTAGGCTATTGTTTAGACTTTTTTCAAAATCTAATTTTTAAAGAATTGTATATTTATTTCAAGTATTATAAAAAACTTTTTAATACTAAAATAAATATGAATTTAAGGATTAATGCAGTGGTTGTTGCTTCCTAGGGAAAGGAATTTTTATATGAAGTGTGTTGGAAAAGTAACAAGACTGTGCATGTAAATTTTTTATTCCAAATGCAATTTATAAACTACTATATGTTACTTTTAAAGTAACATATTTTGCTGCCCTCTGCCATGCACCATACCCTCTTGGAAGAGTTTTTTAGTATTCTTGGAGCTCTTTTATGAAACAATTTTAACAACTTCAACATATGAAAAACATGTTTTTTTCATAACTCTTTCAAACTTAAGAAACAGGAAAAAATCACAAGGATCCAGGACTGGTGAGTATAGAAGTTGCTCTAGCACAGCAATGATGTTACTTTTGGCAAAGAATTTCCTGATGCTTCAGGCATTATTTGCCAGAGCATTGTCTTGGTAAAGCGCCCATAATTTTCTTCTGTTACAATTGAAGGGCTTAGCTCTAAATGTACCTAAGTCACATAATGTCATTTTGAGAAAATGAGGTTTAAAGTTTTTTAAGATGAGGTTTAAAATGAGGTTTAAAGGTTAAAGAAATACGCTAAGATTTCAAACCTCTGCTATTCAAAAAGTGATTTTTTGAAAAAATTTTTTGTCAGAATATTTCTGGCGAGTAAACAAACAATTTTTTCAGCTTATCTCATTTTTTTGAAAATGTGACTTAGGTACTTTTAGAAATAGGGCCTTCAATTGTTCTTTTATTTCTTGCACTAATGCATCAAATGTCACAGGATGTCCGTTTCAATGTGCTGATTGATGATCTGGCCTTGTAGCAAGAATTCTGCATACACTATGCCCCCCACAACAAAAAAAGCAATCAGCATCACCTTAATTTTCACTTGGGTATCTTTGCTTTTTTTGACCTTGGGATTTCTTTTCCATTGAAAGCTCAGGCACTTAGTCTCCATTTTGTACTTTTCATGTTTGGTTCAGTTTTTAGTTGTTTCAGGATGTTGTAACGCATGTGCACATATTGCAGCTCATCTAGCTACCTTGCAACTATTTTTGTACAAATCTTTCTCATTCCCAGGTTTTTCATAATAATTGTCTTCAACTACATATTCCCACAGTTCATGTCACTCATTTCAACAGTTAGGAAGTGATTTCTATAAACCTTGCTAATAAACTCCATATTTTTTTAGTTTTGTTTGTGGAAAGTCTCATGCTCCAAGGGTTTTCTGCATCCTCCCTTTTTCTTAAATCTCCTGGGTTAATTAAAAAAGCTTAAGCTCTCAGCATTGGTGTTATTATGATATGCATCCTGCACAAACCTAAGCACTTCTGGAATTTTCCAAACAAGAAATTTTAAGTTGATTTGTTGTTTGGTGGTAATTGTATTACAGCAAATATTGCAAGATTAATTTTTCCCACAATGATCAATTGTAGAGTGACCACACACATAAGCCTGTAAAAAGGCATATTTATGGTTGACATAGAAACCTGAAACTGCTGTTGTATCCACATAAAATTTACCTACATCACAGCACCAAGCAGTAATCTCTAGCATATAACTTTAACAACACATACAATGTTGCTGCTTTTCAAGCACACCTTATAAGTGATTTTAAAAAAATAAATCTTCACTATTCCAATTATAATGATTCTTGTTTTATTGATTCTACTTTTAAGTGTAATATCTGATATTTTTGTTTTAATCTTATTTATTTAATGATTTTTAAGATTTATATTGTAATGTAAGCTATATTAAAATTATGTTAACTGATAATGGTATCTTCACAACTACTAATGTTGCCGTTGTAACTGTAAGTTTTCTTGATGCATTGTGTTATGTAAAAAGTTCCAATATGCTTTTTTAATTAAAAAGTATTAGAAATTTAATGTTAAAATGATTTTTTTTGCATACTATTTTTGTTGAATATTATTTCATTGAACAAATTAATGTTGGTGCATTGGGTCATCTTTTTGCTTGATCAGATTTTAATGTGTTGACAATGACCAGCTGTTATTGTATAAACAGTTTAGCATGTACCATTTATTTCTGCAAAAAAGTAATTTCACAAAATGATAACTGTTATAAACCTAAAAAGTGATCTTAGGTGGTGTTCTTTTAAGATTATGCCATTAAATTGATAAGTTAAGAGTGGAGTACAGCAAAAATTTAAACATGAAATGACAAGGAAAAACAGTCATATTCATTGTAGCATCTTTTCATCTATTTATCTTTTTTATTTATATTATTAAACAGTAATTTAAAAAAAACAAACATTTATCTTAAGCCCTTGTCAGGTTTCTATAAAATAGTTCTTAATGACTTTAGTTTTAAAAAAAAAAATGTAACTATTAATTTGGTAATTTTGTGGCATAAAAAACAACCATTCTGCCAAAACTAAAAATTTAAATGTTTACAAAACATCAAATTAATTTTAAGTCTGATAATTTTACTTAGAAGCAAAAGCATCCAGTAGTTGCAAAAAATAATAAAAAAACAATAATAAAAAAAAGTTTTTGTTGACTTCATTGGATGGGACTATCTACAGTAGGGCTCAAAATATTAGTTCTGAACATTATTTTGTGATTAAATAAAATCAATTGATCAGATTTTGCTTATTTTCATATGTATAATCTAAATATTGTTTTTAATGATATGCCAACATAAAATAGTTGTTTCATTTCTAAATTTTTCTTAATTTCATTCTTTTATCCGATTCGGTACTTTTTAGATGGCTCGAGTTAGTAGTCAATCATCAAAAAACATCATTTTAGTGTGATTTAATTTATTATATGAATTAAGATAATAAAAAACAAGATAATTAGCAGGTTTATTCTACATTTAGAAATTAATACAGGGTGGCCCAGGTATAACCAAACCCAAAAGCACTTTTCATAATAATTCGGGTTCGGTTATATCTGGGCCACCCTGTACTTTCAAAATTACTCAAATTAATGCTTTATTAGTTGACATAAGCTCCCTTATTTTGAATTATCTGAAACTGTCTGACAGTGATGGATTCAGTCAATTTTTTAATGGCAGATGGTTCTACTGAGGCTGCTGCATCTTCTTTTGCCTTCTACAAATCATTTTTGGAAGAAAACTGGTGGAGATTTGCATAACCTTGCACTTGATAATGGCCAAAAATTTTCAATAGGGTTCAAGTCAGGAGAACAGGCAGGCCATTGCATCAATCTATTGTGTTTGAACCTCATTGATGCAAGAAATTCAGTGGTGGCTTTAGCAGAATGTGATGCAGCGTTATCATGCATGAATATGATTTTGTTTTGGAGAGACAGTGGGACATCTTCAAGTCATTCCATCAACATTGACCCAAGGAGGTTGCAATAGGCCACTGAAGTTAATTTAACACCTTCAGGTACACGTACTGGGCCAACAAATTGATCATTGATGATGCCAGCCCATATCATTATGCCTCCACCTCCTTGTTGGCAATGAATACGAGTGGGGTGCTGGTGTCCAGAAACGACCCATCCCTTTGACCAATTGTCGGGTCCATCCAGGGTTGCTCTAGATTCATCAGTAAACAGAATGTACTTTGTTGGTAATTTCATGTACTTTTGGGCCCACTGTACTCTCCATGGTGTTTGGCATTTATTGGAGGCATTTTAATGGGTGATAAGTTTTTTTCCATCTCACAAAGAACTGTTCCTGGTGGATTTTGGCACATTTTTAAATCCTGCAGCAGCAAATATCACTCCACTGTTTTTCCCTGGATTGGCACTCATTGCACGACGAATTCTGCACATGTTTTGATCAGTTTTAAGCTTGGAGGACCCTGCATCTGCCTAACCTCTTCCTCAGAGAGGGGTCTGCCAAAAACCTCTTGATTGTTCTTTCTTGATTGCTCGTGGCTATTGCTTGAACAGGTATACCTTTAGCAGTATTTTGGAATGATAAGAGACTTTTCATCCTCAGATAAATCTGTTTTGCATCCCATAATGGATAAATAATATTGGTGACTAATAGCTCAAGCCATTAAATTTTCATAAAAACACTTAAATTTACTAAAATATCTAGAAATAGGGTTGTTGCTCTTATGAATATGTTATAATATCACACCTTATAATAGCTCAACTATGAAAGCCAAAATCTGTGAAAAGAGAAAGTTAAATTATTAAAAATTAGTTTTGACTATTATCTTGAGCCCCAGTCTATTAGACTACAATTAAAATAAATGATTTCTTCATTTGCTTGCAAAAATTTTGATAATTCTACCAAATCTATAAGTCGATTTTATTGCTATTTTAAGCTAAAGTTAAAACAAATTTTTATATAACTGCTGGTGGTGGAAGATAAATAAATTAAGTATCAAAAATAAATAAATGTATCTTACAAACTTGTGAATTTGACTAATAATTATCAAATGTTTCACAATTGCTATATCAGTGGCACAAATTAGATAAAAACTGTTAAAACATACAGGATCAAATTTATTAAATATATAAAACCAGAGTGTGACAGTTAGTACAATAAATAAATGTTTAAAAACCTTTACATTTAATTTTTATTTAACTATTTTTTAATATTTTGCTTATACAGACATGTTACCAAGTTGTAGCATATAGAATTGAAGTATTAGATAATTTTAATAAATTAGAGCAAAATACTGGTAAATCTAATATAAGTTTTGAAAAGCCTGATTGCTCTAATTTTAATTTTACTCAAATTTTAGCCAATTGAAAAATTTAAAAACTAGTTTAAAATGTCTTGCCATCAACATAACACATACAACTGCTTTATTTAGAGTAAGCTATTTCTTGACACTATAGCAAGTGTTTACAGAGTATCTTTGCCATCTTACAGATTTTGTGCCAATTTTTACTTTTATTGTTTTTACCTCTATTCAAGTGGAATTCAATGTTAAATAAATAAAAGTTGATTTAGGTTTGATTTGTTCATAAATTTTTTTTTTAATTTTTCTTTTGATTTCTGATTTTAACCTATATCATCTCACATCAGTTTAAAGTGACAGTCATATAATAGTGATTTTTGTTTAGTTTTTGCTAAACCAAACAAGCTTTAGTTTATTGGTAATAGTATAGATTTCTGTATTTAAAAAAAAATTTTGATGAAAATCTTCTGCACCCTTACAGCTAATATTAGTTTATTTAAACTAATACAAAAAATGTAAACATATTGAAACAAAGTTCAGTTTTGTTAAAATAATGTTATAAAATTTGTGTGGTCATTAAAAAATGTAGCTGGACTCTTTAGCTACTGACCAAGTCAGTTTTTAACTTTCTAAATAATTTGCTATTGGTGGGTATGTGGGAGGTTTTAGCACTGTCAGAATAAACTGACATGGGTACAGGGGGTATGTGTAAATGTATTATTGACTATCTGAAACAAGAAACTAAGTCAATTATTCAGTCATTGGTATCAATTGTTTCTAGTTTTTAAGTAATTTATTTTCAATACACTTGATTAGAACTGTTAAGAAAATATAATTTTAGTTTGATTTGGAAGGCAAAAAGTGTTCTGTCAATGCTCTAAAAATAATGGCAAAGCTATGGGTACAAAAAGCTAGCTTATGGTCAAATTATTTTTATTTTTTTGATGTTTAACAGTGCTAGGAGAATAGCAATCAATAATTCAAGGAGCAAAAGTTTATATTTTGTCAAACTTAGAAACAACTTTCACAATTTAGTTTGTTGAGCAATATTTAAGCTTTTGGGTGAAATTTTCTGTCTGGTGTAATCTAGCAAATAAGATACGAGAGGTGTTGAGAAAGTAATGCAACCAGGTTTCTTTTCATGACATTGAGTTTTAAAGGTACACAAATCATGCATCACAAGGAAGTATATAGCATGAGCATTTCATAGTTACTTCTCAATGTAATCTCTCACTTTCCAAACTACCTTTTCCCACCTTTTAACAAGTGCACATATTTCTACGTTGTTAAATTCTATAGGCTGTGTTTTCAACCACTTCCTAACAGCAGTTTTGACCTCATCACTGGAGAAATGTCGCCCTCTCAAACTTTCTTTGAGAGGCCCAAACAAATGAAGTCAGACAGTGCCAGATCTGGTGAATATGGGGATGTGAAATTTTTGTCCAGCCAAAGGAGCTAATGACTTCACGGATTTTGAGGCTGGTGTGAGGCCTAGCATTGTCATGTTGCAATGAAACCTTAAACATTTCCAAAGCAGGTCAAACTCTTCATATTTTTGCTTTCAACTTTTTTATTGTATCAATGTAAACATCTGAATTAATTGTTGCTCCTTTGGACATAAAGTCTGCCAGTATCACACCAACACTATCCTAGAACATAGTCACCATTATTACTTTTCCTGCACACTGCTGAAATTTGAACTTCTTTGAGCATGGTGAGGTGGGATGGCTTCACTCCATTGATTCTGTTTTTGACTCTGGTTCGAAGTGGTAAACCCAAGTCTCCTCTCCAGTCATTATTTACTGCAAAAAGGTTTTGTCACTATGGCAATACTCCAGAAGTTTAGAACAAGCTTCTAGGCAGGATTGTTTATAAGCCTCTGTGAGCTGCCTTGGGACCCACCTTGCACACACTTTTGAATACCCCAGGGTATCCATGATCTTTACAGCAATTCCTGTACTTCTAATAACTCAGCAAGCTTATTAATAGTGATGCGTCTGTTTTCCTTAATCAATGTTAGCAGAACTGTGAGCAGAAGATGGCCTATCACTTCTTGGCCTATTGCAAAGATCGCTTTCAGCAGGTTCTTCCTGTCCATCATTGATTCGCTTCACCCACTTGCTGTAGTCTATTGCACCATCACCAAACACTTGCTTTAGCCTTCTGCTTATGTTCTGAGCTGTTTCTCCCTCCAATAGTAGAAATTCAATAACAACTCTTTGCTTCTGCTGAAATTGCTTTGGGGCAATCATGCCAGTTTTACCTTCTAACAAAGAAGACATAGAGGGATTGCTTAAAATTTGAATTGCAGATTGCAGTAATTCAAACCCTTATTTTTTTACAAAATTTGTAAACCTTAGTTACCAATCTATAATCTGTAAAAGAATCAGATGTTAGTTAAATGAATGCTGCAAGGAATTAAATCAGTTGGATTACCTTCAGAACGCCCCTCATAGTTTTGAATTGTTTGTAACAATGAAACAAAATTTATTAAAACTTTATAAACTATTCCAACCGATAATTCAACTAGTAATTGGTTTAAGTGAGAAGAGATTTTAAGAAAGGATCTGAAGTTTTTTGCTGTTACACATGACCTTGTAACTAATACAAATAAAAATAGTGACTTTGGCATTGACTAACTTTCATGCTTTTCACAGTAGAAAAACTGAAAAATTTAGAAGAGTCAATTAAACAAATGTAGACATAACAAAACTAAAAGTAATAGCAGTGTATTACAAAAGAGTTTTGTTGATTGTTAAGACCAAAGAACATTATAACAATTGCAGAAAGAACTGGCAATCAGACATGGAATATTCGTAATCAATTACAATTGATTACATTTTTTTATACAGTTATAATCTATTACATTGAGAAAACTTAGATGTAATCATAATCATAATTTGACAAAAACTTAAATGTAATCAATTGCATTGAGCTAGTATTCAAGTGTGATGATCCTATTTGTGACATTACATGTTGTCGCCTTTCAGATAAACAATTTCAAAACTTATGTTTATAAAATGCAACAAACATTTTAAGTGCTAATTGTGATACTGATTAAAAAAAAAAGAGTATTCTATCAATGCATTTCAGAATTTTTGCTGTAGCATTTGAAAAACACATGCTTATTTTGAGTAATCATAATTGTAGAATGGGTAAATTAATTGATTACTTTTTTCTTTGTTGTTGTTTGAGGAGATGGATGGGAGCTGGATGGTCCCCTAAATGGTCAGACATGCTTCCTTAAGCCAGGTCACCAGGCTCTTGTCGACATCTGAGAAATCATGGATTCCATTTGGATGGTGATAGATGGGGCAAGATGTTATTACATGCTTAACTGTCTGCTCCTTGCACCACACTTGCAGGCTGCCATAGAAACCATACTGCTTTTGGGTGTTTCTGAGTAGAATAGATCAATCTTGGTTCAGAGGCAGTTGAGCTTGACCCATGCAGGTCTGGGAAAGCTAATTCCAAGTCGCATTGGGCTAATATCTTTAATAAATGTATGAAGTCGAGAGCTATTTTCTTGTACCTTCATGCTCCTTTTATATTCTACCCATCATGCTACACTGGTGCCTGATGGGGCAGGGTTGTTCAGCAGTTCCAGTGCAGCAGGCAAAAATGGGTGTTTTGATTTAAGTTGCTACACCTGTCCACAAAGTGGAGACTAGAGCCTTTCATATAGGTGTTCTGGTCCTGAGTGCAACAAGCTAGAGACAGTACAGCTTTTTGATAGTGAAGCTCAGTTGGTTGGATGCCTACTAAGATAAAAAAGTTGTTCATTGGTGTTGGATGCAGCATCTGGTCACTATGCACAAGGCATCATAATTAGGCTTGTCAATAAATGAGTATGAGAACATTGTGACACCAAACAGCTGCACAGTACTTAACTGTAAAATGGACCAAGGCAAGGGTATTTATGCAAAGTATTGTGGCATTCACCCCCCAGCTTGATCCAGCTAATCACCTTAAAAGCCCAATACCAGATGTTAACTTTTTGCACAGTGACTCTTAAGTATTACTTTCAAAGTTTTAGTAATTGTAATTACAGAATGGGTTGGTAATCATAATCATAATCGATTACATTTGCCATCTAATCACCCCATTCTTGCTTTAATGCCACTTTTTAGACTCTGCATAGATGTAGCTGTCAATTATGCCTTTTAGTTGTACAAGCTACAGGAGCATGATCACATGAACAAAGCTGTTTGTTTGAGGATTTTGTTGTTTTGTTATCTACTACTGCTACAAGTGCAATATAGCTATTGCACTTGTAGTACTAACAGTAAAGTGTTTTGGTTCTTTGTAGTGATAATGGTTATTGCACTTGTAGTAGTAACTTGTAGTAGTGATGGTGAAAATACAAGAATCTATTTCTACACTTATGAATGGCCATAGCAAAGTTTCTCCTCAAGTTTAGTTTGATGCCAAAATTGTGCTGTGCTAGATTGTGAAACAAAAGTGCAAAGTTTAGTGGCTAAGCATACAAGTACATCTATCTGTGTTACATTGTACAGTACACTATTGCAAAAAATATAACTTTTGCATTCATGCCAAATATTGAACCATTTTACTATGTTAATTATGTTCATTAAATTTTTAAACATATTTGCTTGAAGTAGCCATGGTCTTATTAACTTGTCAGATTTAGCAACATACATTATGTTGGTATATGTTAATAAATTTTTTGATGAGATTTCAGTCGCATACTACTAATCACCTATTGCACAATCTTAATGGGCAATCCCAAAACCAGGACACATAAGCTTTTTGTTGTTTTGACAATAGCCATGAGGGAAAATTTTTTCTTACACACATTCATAAGCAAACACCTTAAAAAAATTACATTACATTATGAAGAGCCACTCCCCTTAAAATTTCTGGAATTGGTTTCAGAAAATGCATTGCATAAAAGAAGGTCAGGTTAGTTGATGTGGGTTTTACTGAAATTTAGGTAATTCAAAAAGTATTTGACATCGAAATGTAATTAATGGTACAGATCAAAGTTTGTTTAGTGGGCTATTTTTTACATAGTTACAGCATCCCATATTCTGAAACATGAACATGAACACACCCAAGCAGGTTAGTTGATACACCTTTGCAGGTCAGTTGATACAGTTTCCAAATACAGTACCCAGTTGATACAGTTGATGCAGTAACCAGTTGATACAGTCAGTTGATACAGTTTCCAAAATTCAGCACATTAGTTGATACATTTAGCTATCAGCCTGTAAAAACTTAATGTTTGTCCAGCTTTTAGCCCTATGGTCTAAGTAGCACAACAAAATATATACTTTGGTTTCATCAGGATTGAAAATCTGCTGGTAATAAATTTGAATTTATCTAAAACTGCTGCTGAATTTTGGAAATAATGATTGACATTGTGCCTATTAAAAGCAGATGTATGCCCAAGTTATGTGGCTTCTGGTGTTTTAATGGACAGATTTTGTTTTTGTTTAAATTCTAACTGCCATTCTTTTCCAGCTATCCTATTAGCTTTCAATTGATTAAGAATGGCAAGATTTTGCTAATAAACTTGAAATGTGTCTATCACTGAGAATACCAAACCAAAAATGAGCAAGGTATTTTTATTTAAATGGACTGACCAACGTATTCTGACTGATAAAACATCAGTTTAAATAAAAATACCTTGCTAATTTGCAGTTTGGTATTATCACTGGTAGAACATTTGAAGTTTTTTAACAATATTAATGCCTGGTAAGCAAAATCATTACATTTTTAATGGCAAAATTGTTGTGAAGAGCAAATTCATAAGCTAACTCCTTTCATTTTACATGTGTTAATCCATGCTAATGTTTTGCAAGTAATTCAATATATGCAGCCAAATTTATCTCCATATCTAATGGAAAAATAGTATTAGCCTGAGTGACAGCACCATACCCAAATGCACACTTTGGTCAAAGTTTTTTGTTTTTTTAGCTGTCAATAAAGAGTCATTTTGTCCAAATTAAACAACAAAGCAACTTATCAAATTGATTGTCTTTTATCACACTCTTTGGCAGCCAGCAAAAGGATTTCTTTGGAAGATCTTTTACATTTCTCAGTTTTCTTTTATAAACTTGTGGCATGTTTAAATTTTATCTACTGCATTAGCAAAACCTTTCAAAAATTAATAATAAAAATGAAATCTTGCAGTTTAGCATAATGGTAAGTTACAGCTCGCCTAGTTTCACAAACTTTAAATTTAGCTTCTGCTCAATCAAGGGTTTGAAAGAAGCCTAAGCTACATCTATTTGAGTGAATTTAGTGTTAGGAAATAAAAACATCATGTTAATCAGTTATCAGTACACATTAAGACTTATAATATAAATTCTAGAAATGACTTTATAGACTATTCAATCTGGCCAAGATCAAATAATGTTTAAGTATATGCTGGTTGGCCAGTTGGTTGATGCCATGTATCAACTATCCCACCTTACATTTTATAAACTAACCTGCATGGCATATTAAAAAAAAACATTATCAGCGAGCAGCTTAGCAACTTGAAAAAGCTCTATCCGACTGGCCAAGACTAATCACATAACTACAAACTGTCCGCAATTTAGTTTCATACGAGTTTCCTATCATTTACAATTAATCAATAAACAATTTTTTTTAAATAGCAAATTAATAAAATTCTTAGCACTTTTCAAAAATATTTGCAAAAAACTACATGGATTCTAACAGCTTTTTAATTATAACTAAGTGCAATAACTCTGTTTTAAACAGTAGTGCTATTTCAGCTTAAAGTTATTTCTTTTGATTGTTTGAGCCGCTGTATCAATTAACCTGACCTTTTCCTGTATTAGAAATGCATGGACATTTGTTTCCTACTACAAATTAAATTAACAATACTTTTATCGATTTTGAGTTGGTAAAATGTAATTTAGTCATGTTTTCAATGATGTCATTGATCATACAACTGTCAAACACATGTTTTCTTTGCAGAAATTTTATAAATTTGATCTTTTAACTTTTATGCTGCATTCTTCACAAAATGAATGCTTGTATATGTACCTGTCTTATCCCATGTCAGTTTAAACTAAAAAAAAAATAAAAAAATAAGAATTTTTTTTATTTACATTTTAACTATATAAAACCTAAATATATTTTATCTTTATATTTATCCTCCTGCCTTGCAGGAAAGCATTGAAGGCACTATACATAGGGTAGGCAATTACCCCGACCTTCTTCTGAGATGCCAAGATATTGCTGTCCACTTGAAATTTAATAGAGATATGACTAAAATTTAGAACTACTTGCGAAAACCACCAAGCAGGAGAAAGTGCCATAAAATGTCTTTTTCAAGGACACAACAGAATAGTGCAAATAGGTTTTGAATCGAGACCATGTCAATTACAATCCCAGTGCTCTAACCACTTTACCACACTGATGATAAAAGAAAATAAAAGTTAAACCAAAAATTTAACATTGAAATAATTGAAAAAATTTTAATTGTTTTTTGCCTTTAGAATTTCCGACTAAAAAAGCTTTTACTGAAAATGTACCAGTATCTAAAAAAATTTGAAAGCTTGCTACACCCATTTCCCCCCCCCAAAAAGTGCTATCTTTTCTATTTTTTAGATCAAAAAAATTTTTTAAATTACATTTTTTATTTCAAATTTGCAAATTTTTCATTACTATCAGTTTCTACAAGTCCAATTGTTTGTGTCAAGGCTAAAAGGTGAAGTGTGTAGCACAAGATTCCCTTTCTAAAACACTACAAGGTTTACTTGAAATTATATGTCAAAAAGTGATTACCTTTAAAATTCAAGAGAAGATTTTTTTATCTTAGTTTTATTAGTGTGTTTTTAAAACAAAATTTTAATTTGAAACAATTTTTAAGAAGGGAAATATGTACTTTTTTTGGCTAAATTTAGGGGAAGTTGGGGACATATCATTCCCTTTGCTTTGCATCTCACTATTTAAGTGGTGGTAGCAACAATGACAGTATGCTGTTTAAAAGTAATAGCAAAGTACACCATGTTTTTGAAAAAAAAAACTTTTTGCATTAAACTAAATAATTTGCTGAAAATTTCTGGGCTTTCTATAAGTGGTCTGGTCAATAATAATAGTAATTGCATTTTTATTTTAACCATGAGCAACATTAAGTGGACTGGAGAACTTCTAGTTAACATAGGGACTTTCTACATCTCTTCACATTCTTCTTATAACTAAAACATCAATTAGGGAAGCTGTGAATTTCAATTTTAAAGTTTTTGGTTTGATGCAACTTGGAATCAAACCCTCGTCTACCACTTTGCAGTCAGATGCTTTGCCATAGCTTCACAGGCATTTAGATCAGTGTACTCTGAGAATTCTAAATCATGCTCTGAGAAAATTCTAAAACTCACAAAAAAAATAGAAAGTTTACAAAACTCACAAAAAAAATAAAAATAGAAACTAAGAAAAGTTTTTAGAAAGTAAAATTTTCACTTTCAAATTTATCAGCAAGGTCCAGTAATTTTATGACATAAACTTCCAGTTGGCCACCAAGTCCTAATAGCTAGAACGGTTTATAGAACAACAAAGCTAGTGATGCAACAATGTGGCCGAATCTTAAAAAAAATTTTTACTATATCACTGTAAAAAAAAGATAAGCACTCAAACAACACAGCAAAATCTAAAAAATGCAAAAAGGCACTAAATTTTGGAAATTTATATTTTCAAATTGATCTTATGTAAATGATTTTCTGCTTTTGCCAAAATAAAAGGTGCAAAAAAGTAAGGCATTGCATCATGGAAAGGTTCTTAAGATATGTCTAAAGTTGTCTTCACAGTTATCATAAAATGTATTTTAGGGCAATTTAAGTTGTAACAACGTTATAAAGGTAAAACAGAAATTGGGCCGTTTAAAGTACTAAAAATATTTCCTGTCTAAATTCTTTGATTAATGAATGTTTTGAACTATCGATCGGCAGTATTGTCAATGAAAGTTTTGTCATTAACGTTTGTACAATACGTAGTTATGCTGTGATTTTAAATTTGATAATATATTGATGATAAGTTGGTTAACGTCATCGGAATATCTGAAATTAAATTCTTATCTATTTTACTTTTGTTTGTTTTTCTTAGTTAAAAGTCTGAAAAAAAAAAAGTTGTTTATTATAATTATGGACACTTTTCATATTCTGTGTAAAAATACGATTGAACGGCGAATCACTGGCCCACAAGTCATAAAGTGACCTTAAAACATGGTCGCTCTATTGTAATTTTGTTTTAAGCTTTTGAATTTTTATCGTAATGCTCATTTCATTGGTTTCGTCTGTGTTCACCTTACTACATAGCAACAACTTCAGTATTATTAATTCAATTGCTTCATTTTTTTAGATTTGGGTGTAAATAATTATTGCTTTTTTGCCTTTGCAAAGAGTTTTTTATTACCGGTATGTTTATTGTTGAAGCTGTACAATGTTACTTGCAGTTGGTCAATTTTATTTCCTCATTCGAAAGCGAATTCATCTTCGATCAGAGGAAGCTTTGTTTTTTTTCATAAACAACGTTATGCCTCCAACCAGCGCTACACTTGGACAACTGTACCAGGTACGTTTTTTTTTTTTGTTTATTTTTGATGTTGTAGAAAATATTTATTGTTCTAATGCCAAGGAGATAAGATTACTAAATTTGACGATGTTAACATGTTGACTGTCTTTGACGCTATCTTTTGTGAAACTCGGTTAGTCCGGATAAATTGCTATTTTACATTCGTGAAATTTTTCAACATTATACTGTAGGATGTCGTCTTTTACCAATGTCATAAGCATTTTTTTACACACTTTGATGTCACACACTTCCTTACATCTATGTATGATAACTGCATGCCCACTGATATGAATGATTAGATAGCAATTGATGACAAAATTAAAACATCACATCACCTCACCAACCAGCAAATCATCCAGGTTGTAATCGATCGTGTAGTTGAAAGAGAAAATGGTACAATTGAAGAAAAAAGCAAGACTCAAATTACAATCGAAAAAAAAAAACTGGCCATAATTCAGTAACGTTTATACAGTTGCTAAAACATGCAACGCTGTAGACTTTGGTACAAAAGATATTTTACAAATAAAAGGCATGCTAGTGCACCAATCGCTGAAATGTCTGCGACAGTTCAAAATTACATAATGTTTTTAAATCCGAGTGTGTCTGATTCTTGGTGTCCTAGTAAATTTTATTATACGATTATAGTGTATCAAAAAGTTTGTTTATTTTAAAAGAATTATATTATTGGTTTGCTCGTATGTTCAAGGAAAGTTTTTATCCTTATCCTACTATTATCATGTATCATCGGATTTGAAATAATACTCTTTGACTTTTTGCCTGACACAGATTTATCAAAATAAATCCAATAATAGTAGTGAGGGATCTTTAATATTAGAAGCAATATTACTTCCGTTTAATCACCAGATTTATGTAGAATTAAATTTATATGGATATGCAGTATAACTGCATATTGCAACTTCCTGTATCGTTTTATGTCATTTGTATTTTTCCGAGCTTAATTCCATGTCACTTTTGAATGCATCCAGGTATCACTACCTTTTTCAAGAAATTCTTGAAATTGTTTGTGTCTGGGCTGCTCATGTGTGTATAGATTACTCCTGCGTACTAGTAATGTGCCGAAAATAATTTTTCCTTTCGGGAATGCTTGCTTTGGCGAGCAGCTTATTTAGTTTGTATTTAACCGACCTGGACTAAAATTTGTTGGCCATCCAATTTATTCACGGCCCAAAGGTTTTTCGTCTTCCAATCATTATGCCATTACTGAATCATCAATACTACAAAAATATTAAAAAAGGTTTCGTTACTGAAAAGCATATTGATAAAGGCTTCAAGACTGAAAGCTCGGAAATACAATGAATTGTTTCTCTCTTTAAAAATGACTTTGCTCGCCCTTCGCCTGTCCACTTGTTTTTATCTGCATAGCTTGTTTGCTCGTGTCCGTTCCAAGTCTGTGGTTCATTCAATTTTTCCACTTTTCAACTTATTTAAATGACTTAACTAGTCTTGTTCACATTACAGGACCATCACGAAGAAGATTTTTTTTTGTACATTGCTTACAGCGACGAAAGTGTGTACGGCTTCACTCGATAATGCTAATCAGAGCTCTATCTCCAGCTACTGCAATGTTTCAAAATAAGGCTTGTTCAATTTTATCAATTTATGCATTATTTTTATTACCTTAATTAAAAAACAAAATCGGTTATATTTCTAAAGTCATAAGTTTAAAAGAACGAAATGTGCGTATTATGTGTAAATACTTTTATCGCAGTCATGAAATGTTTCAGTGTTCTTACTTTATAAATAAACGCCATTAAAACAAATTATGATGCGTTTTTAGTAGCAGCAAGAACATGGCAATAAGAACTGTGTTTTTATTAACGCTAGTATATTAAAAACGTGTCTAATCATTTTAACGAGAGCGCAAAACTGCTGGAAAAGAATTAAAATATTGTCTATGATTTAATTTATTTTTTCAACATCTATCATGTCTGCATGGATGTTTTTCTCTGCGGCAACAACCCAAACTAAAGCACAAAAGCACATTCGAGGCTGACAAAAAGGAAGCATTGAAAAACGATATAGGTTAGAATGCGCAACTGATAGATTGAACAGTAACAAATTTGATTTTATATCTGCATGTTCACTGCACCTTAAACAAATAGTAGCCGTAAAAACAAACGTTATTTGAAGATTACCAAAGTCAGCAATCTGCAGTGCAAGTGAAAGTTTTGCGTTTTTTTTTTTTTAAGCGTCATTTTTTATATAAGCACACTAGACTACTCTCGTTTCATGTTGTTAGATATGGTGGGATTAGAGTTAAATTACGGCTTGAATCAGGGTTGTGCAAAGTTGGGGTGGTTTTTAGCTATAGACACTAAAGTTTCTCATGTTTTTCGCAAGTCGTTTGTTGTTTTAGTTAAGGTTTTCTACAAGATGATATAATAGCTACTCATTATTATTCACGTTAAACGAAGACATATCACAAGTAGGGTTTATGATTTCTCAAATTTTTTATAATCTCGGAATTTTCCGGAAAAAACATTTAACTTTACGGAAAATAATGCAAAATGCACCACGAGATGGCAAAATGTCGCAAATTTTGCATGAAAAATTTGCTAAAGACTAAAAAAAGCTCTTTATTTACAAGTAGTTTCTAATTTCTCCATTTTCGTCCCAAATGGCAGGCGATTTTTTTTTTCAGTCGTTTTTTTATTTCCGCCACTTGTCGAACAAAATACGTACATCAACGTAATTACACTACGGAAAAAGGGACATGCAACAAAACGAAACAACGTTGAAACCAGTGATGGGATTCAGGGGGTTCGCACGGGTTCGCGCGAACCCGTTCTTGGAATTTTGGCACGTTTAGCGAACCCGTTCTTGGAATTTCAGCACGTTTAGCGAACCCGGTTTTAACTTTACATAATCTATGTATTTCAATATCTCTGTGTTTAATGTAACAGTTTCAATCTGCTGCAGATGTTTGTTCAGAGTGTAAAAAACGATTCTGAGTGAAGACCTTTTGAAAAAAATAGAGAAATTAGAGACGAAATCGAATTGAAGACCTTTTTTTAGAGAACACCCTAATTTTGAGAGAAAAATAGAGAAATTAGAGACGAAATTGAAGTGAAGACCTTTTTTTTTTTAGAGAACACCCTAATTTTGGGAGAAAAATAGAGAAATTAGAGACGAAATCGAATTGAAGAACTTTTTTTTTATTTTTAGAGCACACCCTAATTTTGGGAGAAAAATAAAGAAATTGGGGATGAAATCAAAGTGAGGACCTTTTTTTTTTTTTAGAGAACACCCTAATTTTAAACCTGTTCTTAAAATTTTGAATCCCATCACTGGTTGAAACATGCAAAAACTCAATAAACTACACTAGTTAAGGTAACGGCTTGCATGGTTGCATCACCTAGAGTGGTTAAAAAAAGGGGGATTACTAAAAAAGAGAGTCTTTACTTACAATTAGTATGGTAATATCCAATTTCTTCGTTTTCGTTTCCCCAAAAAAGGTCTTCACCTGCATTTGAATAAGGTAAGTTGACGTCTTGCTTTGAGACTCCTTACCTTTATCAGATTTGGATCACCCTCAAACCCTCAAACTTCACAAAAGTCACAAAACCCACAAACCCCCCCCCCAAAAAAAAAAAAACGTTTCGCCACGAAACGATTTAAAAAAAAAAAAAGTCATTTAAGTCTATCACTTTAAATTAGTTTTTCTTTTCTTCACATTCGCATTCCGTTATAAAATCATTGTAATGTCAAATCGATAACCAATGGTACAGAAAAATTCTTGTTATATTCTTAAAAATGTGTGTTTTTTTTATTTGATTTTTGTGTGTTTATAACTATTATTAAAATTTTTATACAAAAAAAAACAAAAAAATTTTAAAACATTTTCCAGATAACACAGACTAAACTATTCATGTTAATCTTTTGTTCATTTTTCGTTTCCTCTTCCTCAAAATACAACATTTAAGTCTATCACTTTAAATTAGTTTTTCTTTCTTTTCTTCACATTCGCATTCCGTTATAAAATCATCGTAATGTTAAATCGATAACCAATGATACAGAAAAATTCTTGTCATATTCTTAAAAATGTGTGTTCTTTTTAATTTGATTTTTGTATGTGTTTATAACTATTATTAAAATTTTTATACAAAAAAAAAAAAATCCAGTGCCGGACGCGTTTAATCGTTTATAAGGAACGTAACGAGGAACCGTCACGTGAACAGCACGAAGCCAAGTGAAACATTCCAACGGTTTCTTATTAAGTTCGCTACAGTGGTAATCATGCATGGTGGTACAATTGTACAAAATAGTAGAATCCACCTCACAGAACTCTGGGCCAATGTTTAGCACCAACATCTTGCCAATGTTTCTTAACTGGCAGTTAGCGTTTTGCCAACGTTGGTAAGATTGCTGTAGTAGTTGGGCAGCTGCAGTAGCATGCGCTGGTCATTCATAGTTAGCCAACTCTCTACAGCGTCTGGAATTTCAGTGTTGGCTAAACGCTGGCAAAGCGCAGTTTATCAGTGTTGGCGGAAAATGTGATTTTGGTGCACTCGACTCTGGGCCAACATTGGACGCCATCATCTTGCCAACATTTCTGCTGCTGGAAAACTGCCTTTCGCCAACCTTGGCTAGATGAAAAATGTTTACGGGGAAGGTAGAAAAACTGATTGAGTCGAAAGCTTTTGCAAAATCAGCAGTGGCGAGAACAGTACGTGTACCTGGTTTAATTGGTGAAAGGAATCTGCGATTGATTGCGAGAAGAAGAGAATCTGATCTACTAAGTCTAAAATCAGTTTGCACGGGGCGAGAACATTATTGTATTCTAGAAAATAAGCAAATCATCCACAAATTATTCTTTAAAAGAATTTGGAAGTGCAGGAAGTGAGAGAGATAGGGCGTCAGGGCGATAGGAGGAGATTGAGTCCGACAGTTTGCCGGATTTAAAAATAGGGACGATGATTGCACATTTTTTGTCTTTTTAAATACCTATTAATATTTAGTTTGAATTAAAGGTAACGTGGCCGTGCTTCTCATTTTTTCTCTTTCTCAACTCTCTCTATACTTTCTGCATGTTTAACGTTCGTCGTTGTGGGGCGTTTTCTTTTTATGTTTCACAGTACATTGCATATACTTTATTATATTACTAAGCATGAATAAAATATCATCATCATCATTATCATCATGATGGATGGATTGTTTCCAGAATGATGGGAAGATGTCTTTGGACCAAGACAGGTTAAAGATATACAAAATAAATTGTAGACCAGATTGAGAGAGGCTGGTTAGAAGCGGATAGGTAATTTAATCAGGGTCAGAATTTGAGTTCGAGAGTTGGGAGTAAGTCGAGGAAAGTTCTAGAGCAGTGAGACGTTAGCAGAAAGTGGGATGAAAAAGATTGCAATGAGCAAACCTAATTTTGTTCATGTGGAGACGCTCCGAACTGCAGAGAGATTTTTGAGTTTGGTAGAGAAGTAGAATTGTAGATGAGCAGAAAGGTTTGCACAATCTATGGGGCCGTGACAGTTTGAAAAATTGGAAAGGTCAGATGACGGTGAGAAGAAACCTGAAATGAAGCAAAGTAGGGAAAATTTTACTGGGACAGGTTTTAGAAGCGAGACAATAGCAAGTTTTCTCCCACGACTCAGCTTCAACCTTAAAGATTACAGTTGAGATATACCTTGATATATTGATGTAGTTTTGGCTGACTTCTTCAGAACAGTGCGCTCTTGAAAATGCTTTCCGGCGTTTTCTAACGGCTCCTGCGATTTTAGGAGACCACCAAGCTTAAGCGGAGCGGTTGGTTGATGCTGCCGAAAAGAATGGCAGAAGTGGCAGCATCATGAGAAGTTTGGTGAAAGTGTGCGTGGGTTGAAGAGAGAGCGTATTGAAGATAGGAGCTGAACGCTGGATGTCGATGTAAGAGAGGTATTTTTTTCAGCGGGCTTTTTTATAGTAAATGAGGTAGGGCAAGAAATTCAATTATGTAGTTACAGAGCAGGTAGTCTTTAAGAATTGTTTAAGAGAAAAGTGATCAGAGCCAAAATCTGGCAGGACAAGCCATATACATTTAAAGGCTATGGGAGTAAGAAACAAGAGAGAGATTAGAAGATGTGCAGTTTCCTATCGATTTGTGTAATAGATTGGATGGTCAGAGTTGTTGGAAAGTAATAGATCCCGGGAGAGGAGCCAGTCAAACAAACCTTTGCCTAATTGGTTTTCAGGGATATAAAAGTTTTAGGATGGGTGGTGGCAGTCAAAATCGCCGAAAATAAAAGTTGAAGGAGCGAAGGTAAAAGGGTGAAGATTTAGGCTGGATATCACAGAAAGAGTGAATAGGTGGGACATAAAAGTTGAAGATAGAAGCTTTTTGTATTAATATTTTTACTGTGATAGCTAGATAATCGGAATACAAGTCAAGTAAAGAAATGTGCTGAGTTGAAAAAGAGTGTGTCTAAATTAGACTGTTTTTACAAGTACGAGGACGCTGAATTTAGGTTTCCAGTTGAGTTGATGGTTTCCCTCCTAGTCACAGAGCGTTCCTTTCCGAGAGTTTTATATCCCGAGATGTGGGAAGTGGAGTGTGGAGAAAGGTGCGACTTCTGCACGAAGAGGAGGTTGTAATGGTTTTAAAAAAAAATTGAATAAGTTCAGTACATTGCGGTGCAATTACATCAGCATTCCACTGGAGGATTTGCAGACAGGGCAAACTCTCGACCGACTGATGGCAAACTTACTAGTTAAATGTGATAGCCCACGTAATAACTAATGAAAAAGCTAACTTACTATCTGCCAAAGCAAAAAAAATTTCCCAATAATTTCTAATTTTTATGACATCATGAAAAGTCATCATGGCCTGTGAGAATAAGTTAGTCTACTTATGGTAGGCTCAGGGGTAGACTTAGTTGATTAGTATTAAAATATTCAAAGTCCTTTAGTTTCCTTGGAAATAACATTGTTTTAGCTTAATTTTACTTTATAGATTTTCCAAAAATTAAGGCACCAAATCACTGCTCTTTGTGATTGATGTTTTATTTCAAAATACAAACGTAATAAACGGGATAATTGCAAACAAAAAATTGCAACAGTTTCGATTAAACAAATTCAAAAAATAGGTAAATTTAGTGAAACAATACATCAGGATTTTCATGTAATTCGAAATCGCACTGCAGCTAATAAACTTTATGGTAGGTTAATGTTGACGTCATCGATTTACAAAAACAAAAATAATGTTTCAAAAAATTTCTTACAAAGCTGCAGGCAAAACTATACTTATCATAATAATAACAAATTAAGAAAATGCTATGTATATACATTATACAGTATATTCGTACATCAAATATTTAAAGGAGATTGACTTCGCGCATTTATACAGTAGTACAACACAAATAAATTAACAAAAACGCATTACATGAGTTCGGAAAGACACTCGTCAAAAACACAAAATTGGCTATGTAGAGGCGACATAAATTCTATAAACGCGATGCTCGTGATATTCAATAGCATTTTTGACAAGAGATAACAATCGGCTTTCTTGCAATATAAAAGGATTGAAAAAAAAACGAGGTTTGCGAAAGTGCTATTAAGTAGCTAACAGTTACATGGCTAGTTATAAAGTAATTAAAGAAAATAGTTGCCTATATGAATCAAGTTATAAAGCAGAATGATGGTTAAGTTTTTCACCTCTGCGGGCCACTTTTCAAAAATTTAGTCATGACTAATAGCAAAAAAAGAACTTTATTTCCAATCAATGATCGTAAAGTGGGTTTTGGTCACATTTACGTCGAAGCAATTTAAATCGATGATCAAAAAGTATCTTTCGACTCGTGTGTCAAACGGTGACCAGAAAGAACAGCATTAATAAGCAGGCAGTCTGAAACTGTTAGAAAAGTGTTCCATGTACAAAATTACGATCGAAATAGTTCGGAGAGTTTTTAAATCACGCGGTTTTGGATTTAGACCCATCTTGCCGCATAAAGCGTTAACACTTAACTACTAGTTCAATTAACAAAAAATAAAAATGCTTTGCGGAAACAACACTTGAAAAAATAAAAAATATTAGAAAAAAAATCAACACAGCTTTACTTGAACTAGGGTTGCATAAACATACAAATTAGCCGATATATCAATGCCAACAAAAAGCTACAAAGCAAAACCTTTCGAATTAAACACGAAAAATGTACTCAATGCTTTGCTTTTTCATATTTAACCTTTTCTCTCCCAACAATCGAAATTTTGATCGCATTTTAAAACGTTAATAGCTTTTTACTTCTCCCAATGATTAAAATTTTAATTATATCTAAGTCGAGAATCATTCTAGTGATTTCTGGCATTATTTTATTGAATTCCAACAATACGCTTGTTGCCCAATGCTTAATGAATATACCGCGTTTAGTTTTGGCCAAACAGTCAGAGAGGATGGTTGTTTTAAATCTGTTTTAAATTCTCAAAGGTAATATCATTTTCTATACTTTTAAAATAATTATTGTAAAATAAGAATAGGTTTTTGATATAAATTTAAAGAATACATTTTAAATATGCAATTCATTTAGAAATTATTTCATTCAATTTCAGCATAAACAAATGTGCAACTCCCAATGATCAGTTTTTTTACCAAAAAATTTTGCACAATTTTGTAAAAATAAAATGAAAATAGTATACCAATACCTTTAAATTATTCTTTCTTTTATGAATGCCAAATATTAATTTTTTTGTTTTATACCTTAAAAATTTAGGAGGGAAAGGGTATTATTTACTTACGGGTATAAGGATTTTTATTTATTACGGGTATTATTTATGTCAATCGTAATCAAAGTTTTTACAGCACGATAAATTTTAAAAAGATTTTATGAATTCGCCAACAGCCGGAGACATTAACGTAAAGACTAAAAAAGGTTTTAATCTTATTTCAAAAAGTTAATTTAACGTTTGATGGCTTCTATTTTCGGATGTTAACTGACCAAAAAAAGATCAAAAATCTTGTTACGATACGAAATCATTATGCAACACTAGTTTGGGAACCACTGATAATTACAATTAATACTAGATCTTCAAGTTATCGTAAAAATTAATGTCGATTATAACTATAAGTTTGCAATTTCTCGGCCATTATAACGTTTTGTTCAAATAAAGATAGGATATCTGCAAGCAGATATATCGGTAAAGTGGCCGATAGCGATAAATTTACAGTATTATTGGTGCAACCCTATTTGAAACAATTTAAAAAAATTTGTTTTGCGTATAAATTATGTTTATTTATAACAGATCATAACACTTATCACTGTTGTTTACAATCTCCTTTGCTACTTTTCTTTTTCCGTTCTTGGAGTGGATTAGATGGTTGATTCCAGGATTCCTGTTTTTCGAGTCGTTTTAAACCATCTCCATAAGAAAGATCGTCAGTCGGAGAATCTGAAACAAAGACGATTCCATCAGACAGAAAGAAGCGGAGGAGGTGCGGATGTCGAGTCATGAAATCGTATCGAACTTACAATGGGAAAAAAGATGGAACCTCCTATCAAAGCAACGATGGTCGGAATCAATTTATAAACAATTTTTGAACTAAGCCATATTTTTTGATGAGCCAAGAATAAACAATTACGACTTTTGCGAACAAACATCGATTGGATTTCAAAACGATTAAAAATGGGAAAGATGAAAAAGATAGAGTCTCGTGCATTTTTGAATAAAATCCAAGAAAACCTTTCTTGGTTTCTTGGTACCTTTGATAAGCAGCACCCCACTGTACATCCAAGAACAGTCACGACACAAGAACTTCCTTCAATTTCTTCAACGAGATGCTAATGTTTACAGGGTGGGAAGAAAGTTTCCGGACTAATTTTTCTGAACAATTTGAATTTATATAAAAATATTATTGGAATTTTTAATTTCATTATATTGTACTGTTGAATTACAATTTTCATCCTTGCAGAAATTTTATAAAAGATTTTCTAAATTTTATTAAAATATAACAATCGTGAAGCTATCATCTAACTTCACTGCGCGGGGGTCAATACCATAACAATTAAAAAACAAGAGTTTTGGCCTCGATCCTCCCCGGATCTTAACCCCATGGATTTCAGTATCTGGTCTATTTTGGAGAAAGCCTGTGCATCCTCCCATTCGAATGTCGAAGCATTAAAACGTTCACTAGAAAAAGAATGGGAAAAAATCTCGCAGAGTTATATAGGCGTACATGTCGTGGTGGAAAGTGTTAGAGGCAGACTGGAAAAAATTATCAACGCTAAGGAGGGTCACATAGAGCAATAAATACGTGAACTTCTTGTTATTGTTCATATTTTTAAAATAAAAAAATCTTAACATTAAAAAAGAATAAAACATAAAAAATAAATAGATTTGAATTAGTCCAGGAACTTTCTCCCCACCCTATAGACCAGTGATTTTCAATCTATCCGCCGCGAGATGCGCAAGGGTACGCGCTACTTTAAAAAAGCATTAGTCTATAAAATGTTAAAAATTTAAAAACGCTTTTGTTTTCTTCGAGTTTGCAGTGATAGCGTTTTGCACCTATGCTTTTATAGCTTTTGCTTGTGGTAAATACATCTTAAAATACCAAAATGAAAATGAATCATGAAAACACATTATAAGACCTACCTACGCCTGGTTTACGTGATAATAAACATGGATGTGCAAAACATTGTTTATTCCATACTTGAAAAAATTAAAAAATTTAACTTGAGCTGCTGTGGTCAAAAAATTTTAAGTTCTCTGGATTTCGAATGGAAAAGTACTAAAACACGTAATCCAGTAGAAAGCCGGAGTTCTTCTGCCTTTGGAAACTACTTTCTTTTTAAACTGAATTTCGGTGGTTGAAAACCTTGTTTTGTTTAAAAAGCTAAACCGAATTAATATCTTTCTCCAAAGACCACCAGCAAACAGGGGCAACAGCAAAATTAAATTATTTTATAAATAAATAAATTGAAAAACGTTAATTTGTTTCTTGCTGTAGCTGTTAATAATGAATCTTTTCCAAAATAAAAAAATTAAACCAGAATTTTGAACACGGTGACTAGAGTGCAGGTAACGCTCCAGCGCTAAGTTCCGGAGTTTGTTATAACAGACCATAGGTAAGTAATCAGGTGAGTGATCATTAATCTTTACGGTGATCAGTTGGAAGTGTATTGATTTTTCCACTCCACATTTTCTCAAAAAAACTTGAATAAATTTTAGCTGTCTGGTCAAAAATCTTATTTATTGATCAGCAAAAGCATCCAAACCGAGTTTCCATTCGCATCTTCATGATTCAGTGAATATGGATTTTCAGCTTCGACAGAAAAGAAAAAACTTTCAAGAATTATTGACGAAATATGTGTTTGCTAGCAACGCTACAATATTGTTTTAATCATATTTGTTCTCAAATCCAGTAAAAGCACATCGCACTAGAATTTTAAAATTAATTTACTAAAATAGCTTTTTGCTCTAGGCTACCAAACGTGGCGCGAAAACAAAAGTTTTAAAATCAAGGGCCTAGACGCACTCAGAGGCACAGCAAGAATCACGCTCCGCAAAATGTCATTGACATAAAACAATCCGGAGAGTTGATGATCATTTCAATCCTCGTACAAGCTACAGGTCGACCCACCACCATGGTAGCGATTCATCGTTGATGGAATTTACATGGGTATGCAGTCAGATGCACGGAAGTAACGGGATGAAACGGAAGTAACATTGCTTTTCTTCACAACAAAATCAATAGCAAAAATCCGACACAATATCCAAGTTAATATAAACTGATGAGACATCTTCAATTGTACACAAGCCAACCAAGAAGTTTTGGCATGTAAGGTGAAAGCGGTTTAAGGGTAAATTGGGGGCGCTGGGTTTAAAAAATGACGTTATTTTTTGCAGATTGGTTCTAGTTTTTGAGATATTTTGAATTTTTTATTTATTTTTTACCGTAATTAGGCCTACTTTTAAATGGACATTTATATAGTGGTCAATGAATAAAATGTGTTTTCAGTGAAACTGATCCATATTGGTTTGACATGAATAATTACTGAGCCAAAACAGGCAAAGCTCTTAATTCACGGAATGAATAAAGCATGCTACATGGTAAACGCGCAATGTTTAACATCATAAAAAAGTACAAAGAATTGTATCGGTCCATCATTTGCAAAACACAGCCTCTGTAACAAACAGTTACATGGGGATGTTCATAGACTTAAAGAAACATTAACTA
The DNA here is from genome assembly GCA_963680785.1 of Diplosoma virens. Taxonomy (NCBI): domain Eukaryota; kingdom Metazoa; phylum Chordata; class Ascidiacea; order Aplousobranchia; family Didemnidae; genus Diplosoma; species Diplosoma virens. The sequence continues at coordinate 42,916,411 of OY796882.1, read as the reverse complement.
GCATGTCACATTGGATTTAAACTGTTTATCAGAAAAAAAGTTCGCTTGTATGATTTCCGCCTATGGTTTTGTTTAATACAATCACGGATCAATGTCCAACAATAATCTGCCATCATATGAGAGTCCCAACGATCTTGGTATCTTTCTTCCATCGTCCTAATGTCTTGATGGAACCTCTCCCTTGTTCTTTGCTGACATCACCAAGATTCTCCGGGAAATATTCTAGATGGCTAAATAGATAGTTAAGTTTGATGCTCATCCTTGCACCAAGAGCTTTGAAAGTTTCGGAGCATCACATCCACAAGGTTCCGGTAGTTGCTAGCTTTGTGTTACCAAGAAACTCTCGCATCACTGAGACACCAGGCAGCCTTCTCAGCCACTGTCATACGAGCAGTGAAGGTTTGATCTTGCAACAGTTTGTGAATTTGGGGTCCATCAAAAATACCTACTTTAAGTTTTTCCGTGCTGAGACAAGGAAAGGTTTTGGCGATATAATTGAAACAATCATTATCTTATCAAGAGTCTTAACAAATTGTTTCATCAGACCCAACTTTATGTGAAGCGGAGCAGGATAATGCGATCCCGATTAACCAGTGGCTCATTTATGATATTTTTATCGCCTACTGTAAGATCTTCTCGTGCCGGCCAATCCTTCTTTACCCAGTGCTGATCAGTAGCGCAACTGTCCCAGTAACAGAGAAAATAAGGATGTTTGGTGTACCCCCCTTGCTGTCCTAACAAAAAAATGACCATTTTAAAGTCTACGCATATGGCCCAGTTGTGCTCACTGTAGCGCAGTTTCTGCAAAACCACCTTCACATTCAGATAGTGTTCTTTAACAATCACGGAATGTCCGATTGAAACACATGCAAACTTGTTGCCATTATGAAGTAACACACATTTCAAACTCCGTTCGGAGCTGTCTATAAACAATCTCCATTCATCTGGGTTGTACTCTGGAAGACCCATTTCTGAAAGGAGGCCTTGGATATTGTTGCAATAAACAAAGTCATCTTCCATAGTGAAAAAACGAATCAACAAATCATCCCTATCACGGTAGAATGTAATTTTAGTTTCCGAATCCAGTATACCATGCTCACCAAGACGAGATGCCAAATCTTAGACGATTTCCTGGATAGGCCGAGATCACGAACTAGGTCATTCAGTTGGCCTTGACTAAAGGATTTTGGTTTTGCACTGAGCGAAGATGCTGCAGCAGCCATGCTGGAAGAGCTACTAAAGCTACTGTTGCTGCTATCAGTATCATCCATCCCTTCCAGAAGCATTTCAGTAAGGTCAGGTAGGGAAGTGAAAACCGGAACTGGAACTTCAGCGCAATGTAGTATGGGTCGTCGAGCAGACTCAATATCAGGATAATACCAATCTTTCTTCTTTCGCTGATTCCATCCAGACATATCCACCATGCAAAAATAACAATCATCATGGTGATTTTTGGGCTCCCGCCAAACCATAGAAACCTTAAACCGCATCAAACTGACTTTGCCTTGGATCCAAAAGCGTAGCGTTTCAGTACAATGTTTGCACACCTTGTGGGGCACCCAAGACTTGTCTTGGTCCCTAACTTCATGTCAAAGTAGGTTGGTAAAATCTCTCATATTGAAATCTCTCATCTCTCATATCAAAATCTCTCATAAGCTTCATAAGCTCTCTTGGTAAAATCTCTCACATTGAATCAGTACTTTGCCATCATATATTCACCACATCCATTTTTCATAAAGAAATGAGTGGATTTGAGCGTTAATAAAACAAACAAAAATCACGCTGAAAAAAAAGTACTGTAAACGGCTGTAAACGCGCCTTCAAACTTTCATGAATCATCAACATTATGACTTGTTTTTACACGAATCGATATACATATAGGTTGTATGGAGTATTGTATGGACACTAAATTTTAAATAGGAAACCAGTAATATTTCATTAAAAGAAGCTTCGCATGCTTGAGAATGCACCGGGCTCAAGCAAAATTATAAAAAAATAAAAGGAAAAATATTTCCAAAACTAGAGCCAATTCGGCAAAACTAAGTGCATTTTCATACTCAGCGCCCCCGATTTAACCCCAAAACGATTCAATATCCTTTGCCTTTTGACAAAAAAATTTTTTTGTTGGCCTGTGTTAATTGTCATACAAGAAATTTCCCAAAGTACTGAAACAGATATAGTCGGCAAATTGAGGTAAAGCGATAAAATGAGAATATTGAAGCATTAGACCCAATTCTTTATTCCGTTACATAGCTTACGAAAGTTAGTGTTAATAAAAAATAAACAGTGAACGATTAGAATGGAAACAGAAAACGACTTAACGAATAAAACTTTATGTGAAGAGAACTTGGTTTGGAGAGTGTTAAACGATAAAAAAATGAAAACAAATTAAAAAAAAAACGTTGGAGGAAAGAGCATGCGAGAAGAGTGATGGTGAGTATGAGAAATAACAATATTTGAGACCACAAATAGCTTGTAAGCAGCATGGTTTTGCAAGGCTAGAATATAAATAGTACAAACTGTGAAATAAGATTAAGTGATAAGACAAAAAAAGTTTAAAACCATTCTATAATTGAAAAAAGCTATAATTAACTGCTTTATAAGAATTCAGCTTCATCAATGCACGAAATCGGTTTGTCTAAAACTTCTTAATTATTATTTACAAAACTGACTTTTATGATGAGTTGGAGAACTGTGTGGAAATCTAGTCCATGGATTATCAGTGGCTTCTTCGTCATGGTATTCTCTGGAAGAAAAGTTCGACCGCGTTCCGCTAGATTCAAGCAAATCTTGGCTGTTTCGTCGTTGCAATCGAGTTGGGGAGGGAGGACCACTAGAATGAGAGCTGCTTGGGCGAGGTAACCCGTGATGACGCTCTTTACGAGATCGCTCGTGGTGATAATCTTCATCACGGTGGGGCGCTCTTTCATTCGAACGACTTGTTTTTAATTCGCTTCAAAATAAAAAGATTTTAGAAAATAATTCCGACCAACTTAGTGCATCGATGTGACGTATCAGACTCACTCGTTTGAATGATCATCAACATTGCGCCGGGGAGGAAGTCGTTGAGGTGCATGATCTTTCTTTTTTCTTAATTTTTTATCATGAGGGGATCGGGGCGGAGTTCCCGGATGATAGTCTTCGTCATGATACTGTAACATTTCTCGAGATCCACTGTTAAAACAATCTTAACTATTCGGCAACGGTAAGTTTCTACAAAACTTTCTATTAATAAGTTTTATAATTAAAAGCGCAATTCATCTTGGAAAAACAAAATTTTCATTGCAGCACAATCACAATTAAACTTATGTCAAAACTGCTGTGATTTGTGGTTATTTTGAAAACATGCTTTGTTCAGTTTGCGTGACATTAAATTCGAAAAAAAACAAGCAAAAGTGAGTGTGGAAATTTATCTTAAACACAAAGCTTTCAATAAAAAATTACTACCCTTTCAAGAAGTTTCACATAAAGATTGATAAAGTGAAAAAGGTTTTATTAAATGTAACGCACACAACTTACTGATGTGAATATTCGTGACCACTACGCGGCGGTGGGGGCCGATGGGGGGGTTTCTCGTTGTTTCTTGATGATCCCATTTGATCAGGCGAGTGGGAGCGAGTTGAATGAGGTTCCTCTGGGTAAGACTGTGGCAACAAAAAATTAATTATAAATTATTTCAACTAATTAGCAAACAAGAAATATTTTATGGAACGGCAAAAGATGCTTTCATTTAGCACAACTAGTGTTTTTATTTCCTCAATTATTTAATCGGAAACCATTATGTCGATGACCGAGTAAGGACCAATGTAGAATGGTCAGAACACAGATGAGAAAGTAAGTTTAGTTTGACGATAAAAGATTTTTTTTAAATAACCATTGGCATAAATCATGCAACTTCAAATTGATTCGCGATTTTGCGGCCATAGAGTTAAGTAACAAAAACGTTGCTATTTTAATTTATGACCGACCGAGAAGTAAAGTAAACAGGAGAAAGTAAATATGTGAAATATAGCAACAAAAATCGATGATTTGTGAAAATAATGAATTAAGATCAGTAGCACGAGCAATCATGCTTTAGTTCAATCTGTACTTTAGTCAATTTTCACAAATGGTCAAGAGGCTCGAGCAACGACCCAAAAACATGATCAAAAGTGCAAACCAATAAAATAAGATTTTTGCCAAAAAATTTTGAGAGCTACTTTACTTGACTTACACAGGTCTACGAAATGTTAAGCCGCTACTCTTTAATTAAAATATTTTAGCTGATATTATCTAGCAATGCAAACAAAATCGTTTAAAAAAGTTATTACAAAATAATTTTACTCGACGAAGCAAGTGGGATGCAAGTCAAAATAGTTAAAGTACATAAGAATCTTGGTTAAAATCGCTTGAAACTACCTTTCAGTGAAAATTCTACATCTTCGTTTTAGTACAATAATAAGTAGAAGATGTGATATAAGCCAGGTTAATCTTTGTTCCCACCACTCTAATTCTAATGTATTAAGTTGGCAGAAATATCTTGTGTAAACGAATAAACTTGAAAGAAATAGCACTAAATATAAATCAACACAGTATAGAACTTTAATAAAAACAAGACTTTAATGCTTATTTGTCAACCATTACTTTCTACATTCCACCCAATACTTATTACAAGTAGAGCGTTTCAAGTGTAGAACTGTAATTTAAACCAGTGCTTCTCAATCTTTTTAAAATCGCGGATTTGAAAATTTGCAAAACACCTGTTGCGGCCCATCAGTGCGTCTCCACTTCATTTGAAAAAAGTAAAGGCCCAAAAAAAGTTTTAATATCCTTCCACACCTAGTCTCAATTTTAACTAATGATAAAAATTAATCAAAATAAAATGGCTGCTATTTGTAAATACCAAAATGAAATGTCTCAGTAAAAAATGCAGACCCCACTGGTTAAGCGCTGATTTAAACAACGTCGAGTTTCTAAATCCAGACATAATGCAAGTGTGTGTTCGATTTTTTTAAGGCAATCATTTGCATTTTTCCTTCATTCCGACGTTTACTCCTGACGAGTGTCCGACGAAAAGCTTCAAAAAGTTTTTTTTGCTGGCAAAAGTAAATTTGTATTAAATATCTTGTTTGATATGGTATTGGGTAGTTTGTCTAAAAATCAAAGCCTATACTGCAACTATTTTTCAATAAAGATTGAATAATAGTCAGGTTTTAACTATGTACACTTCGATTTACAAATTAAAAAAAATTAGAAGAGTAAAAAACTTTGAAGCATGTTTGCAAATGATCTTCGTATAGTATAATCAGCATTGATTAAGTCGCCAAAACTAAACAGTTATGCGTGAATTTAATTAAACTAACAGCGAAATATCATAGACAGCAACATTTAAAATGTTCTTGCGTCACAATCTAATATTAGCCATTAAATAATAAAATTGCTTTGTCACTTATTTAATAGGCTATGTACTGCTGATAATGGATTGCTTGTTTAAAATAATTAGCAAAACCGAAATGTCAAGCACTTCGATGCTGTATCATACAAACTATTTAACTCATAAAAAAATTTCCAATTTCAGGCTCTGGAATTAAGAAATTGACAAGTAATTGCAACATTATTTGATTTGAAAGTCTAAAAACAAATTTATCTCAGGTTTGTGTCAGACCCAGGTTCTAAAAACAGGGGGGGGCGTGAAAGGTTCATTAGGGGGCGCAAGCAACTAGGTGCAAACTGAATTGATAGCTGCAATGGTAGTTTTTTTCATCTTTACATTGAGTTTGGGACAAAAATAGAGATTTTTGGGGTTCATGGAAAATAAAGACCTGTTTTAGGCTTCACCTTCAACTCCCGACAAATATGGTGATAACGTTTGGGTTTTGTTTTTTGTTTGTGTCGTTAAGATGGGTGCATTTAAAAAATCTCTGGTGTAAGAATAAACCCCTGTTGTAAAGATAAAGTCACAAAAATGTGATTTGTAAAATAAAAAATCAAAATTTAAATCCACCACTAATCACTTCAAGATGTCTCACCCCCTTTTGATTTCTTTTCGACTTTTTAACACTATGTTCATGTCTCTTCATCATTTCAATCTCTTCCATTTCTTTTTCATGAATATATCTAGAAATTAATATCAATTAAGAACCATAATTAATACAACTATTAGAGTAGCCAATGTCGCAACGAAAAAAAATTAATTTCTTTGACATTGTTTTAATTGTAATACGGTCAAAAAAAAAAAAAAAAAATTGAAAAAACAAAAAATATGTTAACTTTGACAAAAATGTTGAATAATTCAATTTAAACTTAATTTTACCGACAAAAAATTAAACTTATTTAACCGTAACTTGATGAATGACTCGAAACGCACTCCTCAGACTGGTGCGCGTTGAGGACCAAAGCATTTGAAACCAAAAAATAAAGCAGAAAGGGTACGACTAAAAGCAGGTAAAATTACATCAATTTATTCTCATTAATGTCGTAAATTGGAAAAGTTTTTCACTCCAACTACAACAATACTTTGAGGTTTCACTTCTGTCGCAACACTGTCAGCAAAGTCGATGAATAGGTCACAAAGGTTTTGCACTAAGCCAAGTTAAATTAATGAAGCACATCGATGTATGAAGTACGTCATAATATGCACCGATGCAAACTTGCCTCGCCAGCTCTTCGTCCTGCATTTCAATGACAGCTTTCATGTGTTCCCTGCTTTGCTTTTTTTTCTTTAACTTTTTTCGCTCTTCTTCTTGAAGTTTCCAAGCAAGGTCCTTCAAAAAACCAAACTATTTGAAACCAGCCGCAAACGTAACTGAACTTACATGTACGGTATCTTTAACAGTTCAATCTAATATGAAAACTAAATAAAAAAGTTGCTTTATACCGACTGCTCTCTGTTTGTCATTTAACAAAGGACTGCAATAGCGGCACAATAAAAGTTATAGAAAATGTTTTTACAAATTGGTACTTATAATATTAATAAGCAATTAAGTGTTTGTAAAAAGCATTGCCTAAATATCAATAGCCATGCTGTACTTTCAAGTTACACAACATCAATTTTAAAAACAAAGAAACACGTTTGATTTCTTGACCTTGTGGCTATTAGCAGTGCACAGCAGTGGTTTGCGTGAACTCGAGGAAATTAAGTTGCATCTTCTACATCTTCTCAAAAAAAAAAAAAAAAAATTGCTCGTACTTGTGCCAGTTGAACATCAACCGTATTTCCGTTGATGTAAAACAATTGATGAAACAAAAGGACTTCACCACAATCATGCGAAAAATCTTTTATCGTTGAAAATGTAAACGAGCACGCGAATGACGATGAGAAACAGAAGCTTTGATTTAATGGCGAGTATTAGCCTAAGCCAAGTGCTTCCAATTGCTGATCACAGCGTTCCGCCTTGACATTCAGATAAGTAAGAAAATGGCGTTTATCATAAATTGAAAATGGATTATAAAAAACGGCAAATTAGGTATGTGATATTAAAAGCGTAAAATAAAACACACCACATAATAAACAGGTTCAACTTTTTTTGAAAATTTAACTTTATTATACTCGAGTCATTAGTACCATTGGAATCAAGATCTTCCCAGCCGCAAGCAGAAACATAAAAGTTCGACTAAAAGCGTGGTAAAGTTATCTACAATTAAACTTTGATCTTTCGAACTATTTTAAAGTAGTTCACCTCATCACTAAGTTGCTTTCTTTTCTCTTCTGATATTTCAACGTTCGCCATTTTCTGCGCCAGTTCATAATCACGTTCCTCCCGTCTTCGTTCTAATACAGTTACAGACTTGCAAAAACTGGTCGGATAATAACAAAAAACATTTCTCACCATAATATTTGTCACGTTCTCTCATTCGCAAAGCCAGTTCCTGAAAACAGAGACATTATACAGCTTTGGCATTGCCAAAACATCTATTTTTATTTAAATGTTTAATACAAGTTTCAATAATTGATAAAAATAATGATTGCGGTTCATACATTTCATGAAAAGGTTGTGTTTTGAATAACAGATTTTGTTTCACACCAATCAATTGGTGGTATTACTGTAAATATTATTCAAGCAAATGAACAAAATAATATTTTGAACAGTTTAACTTTAAACAAATCATGAAGCGCTGAATTATAAATAGTTAAATGCATAAATGTATATCTACGTACGAGGTCTGTTCAAAAAGTATCCGACTTTTTTGTATAAAGCACACAACACAATAAATTTTGCAAGTTTTATTCAATCTCCTTCAAAATATTCCCCTTGGTGGTTCACACACTTATCCCAGCGCTTCTGCCACTTCTCAAAACACTTCATAAACTCCTCCCCCGGAATGCTCTGAAGCTCCTCCGTCGCTTTTTTCATAATGTCTTCTCTTGACTGAAATCGCCTCCCTTTCAGAGTTGTTTTTAGCTTAGGGAACAGCCAGAAATCACACGGTGCTAAGTCGGGAGAGTAAGGAGCCTGTCTAATAAGTGGCATGCTGTTTTTGGCTAGAAAAGCTTGGACCACATGTGCAGAATGAGCGGGAGCATTGTCGTGGTGAAGCTGAAAATTCTTTGCTGCCCACATGTTTGGCCGCTTTCTTCGCACAGCATCACGAAGGCGACGTAGAATCTCCAGGTAGTACTCTTTGTTGATTGTTTGACCTTATGGTGCGTATTCATGATGCACGATGCCACGGGAATCAAAAAAACAGGTCAGCATAACTTTCACATTGCTGCGGACTTGCCGAGCTTTTTTTGGGCGTGGTGATTCCGGATGCTTCCATTGTGATGATTGAAACTTGGTTTCTGGGTCATAACCATAAACCCAGGTCTCATCACCAGTGATGATTGTCTTGATAAATTCTGGGTCATGATTTGCAACATCCAGCATGTCCTCCGAAATTTCCTTCCGGAGTTCCTTCTGTTGCTCCGTCAGCAGCTTGGGGACAAATTTAGCCGACACTCTCCGCAGGTTCAAATCCTCAGTTAGGATTGAATGAACTGAGCCTGTGCTTATTCCCATTTCTGCAGCAATCTCTCGTACTGTTAAACGACGATCCTCCAACACTTTTTCACGAACCTGATCCATCGCCTCCTCGTTTCGGCTTGTGGATGGCCTTCCTGAGCGAGGATCACTTTCCACTGATGCACGGCCATCTTTAAAGCGTTTAAACCATTGCTTTATCTGAGTTGGGCTTAAGGCCTCATTTTCAAAAGCTTGTTGAATCTTTCGAATTGTTTCAACTTGAGTATCACCAAGTTTTTGACAAAACTTGATGCAATACCTCTGTTCGATGCGTTCTGTCATTGAAATGAAATTTTCTGAAAATCAAAAAACCGATGAACACGTACTACACGCCTGCACTAAATGCTTTACACAGAGAGATACGAATGATGAATCGGCCTGAAACGCTTCACGATTACGCGTGAATGTGTGTGTGTGCAGCCACGCTTTGCACGGGCAGTTTGCTCATACCTTATTGGCGAGAGGGAAAAAGGTCGGATACTTTTTGAACAGACCTCGTATAATCAAATTGTCAAAGCAAAAAAGTTTATTTTAACATTAATTCATTTGCGACAACAGTTTGTTTCACAAATTTGGGCTCGTAAGGCGGCGAATGAAAATCTTAGTCAAAAGAATACCGGTAAATTTATTTGAGGCAAATTTGTACATCAAAGTTTCGTTTTATCGGCTCGTCAGTAGGTAACTCTTGAAATTCTATTTGAATAAGAGTTCTTTTAACGAAATGAAAAAGGCAAAACAGGCTGTAAAGGTTTTAAAAAAAAACTTTGGGTGGTTTATAATAAATATACACTCTTTTGAATAAGAGAATATTAAGCCTATTATGGCGAAACATTTATTGATTTTTTTCAAGATCTTGATTATAATCTAACATTTTATGTGTAGTGCAGAAAAAATATCTATTAAATTAAATATTATGATTATTAACTTAAAATTTTAACTTATGCAGAAAAAATATTATATTTATATACAACTTAATTTGAGCTGTTCATTCATCAAAACAGTGCGCTCTATGTATAATACACTTTACTTGCGCTTTAAGTTCTTCCTACTTTGAGCTTGAAAAATTTTTATTCCTGATTGGGTAAGGTGCTCGTTCAATGGCCATTAATATGTATGTTCTAAATTATGGTTACAAAGACTCAGCTCTTAAAAATTGATTAACACGTATACAGTGGATGCAAATGAAATGTTTATATCACTTCCGCAAAAAAATATTGACACGTGATTTTGGTAGCCTTTTTTCTTGCGTTGTCTCGCATTTTTCTGCTTGATTATTGAATTGTAGATAGATATACTCCTTGCTAGTTCTAACAACTCCTTGTGTAACTGTCGTGGAATCACGTGATTGTAAGAATTGTCATTTTTTTAGTTAATTAAGTGAAATTTTTTTAGTGCTGCAAAATTTTGTTTTTGAGTACATAAAATGGGAAGAAGTTATGAGGTAGAGAAGGCTCAAGTTTTAACTAAGGTAGAACATGGTATGATGTAACAGAATTAAAGGCTACAAAAAGTCTATTAAAAGCGCTGTATCAAATCAAAAACATGATTTCAGAAATAAACGAAAAATGTCAGGAAGAACGGATCGTCTTTTAAAACAAAAAGTCCTTGCCAGTCCATTAATCACGACTGCAATTTTAAAAAGAAGCACCCGAGCTTCTGAAGGGAGTTTCAATTTAGACGATTCCAAAATTGACTGAAAAAAATTTGGACCTCTTCTGTCGGTATGCAGCCAAAAAAATACTTTTGACCGACAAAATGATGAAAAAGAGACTCAACTTTGCTAAGAATTATCAGCATTGGAAGCCTCGCCAATGGCGGAAAGTGATGTAGGCAAATGAGAACACATTCCGATTGGTCAGGGATTCGTCGGCCCAGATAGTAGGTGCCTTCTCGCAGCCTGGGCCGTGAGTAAGTCTGTTCATTGCTGTTAAAATGACAGACCGAAACCGAACCTACCAGGAAAGGGTATCCACCCATTCCGATGTTCAATGTGGGTCTGCTAGTCGGCAAATGTCCTTCTCAGGACGGGGCAATGTCAGGATAAAACTGCCCTTTTCAGGGCACATTGCCAACAAGTTCCGAAGACTTGCAAACAGACGAATCTTCTTGACAACGTTCAACGCGCCCTTCATTACAGCAACGAAAAATTTTCTATTCTCGCTCGAGGTCGCTCTTCCTTTCACCTTTCTGCTCTTAAAGCGACTTTCATTAAATCTCTCAATCCTCTTCTGTGTAAGCAAAAAGAATTCGTCTACTCTTTGAAAATTTCTTAATCTTTTCTCTCATTGGCTAATTTCTTTCAGCCAATGAGAACTCTACTTTCCCCCTTTATAACTTAGTTCGGTTTCAATTCTGCTTCATTCTGACGATTTCCCCTGAAGAGTGTCAGATGAAAAGCTTTGGGAAGAAAAATCTTTTACTTCACGCAAAGTTCCGAAGACCCACTATTCTTCAGCTGAACATCGAAGGCCTCACTGCAAGCAAGATGAACGTTCTTCATCACCTCGCTATGCAGTCTGAGGCACTCGTCATCCTACTGCAGGAGACCCACTGCACTGATGCAGAGAAGTTGGTACTTCCACACTACCAACTAGCTGGGTCTTCTTTAAGCAGGAAGCATGGCCTTACCACGTTTGTCCATGAGCGACTGAGATACACGCTTTTGGACCAATCTCCACCAACATCGGAGATCGAGTGGCTGTGTGTGGACGTTGATGGCTATAAAATAGTCAACGTCTACAAACCACCGCCAACGCGATTGCGATCCCTGGATATCCCAGTGTTTCCGCACCCCTGTCTCTACGTTGGCGATTTTAACTGTCGTCATGCTGACTGGGGTTACGACGACAACAGTCCGGTCGGTGAGTGCTTGGCTGGCTGGGCAAGTATTAATTGTCTTGCCCTCCTATATAATGCCAAGGACGCTGCCAGTTTTTATTCCGGCCGCTGGAACACTGGTACCAATCCAGATCTAGCTTTCGCTAGCGTAGGTCCAAACAGTCTCTTACCGGATAGACGTGTCCTTGAGAAGTTTCCCAGGTTACATCGACCTTCGCTTATTACACCACCATGGTTTGCTATGGCGGTGCCAAGCATGCCTGTTAAGCGATGGAACTTCGGCAAGGCCAAATGGAGTCACTACATTGCTTTGACAAATAAATTCGCAAAGACTTTGTTTCCGCCTGATTCACTTGATGTGGATGCGGCTTACCAGGACTTCTGTAACACCATTAAGAAAGCAGCCAAAAAGACTATCCCACGCGGGTATCGAAACAACTATATTCCGTGTTGGGATGCAGAGTGTGAATCCCTCTATAAAACCTTTCTGCAGTCTCCTCAGGGAGACGACTCGAGCTTGGCTGCTACAGCTCTGCTTGCCAAGCTTGACAGAAAGCGGAGGGATCGATGGTCCGAGGCAGTTCGGAGCATTGACTTCTCACACTCTAGTCGAAAAGCGTGGAGTATTTTGAACAACCTTACTGGTAGGTCACTGTCCCGTTTCAGCCAATGCTATTGCATCTCAGCTGGTTAGAAATGGGAAATACGAGGCTGTTGATCGCAAGTCATCTCGACTTTCAAGAAGTGTCTGAACTTTGGAGGGCCACAACATCAGACGCAATAAATATCTCTGGCAATTTTTCAAAGAGAGAATTTACTGCTGCCCTTCAACATTTAAAACCAGGTAAAGCTCCGGGTCCTGATTCCATCTGCCCCGAGCTTATACTCCATGTCGGAGCTGCTTTGAAGTCCTGGTTACGTGATTTCCTTTCTTCCTGTTTGCGCCGACTCAAAATTCCCAAGATCTGGAGAAGAGCGCTTGTGGTCGCGATCCCCAAACCAGCAAAGCCCGTGGGGGACCCAAAGAGTTATCGACCGATATCTCTGCTCTGTGTCCCCTACAAGATCCTCGAGAGGCTTATCTACGCCCGCGTTGAACCGCTAATCGATCCACTGCTCCCTAAAGAGCAGGCTGGGTTCCGACGCGGGAAGTCAACCGTAGATCAAGTTGTTCTGCTAACCCAGAACATCGAGGATTCTTTCAAGGCTAAAAAGAAGGCCAGTGCCGTATTTGTCGATCTGACAGCTGCTTATGACACTTTCTGGCACCGTGGCCTTACCTGCAAGCTGCTGAGACTATTTCCGGATAAGCACATGGTCAAAATGATTATGGAGCTTGTCTGAAATCGAAGTTTTACCCTTACCACCGGTGACAGCAAGCAAAGCAGGCTACGCCGTCTTAAAAACGGCGTTCCTCAGGGATCGGTCTTGGCTCCCCTCCTATTTAACATCTATACGTACGATTTTCCTTCCATGATTTCCACAAAGTTTGCCTATGCTGATGACTTAGCATTGTTGCATTCTTCTGGAAACTGGAAGGACTTGGAGGGGACTTTAAGCCAAGACATGTCCACACTGTCAGCGTATCTCCAGACTTGGAGGTTGAAGCTCAGTCACACTAAGACGGTGACGGCAGCCTTTCACTTAAATAACAGAGAGGCCAAACATGAGCTAAAGGTCTACAACAATGGTAGACTTTTACCGTTCTGTCCAACCCCTACTTATCTTGGTGTAAAACTGGACAGATCGCTCACGTTTCGTCACCATTTAATGGCATTGTGTAAAAAACTATCCTCGCGCGTCACACTCCTGAGGCGACTCGTGGGCTCGGGATGGGGTGCTGGTGCTAAAACACTACGCATAGCCAACTTATCTCTAGTCTACTCAACAGCTGAATACTGTGCGCCAGTCTGGTGTCGCAGTGCTCACACTCGCCTCATCGACAGTGTCTTGAATGACGCCTTGCGCATAGTTACTGGATGCCTGTGTCCCACTCCAAGGGACCACCTACCTGTACTCTCAGGCATCCAGCCAGCTGAGCTTCGCCGAATTGGAGCGACACCCTTGCAGCTTGGGTTAGGCTCAACCGCCTGCGGACTGGTGTTGGGCGATTCCATTCGTGCATGCACAAATGGGGTTTCGGTGCTTCACCGAATTGCGAGTGTGGCGCCTCTGAGCAAACCGCAGACCATGTACTAACATCGTGCCCTATACATCGGGCACCACATGGAGCACGAGGTCTGATGGTTTTGGATGACGAAACTCGATGCTGGCTTAATAACACCACTGCCAGCATCTGATTCACGCAGTGCAGCAGTCTGGGGTTGTAAAAGGATAAACCCTCGGCCCCAGTCCTGTTTGTGTCTGACATGGAGTGGATGCCCTTCAAACGATGACAACGACGACGACGACGACGACGACGAGGGATTCGTCAAAGTGGTAAGAAGGCCGATAAAGGTACCAAGGTATAATCCATAATACAGGGTGTCCATAATTATCGTTACAATTTTCAAAGTTTATCAAAATTTTATTTTTTGAGATATTTTCATTTGATTTGTTTTATAGTGAAGGAAAATGCTTCAAGTTTTTTCTTTCTTAACAGGAACTTGTGAAAATAATTAGATTTAAAATTACAATTTATTTAGTGATTAAGCAGAATTTTTTTGAAATTAGTAGTGAAAGTAGAGTTTATGAAAATGAGCACTCCGCAGGAAAAAGTTCAGTGTGTTTCCTGGTTTATAGAGACAAAGTCAGACATCAGACTAAAGTTTCGCTGTGCTTAAATATCTGACTTTGTCTCTATAAACCAGGAAACACACTGGGCTTTTTCCTGCAGAGTGCTCATTTTCATAAACTTTACTTTCGCTACTAATTTCAAAAAAATTCTGCTTAATCACTAATAAATTGTAATTTAAACCTAATTATTTCCACAAGTACCTGTTAAGAAAGAAAAAAACTTGAAGCATTTTCCTTCACTATAAAACAAATCAAATGAAAATATCTCAAAAAATAAAATTTTGATAAACTTTGAAAATTGTAACGATAATTTATGGACACCCTGTATATTGTTAAAACAGTTAAATACTCCGGTAATGTAGTGCTTTCGAAGCACGACTATTCGGCGGGGCCAATTCGGCGGCAAAATAATTAATATTGATTTAACTTCACCAGTTTTTGTTTTGCTACTATCGCAGCAATGATTGTGACGATGTGGGTAAAGATAAGTGAGTGTTATTGCCGCTGCACCAAATATTTTAAAATTCAATTTCTATCATATTTGAAATTATTTTACATATTTCTAATAGCCAAATACAAATATTTGTTTTAAGTTTATTGAAACGAAGCGCATTCCAATATTTCAAATAAAAATATTTTGTATTGTTAGCAAACGTTTAAAGTTTATCGAAACGGAATAGCATTTGTCAGTCACAAAAATTAGAAATTTGCAGCGGAAACAAGAAATGTAGGCGAACGCGAAGCAAAAGTGCACGACAGGTGATGTATGCTTTTTAAATGTCAGTTTTTTCATTACTTAGGATTCTTCTCTGGCAGAATGTTCTTTTTGTACAAACACAGTTTTAAAATTACAATTACGAGTAGAATATACAGAAAAATTAATATTTTAAAATGACAGTCATTAAATTTTGAATTTTTTACGGAGAAATAAAAGAAAGACACTGTGTTATACGGTATAATCGAATCATTAACTAATAAACATGCTTTTCTACTGCAAATTTTCTACTCATTATATTCCGAAAAATTCTAACAAAAAAGTTTTGTTATGTCGCTAAGTTATGTCACAATATTATACTACAATTTATTTTTAAAAACTTACAATTGCCACTCAAAGTACAACTACATGTAGTATTTAATTGCACTGCGATATCAAGAATTGTTTTTACTATCACTTACCATCAGCTGATAAGTGAAAAGTCACATTTGAAAAATATGTTTAAATGTGTTAAATTTATAAATGTTCGCAGTTGAATATCTCTGTATTTGAATTTTAATGGCTTGATATCAAATCTTTGAATTAAAATGGTTTCTTCGATTTTTTACGAAAAAATCTATGTAATAAAAAGACTACAGGTTTGAAGTTTTGCGAGTGTACGAAATCGATGACTTCAAAATAAGTATTATACTTGTATACACATTTTTCTACAAATCTTTTCTAGTTGGCACGCATCAGAAAAATGCACAATGACGGTTAAGTCGGTGCGGTTATCATATCAAAATATCGAATCACGAATATTATTTTAAGTATATTTTATTAGTTGTAAAATAATTAATTTAACAAAATGATTGTATTGCTGTTATTCTTTTTTGTTTAGCTAGTACCTATTGCATCGTTAAATAACTAACTATCGTGGTTAATTTATTCCAGAAGACGTTAATTGCAAAGCTGCCGTTAATGCAACCGAAAGATTTTCAGTTTTCGCGGGCGTGTGAAATTTGTGACATGACAAAAGATAACGTCAATGACCAGCATATACAATAGGTAACAAATAAGCATTGCGAGTTCAAACTCGTACCAGAAATTGTTTTGTTCAGTTATATTACTAAAAGACTAACTACACACAAGCAAGCGATTTTTCGACGAATTTCTACAGTTTATTTTTCATCTCTATATTTATCCTCTTGACACGCAGTAAAGCGACAGAGGCGCTAATACATAAGGCAAGCAATTACCCCGACATGCTTCCGGAGATGCCAAGATATTTCTGTGCTGTTGAAATTTTTTATTTTGGTTTTTTAGTTTTTATAGAGATATAACTGAAATTGAGAAATGCTTGTCAAGACCACCCAGCAGGGGAAAGTCCCGTACAGTGTCTTTCCCAAGGACGCAACAGAACAAGTAGGTTTTAAACCGAGACCAAGTTGATCGCAATTACGGCGCCTCGACCAAGCTGCCGGCAATTATCTTCAGCTACAGCATCGCAATCATTAATCATGATAGCAGAAAACCAAAAATACTGAACTTAAATAAAATTGATTATTTTTCGGCAGAATTAGCTAAGACAATTTGGCTCGCCGCCAAATTGGCTTGTTGACGAATTTCTCCCGTCAAATAGTGACGAACCGTAATGGCTTGGGGTACATTTAGGGACACCTGCAGGCAAGAAAGATTATATTTCCTTTTCATAAGTGTTACAATGCATGGATTTACCTATCTCAAAGTGTTGAACGATCATTTGCTGCTTTTTTGAGCATTTACCAGCCCATTCAATTTATGCAAGGTGGTGGCCCCAGAACACAGAATCGAACTTGTAGTTAAGTTGTTAAAAAAATATATACCTGTTTCAGTAGAGTGGCTGGGTAATTTTCCAGACCTTAAATCCAGTGAAAATGTATGGAACTTGATGAGAAATAAGGTCCAGAAGAACAACCATAAAATATCAATAAACTTAGATATACTAAAACATCTGTGGATTATTATAGGCATGAAAAAATTTGAAAAGTCCCACCAATTCAATGTATGAGGTAAAAAAATATCATTCAAACTAAAGGTTGTATGAAGAAATATTGGATATCAAACTTACATTGCTGTAAATATGCATTTTTTTAAAGCACAATATTTTTCCAAATTTTAATGGGTAAACCTGGGGTGGGCAAACTACATCCCGCCACAACTTTCTGTGCAGTTCACAAAAACCTCAAGCAAATAACTTCTCTAAAAAAACTCCAAAACTTGGGATCACTGCATTTTTGGGACAAAAAGAGATTTTAGACATTTATTGAAAGTGATGATAATTTTTTTGGAGATCACTATAATGTGACCTGCATTCAAACTGAACTTGTAAATGCAGCCTGTAAGCTAAAAAGTTTGCCTATCCCTGGTGCAAACATTTCATTTTCAGCCACAGTACATTTTAATTATTTTATAAGCTGAAAGAACTTGGCCAAAAATTGAATATAAAATAAGTAGGACAGTTTTTGCATTGGTCCAGAAAGCAAAAGAAGGTTTGTTTTAAAATAATTGTTAATTTGTAATGGAAGAGCCTTGTTACACAAGATTAATTTCATTACACGTACATTTATGATATCACCATTAAGTGTTAAATTACAGTATTCCTTTTTTAGTCCAGCAAAATGACTGCATGTTATCACAAGATGTATTAAAATAAAAAAAACTATCTAAGTTTATGCACACATTTGAGCATAAATTGATGGTGAACTAATCAAAAATATTTGTAGAAGTATGAAATTTACAATAAGAACTTAACAGAACATCTTAAAAACCAAATGCCTCAGATAAAAAAAAACACAATAGTTAGAAATTGCAGAATATTTGCAAATCCTTGCCAAAGAGAGACACAGTTGTATATCATATGGTGCCCAAGGTTGCTTTCAATTCTATCTTATGGTCTTACTCATTAAACTGGTCTGAGAAAGATGAGCAAAGACTGGAAAATTTTTTAGAGCAAATCAAAATTTTTGACATAATTGAATGCAAGTTTCCACTTTTTGTGATGCAATCTTGCCATGAAATAAATTTGAACTTGCAGATGAACACTTAACATAGTGTGTGCCATACAACCTTGTAATTACATTCATTTTGTCTAAGAATTGTAATCAAACATAAATTAACTTTTTGTTTGAGAGTTAGTGTTACATCAGTATTAAATTAAATTAAGCAAATCAGAGATTAACATAAGTATGACTCAAAAAGTTATATTAAAAAAATACAATGTAGGAGTACTTTTGCTATTGAATTTTACCTTGCAACAACATAACAAGTTTGTTTGATACAATATAGTGCTGTTATTAACAAGCTTTGCCAAATGGGCATTAAAACAAAATATATCAGATTAATGATGTTTCTTAATTTTTTAAATTTTGGCAAAACAATACAATGAGACTTTCAAATAAAATTGGAGAATATACAATTATTTTACAAGAATAGTTGGCCATCAATGGGTTAAAAAAGTAATACATTTTTGAAGCCTACACAAATTTTATACTAGTGCATATGTATATTTCAATTTTTTTAATAAGGATAGATAACATGGATAGGAATTTTGGGATTTAATCTAATTTTTAAATTAGAATCGAAAAAATGTGGAGAAAAATTTACTTGCTCATCAGCAGAGACAATTAAATAAATTTCTGAAAATTTGTCCCTTTTAATGTTAAAAGAAATTTTTTTATGTTGTTTTTATTTTTGAATAATGTCTCTTTATTTCTGAATAACTTTGTAATTACATTCATTAGCTTGGGCAGCATAAGAAAAAGAAATTAAAATAAATTGGCCTACAATCAATAAAAAATTAAATCTTTTGTGTTCTTCAAAAAGAGTTTAAATAAGATTGGTATATTTCTTAAAATTCTTTAAAAATTCTGAATTGTTTGAACTACTGTTCTCAAGTTGTTTGAATTCAGAAAAATGGGCCAAAACATTCCATAATTCTGTTAAACCTTATCATATCACATTGCAAATTTTGAGAGATAAAAAAAAAAAAAACTCATAAAAAAATTTCACTTGCACAGGCCACAATAATCAGCACTGAGGGCCACAAGTTTGGCATGCCTGCATTAGATAAATTGCAAAATAGACATAAATTTTCTGCACTTGATCCAAGTAAAATTAAAATTTATTCTTACACCAGCTTCAAAAATTTTAAACATTTGCAATCTAAAATACAACAAAAACTATTTTTCTTATTCACATGGTTGCACCAAAAACCAAAATTTTCCACCTGGAAAATTGGTATAGATAAAATAAATAATGGAACTGGCAAAGTTTTCAAATTCAGCATTACATATGTAAACATTAATATATTTATCAAAATTACGTCTTGGCAGTTATTTTTCAACTTAATTAACAGCAAATCAACATAGCAAACCGTATTGTAAAACCAGGACAACAGAGTTTAAATTGAGGCAAATGCAAACAAATATCATTTGGCATTTTAAAAAATATATTCAATGTTTTTATTAGTAAGCAACTATGACAGAGATTTTATGCATTATAACTACATTGAACAATAATAAGTTCATTCACTCACACTATCATGTGCTTCTATTTTCCTTTTTTCCTCATCTTCTTTGATTTGATTTTCAACAAGTTCTGATTGAATAACTTCAGCTAATTTTTCATCTTGTTGTTTACTAAAGCAATTAAAACAAATACTAAATTAAATTTAAATGTCTTTAATTTTAAAATTTTTATATTCTAACTAAGTTATTTTATGCCAACTTACAAACATTAAAACGCATTTAAAATGTCTAGTTAATCATGCCAACATAGAGCACTGTATAATTTACTAACAATATAAACGTTACTATTTAACCTTTTCACTGCAGTACTAAAATATGAAAAAAATCCTACAGCATGCCCTTAGGAAAGAAAATATGATTTTCTAAAGAATAGAAGAATATCTATTCAGAATAAAGTAAATTTTTTTGTAAAGTTAAGAAAATTGAGGAGCTTCAGAGAGTACTATGCTATTTTTTTATTTATTAACTTTTCATGTCTATAAAAAATATATATTTTATTTGAGGTCACATGAACTACTGAGCATTTATAACCATGCAATGTTGTTAGTATTATTTTCACTCAAAGAGTTATCATACTTATGCCAACAATGACAAAATGAACTCAAGGGATATTTCTGCTTACAGTATTGAAAGGAAACATTTTTAAAAAGATATGGGGTAAATTTGCTTTTGGCATTTAACTGACTTCAGGAAAAAGTGGATATATCCACTTTTGGAAGTGAAAGGGTTGAAGCAAAAACGGTAAATTAACAATGAAATATTTTTTTACATTGATCTACAACAATTCCACACTAAATATTCATGTCTTTCAAATTTATCAAAAACTTTTAAGAAATAAAATTAGATCAAATAATTTATGATACTCGTTTTTTACATTAAATGTGAAGTGCAACACTACACCTGGCCCACAGAGCCACATATGTGAAACTGTTTGCACCAATTGGGTTAGATTTGACTGACCCAGTAAACAAAACTAAACCTCCTGCACCAAAGCTAAAAAGGAATAAATTATAGATGTGTACCTTAATTATCAGTAAACAATTATAAGTTTTTTTTAACAATCAACTTTTGCAAGATTACAATTATGTTATGCAACCAATTAAACAATATCTGCATTAGGTCAAGGTTATTTAAATTTTTATCTAAAAATTTTTTTCATTTGAAGAAATGAAAACTTCAATCAAACAATGTAATGGCTAAAATTACCAAGTTACCCAGTTACAAAGCTAAAATTACCAAGTTACAAAGCCAAACTTTTTCACTAATCACAACCACTACACTATTTACTACAAAAAATGATTTTAAAAATAGATGCTATTTTAAAATCATTTTTTTCACATCTAAGATTAGACAATTCATTTGTCTATTTTTACAATTTACAAAAAAATGACAGTTTAATAATTTAAATGCTAAAAAATTGAAAAAACTTTACATTTCCTCTTGTTGATTGATTGTAAAAATTTGAGCTTTTCTGTCTTCTTCATCTTGTAAAATTTTAGCTGCTTTAATATCTTCCATCACTGTCTTTCGCTGTTGAACGTTCAGTGCTAGATGATATTCAACTACATAACAAGTTAAAATGTGTTATGCATAAGTAAATTTTATATTAGACATAATTTATTGTAGACATTCTAATGTACATTCTATTTTAATATTTTATTATTTTATGGTGTTAAAAAAAATGTTCAATAAATTTTGATTTTTAAAAAATTTGTAGCTGTAGGTGACTTTTGTGAGATCCAGGATTTTTTATACTTTGATTCTAAAATACACATAACTCTTTTTTACTTTCTCATATACATCATCATAATATCTAATGTTTATCCTGATAACTTGTAGGACAACAATGAGACATTAAATTTAGAGCAAATTATTGTGTATTGCTATCAAAATATTGCTGTTCAGTTGAAATTGTTTTTGTCACTATTTAATTAATTATTTTTATGTTTTGAGCTGCTTCTTAACTGCCAAATACACAAAAATGACACAAAATGCTTTTTAATAAGTCACAAAAACACAATAATAGCAAGAGTTGAAGCAAGATTGAGCAATTAGTTTACTTTTGTAAAGCAAAAAACAATTATGAAGAAAAATAGAAAAAACAAGTTTACAAGAAAACTTTCTATTTTCCTGTTACAAATCAAAACCAATATACCTGCAAGCACTTTTTTTCACAAGTTTGGTTAAGCCATTTTTTCACAATAGATTATTAACTGCAGATTTATTATGCACAATTCTCGCTTATGATAACAACTCTGAAGAATACATTCAACCATATATTGAGTGCATACTTATTCTATTAAAAGGATAAAAAAATTTAATTTTTTAAAATTAGGCTCATAATACAAAAGGTTTTAAAAAAATCTGATATCATTTGAATATATATACCATAGAAACTACTAAGTCAAATAAAATGGTACTAAACAGGGTTAATGTTGAGCTAAACAAGGTTTATTCCTGTAACTTTGCATTAAAAAATTGAAAGGCACGTGAATTTATTGAAAGGTTTTGCAAATGTTCAATATGCGCATTGCCTGTGTGTAGCATCACCAAGATGCGAACCAAATCTGTCTTCACGCCAGTGGCGTATCTACATAAAATGGCGCCTGTGGCAAAGTTTAAAAATGCACCCCCAACTTCACTTGTTTCTTTTTTCAGTTTATATTAAATTGCTTTTTCTCAACCACGCAATATAATTAGGTAACAACCAATTTAATAATGACACTAAACAATAAGCAACCAAAAATTCGGACGGTCGCTCAAAAACAGGATCTTACAACAGTACTTCTTGTGCCTTTCTTAATGCAAATTCGTCAATGATTTGATTAAAATTAGTTTTCTTTGTTTCATCCCTCTCTATACTTAATAAAGCTAGATCACACAACCTTTCCTGACTCATTAAGGATTGAAGATATGACAGAATTAGTTTTAGTTTACTGAACAATCACTCACAACTTGCTGTGGATACTGCCACTGTCACAGAGTTTGCAAAGCTATCTGGAGATTGGAAAATAGACTTTCCCCATATTCAACTATGAATGTAAGAAGATCTTCAGGTCGCAATAACCTAATGCAATCAATAATTTCTCCTTATAATTGCTTGATGTCAAGGTCATCACTATGAACAGAAGCTAAATTATCACACAGCGTTTAAGTTACCACAGTCACGATTGTAACAAAGTTTTTGGACATTAAGCAAAAAGCCAAACTTGACATCCATGTCAAATAACCAAGAGAAACAAGCATTCATTTTTTTGTGAAGACGGTCGAGAGCTCCCTTCATGATGCACCTCATTTGATCTGTTGCCAATAAACCTGCATCTTGGACATTCCCACCAGCCATTCTTTTTTTGTGTCATCTTTCTTCTTTCAAATTCAATGCCCCATTTGTCGCAAAGAATTTTCCCATTTTCCAAACATTCATCAACTATTCTCTCTTTTTCATTGCTAAAATCATCTCTCAGGTCTTTTAAATCAAGGGCTGCACTGTGAAAATTCATTGTTTTATCCTGTAATCGTTTTTGAACTCTATCAATTGGTATCAGTAGCCTTTTCTAAAACCTTACAGTGTCATAAAATTGTATGTCAGAATACGAATTAGTATATGTTGTCCGTCGTTCTGAGTGTTGATTGTTTGACAGTCATCTTCTACCATGTTCTCAAGCAAAAGAACTATTTTTTCAAAATATAACTCTATTGGTTTTACTGCTTCTGTTCTAGAACTCCAATGAGTTTCAGCCTCAGCTTTTAAAACCAGCAGAACCGCATCCTTTAGCTTTTCCCAACACTGCATAGAACAGGAAAAGAAATTGTACAATGAGTTAATGGTCCCAAAAAAAGAAACTATTTCTGGGTCTTTTCTAGCGACATAAACATCCACCAGGTTAAGTAAATGATTGTCACAGTTAACAAACACTGCCTGTTTGTTTTTTTCGTATATTCTTTGCTGTACACCATTCCAATGTCCTGCCATTACAGCAGCATTGTCATAACACTGCAAGCAACAAATTTTCTATTTTTATCTCATCCTTCTGTAGTTGTTGCATAATAACTTCAACGAAGCTTCCACCATCTTTTTGATGAATTTGAAAGAAGCCCAGAAAGGACTCTTTAACACACACTATCTTTAACATACATGATATGTCAATATCAACATATCTTACAACTTCTAAAACCTGCTTGCAATGCACTTGGTCAGGGGTTGAGTCAAATATAAGACCACAGTACTTGGCTTTTTTAATTTTTTCTGTTAAGTTTTTGCAAACATGAGATGCCATGGGGTGAATAAATTCATTTTGAACACCTGGAGAAAGGTGAGAGGTTGAATGTGGATGGCTATTAATAAAACTGAGATGGTCTTGCAGCACAGGATCAAAAATGGCAAGGAATTTTATTAAGCCAAGAAAAGTACCAACATTTAAATCACTATCTGCTTGAAGTGATTCCCTGTGCCCTCGCAAAGCAAGATTTTGTTCTGCCAGATACTTTATTCCATGCAATATTTTCTTAACACATTCAGTGCTACGCTAGTCGCGCATAAAGCGATCGCGCGGGGCGGCGCTGTTTTTCTTTTTTTGTCGTTTGTACTGTCTTCGCAGCATACTGTCAGCAAATAACTTTTTCAAAACATGTGTAGAGAGTAGAGTAGATTATGTTTGAAAGGAAACAATAAAACAAAGTTTTTTATGATCAAATTTTATTCTCAAAGAAAACACAATCAAAATGTTTTCTTAGAATGGTATTCAGCGTAGCATGGCACTCGGCATAATGCAACTTTGCATTCTTTGCAAAAATAACGAGTATCTCGACGTTTGCCTTTTCTAGAGCACAACTTGCACTTCCTCTGTGGCTTTTGCTTTTTTGCTGTTGGAGGCAATTCTTCCAAAATATGAGATTTGAAGCCACCACGAAGTCGGTTTGGAGCATCGACTCCTGCTGATGAGCGTGGTGGTGGAGCGTCATCATTTTCATCATCACTAATATCTTGGGATGTTTGGCATAATCGTAAAATAAGTGCCAATTGAAAATCACGCAAAGTCATACTTTGACTTCCAGTCTTTGCTTTGTACAACACGAGAGCATTTGTTACACAGAGCTCCATTAGGTAAAAAAAAACTTTTTGGGTCCATTTCAGAGTCTTTCTAGTACAAGGATAGTACGATATCATTTGGTCTACATGATCGACACCAGACATATGTTCATTGTAATCACAAATCGCCACTGGCTTTTCCACCTCTTCCATCGCACTTCCTCCTCCTTTTTTCCGCCTTGTTATGGAGATAACAGAGTTGTCATGTTTAGTGCTGATTGCTTTCACAATTCTTCTCTCTTTCCATGCCAAGACCATTACATGTCCATTGTCTCGTGCGATCACATCATGCCTGGCCATGTTTTGTGGGTTGTTGATTTCTGGTGGACTTCCTCTATTTTTCCGCAATGTTCCTACAGTATGAACTTGCGCTGTCAACAGAAACTCACTCAACTCTACAGAATTGTACCAATTGTCCATGTATAAGCTGTGCCATAATCCCAAACATTTGTTGGTCAGCAAACCCATAACAGTTTCTTTTATTGGCTTTCTCTCGCAATGATAAATGTTCATGTTCCAGCAATAGCCCGATGCAGAGTCCGCCAATATGTTATATCGGCTCATCTTTATTATATACGCGAAAGGAGAGCCTTCCTCTCCATTTCAGTATGCCTTCGTCAATCGCAATGTGTTCTCCCACAGCATACACTTCCCGCCATTTCTCAACGAGTCTTTCAAATATTGGTCGAATTTTGTATAGCTTGTCAGTGCATTCACTAGGCATAGCATCATTATTATTGAAATGCAAGAATGATGATATTAGTTAAAACCTATCTCTTGACATAGTCTGATTGAAGAAAGGCGTTTGTAAAGGAGGTTTTGTTCTCCAGTAATACGCAATTCTTCCTTTTTTATCTATTATTCCAGTTAGAAGAACGAGACCCAAAAATCTCTCTAGTTCCTCGGTTGTAACGGGTGTCCACTTGTGTGCTCTTGCATGAGGAGTGAGCGTTGTTCTGGTCAAGTATTGAGACGCATAACGGTTTGTTTCAATCACTAAAGTCTCTAAAAACCTATCCGTAAAGAAGAGCTTGAAATAATCGTATGGATTATTTTCATCATTTACTGCAGCTTTGGCTGTGGCCCCTTGCATCCCACCAAAAGTAAAAAGAGGCGGTTGCCGGTTAGCAACCTGCCATATGTAGTCTCTTCGTCTTCTACGGACTTGTCTACGACCAGGCAGCCGTGAAGAGCTTGGAAAATGAACACCATTTTCATCATCATTATCACTATCTCCTCCACCAATAGATCCTGATGTAGAATCAGAATCGCTTTCAATGTAATCCGATAAAAAACGGATGAATCACTATCATTAATCTCTGACATGTCAGAGTCACTATTCATTACACTATCAATTATTTGTTGTGTATTCATTTTGCTAAATAAAAAGAAAATTAGCATTAAATTTTCCATTATGTCTCTCATTCTACCACTAACTTTTTCTATTCTTTTCTCCTATCATCAAAGCTCAGCATTTGAGAACCTTCAAAGCCTTTGTAAAGTCTCGTGTGCAAAATGTCTTGCGACATTCCTACATACACGCTCCAATGCCTTTCGCTAAATAGGCGTTTTAAAACGTTTTTAGCACCAAACGCATTGCAGCTATTACAAAGACGTTCTGGAACGTCCGAACGCACCGTGTGCATTTTCTCTAAAGACGTTCCTGAACGTCCTACCGCACTGAAAGTGTTAAGAATCTCATGCCATTTTTGCTTTTCTTTTTCAATTTGTACCTGAAATTCAGCATCAATAATTCTGGTTTTATTGCTCAAATTTCTTTCCAGTTCTTTTCACGTCTTAGAACACTCTCTGTGATGTTTAGCATTTTCGTGAACAATCATCCTTTCGGGTGCTTTCCACTGACTAAATCCAGATTCCTGTTGCAATGAAGATTGGTGATCTGATCGACAATAGAGCAGACAGCAAATGCAATAAGTGGTTTTTTAGAAGGGAATACATCAATCAAGAACGCGTTACTTCTTCACCATTTGCTAATTTCCTTTTGAACTAGTTACTGCTCATTGCTCATTATTTTTAGGTAAAAAAGGCATATGACTGTTCTGAAAATATTTTGAACTAAGCTTGGTAATTTCTGCTCTCATTCTGCAAAATAGGTTTTCCAGTATTTTTATCAAAGTTCATAAGTCCAACATCGCATTTTAAAATAAAGTCTGGTACATCAGATTTAGGTTCTTCATTCACGTTCAAAACTTTTTCAATTTCTTTCTCAGATTGGCCAATTTCCTCACTTTCTTCCTTAGATTGGCCAACTTCTTCAGGTTATTGCTAAGATTGATCACTTTGCACTTTTGAGATGGGATTATCAACGGAGTTAGCAGAAGAACATCTCTTAAAGAAAGGTACAAAAGACTTCTTCAATTTTTTAGCTTCCTTTGCCTCCGGTTTTTGTCTTTTTCTCCCTTCAACCCTACTCTCTTTTTCTTAAGTATAGTACATTTCATGGTACAAATGTTTATAAATTTTCACTTCAGTATGACAGCACAGCAAATATTAAATCTGAGATCCAATTAGTCCAGGTACAGTATTAATTTAACAGTTTTATTTATGTTGAATTATAACGTCACTGTCAATTGCACTCAGTGACAGAACAAATGTCATTGATTATTTGCTGACAATTTTAACAACTGTTGTTGAATTGAGATACTTGTACATTATTATGTAAGTAAAAATACGAGTTTCAATTATTTCCAAGTTGAAATTATTTTATTGAAACATTTTATGATTGAAACTTTTCATCCTTTATGCACCTCTGTCCAAACGGCGCCCATGAGACAAGCCATGGCTGCTATACCCTAGATATGCCACTGCTTCATGTGCTAATTAAAGTATGCACATGGCGCTGGTGATTTGTGCATGCTGCTGTTGCCTGCCTTTTGGCAATCTCTCCTTTTATCGCAATAGTTAGCACATGAGGCAGGTCTTTTTGGTTCTGCCTTTGTAGACAAAGGTTACTAGTAGAGCCTGCTGGCCGCTTTCTCATATATCCTTTTTGGAAATTAAATGGCTATTGGTAGAAGTTCGGAACGGAACAAATTTGTTATAACCTAATTTGGTGTATTTAATTTAATTGAGTAAAGATTGGAATGGTCGAGTGGTTAAAGCACCGGACTGATGATCAACATGGTCTCCGTTCAAAACCCACTCACGCCATTCTGTTGTGTCCTTGGAAAAGACACTTTACGGCACTTTCCCCTGCTTGGTGGTCTTGACAAGCAGTTCTAAATTGCAGTCATATCTCTACTAAATTACTAGCAGACAGCAATATCTTGGCATCTCTGGAAGCAGGTCGGGGTAATTGCTTACCCTATGTATAGCGCCTCCGTCGCTTTCCTGCAAGTCAGGAGGATAAATATAGAGATAAAAAAATAAATAAATAAATAAGTATTCGTAGTTCAAGTTTGAATCATTTTCTGTACCAGAACTAACACCATGTCTAGCTCCTCCCAAACATGCTACAGCATGTCTTAGGTAACAGTCTTGCACATGAGAGGGACTCACCAAAAGTGAATGAGTTTAGTGCCTCTTGAAGAACCATGTTCATGACACATTTTTTGGGGGAAAATATGCAGGCAATTTTTATCTGCAGATGCTTCAGAATTTACTGCAAATCAACATAAAGATTTCATTTATTAACAGGACTCCACCTTACTGTGTGGGCTTATCTCAATGATAATCTGCCTGGCAGATGGATCAGGCGTGCTAGTGGTAAAAACAATGTAAAGTTGAATTGGCCTCCCCTTTCACCTGATTATAGTCACATGATATCAAATTTTTTAAATACCCTGTATAAAAAATTCGCAAAAAAAAAATTTTCTTTCCAAATCAAACATTTACTTTATAATAAACACATTCCAACTGCCTGTATCATTTAATTTAAGAAATTATCAGGAGCTCTTATTCAAAAAGACTTGATAAATAATTTAAATTGATTTAAAAAATTCAATTTTCTATTCAAACAAAAGCATCTAATGATTTCTGGAACAGATAAAAACAGGCTGTAATAGAGAGAGGGAGAGAGAGAAAGATCTGTTTATTTGCATCAAAATCTTCTCAAGATATTAGTGGTTAAAACAAACACAATGATTTTTACATACTAAAATTAAACAAATTGATTAATAATGATAAGCAATTTATATTAAACCAAAATGCACTATAAAGATATGATGCAGGGGTAAGAAGGGACAAAAAAGTCATTTAATCACTACTCCTAAGTAAACAAGAACATATTTTAATACAATGATTGAAAACTTAATATATATCCATTGGAATGAAATGCAAATAATTACTAAAGCATATGTTTGTAATTGCTCTATAAAAATTTAAAAATAGTTCAGCCACATCATAAACATGACAATTTGCATTTCAATGCTTTTCTTTGGTTTATTATTAATAATTTTGACCTGCTTAATTGTTAAGATCTTACTTTCTCTTTTTTGAAGATGTTGAGCAAGAGCACCATCTTCAATAATTCTGTATTCTTGAACAGCTGTAATAATAAGTAATGAATTGAAGAATATGTTAACTTTGAAACAAACTTAACCAAAAGATTGATTTATAAATCTTTTAACTAAAGAGATGTAGTGTAGAAAAAACTGTTTTCTTATTGATCACAGCTTAAAACAAGAGTTTGTAGACATTGATTAAAAAGCAAGTTTAAAGTTAAAGTTATATACAGGGTGTCCATTAAGTCTCTTTCCATTAAAAAAAATTATTACAAAGTGAAATGATGAGGTATTGCAATGAGGGTTGTTTTATGTTAATCAGTATTTTATAAAGTTTTTATTGACACTAAAATTTATTGTTTCGAATAAAATCTCTTAATTAAAATTTCTTATGTTTAGTGATTGAGTTATATGAACTCAATTCCTATAAAATGACTACTCCTCAAGAATAAGCGCAATGTGTATCCTGGTTCATTGAGACAAAATCAGATGTTTAGACCCAGCAAACTACAGAAGTATGAAAGAGACCCACCATCATGTCCTTCAATTTGTTTATGGCACAAGAAATTAATGGAGACAGGGACAGTGTTCGATACAAGGAGTGGGTGACCAAGAACATCTGAAGAAAACATTGAGCGTGCAAGGCAAGCCTTTCAATGCTTTCCTATGAAGTCCATCTGTACTGCTGCCAGACACAGAAGTATGGAAGAGACCACTATCATGTCCTACAATTTGTTTATGGCATAAGAAATTTATGGAGACAGGGACAGTGTTTGGTACGAGGAGTGGATAACCAAGAACATCTGAAGAAAACATTGAGCATGTAAGGCAAGCCTTTCGACGTTCTCCTATGAAATCCATCTGTACTGCTGCCAGACAATTGGAACTACAACATTCAACAGTGCAGAAAGTTCTACACAAGAATTTAAGATTGTATGCTTACAAAGTGCAAATGTTACAAACACTTCAGCCAAACGACATGCCAAGATGAAAAGAATTTGCAGTGAACATGCTGCAACAAATTTCTGAAAATGAAGCATTCCTCAAGTGAGTTTCTTTTAGTGATGAGGCAACTTTTTATGTCTAAGGAAAGTTAAACAAACACAATGTAAGAATTTGAGGATCAGTAAGAAGTAAGAAGGGTCTGAACATCTGATTTTGTCTCAATGAACCAGGATACACATTGCGCTTTTTCTTGAGGAGTAGTCATTTTATGGGAGTTCAGTTCATATAACTCAATCATTAAACATAAGAAATTTTAATTAAGAAATTTTCTGAAACAATAAATTTTAGTGTCAATAAAAACTTTATGAAATACTGATTAACATAAAACAACCCTCATTGCAATATCTTATCGTTTCACTTTGTAATAATTTTTTTAAATTGTAAAGAGACTTTATGGACACCCTGTATATATAATATTTGAACTCAAAAGCTTTCCAGAATTTAACTTAACTATATGTTTACATCTTTCAAAAAATAACTGTTTTAAAAATTATAAAATTAACACACTTTTTTTATTTTAGTGACCATTAGATTCTTATTCTATTTGGCAATGTCAGCAAACAATTTTAATACTTAAAATTTGTATTGTGTCATTAAAAAAAGTTTGTTTATGCATTTCAAATCATTTTTTCTGACCAATGTAACATATGTGTTTAATTAACTAATCAGATTCCTATTTTTTTCACTCAATCTAAGTCCATTGTCAGATTTAATAATCATATGATGATTATAAACATAACTTCAAGCTTGGTTTTTACATTGTCTTTTGATATTGACTAAAAAACTTTGAACAACCTTACTGGTAGGTCATGACACTCTCCTTGTCACTGTCCCGTTTCAGCCGATGCTATTGCATATCAGCTGGTTAGAAATGGGAAATACGAGGCTGTTGATCGCAAGTCATCTCAACTTGTTTTTCAAGAAGTGTCTGACCTTTGGAGGGCCACAACACCAGACACAGTAAATATCTCTGACAATTTTACATGAAGGGAATTTACTACTGCCCTCCAACATTTAAAACCAAATAAAGCTCCGGGTCCTGATTCCATCTACCCCGAGCTTATACTCCATGCTGGATCTGCTTTGAAGTCTTGGTTATGTGATTTCCTTTCTTCCTGTTTGCACCGACTCAAAATTCCCAAGATCTGGAGAAGAGCACTTGTGGTCGCGATCCCAAAACCAGGAAAGCCCGTGGGGGACCCAAAGAGTTATTGATCAATATCTCTGCTCTGTGTCCCCTACAAGATCCTCGAGAGGCTTATCTAGGCCTGCGTTGAACCATTAATCGATCCACTGCTCCCTAAAGAGCAGGCTGGGTTCTGACGCGGGAAGTCAACCATGGATCAAGCTGTTCTGCTAACCCAGAACATCGAGGATTCTTTCAAGGCTAAAAAGAAGGCCAGTGCCGTATTTATCAATCTGACAGCTGCTTATGACACTTTCTGGCACCGTGGCCTTACGTGCAAGCTGCTGAGACTACTTCCAGATAAGCACATGGTCAGAATGATCATGGAGCTTGTCCGAAATCGAAGTTTCACCCTTACCACTGGTGACAGCAAGCAAAGTAGGCTACGCCGTCTTAAAAACGGCGTTCCTCAGGGATCAGTCTTGGCTCCTTTCCTATTTAACATCTATACGTACAATCTTCCTTCCATGATTTCCACAAAGTTTGCTTATGCTGATGATTTTGCATTGTTGCATTCTTCTGGAAACTGGAAGGACTTGGAGGGGACTTTAAGCCAAGACATGTCCACACTGTCAGCGTATCTCCAGACTTGGAGGTTGAAGCTCAGTCACACTAAAACAGTGATGGCAGCCTTTCACTTAAATAACCTAGACACCAAACATGAGCTAAAAATCTACAACAACGGTAGACTGTCCAACCCCTACTTATCTTGGTGTAAAACTGGACAGATCGCTCACGTTTCATCACCATTTAATGGCATTGTGCAAAAAACTATCCTCGCGCGTCACACTCCTGAGGCGACTCGTGGGCTCGGAATGGGGTGCTGGTGCTAAAACACTACGCATAGCCACCTTGTCTCTAGTCTACTCAGTAGCTGAGTACTGTGCGCCAGTCTGGTGTCGCAGTGCTCACACTCGCCTCATCGACAGTGTCTTGAACGACGCCTTGCGCATAGTTACTGGATGCCTGCGTCCCACTCCGAGGGACCACCTACCTGTACTCTCAGGCATCCAGCCAGCTAAGCTTCACCAAATGGAAGCGACACTCTTCTTGGCTTACCGTGGATCTCTGGACCCTGATCATATCTTGTATGGTCTCCTAAGTGGGTCTTCAGATACTTGCCAAGATAGACTAAGATCCAGACACCTGTTTGTGCCAGTTGTGCGCAATCTTTTGGACAACCTTGCCAGACTTGGCATCCGCGCTTCTGAATGGACAAAACAAATGGAACGCGGAGTACTGTGAAAATGCTTCCAGGCTCCGTGTTTTTGTGCCTGAGACTGGTGCCAGGCCTATTGGGATGGGCTTACCCCAAGCAGCTTGGGTTAAGCTCGACTGCCTGTGGACTGGTGTTGGGTGATTCCATTCGTCCATGCACAAATGGGGTCTCGCTCCTTCACCGAATTGCGAATGTGGCTCCTCTGAGGAAACTGCAGACCATGTACTAACAGCATGCCCTATACATCAGGCACCACATGGAGCATGAGGTCTAACGGTTTTGGATGACAAAACTTGATGCTGGCTTAATAACATCACTGCCAGCATCTGATCCAGGCAGTGCAACAGTCTGGGGTAGTAAAAGGATAAACCCTCGGCCCCAATCCTGTTTGTGTCTGACCTGGAGTGGATATCTTTCCAAACAACGACAACGACTAAAAAACATTTTAAAAAAATATTCTTTTTCAAGACTATCACTTTTTTCCAGCAGTTATGAATCAGCCTTTTGCAAAGTTTAATTGATGGAGAAAAAGGATAGTCTTTTGAAACGTTTTTGCCATTTGAAATCTATTATAACATAAAACTTCATAATGCAGAAATTTAATTAGGTCATTTTTCACAACATATTGTACTTAGCTTTACTAATAAACATTTAATGACAAGCTAAAAAAAAATTATTATTGATAAACCAAAATTAAAACCCCAAAAATCAAAACCAACAAAAGCACCTAACTTTGTTCTGTTTTTAACAAAATAATCACTAAATTTTTTTCATAGCATTTGGTTGTCATAAAAAGGAAAAAAAATTTGTTTGATTTTTTATTTAATGCATATTTTATTATTTGTGGTAAAACTTCAAATTATGGTATCCAATAAATTTTGAAAGAAAACCCAAAATTGCCATGCACATTATTTCAAAAATTCTATGCTCTTTTTTATTTTGGTATACATGACCAATATTTTCTATGCTCTTTATACTTCAATATTATAATATATACATAAATTACCCCAGGTAAAAAGAACATTTGCTGATTAATAGACTTTGGCTAAACATTAGGATGGGTTGATACTTTTTAATTTTAAAGTTTCAGTTCTAGTCAGTTATGCAAAACAAAACGGACTTAATCAATGCCCAGATTACAAGAAAGCAATTTTAGCCAAATTCACTAAAGCTGGTTCAACCACAAATTTTCAGAACAACACTCTCAACATTTTGAGAAGTAACCAAATTGTAACATAACTTCTTCATGCATAGAGAGTCTTTGAGATAAGCCTATTCACATTGTTTACTAGAACATATCTTTGCAAGCAATCATTTTTGAAGATGGTAGATAATAAAGCAAAAAGAACAGACTTTATTTTAAAAATAATGAGAGAGTAACATTTGCTGAGGTAAAACCGTGCATTTCTTAACTGGTTTCTGAAGAGCAACAGCATAAGTCACATTGATTTGAAATAAATGTTTATTAAAAAAGTGACAGTAAGCTTTTTTTGGTAAAACTTGCTCATAATTCACCTTACAGCTCTAGGATGAAATAAAAAACAAGAGGAAAATGATCTCTTCCAGAAACGATAGTAACCCCATGGGAGATCCAGGTTAGTTTCACAAACAAAAATCACTTGCATTGATTTCTTGCAAAAAGCCAATCAAGTTATGTTTTTGGTAAAATTCATGTTTGTTAGTTTTGTCTCTATGAATAATACAATTTTTGTAACAAATGCACAAAACTTTCAGTAAATGAATGTACCAGTATAACACTTGAAGTTTTAGTATCTGTAGTAAGTTAAGAACTGCTGATCTATTGTTTTTAAATCACAGTTTTTTTACAAAAACATATTTTCTTTCAAGTTACATCTTTATCTATTTAATCAATTTTTTAACAAAAAAATTGAAATAACAGTTCCTTTTAAGATGAACTGTTTTACTAACACAATTAGTTACATGCAAATAAAAATGTAAAAGCTGAGAGGTACCTTCATTTACTGGTTTGATTGGATTGCTTTCAATAAAATTATTTGCATTATCATTACTAGTTCTGGCCATAGTCACACTGTTATAAAATATATACAAAATCTAAATACAGATATTGATCTAAAAAATCAACTTGCTGACTTTTACACAAATGGAGCTAGTCAAGGAATCGCCCTCACTGTTTAAAACTCTTTTTTCTGATTTCTAAATTCTCTCTCTTTTGTACACTCTGTCTCTCATTCTTTCTCATTTTTTCTCCGTCACTGTTTTAAACATAGATAGGATATCTATGGTTTTAAAACTCTTTTTTCTGATTTCTAAATTCTCTCTCTCTCGTACACTCTGTCTCTCATTCTTTCTCATTTTTTCTCCCTCTGCTTCTCTGTTGCTCTTTACAAGAAGTGAAATTGTAGATCTTGGCAACGGTCCCCAACCAGTGGTAGATATTCCAATTTAGGGACCCGAGGCAAGAATTTTCAAAAATTGATGTTGTATGAGAAAAAAAGAGGTCTGATCTTGGCTTGCATATTTTTCTCCAAAACTCATGGTGTTCTCTAAAAAAAAAAAAGTCTTCACTTCGATTTCATCTCTAATTTCCCTATTTTTGTCCCAAAATTAGGGTGTTCTCTAAAAAAAAAAAAAAAGGTCTTCACTTACATTTGCTCTCAGTTTTCCCTGTTTTTGTCCCAAAATCAGGGTGTTCTCTAAAAAAAAGGTTTTCATTCGGAATCGTTCTCTGAACAAACATCTACAGCGGATTCAAAACTATATGTGCTATTTTCGAGGGGGGGCCTGAGGCGACTGCCTCATTCGCCTCACCCAATATCCAACACTGTACCCAATCCCCGGTCCTTGGATTAATTGATACCGGGCCACACGGGCTGCACAAGAAACATTTAATTATTTTCGTTTTCTTTTGTTGCATAGTTTATTTTCTTACACGTAATTATTCAGCAAATTACTGAAAGTTTCTTTCTTTTGATGATGCTATGAGCCTATTTGTGACGTCATAAAGATA
This sequence comes from Diplosoma virens, assembly GCA_963680785.1. Classification (NCBI taxonomy): domain Eukaryota; kingdom Metazoa; phylum Chordata; class Ascidiacea; order Aplousobranchia; family Didemnidae; genus Diplosoma; species Diplosoma virens. Next base: position 42,880,643 of record OY796882.1, on the reverse strand, counting down.
TTTGATGACAGGAATTCTCTGGAAGGTTTTGTGTAAAATTCATCTGATTTTGTCATAGATGAACAAATAGTAAATTCTCGACTATTCTTTCAATTCATTTTAGGTGGGTTTGAGCATTTCTTTTCATTTATTTCGTAGATTGGAAAATGTTCACAACCTGATGCTGTCAGTTGTTATAGAGATATTTCTAGTAATTAGTTATTTGTAATGGTTTTATTGTATTACAGGTTAATGGTTGCAGTTATTTAAAGTCAGTGATGGGATTCAGGGGGTTCGCACGGGTTCGCGCGAACCCGTTCTTGGAATTTCAGCACGTTTAGCGAACCCGGTTTTAACTTTACGTAATCTATGTATTTCAATATCTCTGTGTTTAATGTAACAGTTTCAATCTGCTGCAGATGTTTGTTCAGAGTGTAAAGAACGATTCTGAGTGAAGACCTTTTTTTTTAGAGAACACCCTAATTTTGGGAGAAAAATAGGGAAATTAGAGATGAAATCGAAGTGAAGACCTTTTTTTTAGAGAAAACCCTAATTTTGGGAGAAAAATAGGGAAATTAGAGATGAAATCGAAGTGAAGACCTTTTTTTTTTAGAGAACACCCTAATTTTGGGAGAAAAATAGGGAAATTAGAGATGAAATTGAAGTGAAGACCTTTTTTTTTAGAGAACACCCTAATTTTGAACCTGTTCTTAAAACTTTGAATCCCAACACTGAACTGTTGTTAGCGAGTTTGATACAAAAGAAAACCTGTTATTAAAATTTTGAATCCCATCACTGTTTAAAGTGGTTAATTTTTTGTAAAAGGGACATTAGGCCTATAGTTGAATTTTAACCCACAAATTAGAAAAAATGAGTACAAAACAGACATAGTTAAAACGTTTCCTGGCAAGGGAAAAATGGTCCAGTAAAGAGACAGAAGAGCCTTTAACATGAAAAAAAAACAGAAAGTTTTTAACAGACCATACCATGAGTCCTACTTAAAATATGGATTTATCGCAATAGGTGATTCCCACATACCAACCCCACTCTACATAGTTTGCTGCAACCGGCTCTTTAATGAGGCAAGGAAACCTTCAAAACACACTTGACAAGGAATGAATCGCAAAACTGGCTAACCTGTGTGACATATTCAGGCTGTTTAATGAATTCAATCTCTCTCTTCAAAGGAAAATGACAACTGTTTTCGAGTTGGCAGACAAAATAGCTGCATTTATGGCCAAACTGGAGCTGTGATGACGGCGCTAAATGGAAGTATTTTGGACATGTTTCATGCATTAGAAAGGATTTCGAGGGAGCCTGTGCCTTTATTCTCCCAGTTGGTGCACGATTATATGTTGTTGTTTTTAAAAGAGTTCGAACGCTACTTTCCAATCACAAAAAATCCACAAATTGGTAAGGAATGCATTTGCAACCAATTTGTTAACAAATTACGTGAACCTATAGCATGTCTCTGCAAAAAGAAGATCAATTATTTGAGATTGCAAATGACGGCTGCCATAAAACTACGTTTGAAACAACAACTCTGCCGGTGTTCTGGATTAAAAGTCATGGCGGAATACCCTGAGATCGCAACCACATTACTTAAAACCTGTTGTCATTTCTGACGTCCTATCTGTGAGAAGCGTGGTTTTCTGAAGTGACAGCCACCAAAACAAAACAAAGGAGTAAGCTGAAAATAAGCAACACACTTCGGGTGTTATTGTCTTCTATTACCCCAGATGGAATCGCTCGTTGCAGAGAAACAAGCTCAGGGTTCTCATTGATTTTGCATTCGACTGAGTTAAAATGTTAAGTCACTTTATATTCATTTTTTTGGTGTAATTGTATTTTGTTTTAAAGGCAGGTTTAAAAGCAATTAAATTAAAATCACTAAATCAAAGCAATCTGAAATATAAAAATCAACGTCTCCTCTTACCGGGCCACGTTAAAATTATCAAACCTTGACCAGTCCGAGGCGATAAAAAGATTGCGGACCACTCGTCGTCGTCGTCGTCGTCGTTTAAAGGCATCCACTCCAGGCCAGACACAAACAGGACTGAGGCCGAGGGTTTATCCTTTCACTACCCCAGACTGCTGCACTGCCTGGATCAGATGCTGGCAGTCATGTTATTAAGCCAGCATCGAGTTTCGTCATCAAATTCGTCCAAAACCGTCAGACCTCGTGCTCCATGTGGTGCCCGATGTATAGGGCACGCTGTTAGTACATGGTCTGCGGTTTCCTCAGAGGCGTCACACTCGCAATTCGGTGAAGGAGCGAGACCCCATTTGTGCATGGACGAATGGAATCGCCCAACACCAGTCCGCAGGCGGTCGAGCTTAACCCAAGCTGCTCGGGGTAAGTCCATCCCAACAGGCCTGGCACCGGTCTCGGGCACAAAAGCACGGAGCCTGGAAGCATTTTCACAGTACTCCATTTTTCATTTGTGATTTGTCCATTCAGAGGCGCGGATGCCAAGTCTGGCAAGGTTGTCTAAAAGATTGCGCGCAACTGGCACAAACGGGCTTTCTAGATCTTAGTCTCACTTGGCGAGTATCTGAAGACCCACTTAGGAGACCATACAAGATATGATCGGGGTCCAGAGATCCGCAATGAGCCAAGAAGAGTGTCGCTCCCATTCGGCGAAGCTTAGCTGGCTGGATGCCTGAGAGTACAGGTAGGTGGTCCGTTGGAGTGCGACGCAGGCATCCTGTAACTATGCGCAAGGCGTCGTTCAAGACACTGTCGATGAGGCGAGTGTGAGCACTGCGACACCAGACTGGCGCACAGTACTCAGCTACTGAGTAGACTAAAGACAAGGTGGCTATGCGTAGTGTTTTAGCACCAGCACCCCATCCCGAGCCCACGAGTCGCCTCAGCAATGTGACGCGCGAGGATAGTTTTTTGCACAATTCCATTAAATGGTGACGAAACGTGAGCGATCTGTCCAGTTTTACACCAAGATAAGTAGGGGTTGGACAGTCTACCGTTGTTGTAGATTTTTAGCTCATGTTTGGTGTCTAGGTTATTTAAGTGAAAGGCTGCCATCACTGTTTTAGTGTGACTGAGCTTCAACCTCTAAGTCTGGAGATACGCTGACAGTGTAGACATGCCTTGGCTTAAGTCCTTCCAGTTTCCAAAAGAATGCAACAATGCTAAATCATTAGCATAAGCAAACTTTCTGGAAATTATGAAAGGAAGATCGTACGTATAGATGTTAAATAGGAGGGGAGCCAAGACCGATCCCTGAGGAACGCCGTTTCTAAGACGGCGTAGCCTGCTTCGCTTGCTGTCACCGGTAGTAAGGGTGAAACTTCGATTTCGCCCTTGCGGACCACTGCTTTACAAGATGAAAATAACTACGGTTGGGCGAATAATTTACAAGAAATGCATATGGTTTTCAAACGACATAAACTTATCAATAAGTGAATACTTTGCAAAAAGCAACAAATAAATTAATATGATGCTAAAAAAACTGTTATTTTTGTTTTTGTAAAAAACCAAGTTTATCACTTAGCCTACTTTACAAGAAACAATTTAAAAAACTATAGTTTGGCTAAATAAAATAATACATTTTTTATTTATTTATTTAAAAATTTATCAATAATGATTTATAAATTCGATTTTAAGCTTTCATTCTTGATGGTGTTAAAAATTGACGAATTCTTTACAAGAAGTAAGAGCTGGGCGAATGTTTTACAAAATGAAAATATAACCGCGGTTGGGCGAATAATTTACAAGGAATACATTTTGTTTTTTCAAACGGATTCTCTCACATAATAATGTAATTTAACTTAAATAAGAACATTCTCTCACATAATAATGTACCCCTTGAGAAGCCTAAATGTACCCCTAGGGGTACATGTACCCCAGTTTGGGACCCCCTGTTGCAAGGCATTCACCAAGCTCTACAATTTCACTTCTTGTAAAGAGCAACAGAGAAACAGAGGGAGAAAGAATGAGAAAGAATGAGAGACAGAGTGTACGAGAGAGAGAGAAGCGAGTTGAAAACGAGAGAATTCAGAAATTAGAAAAGAGTTTGAAACAGTGAGGGCGATTCCTTACCTTGTTCCCTGCATAGAGCCGCATAGAGCCACCGTGTAAGCTTCAAATACTACAGGAGCCCCATGGAGACCCTTTAAATTAAGTCTAGAGATGCATGGAGCCGCATGAAGCCACCGTGTAAACTTCAAATACTACAAGGCCCGCATGGAGACCCTTTAAATTAAGTTTAGAAATGCATAGAGCCGCATGGAGCCACCGTATAAACTTCAAATACTACAGGAGCCGCATGGAGACCCTTTAAATATAGTCTGAGCCTTTAAATATAGAAATGCATGAAGCCGCATGGAGACCATTAAAATATTCTTTAAAGATGAATGGAGCCGCACGGACACTTTTTAATCAAAGTCTAAAGATGCATGGAGCCACAGTTTAGACTTAAAATACTACTATATCCGTATAGAGACCCTTTAATATAGTCTATAGAGATGTATAGAGCTGCATGAAGCCGCCTGAAGCCACAGTGTAAACTTTAAGTAGTACAGGAACCGCATGAAGACCTTTAAAACATTGTTTAAAGATGCATGGAGCCACCGTGTAGATTTCAAATACTACAGGAACCGCACGAAGATTCTTTAGATAGTCTAGAGGTGCATGGAGCCGCATGGAGCCAGCGTGTAAACTTCAAATACTACAGGAGCCGCATGCAGACCTTTTAAATAAAGTCTAGAGATGCATGGAGCGACCGTATAAACTTTAAATACAACAGGAGCCGCATGCAGATCTTTTAAATGAAGTTTAGAGATGCATGGAGTCGCATGGGGCTACAGGTTAGACTTCAAATACTACAAGAGCCACATGTAGACCCTTTAAATATACTGTAGTCTAGAGATGCATGAAGCGGGATAGAGACCTTTACAATATTGTTTAAAGATGCATGGATCCGCATGGAGCCACTGTAAACTGTAAAACAATATTTTTAAGGTCTCCCTTCAGCTTTATACATCTCTACACTATATTTAAAAAGTTTTCATGCGGCTCCTGTAGTATTTGGAGTATACAATTGGCTCCATGCATCTCTACACTTCCTTTAATGGGTCTCCATGCGGTTCCTGTAATATTTAAATTTTACATGGTAGCTTCATGCGGCTCCATGCGGTTCCATGCATCTCTAGACTTAATTTAAAGGGTTTGCATACGGCTCCTGTAGTATTTGAAGTTTACACGGTGACTCCATGCGACTCCATGCATTTTTAGACTTCATTTAAAGGGTCTCCATACGGCTTCTGTAGTATTTGAAGTTTATACGGTGGTTTCATGCGGGTCCATGCAGCTCTAGACTTTGATTAGGGATATTAGAACACCGGGATCAACAACTCATTTTGGCTATTTACGTTAGAAGGGCTACTGCAAAAATAGCGTCAAAAGTCATACGAAGCTTCAAAATCTTTCGTTTGAAGGTTAAATGCAGTTTAGTTATAATTGAAAGATTTGTTGACGGTTATTTGTTCAAAGAAATTGAAATCTTTATTTCGATAAAGGCATTAAGCAATACCACATTAAGAATACTAAATATGTATTGACTAAAGGTATTTAAGAAAAACAAAAATAAACTAGTACATGCGAAAAGAGTAAAACTAACTAACAATATAGCATGCAATAAAACTAAAAATAGCCTGCCAAGAAAAAAAAATAAACAAGCTTTAAGCTTAAAATGCAATAAGAAGCAACAAAACTATAAAAATAACAAAAAAACAAACTATTATACGAGAATTAAAATTGGGAGCTTTTTGAAGTTAATTTTTGCAGTTTTTTGGTTGATACGTATTTCTGGCATTTCAACTTCAAATGTATTTATCCGTTTAGGTTCGTTCTTTGCAAACAATTAAAAGTAGATTTAACCACTTCTTTGAATTTCAAATGACCGGCAGAACATTGCTGGGACAATAGGTCATTGAGAGTTTCAGTTGCTGCGACAATGTTAATTAATGCTTTGACAATGTAAAATAATGCATAAAGTTTGGCTGCTACAGCTCTGCTTGCCAAGCTTGACAGGAAGCGGAGAAATCGATGGTCCGAGGCAGTTCGGAGCATTGACTTCTCGCACTCTAGTAGAAAAGCATGGAGTATTTTGAACAACCTTACTGGTAGGTCACGACACTCTCCTCGTCACTGTCCCGTTTCAGCCGATGCTATTGCATCTCAGCTGGTTAGAAATGGGAAATACGAGGCTGTTGATCGCAAGTCATCTCAACTTGTCTTTCAAGAAGTGTCTGATCTTTGAAGGGCCACAACATCAGACACAGTAAATATCTCTGACAATTTTACATGGAGAGAATTTACTGCTGCCCTCCAACATTTAAAACCAGGTAAAGCTCCGGGTCCTGATTCCATCTACCCCGAGCTTATACTCCATGCTGGATCTGCTTTGAAGTCCTGGTTACGTGATTTCCTTTCTTTCTGTTTGCGCCGACTCAAAATTTCCAAGATCTGGAGAAGAGCGCTTGTGGTCGCGATCCCAAAACCATTGAAACCCGTGGGGGACCCAAAGAGTTATTGACCAATATCTCTGCTCTGTGTCCCCTACAAGATCCTCGAGAGGCTTATCTACGCCCGCGTTGAGTCATTAATCGATCCACTGCTCCCTAAAGAGCAGGCTGGGTTCCGACGCGGGAAGTCAACCATGGATCAAGTTGTTCTGCTAACCCAGAACATCGAGGATTCTTTCAAGGCTAAAAAGAAGGCCGGTGCCGTATTTATCGATCTGACAGCTGCTTATGACACTTTCTGGCACCGTGGCCTTACGTGCAAGCTGCTGAGACTACTTCCGGATAAGCACATGGTCAGAATGATCATGGAGCTTGTCCAAAATCGAAATTTCACCCTTACCACCGGTGACAGCAAGCAAAGTAGGCTACGCCGTCTTAAAAACGGCGTTCCTCAGGGATCGGTCTTGGCTCCCCTTTTATTTAACATCTATACGTACGATCTTCCTTCCACGATTTCCAGAAAGTTTGCTTATGCTAATGATTTAGCATTGTTGCATTCTTCTGGAAACTGGAAGGACTTAAGCCAAGGCATGTCTACACTGTCAGCGTATCTCCAGACTTGGAGGTTGAAGCTCAGTCACACTAAAACAGTGATGGCAGCCTTTCACTTAAATAACCTAGACACCAAACATGAGCTAAAAATCTACAACAACGGTAGACTGTCCAACCCCTACTTATCTTGGTGTAAAACTGGACAGATCGCTCACGTTTCGTCACCATTTAATGGCATTGTGCAAAAAACTATCCTCGCGCGTCACATTGCTGAGGCGACTCGTGGGCTCGGGATGGGGTGCTGGTGCTAAAACACTACGCATAGCCACCTTGTCTCTAGTCTACTCAGTAGCTGAGTACTGTGCGCCAGTCTGGTGTCGCAGTGCTCACACTCGCCTCATCGACAGTGTCTTGAACGACGCCTTGCGCATAGTTACAGGATGCCTGCGTCGCACTCCAACGGACCACCTACCTGTACTCTCAGGCATCCAGCCAGCTAAGCTTCGCCGAATGGGAGCGACACTCTTCTTGGCTCATTGCGGATCTCTGGACCCCGATCATATCTTGTATGGTCTCCTAAGTGGGTCTTCAGATACTCGCCAAGTGAGACTAAGATCTAGAAAGCCCGTTTGTGCCAGTTGCGCGCAATCTTTTAGACAACCTTGCCAGACTTGGCATCCGCGCCTCTGAATGGACAAATCACAAATGAAAAATGGAGTACTGTGAAAATGCTTCCAGGCTCCGTGCTTTTGTGCCCGAGACCGGTGCCAGGCCTGTTGGGATGGACTTACCCCGAGCAGCTTGGGTTAAGCTCAGCCGCCTGCGGACTGGTGTTGGGCGATTCCATTCGTCCATGCACAAATGGGGTCTCGCTCCTTCACCGAATTGCGAGTGTGACGCCTCTGAGGAAACCGCAGACCATGTACTAACAGCGTGCCCTATACATCGGGCACCACATGGAGCACGAGGTCTGACGGTTTTGGACGAATTTGATGACGAAACTCGATGCTGGCTTAATAACATGACTGCCAGCATCTGATCCAGGCAGTGCAGCAGTCTGGGGTAGTGAAAGGATAAACCCTCGGCCTCAGTCCTGTTTGTGTCTGGCCTGGAGTGGATGCCTTTAAACCACGACGACAACGACGACGACAAGTAACTACTATCGGAAGGATGGGGAAAGTACTGGTAAACAGTTAAGTTTGACAAATGCCAATTTGTGATAATACTACTGTAAATCAAGAAACTACTTTGAAGCTTCAATCGATACGAAAAATAAAAACATGTCGCAATGCTTGCAAAAAAAATTTTCAATGACCCTAAAATCAGACGGAGTACCGCGGTACTTTTGTACACGGTACTGCCCACCTCTGTCTATAAGGATTGTCGGCAGCGTGGTCGAGTGGTTAAAGGGCCGGACTCGTGACCAACACGGTCTCGGTTCAAAACCCACTCGCGCCATTCTATTGTGTCCTTGGGAAAGACACTTTACGGCACATTCCGCTGCTTGGTGGCCTTGGCAAGCAGTTCTAAATTACAGTCCTATCTCTATTAAATTACAAGCGGACAGCAATATTTTGGCATCTCCGGAAGCAGGTCGGGGTAATTGCCTACCCTATGTATAGCGCCTGCTTTCCTGCGAGTCAGGAGAATAAATATAGAGATAAAATAAAAAAAAAAATAAATAAAAATAAAAGGATGAAGAGTCTGTCAGCATTCAGTTTTGCCTTGATTAGGAGTTTGTTCGCTTCAAAGACATTTGTAGTGAGAAGTCTGTGGGATGACACTTTTAAGATATTGTTTAAACACTGTCCAATTGGCCTTTTGGTAGTTTGTTGCTGTTTTAAAAAAGGGAGAAGATGATGTTTTGGTCTTGTGATTGGTACAAGTTTGATGAAGCTGTGGTGGTTTCTGGTAAAGTAAGCTGTTGTGTTTGGGTGACAGATGTGTTGGAGTTTCTGTATTTAATGTGATGTGATCAGAATGTCTTCAACCAGATATGCTCTATGGTCTTAAGTCGGCGAGTATCATAATGGCGAGCAAACATTGCTCCTGCTGTGATACGTTGACAGAGCTGGAGTTGAGACACGGAGCTTCGAGATTGAGACGAGATACGAGACTTTACGTAGCCTAAGTGTCTTTAGTTTAAGTTAGAGTTGTGAAGTCGGAGTTGTATGTTTCTGGGTGGAGTCGGAACTGGAGTTGTTTTTTAGAAATGCTGAAGCTGGAGTCGCTTTTTTACATGTATTGGAGTTGATGTCGGAGTTGCATTTGTCTTCAACAACCCTAATTTTTGGTAAATTGCGTGAAAGCTATAGTCAAACTCGCCCTCTGATAGACCCAAAAATAAGCAAGTGCAAGAACTTTTTGGAATTTTTTTAATTTTTAAATAAACAGAGTCGAAATATAACTTTTCCGATTCCGCAACCGTTTTTTAACCTATAAACATAAAAAATACATGAGTTCCAACTTTTTTACCACATTCAAATTCTTTAACACTAATCACCAAAAAAGTTTTCCAGGTTAAAGCATTGCCATTCGCTTTAGACTTACATTACCACGTACTTCTTCTTCTTCTCCTTTCAGCCTTTCCCTTCAGTCAGGGGGTGCCCACAGCGTATCATCACATGCTAATTGAACAATAGAATTTCCGCAGTGTAAAGTGAAGTGATTACATTGCTTTGACGAACAAATTCAAAAAGACTTTGTTGCCGCTGAATTCATCTGATGTAGGCGCGGCTGACCTGGACTCTTTCAACATCATTAAAAAAGCAACCAAAAAGATTATTTCACACAGTAACCGAAGTAATTGTACCGTGTGGACACTCTACTACTCTAGCAGTAGCAGATGTGTATGATGATCTAGTATTACGTAAAGACAATGGAAATGTATCGTGTAGTATCTTTGTGGACTTAAAAAAAGCATTTGCTACTGTGGATCATTGTATTCTACTAAAAAAAACTATATTGCTATGGTGTAAGGGGTATTGCATTTGATTTAATCTGTGACTATCTTCATGAAAGGGTACAATTCACTAGAATTAATAATTACAACTCAAACTTGCAATCAATTTGTTGTGGTTTACCTCAAAGGTCAACATTAGGTCCATATTTCTTCATAATATACATTAATGATTTAGCTAATATAACATCTTTTAAGACCTACTTATTTGCTGATGATACCAACTTTACAGTATCAAGTAAAAATATTAATGAGTTGCAAATAATAGCCCAAAAAGAATTAAATCTAGTTAATAAATGGATAAAATCTAACAAACTTACAATTAACCTTAGTAAGAGTGAATATATTTTAGTATCCAACAAAAATACTAACACTTCCGACTTTATTTTGACTATTGATGATAATATGTTACAAAAAAAAAAGAAATGTCAAATATTTAGGAGTTTATTTGGGTAATAATCTAACATGGAAGCCCCACATTGAATATTTATGTACAAAATTGTCTGCTGCTAGTTATTTACTCATAAAACTGAGACATAATGTTGATCAAAAAACATTAATAGCTGTATATAATAGTAAACTATTGTTTATTCATATATACAATACTCCATAATCAATTGGGGTAGAGCTTATTCCACAGCTCTCCAACCATTACATATATTACATAAAAAAATACTAAGAATTATAAATTTTTCAGATTTCACAACTCCGTCAACACCACTGTTTTTCAAATGCAATACCCTTAAAATACCGGATATTTATACACTTGAAGTAGCTAAGCTAATTCATAATTTTTTTGTCAAAAAAAAATCCTGATTCTTTCACAAATTTTTTCCTATTGCAAAATGAAGTTCACCATTATTCTACAAGATCATCTTCATCAAAAAATATATTTTTGCCACGGCTAAATACTATCTTAGGAAAACACTCTTTAAGATACCAAGGAGCACTGATATGGTCAAAAGTACCTGCTTCAATAAAGACATTAGAGTTTAATCTATTTAAATGTAAATTGAAACATAGCTTAATCAGTAGTTATAATGCTTAAAATAATCTGAAATACTTTGATATTTCTTCTAAGTGCCTATTGTTAAACCTTTGTGATATTGTTTTCATGTTTTGATTATTAAATTTAAGTATAAACTGTGAATTTGCTATTAAATTATAATGTAACAACTTGTTTTATTTAACAGTATTTGTAATTAGCAAGCATCTTTATTTCTAAGCCATTTATTATTATTATTATTATAATTATTATTGTTATTTTTTATTTTTAATGTGTTTCTTAACTTATGCCAAATTGTGTATTATTTTTATTTTGAGGTCCAGTAACTAGATGACCAGCTTTGGTCTTTTTACTGGACCATGGCTTCTTGATTTGTTTTGTGTTTTCTTTTCCTGATTTATTGTTTTGTGAAAAAGCCTAAATAAATAAATTGAATTGAATTGAATTGTGGGATACAAACAGTGATGGGATTCAGGGGGTTCGCACGGGTTCGCGCGAACCCGTTCTTGGAATTTCGGTACGTTTAGCGAACCCGTTCTTGGAATTTCAGCACGTTTAGCGAACCCGGTTTTAACTTTACGTAATCTATGTATTTCAATATCTCTGTGTTTAATGTAACAGTTTCAATCTGCTGCAGATGTTTGTTCAGAGTGTAAAGAACGATTCTGAGTGAAGACCTTTTTTTTTTTAGAGAACACCCTAATTTTGAACCTGTTCTTAAAACTTTGAATCCCAACACTGAACTGTTGTTAGCGAGTTCGATACAAAAGAAAACCTGTTCTTAAAATTTTGAATCCCATCACTGGATACAAAGGATGAAACTCTCTGTGCAACTTTCCTGAAGTTCCTTGGGATAACAAAACGACTTAAGTTCGAGTGCTATGGTTTTGCTGCCCAGACTTAACTAAAAACGAAAGATGGACGGTTTCAATAAAAGCAATGACTTTTTACACTGTAGTCGAAAAACATAAGGTACGTCAAAGCAACTTTATTGGTAGGTCACAACAATGCTCTTCTCATTGCCCCGTTTTAGCTCATGCTACTGTATCTTAGTTAGTCAGAAACGGACATCGAGCTGCTGACCTCAAGTCAACTTGATTTGTTTCCCAAAAAGTTAACTTGACCTTTGGAAGGCCACAACACCACAAACAGTAATTATTTCTGGTAATTAATTTTTTACAAAGAGTATTTTCTGCTGCCCTGCAATACATAGAACCAAGTAGGCCTAAATTTCCGGGACTTGATTTTATCTGCTATATTCAATCAGGAGTTTTTGTATTTAGGCCATAAAGCGAATAAGGAAACAAAATAAACGATATACGTTATTACATCTTGTGCCAATTTTTTTAAAACTATTCTCATGTGCCATATTGCTAAGCCAACTTCAAGGCTTGGGATAAAGTGCCGTTGATAAAACACTGCTTACAGCTGCCCTATCTTCGGTCTTCTTGACTGCTGAGTGTCTTGCAGCGTACATGCTCGCCTCATGAATGGTGTCTTGAATGACGCTTTTGCACGATTTCACTAGATGCCTGCGTCCCGCTCGAACAGACTACTTACCAATTGTTTGAGAAATCAAGCCAGCTAAACTTTTCCAACTATATGCGGAACTCTAATCCATGCAAGACGTTTTCTATAGATGTTGCTAAAAATAAGCCCATAATTTTTAAGCACTTTATAGACTACGGTGTCCAGGCTTGAACAGTGATAAAGATTGATATGGTTCAATTGTAATGTGATTAATGGCAAGTTTAAAGAGGACCATGATACTATGTTAAGCCTCTCCTAATCTCTAAAACAGCGTAAAAATAATCTAATTTTACATAAAAATCGTATTAGAAGAAATTAGGGACTATTAGGACAAAATTAAGTTTTTTTCAGTGTGGTTGAGTGATTAGAGTACCATGATTGCGATCGACATGGTCTGGGTTCAAAACCTAATCGCACCATTTTGTGTGTCCTAGGAAAAGACACTTTACGGCACTTTTCTTTCCTTGGTGGTCTTGGCAAGCAGTTTTAATTTCAGTCATATCTCTATGTCTTGGTAATCTTGGCGGCATTAACTTTGTTTTTACAAAAAAGACTGTGCAAAACTTTAATCAAGGAGGGAATTCTTTTTATTGATTTTACGAAAGTGGGTCGAGGTAATCGCTTAATATTAGCTTAAACTTGTCGCCTTCGCGGTTGTTCTGCCAGTGGGAGAAATAAATAAAGATTATCTTAATTTGTATTTGTGATTGTAAAACAAAAATACGCTTTTGAAACAAATCTAATCAAGAATTTAAGAATTACCCTAATGCAAATTTTTGTTCAAAAACTTTTATTTAACTTTTTCCAATTAAGATCTTTCTTAGGCTTTTTCCTAAGTAATGAATCAAAACAAAACTTTACACATAAAAGAAGCAACTATTGACAAAAAAAGAATTTTTTTAAATTGGTGTGATATCTTCTTCTTTAAGAGTAGGGACTTTAACAGTTTTGAACATTTTTCGTCGATTTCTATGTACCTTCATTTGAGTGTCCGGATTGTTTTTGTTTTTTTCGGTTGTAATGCATTGATTTACTTTCCATTGGGAACAGAGAGCTTCAAATTTTTCTTTCCGTGTGATAGCTGGCTCACAACTTGTAGTAGAGCTTGTTTTTTTTTTTGTCGATGACAAGAGCAACTTTTCTGAGTTTTTTTTTTCAATTGGTGCGGACTCACATTTACCATCATTTTTGCCTGTTAATCGAGGCTCTGACTGCCATTTTGTTCGCAGTTGGTCGTTTTGGGATTCGCTAGATTCAGAATTAACCTTCAACAAACAAGGATTTGGAAATTTTGAATCGTCCTCGGAAGAGCTGGTCATTGCGCTGGAGTGATTCTTGTTTGTTTGATTCCTAGTTTTATCAGGGTCGCAAAATTTTGTTTCTTTTAGGGCATTAAGAGAAGTAGATGTTTGAAGGTTTCGAACGGGCATTTGTGGTATTGAAGTTTCTGCATAAAAAATGTAGGTTGAAAAGTTTTATAGATTGAAAACCTTTTTTTGCGATTTTTTTCCTACTAAAATGTTAATGTTTTGTTTTATCCAAGAAAATAGGATGCTCACATTAATTCGGTCGTTAATATAGGACTGAAGCCTTCTGCGTCAGTCAAGCTTTTTACAAATTTAACTTTGATTATGCAGTGAGTTTAATTTATATATAATTTAAGTTAAAAATACAAAAGAAATAGGCCTAAATAACCGTTAAAAATTAATAGTACGAAAAATCAAGCTTTTAATCGAATTAAAGCTAAATATAAGCGAAATAAAGCTAAAGCCAAAAAATGCAGCAAAGAGATATTTGCAGAATAAATAGATATTACACACGTTAACCAAAATGTTTAAATAAACATAATAAAATTTCAATACCTAAAAATTTTATTGGTAGCCCACTTGTGGGCCTGAAAGCCCGGGCTTGAGGTTCTTTTAAAGTGGGCCTGGAGTTAGCTCAAGAAAATTACGCTGACTATGAAAGCGCACACTGTTTTAGTTTTTAAAAAGTCAAATAATTCAGAAATTATTTAACATAGAAGCCCGGGCCGGCAAAAATGACAGCTCTGATTTTTCTTAGTAGCGAAACTATTTGTCGCTTCTGGTGTTAACTAAAATGTTTTGTCTTTTCTTTTTTTAATCAATTAGTTTTTTCAAATCGATTAGGTACCGGATCGAACTTTGCGTGAGTCGGTTATCAGGGACATTTGGATATAAGGGATTAATTGAGCTGGCCCCGGCGAATCTCTTATATCCGAAGTTGACTGTAGGATCATGAACTCGTGACTTCATTAGTGTAGTTAAGCTAGTGTGTAATACGGACAGCAGCATTTTTTAAAAGTTATCTTTGATTTTTTTTACAATGTCGGCGACAAGATCAAAAAAGAGGAAGGTTACGCGCAATTACGAAAGAAAGAAAGGCGCCAGTGTGGTCGAGTAGTTAGAGCAACGTGATTGTAATCGATTTGGTCTGGATTCAAAACTTACTAGCGCCATTTGGTTGTGTCCTTAGAAAAAACACTTTTTCCTGCTCGGTGGTCTTAGGTCAGCAGCTCTCAATTTTAGTCATATATCTGTAAAAATAAAAAACAATAAAAAATTTCAAGCCGACAACAATATCTTGGCATCTCTGGAAGCAGGTCAGGGTAATTGCTTACCCTACGTATTAGCGCCTCCGTCTCTTTTCTTGCAAGTCAGGAGGATAAATATAGAGATAGAATAAAGTTATCAGAATGAGTTCTTATCAGGCTACTTGGCTTCCAGCCATGAAGTGCTAATTCTAAAAATCCAGTGTGTGTGGATTGTTGATTGGTAATAACAATTAATTCTATAAAGAAATCAAAATTACAAACCCATCAGCAGCTGAAGCATCCTGGTTCTGTAGGAAGAGCGCAGTTACATTGAGAAGAAAGTGAAGTTACGCAACAAAAATGTACAAAACCGCTACAATACTACATAAATAAAGCAAATGAGCGCAGTATAAAAGCACTCTGAGCTAGCTAGGCAGTTAGTAAATTGGTTGCTAAGGTCGGTAAATCTCACACAATTGCAGAACGTCTAGTGAAGCCAGAAATGTAATATGTGCTAAGGAACTTCTGGGTGAAAAAATCTCTTTGTGGAATCTACTGCAAATTGCAACTGACGCTGCTAGCGCTATGGCTAGTAAGCATAATGGATTGATTGCAAAATTGAAAGAAGTTGTTGTAATATACAGCTATTCATTGCTTTATTCATCAACAACATCTTGCAGCTAAAGCTCTAAATGACGATGTGGAAAAGGCATGGCCTGTTGATATTTCAGTAGTGAATTTTGTCGAAGGTAATGCTTTGCATGACAGATTGTTTTAGCAATTATGCAAAAATGAGGAGCATCAAATACTTCTCATGCACAACGAAGAGCGTTGGCTTTCGAAGACTAATATCCTTGTTCGCCTAGCTGAAACGTTACATATGGTTCTTGTTTTTGTTCAAGGCATGAAATCACAGGCCTGTAGTGAGAAGATAAAAGATAAAGCTGAGACCTTGTTTCAGAGATTAATACGAATCAGGGCTTCTCAAACTTTTTTGCTCTGTCACCTTATTTTAAAAAATAAATTTTGGTGCAAACCCAATATGTGTAGGTTAATATTATGTTAATTTTTCCTATAGAAAACCACGCGTGTGTATAAAAAACCATGTAATAACAACAAGAAATGGAAATAGTAACCGAAAGCGAATTAACAAAATTACAAAAACAGACTTTATTTAATAACATTATCAAGCACATTTAATAGAATGGAAAAAATTACTCTATATTCTTTCACAGCTACCTTATCAAGACAAATAAATAATTTTATTTTTTTGCATTCATCTATAAAAATCAATCTTGGCTTCAGACTCAGTAAGTAATTTTTTTTGCTTTTGTTTCTTGCTGTTCTCTTGATTACGCCACATGACTCACTTTCTCATCACGCCACCTTAACACTTTATGATGCAACAATATGTAATGACACTTTACCTTTTTTAGTTTTGGTTGTCAGTAAATGTTATTGTAAAAAAAACAATTTCAAAAGCACAAAAAGCCAATTTGTTTTGCGACTCCAAAAATTTTTTACACGATCCCATTTGGGGTGGCGACCCACAGTTTGAGAAGCCCTGATATAAATGATACGAAGGCAAGGATTTTCTATCTGACCGACATATTTGCACAACGGAGAAATGTTACTGTTTTAAAAAGTGCTAATACAGTGCGCATTTTTATGAAAAAACTAAGTCTCTGGAAAATCCATTGACAAAAGAATGAGTTCATTTTTTTTTTTGCAATTTTAACTGAAACTGCTTCAACCGCAGAAGTCATGACAAATTGTAATGACCAATTGCAAAAATTGAGGAAAAATATGCAAAGAAAATTTTAAGATGTAATCAAGATAAACCCGCCAACGTGGATTATGGATGTGGTACATTTTGATGTCTTAATAGCCAAGGTTTGGAAGTTCAACTGGATCAGCTGATTTACAGACACCAATTGCAGTGCAGTCATTAGTCGGAATCGATATTTACTAAAACTTTTTGTGCTTGCAGATAAAATGCAGTTTTCGTTGCACAGATTCTCTAGTTTTTGTTAATGTGGGCCCGAAATTTTTTTTAACACTCTAATTTAGGCCTCAAAGAAAAAAAGTTGTCGTTTTACAATTCAAGAATGTGCAGCTGCCGCGCTCTTCCGCGTTCTCCAATCGATCAAAATCTTAAGCTGTTGTTTAGTCTTAGTTATTAATAATTACAATGGCGAAGTCCATTAAATTATTACATGAATAGAAATTAAGTTAAGCTAATTCGGAATTGTTGTAAGAATTGCGTATCTGCTTTTTTCTGTTTGTGACAAGATAAACTTAGGATAAAGCAAACCTAATTCATCATCAATTCCACTATCCATGACACCATTGCACGAGTTTGGAGAATGATTCTTTATTCGTTTCATAACTACATTTTCTTCCGGAAAGGGTGAACTACTTTGACGTTCGGATTTCACTTTACGTTTCAAATTCATCTAAACAGGAGAAAATTTAAGTTTCTTGATGAGTAGTATAAAACTAAATCTGGCAAATTTGTATTGGTCTAAACAGCTGCTGAATCGTGTTTAAAACTTCTTATTAAGGTAACACCTGAGTGAAGACATTTCTTTAGTCTTTATTTGACATCTAAAGACAAAACAATTTTCAGGCCTTTATTTTCATGACAATTTGAGGAACACAAATTTTTAAACAACGGTTTTGTCACTTTGTTATTTACATAATGTATTATCGTCAATGGTTCGATGGCTGTTCTAAAAGGTTCGTCATTGACACGTTCTCTGCCTTAGCACCGGTAGGTTATTTTTCTGTACCTCTCCGGACTTTTCAATCATTGCTTCTTGGTGGTCTTTATTGCCAGATGTAAATTAGCCCTATTGTCTTATCAAGTCAAACGAATTTGTAAACAGATTGGGGCTGTCGCTTGAGAGTTGCTTAAAGTCTAAATTAGTTTGAGCCAAAGGAATAACGAATAGAAAGGATTTTTACATGTATTTTCAGTAAATTCGAAAATAAATTTTCGTAGTACAGGTTAATGCGCTTTGTATTATTTTAAAAAAATATTACGAACTTTATTTAACCAAGACATCAGGACATAGATTAAGAAATAATCATAAATACAAATAAGTTTTTTTTAACACTACTGCTAACCGGTCTTGACAGAAGATCTTCTACAATGCCAAATGATTCCTTCTTTATTATCTTGTTCGAAAGTGTTGACGCTGCTGATTTACTTGTCATTTTATCTTCAGGTGACATAATTAAATCAGATAACGTATCTATTGGCTGAGTTTCGTTAATTGCAAGTTCAATTAACTTATCGGGTTCGGATGCCGCGGGAGAACGACGATGGAAACAGTTTACTCCTAAAAATTGATTAATTGAAAAATCATAGTATACGTATCATAGGTTGTTTCTGA
This sequence comes from Diplosoma virens, assembly GCA_963680785.1. Classification (NCBI taxonomy): domain Eukaryota; kingdom Metazoa; phylum Chordata; class Ascidiacea; order Aplousobranchia; family Didemnidae; genus Diplosoma; species Diplosoma virens. The sequence continues at coordinate 42,862,176 of OY796882.1, read as the reverse complement.
TGGTTGCTTGCCTCAAAGACTTTTAGTTTTTAGACCCTAGTTGATTTGCTCGGTCATTTTTTCGTTAAAAGGATTTATGCGCTCCCAATCTATTGTCTTTATCTGTTTACATTTTGTGACAAACAAATTAACTTTGAGCCTCGAGTTTATTATTTATCACAGAGTTTATCGTATTCAGAAGCGTCAAAAACAATTTTGATAGGCATAGCCTACCACATTTCCGAAGTGGTAAATCGGAACGTTCGTTAAAATAAAAAAATTTGTCCCTAAAAAGCAGTGTTTTCTAAAAAAGGTCTTCACTTAAAATTGAAAATACAGCAACATAATGGTAAGCGGGCGGGACGCCGGAAAAAGGCCTAAAAAATGGGATGTATGGTAAGCCTATTTTTGGTAGAAGGCAAAATTTTAAACCAAGGCACCTTTTTTGTTGAAAAAAAATTGTTGTTCAGATCCATAGGCTTACCAGTCAAAAAAAATTGGAGGGGGTAATTAAATTTTGCCGAAGTTTCATCGACAATTGCCCGAATCATGAGCTTGGGTATTTCACGAGATGTCAAAATGAAAGACGTTTTCGTTTAAAGAAACTTGCAAAAAACATAAAAAAAGGTCATCACTTTGCAACTGTGTCTAATTTCTCTATTTCCTTCTCAAAAGACTAATGATCTCTAATAAAAAATTCACCATTTTAATCTGGGTTCAATTTCGACATTTGCATCCAAACAAACTAGTGACTAACAAATATAAAAAAAGCCTTCACCCTGAATCGATCTGATATTCACCAGATTCAAACACCCATGTTTTTTCATTATTTGCCCACCTGTACCCTCCGGCTTTGAAAAGGGTAAGGGTGCAATTTAAAGAGGGCAAAAGCGCAAGTGCCCCTCCTCCCCCCAGTTCCGGCGCCCTTGATTATATTGTTAAATACAGTACGTGAAAGTTTTAATTCTTTTATTTCAACAGTTAACATTTAGTTGTTGCTTATTTGCAAATTACCGACCTAGAGACTTTAACAAATAAAATCATTGTCATAAAACAGTCAATAAAAAAAATTTTGTAAAAGAATACTGCATTAGATAATTCGTATATTTCAAATTTATCAAAAAAAAAAACAATAATGCGTTTATTTTTTAACAAGTCAAAAAATGGTAGAGTTGTTCAAACCAGATAACTTTTTTAAGATCAAGACCAGCAAATTTCTGGAATTAAGGTTCGACACCAAGATCGGAAATAATCAAGACCGCAATATTTCATTAAAAATATATTACACCTTTGTAATTCTAAATAAAAGTAATTCATATCTTTATGAAAACGTAAGATTTCATTTTAAATAAACGAAAATCTCCAACATGTTAAAAGAGAGCCTTGATCTGTGTGGTCGCATCAGTAAACCACTTCCGCAAAAATCCACTCTGGTACAGAAGCCCGAACGCACAAAGCATGAGCAATTTTAAAGTGGTTCTTATGTTTGCTACGGCTATCAAGCGGCTGCGACAAATTCAACTACTGAATAACACAAAATCGTGCTTTTCATTTATGAAAATATCAATCATTGCGCTATCAAAGAAATTAGTTTTGTAATAAACTTAATTTAAAAATTTAATTAGTTTTATAAAAAAAATGGAAATAAATTGGAAATATAACTAAATAAAACTGGAAATATAAAAAAATTAGTTAATTAGTTTTATAAGTCTTTCTTGATGCAAAGTTATTGTCAGTTTGTTTGTGGTCTTTAATTAGTTTTATTGTTTCAGATTTTTATGCCACAGTGACAAACAGTGATAGCCTTATAAAAAAGGGGGGCCACAATTTAGTTTTCCAAGCATTAGGGTATCAAAACAAAAAGATTTCTAAAAAAAGGTCTTCATTTTAGGGGGAGCCATTGTTCAGTGTTCCAAAACATTGCGATCACTAAAAAAAGTCATCGTTTTATTTGGATGGGCCTTTTTGGTGTATCAAAGTAAAGTTATCTCTAAAAAAAGGTCTTTATTTTAGGGGGGCACTCTTAAGTGTTCCAAAAGCAGTGTGGTTTCTAGAAAAAAATTATCGTTTTGGGAGGGGCCACTTTCCAGTGTCTCAAAACAAAGTTATCTTAAAAAGTCTTTATTTTAAACATGCCCCCGACGTCCTGTTGCTACTATGTAGAAATACAGCAATATCTTATATCGGGGGGGCCCGGTGCGGCCGCTCCGTTTGCACCCTATTAAAGCCATCACTGGTGGCAAATAATTAACAACTCCAGCTGCTCGCTGTTAAACTTAAATTATTTAACGTAGTAAAAATTGAAATTTATATTACTGGCAGCGGTTTCCTATTATGGTAATATCAATTTAATCCCTTGGAGGAATTAATACACTTCAGCAAATATGTTTAAAATTTGACGTCATAAAAAGACTAAATTTTGAAGATGGAATTATGGCTCGCAAATATATAGACAGTCTTCTTCTTTCAGCCTTTTCCTTTAATTAGGGGGAGCCATAGCGTATGATGCTCCTCCACAGCGTCCTGTTTCCAATGTTCTTCTCCCTCGCACCAACTTACCCCTTATCCTCCTTCACTACATCTAAAAATTTTCTCTTCGGCCTCCCTCTTTTTCTTTTTCCCGGTAGCTCCATTTCCATCACCCTTCTTTCTACATACTCCTGGTCTCTCCTCATGACATGTCCATACCAACTCACCCTGCCCCCTCTCATCTTCATTTTTAACCGTCCTACCTTAACTGTAACCCTAATGTACTCATTTCTAATCTTATCTTTTTTTGCCAATCCCATAGCAAACCTCAACATTTTCATCTCTGTAACTCCATCTCTTATTTGTTTCTTTGAAACCGCCACCGTCTCAAGTCCATATACCATTGCTGGTCTCACCACTGAACTGTACACTTTTCCTTTTACTCTAGCTGGTAACCACCTGTCACAGATTACTCCCGATACTGTTCTCCATCAGTTCCATCCTGTTTTCATTCTCCTCTTTACCTCTCTCTCATAATTACCACTTTCTTGCACTGTTGATCCCAAATACTTAAATTCCTTTACTCTTGGCACTTTTTGTGTCCTCTATCTTCACTGTTTCTTTGTCATTTTCTCCATTCACGCACAGATATTTGGTCTTTGACCTACTTACTTTCATCCCTCTTTTTTCCTAAGCATATTTCCATCACTTTAGTCTCCACTCTACTTCTTCCCTGATATCTTCGCAAATCGCAATATCATTAGCAAACAGCATAAGCTACTATGGTTCTCTCCTTACTTCGTCCGTTAGCCTAATCCGAGCAAATAGAAACGGACTTAACCTTGATCCCTGGTGCAGTCCGATCTTGACCTTGAAACTTATATATATATATATATGTACATATATATAGGCTTAAACTGACATATAGGCAAATATGTAGATAGTGATGGCTTCAATAGTGTGCGAACGGAGCGGCAGCACCAGATCCCCCAAAAATACATCAGAAAGTGGCCCCACCTACAAAAAATATTGCTCTATTTTCTTCATAGTAGCACCAGGACGATGGCATGTCTAAAATAAAGATCTTTAGATCACTTTGTTTTGAGACACTAGAAAGTGGCCCCTCCTAAAGCGATAATTTTTTTTGAGATCACACTGTTTTGGATCACTTAACAGTGGCCCCCTTAACGTGAAAACCTTTTTTTAGAGTTCACTTTGTTTTGATACACCAAAAAGTTGCTCCCCCTATAACCATGACCTATTTTGGAGATTTCTTTGCCTTGGAACACTAAATAGTGGCCCCCCTTACTTTTCTTGCACTCGGCCCCCTTTTTGTAAGACCATCATTGTATATAGAGCTCAGTTGTATAAACTTTTTTGGTACTGCTATTTAGTTATCTCAGCAGTCGATATCGACATTTTTTATTGTTTTGCCATTACTATGATTGAGTTAGTAAAATTGTGAAGAGTCGGTTTAAAAAAAAGGCTAAGAAATGAATATGTTTTGAATTGAAAAGGACAGTTAATTTCGGTATTTTTTTATGTAAGCAAACTACAATAGCAAAATTGTAATTAAAATAAAATTTTAATCTAGAATCTGCTCAGCATAACCCAAACACTTACCAAACTTCTTAACTACCCCAGCAATTAATCATCCATTATGCCCGGAAAATCAAGCCCCGCAAAAGCTTTTTATTGGCCTCGTTGAAACCTTGGATTACGATTTTTATTCTTTTAAAAATTTAAAAAGTTAAAAATCGCAAAAAATAATAAAAAATTTAATTTTTTAAAATCTTTATTTCAATTTAGTAAAGAAAAGAATTCGTATAAGTCAAATTAAGCTCGATATTTTATCACAGTTAATCTTTTGCCACATAGATTTATTTAATGAAAATAAATCACTTCCAACGTAACTACGTATATTATGATTTATGGTGTCTCATATACAATAGAAATTATTTTCTGTGACCTTAGATATCTAAATCAAGTTCCAAACACATTTAAAAATTTTTTAAAGCAACTTGTTTTAAAAGCTTGCTATTAAATTTTAAGGTGGCACTGGATTAATTGCAGCATTAACATTTAAAAATCCATGTCCTTGCATATGAATAAAAAATAAAAAATTATACAATCTATCTTAATGTAGCCCAAATCGCGACCAGCGACGCCCGCTGATCAATTTTGAACATTACGTTAGGAATGATTCCCTACTCACTTTTTCATAAACCTCAACCTAGTTGAATTAAGCAGAGCCAGCCTTTTATAACATTTCGAGAAACGTTTTGAAGATCATGCCTTCTTATTTATTTAAAGAATGTTTGTCAAAAGTGAAACGAGAAGAAAAGCAAAGATCCTTTCTTGCCTTCTGGAACCTTTCTTTTGTCTTCATTTAACCATCATCAATTTTACGGAAAACGGTAAATTAGTTCAATGTATTTTCCTTTACCGGCTTGTACTTTTTTGGGTTGCGGGGCAGGAGTTCTAGTTGGGATCCCCAAGCATTTCTATCTTTTGCAACTATCGGCAATTCCGCCGGTAAAATTTAAAGACAAGACAGGCCAGATCTCCAGCATTATCCCGCCAACGAGTTCTGGGCCACCCTCTAGGCTTTTTGCCACCCGGAAGAGCGTCCATTAGCTGCTCTTCTGTACATTTGTGTGACATTTGTGTCACATGAGTATTTCTGTCACCAGGCCAGTTGCAATCTTTCTATGCGGAATTTTACCGATTCGATTTTGAGAGATTGACGAATGTCAGGGTTTTTTATCTTGTCAAGTATGGATAAACGCCTGAATTTTTGCAAAAAAACATTTTGGCCGCCTGTACTCGGAATCTCACTCTTTCGGTCATTACCAAACACACATGACCATTGGTGAGAATAGGAACAAAAATCGATCTGAAAACAGAAAGCTTTGCTTTTGTACACAGCTCTCGTTTCAATACAACGAATCAGTAAAGCTGGCGCATCACTGCACTTACTTTTCCGATACGGGTGTCCCAATTCGTTGTCCTGTTTTACAAATTTTTCCGTCTGCTGGAGTATTCATTACTTCATTTCATTTATCTACAACACCGGATAGGTTGCCTTGACAAACACATAATCTCAGTTTTAGCCGTGCTAATTTTCATCCCAGCATCCGTTGAAAACCGATTAAGTGCCTATTGGAAATCACATTTATTCGACCTTAACCATACAAGGTCATCTGCAAACACCAGGCGCCGAACATTACACTCCCCAAATGTGACGCCACTACTGGAGGAACTGTCCCTGTCTGTTTTATACATATATGTAATAAACAGGGTAGAAAGAATATATTCCTGTCGTAGTCCAACACTGACATTAAAAGGCTTTGTTTTTGTGCTACTAACACAAATACAGACTTTGACTGTTTGTACAATAATTTGATAGCAGCTTAATAGCTGATTTCTCACGTCATACTTCAGTAGTACTGATCAAGGTTTGTCTTTTTAAGCATAGTCATATGCTTTTTCAAGGTTTACAAAGCGTGCATACATCTCTTTGGCATATTCCCACCATTTCGCAAAAACTTGCTGAAGGCCAAAAGTCTGGTCTATGGTGGATCTGCCAGGACGAAATCCACATTGTGCATCCTAAAGTTGGAATTTGACTATTTCACGACATCTCTTTTCAAGGCACTTTGCACATGCCTTTCCAGAAGCTTAACAAAGAAATGTCCATATAGTTCAATAAGTATTATACACTGGTCTACCATTGCTTCGGTACCTCACCAGTTTTCCAAGCTATTTGGAACACACGAGTCAGTCAACGAACACCAATGTTGTTCATGGCTTTTTACATTTTGAGTCAAATATCATCTTCATCTGGGGCCTTGTCTTGTTGTAAAAATTTGATTACTCTGCTCACTTCTACTTCGGTTAGATAAATTTCTTCAATTCAATTGGTTTCTCGGATATTTCCAAATGTTGGACTGTTAGAACTTTAATTAACCTTCAATGTCAAAAGCAATACAGTTTCAAACCAACTGCGGCCTCCAAGTTCTAACAATTAAAAAAAGTAGCCCACCACAGTGAAGTGGTCTATCCTGTTCTCTCGGGCTGTTTTAGATTTATTTTTTTGTAAAATTTCTCATGTTCTTCTGAGCGGCTTTTTAAATGGGTTGAAATAGTTTACGCAATATGCAGTTGTATTACATTGTTTTTTCACCATTGGATTAACTTGACGAAAATGTGCGAGCGGGTGAGTTTATAAGCACAAACTTTTAAAGCAATTCCAGACTTCTTTGTTGCTGAAAAGACCAATAAAATTTTTTTTCGTAATCGGATTAGTGTGGTACAGATGGCCTTGATCACAATAAAATTTTCGGGATAAACGTGAGAAATCTTTAAAACTAAGATATTAAAGAAATTCAGACTCTTACCACTTGCAAATTTGTTTGTTTGTTTTGGTTCTATTTTTGTGCAAAACATTTATTTAATAATTTTTCAATTCTATTCAATTCACTTTTATTTGCAATCAATTAATACGTTTTCTAAGTTGTTGTTGACAAAGTGATTGAGAAATAGGAAACAGTGGCTAAACGATATATTGTAATTATTCACAAGCGTCAATTGTGCGAGGTCACTGCACCTTTAAAAGAAGTAGCTAAGTTAATTTTAAAAACAGAAAGAAAAAAGAAAACGTTTAAGATCAATTTTAAAATAGTGACTTTTTGGTTTATTCGTGAAAAGACATTTTGTTTATTAGCGCAAAAAGTAGTAATAACATAACAATAAAATGTAAACATCCGAGCCATATAAAGAAAATGTTGCATAATTATGGGTAGGAGAAACAGCAAACTCTGTGAGCAAAAGAATCAAGACCTGAAGTTGCAAGAAAACTGAACGAGGTGTGATCCAATTGAAAAAATGATCATGATCGCATCATGTAATAAAAGCATTAAAAAATATCAAATCAAAATGTTTGAAATATAGGACCAAGACTGAAACTACCTGAACAAGTTCGAGACCGAATCCAAGATAAAAAAAAATTCGGTTTTGAATTCTTCATCTCTATATTGAATACTATCTGGGGCCTTGTCAATGATTGTTTGAGATCTGTCTCCCTGGATCCGTCAAAGATACCGCAATTATTCTTTTGTTTTTGTACTCATTATAACGAAATCTTATTTTTTGTATGGCAGTATCGGCCCAGTTGCTGCTTTCTGCTAAGCTATCAGATCACCAAACTAGACAACCAGTTTGACTCCGTTGTGGAATCAGTCACGAAGTGCGGTGCGTAAGGACATATGTCCCTTAAGTAGACTGAGCGTGAACAAGCGATTTTTGCCAGCAATTCAGAGAGTGGTATCACACTGAGCTATTCTGTCAACAATGTTAATGAAATGATAAAAAATTATTCTCAAGATCGTCAAAAAAATGAAAAAATTAATTTTTTTGAAAGTACGTAAAAGTATCGTGATCAGTTATTTATATTGTTTATGAATTATCTAATTTAGATCTCATCCAGAAATGGGCAAAAAACGCTTCTTTGTTGCCGCCGTTTTTTTAGTTATTTAACGATCGATTAATCAAGATCATTCTTTTCATTGACTACTACTCGATAATCTTCATTTAATTGAAGGCAATATATTATTTGCTCTATACTTGCGGCTATGCCCAAAGTGAAATTTTTTTAAATGGCCCATTGTTAAAAAATTGTCAAAACTTGTCCTGTAGTTCATTTTATGCATTTCTTCATACTTTCAAAAAGTAATCCAACACACATGAATTAGCAAATGGTTTATACCTTGACGAATAAATTAAAATATTTCATTCAACAAATGTTTAATTAGCTTTACTTTGGCTTTGGGATTTATGTCAGATTAATGTACAAAATATTAAAGGTTATTTTCTGAATATAACTTCTTATCTTCTGTTAATACTCAGAAGAAGTTTAAAAAACTTTTTGCATAAAAATTGTTTTTGTGAGCTTCTGCATCATAACAGGATGAATAAATAGTTTAAGCGCTGTATTATAATTCTTAAAATGTATGTTCCCAAGTGTTATCGCTGTAATTTGGTCTACCTTTAGAATTATGTTGAGTTTGCGTAACATCTCCGCTTTGATCGACTTCTACGGGATTTCTCTCATCAGGAGCCTGTTTGCACAGCGACACGGCTTGAGGTGCAGCGCTGCTTTCTTTTTTTTGTCGAATTTTAACGTAAACTTTTTCACAAGCTGCCTGTAAAAAATTTAGTTTCGGTATCAGCAATACTATGGGCAATTTTTCTTCGTTTATGACAACAAAAAACATTTCTCTAATGCTTTTGTGTCCAACCTTTGGGCCACGTCACGAGTTTGAGTGACATGCGGCTATTTTTCAAAACGACATAAATCGTACAACTGAAGACTTTTTTCTAGTCTTCATTTTGCACACGTTTTTCTATCTTAAAACTATTTTTTCGTATTTACTTACGTTAAAAAATTTTTTAATCTAAAGTAAAAACAAAAAAGCCTTAACTTTTAAAATTTACGGGTTTTTTTTTATCAAGCTTTACAATTTGCCCAACGGATGTCTTCGCTAAGCTAAAATGCTCTTAGCTTGATAAAATAAGGCGCCCGTGCATAGCCGCACCAGCTGAAAAAAATTTGGGGGTAATACAGATTTGCTTGAATTTTGTTGACGATTGCCAGAATCATGATCTTGAAGCATTGCTAAAGATATAACAAAATGCCACACGTTTTCATCCCAAAAAATTGGTAATGATTAAAAGAAAAGGTTATCACTTTCAAACTGTCTCAAATTATTTGGTTTTCATCCAAAAAAACTAGTTTTGATTGAAAAAGTGTTCACTTCTACTCTCTGGAACTTTATCCTGCGCAAGTTGCTTGTTATCGATGGCTAAAAATTTGATTTTTCCCAAACAATTCCTTTTCACTGACCGAAAAATTCTGATTTTACCCAAATGTTTGAGACTAGGGAGACAAATTGCCCTGCCGGCTCGTATGGTATGCGGTTCTGCTCTGATAACTCCTTCTTCTCAGGACAAGCAATATTTTTAATTTTTTTCTTAAACGCCAGTCAAATTTCTGCTTGTTAGCAAACTTTACTTTTTCGCAAATATGTATGCAGCACATAAAAAACTACTAGAAGTAATTTCATGTAATTCAAATAGTAAAGTTGCAAACCAAAATTAATATTTAATCAAGAGAAAAAGTAATTCCGTGCATACGGTTTTTTCTTTGGCTGTAAGTTGCAAAACATATGCGCGCGCGCACAGTTAGTTCATAGTTCAAGGTCTAATTTACATGAGTTTGTTCGTTAAATTTCGTACGTCGAGGTGTATTCCCCAAGTGTAGACCAAGCCTTAGAGTGAAAAAAGGTGCTGAGGCAAAAGCGTTTTTAGATTATTGCTTTTTTAAAGAAGTCTTTTTCTTAATCAGTTTCTTAATCAATAAACATACTTAGCCAAAAAATTAGCTCATTTTTTAATTTGGTTTCTGTCAAAAATTAAGTGCATCTCGTATACTCATCTTTTTATAGTCGTCGTCGTCGTCGTCGTCGTTTGAAGGGCATTCACTCCAGGCCCGACACAAACAGGACTGGGGCCGAGGGTTTATCCTTTTACTACCCCAGACTGTTGCACTGTCTGAATCAGATGCTGGCAGTGATGTCATTAAGCCAGCATCGAGTTTCGTCATCCAAAACCGTCAGACCTCGTGCTCCTTGTGGTGCCCGATGTATAGGGCACGCTGTTAGTACATGGTCTGCGTTTTGCTCAGAAGCGCCACACTCGCAATTCGGTGAAGGAGCGAGACCTCATTTGTGCATGGACGAATGGAATCGCCCAACACCAGTCCGCAGGCGGTTGAGCTTAACCCAAGCTGCTCAGGATAAGCCCATCCCAACAGGCCTGGCACCGGTCTCGGGCACAAAAGCACGGAGCCTGGAAGCACTTTCACAGTACTCCGTTTTCCATTTGTGATTTGTAATTTATATCCATGTGTGATTTTTATAGTAAATCTCGTATTTCACTTGCAAAATCTTAAATAAAGTTTACAATTCATTTATAACTTTTTGCTTTTCTTCTGCATTTCTATAACTCTTTGTTTCTAGGCAGTTATAACCCTTTTGTTTCTTTTTAAGGTGAGCCACATTCTCTTTGGTTGGTCATATCTAAAAGATACAATGCTACCTCTTGGTCATGCCGCAAATCTTATAAATTAAAAAATAAATTTAAAAATGGCAGTTTTTTAGTAATTCCAGCAGTTCTTATCCAATTCTCATCAAAAGCTTCACTAAAGTAATGCTACAATATAGAAATTACACTAATATGGTTGAGCCATAGTTAAACTACAACGGATAATGAGGATAGAGCTTAACCAGCCTTTTTTTATTAAAAATACTTTAAAGTAATCACTTCAAGAACAAATGTAATCATGAACTTCCACTTGAATCCAAACCAAAAAACCTGTACAAACATTTTTTCCTTGTTTAAATTTTATAATCCTACACCGGATTAAATATTTTTTTTCTTCTTCTCTTTTCCTTGTTTGAATTTTATACTCCTACCACCGGATTAAATAATTCTTCTTCTTTTTCTCCTTTCGGCCTTTCCCTTCAATCAAGGGTGGCCACAGCTTATCATCTTTCTGCAAACCGTCCTGCCTTCAACATCTGTCTCCTTCGCACCAATTTCCTCCATATCTTCTTTCACTACATCTAAAAATCTTCTCTTTGGTCTCCCTCTTTTCCTCTTTCCCAGTAACTCCATTTCCATCATATTTCTTCCTACATACTCTTGGTCTCTCCTCATGACATGTCCATACCAACTCACCCTGCCCTCCCTCATTTTCACTTCTAAACGTTGTACCTGAACTGTACCCCTGATGTACTCGTTTCTAATCTTATCTTTTCTTGTCACTCCCATAGCAAACCTCAACATTTTCATCTCTGCAACTTCCATCTCTTTTTCTTTGTGACCGCTACCGTCTCAAGTCCATATACCATTGCTGGTCTCACCACTGAACTGTACACTTTTCCTTTTACTATAGCTGATAATCTCCTGTCACAGATTACTCCCGATACTGTTCTCCATCTGTTCCATTCTGCCTGCACTCTCTTCTTTATCTCCCTCTTACAACTACCACTTTCTTGCACCGTTGATCCCAATACTTAAATTCCTTTACTCTTGGCACTTTTGTGTCCTCCATCTTTACTGTTTTGTCGTCATTTCCTCCATTTATGCACAGATATTTGGTCTTTGACCTACTTATTTTCATCCCTTTTCTTTCCAATGCATACCTCCAGGATTCTAGTCTCCGCTCCACTTCTTTCCTGGTCTTTTCGCAAATCACAATATCATCAGCAAACAGCATCGTCCATGGTGGTTCTCTCCTTACTTTATCCGTTAGCCTGTCCATTATCACTGCAAACAGAAACGGACTTAACGCTGATCCCTGGTGCAATCCAACCTTGACCTTGAAACTTTCTGTAGTTCCTACTGCACACCTCACCACTGTTTTGCTTTCCTCATACATATCTTGTACTAGTTGCACATACTTTTCCACTATTCCCGATTTTCTCATACAGTACCACAGCTCTTTTCGCGGAACCCTGTCGTAAACTTTTTTAGGTCTACAAATACACAATGTAACTCTCTTTGACTTTCCCTGTACTTTTCCATCAACATTCTCAAAACAAACATGGCATCGGTGGTTCCCTTTCCTGGCATAATTTATATTGCTGTTTACTAATCTCTACTCCACCCCTTAGCCTGGCTTCAATAATTCTTTCCCATACCTTCATTGTGTGGCTCATTAGCTTTATTCTTCTGTAGTTTTCACAACACTGTGCATCCCCTTTATTTTTATAGATTGGGATAAGCACACTCCTTCTCCATTCTTCTGGCATCCGTTCACCCATTAATAGTCTGTTGAACAATCTGGTCAAAAACTTTATCCCCATCTTTCCCATGCACTTCCAAACTTCTACTGGCAACTCATCTGGCCCAACCGCTTTACCTTTTTTCATCCTTCTTAGTGCATTCTTCACTTCTTCTCTACTGACGCAATTTACCTCTTCGTTAACCACTTCTGCTTCCTCTGTCCTAGGGTTTCTATGTCTTTTTTCTCGTTTATCAGTTTCTCATGAAGAAACAAAAAGATGGAAGCAAATTTTTTTTCTATTTAATTTTTAAAAATAGGAACAAAGGCGATGCAGCGAGCCTGAATCACAACAACCTATAATCCGGTCTCTTTGTAAAAGTGTAGGTCTACGTACTATTTGATATTACGATTTACTGCAGCGTATTTACTGCAGCGTTGTACAACTTACTCTGACCGCTGATTCATATCGCTTTGAATGTCAAGGAACTTCAACCAACCATTTTAGAGGCCGTTAAAACTAGGACTTCAGGTTTAAAAGAATACGCACTTAATTTGCGCTTGGCTAGTCAAACTGATTTGAACCGACTTCTAAATTACTTTAAAGAACAATAGTCATATCAAAAATTGTTTCATCTGACTGTCGTCGCGTACTGCAGCGTTGTCCAATCATAACTTTATTAAAGCTTTTTTTAAGGCTGTACTTTAAATTTTTAAAGCATTGATAAATGATGAATTTGTTGTTATTTAAAAACAATTATTTTTTAAATAGGTCTACTAAATTAAACAACTTTTTGAAAGAATATTTGGTGCTTACGTATTATCGGGAGGACCTTTAAAAAAACGACTCAAAAATTAAAGTAAATAGGGTTACTTATTATTAAAGTAAATTAGGGTTACTAACCCTAACCCTAACCCTAACCCTAACCCTAATCCTCAGTGCGCGGTAAATCAAAGATCTTCATACTAACCAATAAACCCTTAATACGTACTGTGAAAAAAAGGAAAAAGTAAAAATCAAAGGTCCTCCCGATAATACGTAAGGACCGAATATTTTCCTTTGAATCTTGGGAAAAAAATCAAAAATATCTCCTTTTAGCTTTTCGTACCTGCACGTGTTTGAAGTTGAGAGCCGTTGACGCTTTGTGAACGTCATTAACGTTAGAAAGATCGAGAACAAAAGTGGATGTGTAAATAAAATCAAGAATAACGCGAAATCCTGAAAATCAATTTGAAACAAGTCTAGCATATTTTTAATTTTGTTATGGATCAGAGCAACACAATCGATAAAAAGATCTGCTCGATTACGACAAAAACAAATAATCAATTGGTTTCACCTTGCAAGGGAACGCCAGCTAAGACAAAATTGTGCTGCTCTTCTGCTGATGTAAATAACGACAAAAAATAATCGCTGTTTGCTGCCAAAAAAGAACGATGAACTTTGAATTTTTTTCCTTCCACAATTAGAACAGCATCACAGAACAAACCTGTTTAATTCAAATGAAATAAACATAGAAAATTCAACGTTTGCATTTTCAATTAGTGCCCGTGAGTCACTTCAAACTATTCATTGATAATTAGAAAAAAAACTTGCAGCAAAATTTCTCGAAATTAAATCTTCCACAAACCATGTTTTAACGTAGTTTACGAAAAGTAGTTTACGAAAATTTGTTCAATAGCACAACAATAGTTCACACTACTAAATTGACATAACCCAGACTTTTTAACTGCAGAAAAGTGTAAATATAATACCACACAACAATTCTGTAGATGAACCCCTTTCAAGCAGTGGAAGTAATCAGAAAGTGAAAGTCTAAATTGACTATATTAAAGGATTAGTTTCTTTTTGATCAGCTTTGGAAAGGAGCAACAACAATAACAACAAAACTATAAAAACGAGATAACGCAAAGATGGTCAATCCATTCTATTCAAAAACATCTCGAGTCTAAGCTTATTTTCATCACAAGTTATCGGCGAAATAGCTCAGAGCGCTAACACTCTGTTGGTTTTTGTCTAATGACGACTTCAATAGATTTTCCAGTAAAAACAAAGAACAGTTCGAAAACCCTAAGAATACCCAACTCATTCGCAGGACGCAGCGCAATCGCGAAAAAGTAATTTTATCAAAATCGGGACCTCACCTCTTTGTCTCTGTTCATTCAGTCGTTGCAAGACATAGGTCGTGTGCCTAACACGAAGGATGTTCGTTTTGCCTTTCTCAGCCATTTCAAAAACAATTTTTTTTTCTATTTAACAAACTCTGATTAGAACTAAAATCTTGTTTCTCTATATTTTTGATAAATACATTTTTATTGGACTTACTAGAGTTCGCAGCAAAAATCAATTTTTGTTAAAAAATTATATTAAACTGACAATAAATATAATTTAAAATTCGTGAGTTCTTCTTGTATAAATCAAAGGCAGTTCAACTTCGATAAATACAATAAAAGACGTACATAAATATTTTTCTTAAAGCAAAACTTGTACACTGCGTTTCTCCGTTAAATCCGGCGGACTTTTTCAGCTACAAACAACACACAATGTATAACCTGTTTAAAAGCAAAAAACAAAACTTATAATCCCAAAGGTCAGAGGCAGCCCACACAACAACAACTTAACAACTTTGCACAACACAATTTAAAAACAACAGGTTGAAAACCCACATCCACCATAAAATCTTTATATCATGGTATATTTTAGGAAAAACATTGCAATTTTTATCATTCATCAAATTACTGTATTATATTATTAAAATCGAGGTCTCACCTCTTCGTCTCTGTTTACCAAGTCGTTACAAATATAATTGTTGCATATGTCATTGCAAATATTCTAAAATATACCATAATATAAAAATTTTATGGTGGATGTGAGTTTTCAACCTGTTGATTTTAAATTGTGTCGTACAAAGTTGTTGAGTTGTTATTGTGTGGGCTGCCTATAAGCTTTGCGATTGTTAGCTTTGCTTTTGGCTTTGAAATAGGTTGTGCATTATGTGTTGTTTTTACCTAAAGAAGTCCGCCCGATGTAACGGACGAAACGTCGTGTACAAGTTTTGCTTCAACAAATATATTTATATACGCCTTTTATTGTATTTGTTGAAGTTGAAACACCTTTGATTTATACCAGAAGAACTTGAAAGCGACGGAGGCGCTAATACATAGGGTAGGCAATTACCCCGACCTGCTTCCGGAGATGCCAAGATATTGCCGTCGCTTGTAATTTAAGAGAAATATGATTGAAATTTAGAACTGCTTGCCAAGACACCAAGAAGGGGAAAGTGCCGTAAAGTGTCTTTCCCAAGAACACAACAGAACGGCGAAAGTAGGTTTTGAACCTAGACCATGTTGATAATAAACACGGTGTTCCAACAACTCGACCACGCTGCCGACAATAATCCTGGTAAAAAAATTTTTTAACTTTTCAAACGTTTTTGTAAAAATCATTTACGAAATTTTTCTTTGTCTGATAATACTGTTCAACAAAAAAATTTTTGATGTAGCTCAAAGTTTTTTCCTGGTCTTAACTATATTTTGGCGCTGAATTCAAATTTGTGTTTAGTTTTCTCTATCACATCTGGTTTTTGGGATACAATGACACAAGTTGTGACATAAGCATTGCTTCTACTTATCAGTTCAGTTAAAGTTTAATGATTAAATAGGAGAAATATGATAACACGAGTAAAAAGTTCAGTGTCACTTACAAAATAAAACACGCTTTGCACTGCTATGCTATTTTGTTTTACTCTGTTGCTGCAAAAACCAACAATAGCCTCCCAGCACACCAGCATTACTTTTTTCCTTCGCAGCGTTTTTCCAAAACTTCAATGCCCTGGTAAAATTTTTCACCCTGTTCATCATTTTTAGCACCTAAATTCTCTGAAAAGAATGCGAGGTGTGAATGCAAGAAGTGCAACTTTACACTCTTTTAACTACAAACATATCTGAAAGCTTTCATCACATTTCCCATAATTTTCATTTAATTTTTAGCTCCAATGTTTCCGAAAAACCTTCCTGCAACCAACTGAAATGTGTTTCAAGTTTGCAATTCTTTTTCATTGAGATATCCGGGAAAATTTTTATCAGCAAAAAGTTTTTAAATTTTTATATCAATGAAAATCAAAGCATTAAGTTAAGTATCACTTTTGCAAAATCCAAACTTCTCCTAAAAAAAGGGATATAATTTTTAAGTTGCCATAAATCTTTTTAAAAAATTGAGGGTACTGAAGAGAGTTAAACGACAGCTTCATTGTCTCATAAGTTTTTTTAGTTGTATCTGAATGTTCTACAGGTATAGATGGGTGAGTTTTAATATTAAACAAAAGCATTGGCTTTAGACTTGGTTTGCTCAAATCAATAAATAATTTTCTATCATCAGAAGCACAAGCCATTTTACAAGTAGAAGCATAGACCCCTTAAATAAATCTGTTTTTAATAAATCTTAAATAAATAAATCTATTTAAGGAGTCTATGCTTCTATTTGTAAAATGGCTTGTGCTTCTGATGATTGGAAATTATTTAAGGGGTTTATAAGCATTAATGAGTATTATGAGATAAACTATTTAAGGGGTCTATGAGAAGAAGTCAAAGAATAAACTAAGTTTTTTATTGAGATAACGAAATTATAAAATTTTAGTGACTTCTTTATGTAATTCCATTGTTTTAAGAATGACCCCAAAATTTCAGCTTCGTGTTTTGGCAAACCAGGCCTTTAGCAAGATCGTTCAAGATAATTTGTTTTATAAAAACTGGAGAGTTTGAACTCGCTACAACAAGTTTCAAACCACTTGACGTAGTCTCGCTGGAAGTGTCTGGTTTAAATAAAGACTTCTGGCGTGGGAACTTTAAGAATTCGAATGTTAGTATCATGCAGATATGGTTTCAAGGCAAACTGGCAATTTGGATAAAAAATTTTAGATTTGTATTTTTTAGAAAATCCTTTTATTGCAGCGAAACAAAAACAACAATCATGGGAACCGCAAAAGGCATCTTCAGTTGCTTACCAACAGCCCACTGAAGTAGCTGAGTGCTGCAAGAATTGCAGCAAATACGAGATGCCCATTTTTTTGTCCTGACCAGGAACTTTGCAACCAAAGTAGTACTTAATTGCAGTTATTATTTTATATTCAATATTTTGTCGATGTGCTGGCAATGTATATTTTCCACAGACATAACAAAAGTTATTGGGATTAGTTTTACACTTCTTTCTATTCACCATTTCGCAAAAAAACAAAGAAATATTTGCTTGTTTTTAAAGCAAAAACATTCTTAAGACTTTCTCAGATACATCAATTTTAGCATGCAGCTCACTGGAACTAAAATTTCTTTAGAATTTGTATCTAATAGTGCACACAAGGAGTATTAATACTTCTTGACACTCAACTAACAAGATGCTGAGTTGGCATTTCAAGATTCTTAAGCTTTATGATGACCAATATAGAAATTTTCGGTTTCACAAACGAGTATCTCAATTTTAATCTGCTATGTTCATAACTCAAAAACTAGACGTGATAAAAAAAACTGTTTGCCGATTTGGATTCATCACCCCAAAATTACCCCAAAATCATCTTTACCTTATCAGCTACAAAAATTTTGTTATAAACATTGTAGTATACTAGAATATAATGAGTTTACGCGCGCAAAGTAATAAGGATTTAAGAGTTAAAATTAAATCAATTTGATTTATGATCTTCACAAATCTCAAAAAACTTTCAAATTTTTTAAAAAGCTACCAACTTAACTATAATTATCTGATTTTTTTATTTTATCTCAAAATTTATCCTTTTGACTCGCAGGAAAGCGACGGAGGCGCTATACATAGGCAAGCAATTACCCCGACCTGCTACCGGAGATGCCAAAATATTATTATCCGGTTAACATTTTTTATTTTGGTTTTTTAGTTAATTATTTGGTTGTTTATTTAGTTTCAAAGTTTTATTTATTAGCATTACAGTTTTTTATCTACATATTTTGTATGTTTGAAATTCTTATATACAAAAGCGAAACTCTTATAAATAACGTTTTAAAACCACTTTCACTATGGGCTTTTTATAAAATATTCAGTAGCAATATTGATAAAGCTTTGCCAAGCAAAACCTATTCAAAAATTATTCTGAAAGAAATTGTCTCACTTCTATTCTATATTTATTGAGCATTGTCTTTTAATTTAAAATAAAATTATGAGCAACAACAACACTTCTCTGTTCTAAATGCTAAAAGAAACACGAACCTTAGTCCAGAGGACTTTGTTTGACGCTAAGAAGATAAATGTCGAGCGAATTTTCTAAAATAAAAGTAGTCTAAAGAGCTTATCGCAAGCCGAATTAAAAAAAAAGATATTTTCACTTTGAAATAAAAAAGAGAGAAAAAGAGGAAAAGCTGGCTAGAAGATTTTTATTCGCTGAAAAATGTAATCGGATTAACGCTCGAACATCCGACGTTAAAAACAAGGACAAGCTGGTCGGAACGGATTATCACCATGGCAACGAGATCGGATTATGATCAAGCTTCTCCATTGTTATGTCGTCACGAGATAATCTCTTAACCAAATAAACCGGATGACCTTCTACTTCAACTGCGTTTGATCGAAATGATGATCCAAAATATTCCGATTTGACTCTTAAAATTTTTAGTTTTATTAGAGTTTTTTACTTCGACTTACTTCTGAAAAAACCTTTGATGATCTAAAGAAGTTGGCCAAAAACCAACCAACGAGTAGTAGGCTGTTTTATTTATTTCTGATTGAATGAAGATTTCAGATGCATTCTTATAATAATCTTAAGGCTAAAATATTTGGGTCTGCACTCCGTATGTATGTTAGTGTTTTTGTTTCTTTGCGTGTTCCTTTAACAGTATTGATTTTGCGGGAAACTCTTTATGAACAACCTCATAGAGCTTTATATCACTGTTTATAGTTTTAAAGAAGCTCTAGTCCTATTGCCAGTGATATTTGTACGTATTTATGCAGTAGCTATTTAATTGATTTCATAAGGTCATTTTCAAAAATAAGCTTTTCTAAGTTTTTAGACATATTTCTTCTCAAAAACAAAATAGTAATTCACAAAATTACCTATGTCGAAAAAAAAATCTCAATCTAGTGTTTCTTAACTTGGGATTTATGAAAAGATTTGAGGACTTGTGATATTGTTGAGCTTGCAAAAATTGAATCCAACGTACTTACTTTAATTTGTTTAGCTTGAGTATAAAACTAAAAATCCTGCGATTAATTTTGTCCAAAACCGACACATTTTCGTCTTTCTAAGCAGAAAATGGATCTACATTTTATGCCACTTCCCATTAGATTTTTTTAAAAATTAGCTGTTGTTTCATATGCATAAGATCTTATAATCTTCTAATAGCGCTAAAGCCTTTTTGACGTTTTTTTTAATAAACTGATGATTGATATTTGTTTGGAATTAGTTATTTAATATTTGGGATTGCACAACTTTTCCGTTTGAGCAACTTTTTAACTTGTTTTCTGGAAAGATCGATTTTAACTTTTAAATATGAAATAAAGCTTTGGTGCTTTGTAAAGAGTTGATCGTTATCTAATGAGAAAAATGACAAAAAAGAAACAACTGAAATTTAACACAAATTGGCTTAAATAAACAGCTGTTTAATAAATAGTTTTATAATGCACAAAGCTCTTTTTGCTTTGATTTTCAAGGCCAATGCAAATAGTTAAAACTTAAACAGGTTTTTACAAACAAGAACATGTATAGATTACTTTGTTTTGAACAATTTATTGAAGCGTCTCTATTTATTTACATACAATCTTGATTTTGCATCTTTATATACGCCTGGAGTTTTTCAGCTGTGAGGGTTGCGCTCCTTTACGGTGTGTGAAAGATCTATTAGGGGGGCGTAAGTAAATGGCTACAAATCTATTAGGGGGGCAGCAAATCTATTAGGGGGCAGCAAATCTATTGTAAGCAAATCTATTGTAGGCAAATCTATTAGGGGGGCGTAAGCAAACTGAATAGATAAATGCATTGACATAAAATAAAAGGAAAAAAGAGAAGGTATGACAGCAATTACCTATTCAAAATATGGTTTTATAAATTCTACAATGCATAGTCAAGTGGTATCACAATGGGTGTATGCTATGAAAATATCAGCAATCGCGCAATGTGACCAAGTTGTTTCCTACGTCATCTTTTGACAAAACACCCTGGCCATAAAATAAGCCTTTAGTTTTTTTTTAAAGCAAGAAAGAATGTCAGAAAAAATTAAAAATTGCAAGTAAGTAAGTGGTTTTGCCAATTTTTGTCTCCAGAAGATTGTAGAAAGGTCATTCAAAGATAAAATAAGAAGTCATTTGTAGAAGATTGCTAAAGAGAAGAAGCCTCACAACATTGGTCAAACATTGATTAAACCACGGATGTTAAAGCAATTGGTCTTATGGTGGGAACAACATACAGCAAAAAGATGCCGAAGATTTCGCTCTCAGATTCTACGATTAAAACACCCATTGATGAGCTCGCCAAAAAAACATTGAGTGTCAAGCTCACAAATAATATTGCCAACGGTTGCAGTTGTTAGTCTACGTTCGTTTCAATTAAAAAAGATGTGTTGTTTTGCAGACCCCTCGAAACTACATGTAGAGCAAAAGTTATATTTGAAGTTGTCCCGAACTTGGGAAAAATTTGTTGTGCTGCATTGATGGTAGTCTGACAGACAATGTTTGGGTCTCGAAGTGAATTCATAGCGAAGATAAAAGAGAAAATTTCCAATGCAGTTGGATCTCATTGCATGATTCACTGAGCTCCAGGATTTTACTTATTGTTGTGAAAAATAAGCTTGGAACAATCATACGCACCAATTGTAAGCTACGTTAAAGCAAGTGCTGTCAATACAAAACTGTTTAGAAAGCTTCGCATTTTTTAATGGATTTTAATCGTTGACACTGTTTTTTCATACATCCGTATGGTGGTTATCAAAACTTAACATATTAGCCAGCTTGTTTGAAATAAAAGATGAGCTTACGTTGTTTTTGGAAGCTCATGGAAAAAAGATTGATCAAATCAAAAGACTTTCATCTGGCGTTGGCAAACCTCATGGATATTTTTGAAGCGTTAAATGATTTAAACTTGATTTCGCAGGGCAAGAATACCAATGGTATTGATGACTGAGATGCCATCAACGCTTTGGTGGCAAAGCTGGGCATTGTCGAATTCAAAAAAGAAAATGCAGTTTCCTTTCCTAAACCAAATATTGCTTTCGAGAAAAACCAAATTGAAAAAAGAGGGAGCTTAAAGTCGAGGTGTAGTCACCTGAGACTTTTAAAACATGTAATGGAACGCTACTTTTCAGATTTGAGCGACACTGAACTTCCAAAATTGAGGATGACAAAAAAATCTTTTTTTTCTGAGCAAGAGTATTCTTTCCGAAGATTTGCAAGAGCAATTATCGAAAATGAAATGTAATTCCATAGCAAAAAAAATTTTTGTAGCTATGTCATTGACTGATTTCTGAGCAAAATATGTGCACATATACAAAAGTGTAAGTGCTGTAGCTATATTTACACTCCTTCCGTTTTTATGGACTTACTCGTGCGAAAGCAGCTTCTCTTTCTAGGTGTAAAGACAAAACCTGGAAAAAGCTTGACTGTAAAACCAATCTGAGGAGCGTTATTTGCTACAAAGTCACGATTAAACTTTTGGTTTTTCAAAAAAAAACTACATCCTTCTTATTAACAAAATCTTGTTATTGTTATTCTATTCAATGCTGTTACATTTTTTAATATGATAGGACTTAAGTTTTGTTGGTATCATCAAGGGGGGAGGTGGGTTTTGTTTGCATGATGAAGAGGGGGCGCGTCTTAAAAGTTTAAGAAACCCTGATATCAGCCTACCATAGTGAATTAGGTTTTATAATATTGGTCTTTCGATAAAAAAAATTATTTTTTAAAGTAGCATGATTCCCACAGAAAAAATCTTTTGGTAGCTAAAATCATCTTTTTCATGAAAAACAATCCTAACTTGGCTAAAAATGTTTTGTGCTCTTGCATTCAAGTATTCTTTAAGCCATGTTATACAGACCCAGACCGCAATAGATGTTACGCCCTCAAAACTAGAAGCGTTGAGAATTTTTGTTTTGAATTGCAAAAAGTGTACCTACGGTACATTCATCCGTTTTTTTTTATCAAATTTCCGAAAATTGTTCAAATGCGAATTTGCTGTCAATTTTTTTTCCATGAAACAATGTTTTAAAATCTCAAATTTAAAAAAATAGATTTCGAAAATCGCAGTCGGATAATATTGTTACAACTTGTAATTATTACATTATCTGAAAAGAAATTGTATTACAAAGTCAGACTTGCTATGTATTCAACAAAGAACACATAAATTTGAAGTAAGATTATGCGCAAAAACAACCAACACCGGACTTCAGTGTAAATCCAAAGTTGTTTTCCCCGCAAAATATTCTATAAAAATTTGTTGTTTTTTCGATGTTTGATTTAACCAGCAATATCTTGGCATCTCCGGAAGCAGGTCGGGGTAATTGCCTACCCTATGTATAGCGCCTCCGTCGCTTTCCTGCGAGTCAGGAAGATAAATATAGAGATAAAATAAATAAATAAATAAATAAAAATAAAAAAAGTTTTTCAAAAATTGTATTTGATAAAAAAAATCGATTTCTAAAATCCTATTTTGTTTAAGTCTTTTAAAAGATATATTTGCTGGTTTTTTACTATTCTGAATAACTCTGATTCCAACTGCTATAATTTGAACATTAATCATTCTACTCATTATCCTATTTATTTTCTTACATATCCACTTTGAAGTTAACTCGAGACCTTTCAAAAATCGTTTATCAAAACTTTTAAATTAAAGTTTAACGTGAAAAACTTACTCGATAATATATCATTTACCTTGGTGTTACTGCTAAAAAATCAAATTACCTCCGTTTGTTCATTTTTTTCGTTGCGTTGAATATATTTAAAAGTGATTTCAGTTTTATTATTTTGAGCGGAGCTGAGTTAAATTGATTTCCTACTTTACGTGCTGATTATTGCTTGTTACAAAAATCCAACAATTTTTAAAAGTGCAACTGAATTTAAGGCTTTTTTGGTTCCAGTAAACTGTCACAATAACAAAATCATTTATGCGTGAACACTTACCTTTTTGTTTTTACGCATTCTTGTTATTTTTTTTATACTTTATAACTTTTTTTCTTCAAAAGACTAAAGAACCCAAAACATTATTTTGTTAATTAAAATTTTTTAATACGTATTTGTACGTATTTTAACAACAACATTATGTTTCAAAAATTTATTTCTTGCCGAAACCATATGATCATAAACAAATTTATTGCAAAAACAAAAAAACTGAAGTTAAATTTTATTTGAGTAACGCCTTTTGCTTCCATTCAAACATTAACATTCTTGCACTTGTAGCAAACTAAATTATTTTCACAAGTCAGTTTTACAAAATTATATCCAGGGTTGTGGAGTCGGTGTCGTTTTTTAGATTTGATAAAGTCTGAGTCGTTTTTCAGATTTGGTAGAACCGGAGTGGGGAATTGGAGTTTTTTTTACAGTGGTGGAGTCTGATTCAATGTTGTTTTTGGCGACTCCGCTTTACGCTAAATTATGCCTGCATGTAAACCACGGTTGTGGAGTTGGGAGGCGGAGTCACTTTTTCAGAAATCGGAGTTGGAGTCGTAAAATTTTAAACAGCTGTCGTTGGAACGTAACACTTTAAATTAGTGGAGTCGGAATTAGATTTCGCTAATTATTCATGAGACTCCAAACCCTGATTATATCGATGCAAGACAAGCATATTTTTGGCACATTATAATTTAAAAATACTACTTTTGCGTACTACCTTTAAGAGAATGAAAAATAAGATGTTTCAATGTAACATTTTACAAGTTCTCGTTAGCTAATTTTTTGTACAAAAAAAGAAATCTTTTCCAAAATAAACAAACAAAAAAATATTGACAACTTTTGTCACACGAAAAAATATTTTTTAATAATTATGGATAACGTTATAGTCTTATTTACAAAAAATGTTATCTATATTTGGGTTACTGTAAATGTGATGGTAAATTGAAATAACCGCTAAGCTAGCAAACAGTTCATGCTTGGAACAAAGAAGAATAATGATATTTTTGCTGGCTGAGACTGTAAAACCATGCGAGATGCTCTTCAAAATAAAAAACAATATGCTTCTTTCTGTATGTCTTGCGCAAGTTTTTATAAATTGATGAAAGCATCAAAAAACGGACGCGAAAGCATAGCTGATGATTCAAGAAGTTAAAAAGACAGTGCACGTCTTGACCCTAAAACCGATACAGGTAGTCAAAGATCCAATCAGATCTGATTGAAGGGTTACTTTAGATGAAATTGCCACAAAATTGGAAATGTCCCATGACACTGTTCATTTAATCGCGCATGATAAGCTGCATTTTTCAAAATTCAGCTGCTATTCTGTTCCCAAGATGTAAATAGATCAGAGGTTCTCAAAGTTTTTGCCGCATCCCTCCCTTTCCGGACTCAGGTACCATCATTCCTACCCTTCAAAAAATACCGCAGCAATCATAGTGAAAATTTTTGTTTTTTTTTGTATTTATCCTAACTTTCGATCCGTATTCCAGTTATCCAAGGAGCAGTGGTTGATATTTAAATTCAAGGGCTCGAGGCAAGGATTTCCAAAAATTGATGTTCTCTAAAAAAGAAAAAGAGCTTTGATTTTGTCTATCCCTATTTTGCTCCCAAAATCACGGTGATCTCTAAAAAAAAAGGTTTTTACTTCGATTTCATCTCTGATTTCCCTATTTTGCTCCCAAAATCATGGTGTATAAATTTAATATATTTCATTCACAAGAATAAATTTAATGTTTTATTCACATTCCTCCCCAATGCTTCCCTTAACAATTTTTCCTCCCTTCAGGTTACAAATTTCTCCTTGGGGAGCCAAGTGGCTCACTTTGAGAAACACTAAAATAGATGATCACAAGATGCAGCGTCTGATGGTTTTTAGAGCATCACTACGCAGGTACAGAAATGATGCAGATGATTTTCTTTCAATAACAGTAAAAACGTATTAGACCTGAATCTTTGGTTAGAACCTGAATCGAAATAGAAATCAATAGAATGGAAGAATGTTTCTTTTCTGTTGAAGAAAAGGTTTGAATTTTAGAAAGTTAGACAAACTCATGCTCACTGTGTTTTTGGACAAAAATGAACGAATTACTATCAGTTTTTTTGGTGAGGGCAGCACTGTGAACTCCGAAACCTATGGTGAGCTGTTAATGCAGGTGAAAAAACATTAAAAATAAACGGAGACAACTTCAATCGAGGGGGCAATTCTTCTTCAGGAAATGCAACGCCCCACACAACAGCAAGAACCCTCGCCAAAATTCAAGATTTTGGCTGTAGACTTTTGACACACCTCTCTGTAGCCCGGACGCTGTACTGTTTAATTTTCATTTACTCAAAAAGAATATGAGAGCACTTCATTTTCCGCCGCGAAATTCCGCGTCAAAGAAATGGGCAATCTATTACCAAGATAGGACAGGTGTTGTCCAAAGAGGTAGACTATGTTGGAAAATAACTAGCATTCTTTTAATTGTCAGTCAACATAAACTTTACTTATTCATAAAGTCTCATTACTTATTGACTGACCCTCGCATTTACATATTTTTATTGTCTAATTAAAGAATTCCTTGAATTCCTAAAATATAATTTAGATATTTTAATTCAAAACAAAGTAAAGTCTAAAGATTTTTATGAAATTTTAAAAACTAAAGAGAATTTTTCATGTAAATTGCCGAAAGAAGTCTGTGAACACAAGTAAAAATACAATTTTGTATTGAATGCAGTACTTCAAAACTTGTTAGACAAAGTGCTTGGAGATAATTCTTACAGCGACACATCTTGAGAAATTTGTTCAGTGTGAGATAACAAAGAAGTTAAAAATGAAAGACCATCTTTATAATCGGTTTAATTTTGGCAGTGTTTCGCTCGTAAAATATTCATTAGAAATTTGCTCTCTTTAATCCAGTTTTCTCTAATCTTTACATATTGCCTGACAAATGATCGGTAAAAATAAATTGCAGCAGTTTTAACTCAGATTTTTTGTAATGACGAAAAACACTATCACTGTTTGCATCTGATGATGTAATTTTAAATGCTAAAATCTTTTTTAAACCTTCTACTGTTTAATTTATTGTTCATCTATTGTGCAGTCCATTAACTAAAAATTTTTTGCTGACATCCTTATATTCTGGCAGAATTAAGCTGACACAAAATAATTTCCAAATCCCTCAGTTGGTCGAGTATGTAGAGCGTCTGACTCTGAAGGGGTAGGCTTTGGTTGGTTCAAACCAAAACTTGAAAATCGGTATTCACAGCTTTCCTGTCTGACGTTCAGTATTAAATGAAAGTTTAAAAAGTATCAGAAGCCATTTGACACAAAGAACTGATAGTAAGCACAGTATGCTTATGTGTTGTGCTCGTGACTGAAATAAATGTGTGGCTTAGCTGGCATAAATATTCAAGTGGGCGATACGCTTCTGGTCGCTTGTTTGTTTTATGATCATAGCCCACAGTCGTAGCAACGTGTTTTTCTTAAAATCAATAAAATATATGCCTTAAGGATAATTTTTTGGTTTGATTACTTTTATCCTTAGAAAGAATGGTCGCCATAAACTTGTATTTAACTGACACTCCTTTGTTATGTAACTCGAAATTTTTAAACGAGCACAAGTTAAAGACTTCAAATTTTAATTTACGGCTTAAACAGTTATGCAACCTATAAGCCAGCAGAGTAATTTTTCTTGGCACATACTTAACTCCATCTATAAGTGAAGAATGAATCGAATTGATGTAGACGGACATTAAATTGTACAGTATTTCTCCATGTAATTTTTTTAATGACCATTAAAAGAAATTTTTTTCCTGGTTTATTTACCCAAAAATTAATGAATTAAAACATTAAACGGCCGAACTACTCTATATACTCAACATTTGTAAAAAGGTCTTTCAACTGGACCACGATCTTGAGTTTTTTGACAGTAAATAAGAGAAGCTTAATTGTCGCTGCAAACTTTTCAAACTTGTTTCTTATTCTGAATAAGATGCTAAAATAGTCGGATGAGTAAATATTTTTGTTATTTGTGATAGATATAAAAAATTGTAAATTTAGAAAGAAAATAATCTGAAATAGAGGTCGCAAAATGTTGAAAATATTGAAAAGCAAGCATATAAAAAAATAGCAAAAGTTCTTGTCTCATTCTTTCTTTTTCTTCTCTAGAGAATTTCTACACGAGAAACCAACCGTAAATTAAGTCATTGATTGTGAAAAATTGTTTGCCGATATTTCACAAGCAAGCGAGCCGCATATGATTCTAAGTATTAATAACACCGCAACTTTACCTGTAAGCGACTTATCTTTTTGTCGGGTAAGCACTATTTCTACATAATCATGCAATTTGTAAAGTATTGACTAACAAGTTGTCAAAGCGAGCGCGAAACATACTTAAGAATAAGGTCTCTCATTGGCTTATTTCCCCATATGACGTCTAAACGTACGATTCAACATAGCTGATTTTGAAAAATACATGCGATTGATGAATAGTATGGTTGCGTAAAAAAAAATCGGAAGCTTTTGAAGTAGAGCTGTGAAACTGGTCTAAAAACGTAAGATTTTTAATCAAAAAAATAGCCTACTCCCAGAACAACTCTGAAAAAGTATCTATTCGACTTTACGGTATCTACAAACCGCACCTTGTTTCATACTGTACACCGATACGTGTGACGAGTTTGCGCCACTTATATCCAAAGCATTGCGTTTGGATATATTTGGTCATTGGGAACACTGTTTTAGATTTGGCCTATTCGAGACATCAGATTCTTTTTTTTAACAAAAAAAAAAAAAAGAACATTGATTTTAAAAAAATAGGCATGCGGCTCATTAAATATAATCCAAAAATTCAATTTCTACTTCAAATCCTTGTGTTCGGAAAAGACTTCAAGAGCAAGCAAATAAACCTCGAGTCTTTTGACGCTAATATTTAGCTTCACTTAAAAGAAAACCTGGCACGAAAAAAAAATTAAAAAAAGGATTAATCTTTAAAAAAATCAAATTAGCAACAATAAATTAAAATTATTTTTTTGTTTAGCTTCAACTTTTGTAGTAAAACATTCGACGATTACTTTCATTTTCTCGACATCTAAAAAATTTTGTGGCAAAAATTTGTGCATTACCTTTCTAAAACATTGTCAAACTTGTTAACCATAAAACCAGGCTTTTATTCACAAAAAACAACAGTATATATAATAGAATAATTTATCGGTCAGTTTAGTGTCAAAATATCCACTACGGAGTATCAACGACCAAAATATCAACTAACCAAAATATTAAGTAACTAAAATGTCAACAACCAAAATTAAGTCTCGCAGGCACTATTTCGTCGAAGGGTGGCACAGAAGTTTGAGTTCCAACTAACCTCCCACCATCCTACCATATGGAGACGCCCGGATATCAAAAGTTGATATTTTGATCAGTTGATATTTTGGTCAGTTGATATTTTGTAGTTGAAATTTTGAACAGATACCTTTTCCACTTTATTTTGACTTGACGATTTTGGTCTGTCATAAAAGTTTTTACGGGAAAATTTCGGTTAAAATTGTTGCAGAAACACTAATTTACATCAGTTTAAAAATGATGATTGTATTTTTTTTTTATATCGGCAGTGAGATAAAAATCTCAGTTTATCTCGAGCAGTAGTGATTCACTACTACAAATACTATTAAAATGTATTCCTTTAAGTTTTCTTTTGCGTAACAATTGATTCGTAAAAAACTTTAACCTACATGCAGAAAAATAATTCATGCATCATCAATCGTGAATTAGATGAAAATGGTTTTCGGCGATACCAATTGCTATCTGGTTAAAACTATTTTTATTATTAAAAATATGACTGAAATTTAAAGCTTTGTGCTAATACCGCCAAACAGGGGAAAGGGCCGTGAAGTATCTTTCTGAAGGACGAAACGGAATAATGCGAGTAGGTCGTGAACCGCAGCTGTGTTGACAGCGTTCGCCATCAGCACGCGCTTTTAACCACTCGGCCACGCTGCTACTCCTTATTAGCAGGGCGTCGAACCGTTTAAAATAACGTTCCGGTTCAGGTTCAGGTTTGGCCAATTTTATTTTTAATGGTTCAATTCCGGTTCCGGTTAAACAAATTTTATTTTTCGGGTTCAATTCCTGTTTCGGTTTTGCAAATTTTATTTTTTAAGGTTCAGTTCCGGTTTAGCTCTGGTTCGGGTTAAAAAAAAAGTTAGCAGTTTGTATGATTTTCGATTCTTGGTTCCCTAATTATATTTCATAATATTTTTTATGTGCATTTTTGCAAGCGTGTAAACCAAGGACATGGCTCGTAGACCGTGGCCATAAGCATACCAGACCAAAGAGTTTGATAAAGGGAATAAAAGAATTTTGCCCCATCATGGTTTTGCACGATTTTATCAAGAAGCCCAAATACATGTACAACAAATAGGCTTATAAACTGAGCAGAATGCATTAGCTTTGTTATGTACTCGAAATCTTTTGGCGCCCAAAAATCAATTTAGAAATGTTGTCCGTTAAAATAATCAATTTTATCCCAAAGACAATTTTATGATTGAATCTGTGTACAGCATATTAAGATATACTATTATTTATATGCAAAATAACTTCCATTCTTCCAAGAAACATTTTACCGGTGCATTTTATGCCTCGAAAAACATATTCATTGCCCAAAAAATCATATTGTTCTCAAATTTTTTTGTTGGCGAACAGGTTGAGATGGCGACAATGCTCCTATTTTCTTCCAATTTGTAAGATTGTGTTTGTAGCCAAATAATATGTATTTTAACTGGCATGTTTCTTGGAGGATTATGGCAAAGAGTTGCAAATCAAAAATTTTTAAAGTGGCGGTATTTCTGATAGGCGTATAAGTTTTAAAAATTTAACACTAAATCCATTTACCGGCAAGCTATTTAGGTGTGAGTTACAAAACCAACTTTGTATTAATATAATTCAACAAAGTTGAATGAATGTTGGCTACAGTAATAATTTTGCAAGCCCTAAAAATGCAAGCGAAAGCTTTTTGTAATTTTATTTTTGATATCAAGTTTTTAGACTGTTTATCCTAGTGACAAGCAAGAGCGTTGAAATTAGAGGGCTTGGGGGCTGAAAACGCTCCTGGCAAATTTTTCCCTTAGAAAAAGTACTGCCCCTTCATCTCTTCCCTTAAAATTATTTTGCTAGAATCAATTTAAATTTTTTATATTTCGCTAGTAGAAAATTTTCTAAAGTGCTATTTCGGATGTGCAATGTACATCAAGCATCGCTACATCAATGAGCACTAATCCTACAACCACAGTCTTGTCTAGCGGATCACAAGGCTAAGAAGCATAACTAGAGTCTTAAAACTGCGTGTTTACAGCTATATCGACATGGTGATAACCAGAGCTGGGGAGCCGGAGCCGGAGTGCGGAGCCATGGAGCCAGCCAATTTTAGAGGAGCCGGAGCCGGAGCCTTTCTAAATATTTCTGCGGAGCCGGAGCCGGAGCTGGAGCCACAAAAATTTTATTAGCTCCGGCTCCAGTAATGGTTCATAGAATCAACTTCATAAAATGAAATTGACTGTTATGGATTTTTAAACATTAATATAAAAATAAATTTTGTGTTATATAGATATCTTTCTTTTCATTTATTAAGCAAAAACATCTCTACAGCCTATTTTATCTGATTAAGAAATTAAGAAATAGATGAAACAGGTTGTCGGGTTGTTTCTTAATAAATGAAAAATTGTATTTGTTCCGACCTCCATTAAGCGCTCTACAAAAACATGTCCATTAATTTTTTTCTAATTTATATATATTGTTTAAGTTTCATATAATATTACAATACATATATATATATATATAAGCTCTTTATAAACTATATATATCAGCTCTTTATAAACTATTTTTTTCTATTTTATTGGCATGCTATAACTTTAAAACTTGGGTTAAGTCAATAAAGTCAATTATTTTCAGAGCTTTATTGCATCATGAAACTTACACAACCTTATAGTTTTGGTTGTTCATAATTCTTTTTACTAAGTTTATAAGTTAAAATTTCATCTAGTCAAATTTTCATACAAAAACTCGTTTTTGCATATTTTTGCGATTTTTCGAGCAGCTCGTTTTAGTTGACCGAAGTATTTTAAAACTTTTGAAACTGCGATTCTAAGCGTCAATCTTTTTGCCTTTTTCTTTACTAAATCAGCAATATAACTTTTACATGTTTTACAATATTCCACCAACTTCAAACCTCTTCAAAAAACTTTTAGCACGCCCGGCCTATAGTAAGCAATTTTTAGTTTAAAAACCTTTGATCTATGTAGTAAAAATATTAACCAATCTAAAATTTGGTAAAAATATAGTATTTTTCTAATGTAGGAAAAAATATTTTATGATTTTATAAATATAACTCGAGTCTGGTGCTTCTCATTTTTAAGCAGTTTGGTTTCAAGTAAAAAATATTTTGTGTTTCTAATGCACGTTCGTTATTAAAATTGGCATTGTGGCCAAGTAGTTAAAGAGCGCCGCCATGGCTAATGTGTTTGATAAGGTCGCCGGTCAAAAGCTACAAGGGGCATACCAAAAGTTCTGCACAAACTGTTATATTTTTAAAACAAACAATCATGGAATAATGAAACAAAGTTTATTTCTCAACATAATCTCCCTGTAAGTCAATGCACTTTCTCCATCGCTCTGCAACCTTTTTCATTCCTTCTTCAAACCAGTCTTTTGACAGAGTCTTAACCACCGCATTCACAGCAGACTTCAGCTCACTTTCACTGTCAAATCTTCTACTGACTTGGCATGGACAGGCCTGCTTTCTCCAGGGGCTACCCACTGCATGCACTGGCGTTTGGTTTTAGGCATAAAGTGAGGAAGAGGAGTCTCATCAGCTGTGATGATTCGACACCAAAAGTTATCTCCAAGCTCCTCAAGCATATTCAAATTCATGACACAAAGATCATGGCAACTTTGTCGTTGTTCTTCTGTCAGCAGGCGAGGAACCCATCTTGCGCAAACCTTCTTCATTTTTAACTCCTCATGAATTATCCTTTGCAATGTCCCACGGCTTAAGCCTGATTGCTCCTCTAGCTCATCATATGTAGCCCGTCTATCTGCATTAAGAAGATCTTTCACAACATCGATGTTTGTGCAAGTCTTTGCAGTTGTTGGAGCACCACTGCATGGGTCATCTTCCAGGGACTGTCTGCCAGATGTAAAGCGTCTCATCCAGCGACTAACAGTTGATCTGTCAGGAGCAGAATCCCCATAATGCAATTTAAGTTTCTTTCCTGCCTCAGTTGGTGATAATCCCTCTTTTTGCAAAAAGTTTAATAGCACGCCACTCATTTTTTTTTAAATCACACATTGTAAAAACTATATGATCTAAAATTAAAAAAAATAATCAGTGAAAATAAAGATATTAGCACATAATTTTAGGCACAATTAGTGAAAAGCCTAAGATCTTTAATAGCTATGACAGATGACATGTAAAGTAAATAATAAAAACATTAATGGCTATTGTGCAAAACTTTTGGTACGCCCCTCGTACTAACGTCATTCCGTTACAAATTTAATTTAAAATTCTCCCTTTTTTAATGCAATTATAACAAAGCTGCTTAATATACTTTTAGTACAAATTGTTAATCATGCAAATTATTTAGCTGCTTTAGTATGATAATAGCTGCTTAAGGTTGATTGATTTTGCAAGTTTACTTGAAAGCATGTAAGATTAAGCAAATCATCAATAGACCTACCATGTTTCACGATTTGTGTTTGAATGATTTCAATTGTTAAAAATGGCAGTTTAACATTTTGTTCACAATCGCTAGGAATAAAAAGCATATTAGCAATAAAACTTATTATTTTATTCTCCTAATACATAATTTCATTCACTTACCATAAGTCACTAGCGGCCATTAGCTTAAAACTAACTCTGTAATGCGGCGCGCAAAAACAAAAACTATGCATGTTGCTGTAAGATATTTAACAAAGTTAAACATAATGGTCGTAGTATTACAATCAGATTTTTGTCTATGACTTTGTTTCGTTATTTTTGGTGCGTCTCCATTTTAATAAGTTTACAGCTTTAGCAGGCCTACTATCAATTTGAAACTGCGCATTCTTTATTTTGGTCACGTGACCATTGTTTTACTTTAATTCATAGCCAATAGAAAGTCGTTTGTGACAATAGAAAGTCGTTTTTCCATACAAGTAAGAGACAAAATAAATTGTAGCAATTTCAAAAAAAAATTGTGATTCATATAAGCCTATATAAAATTGAAATCAGAGCGTCGAACCAGATCCGTTAAAATAAAGTTTCGATTCAGGTTCAGGTTCAGCAAATTTTTTTTCGGTTTAGTTCCGGTTTAGGTTCAGTAAATTTTTGTTTTTGGGTTCACTTTCGGTTCAGGTTCAAAAAATAATAACGGTTAATACCGATTTACGGATCCGGTTTGATGCCTTGTTTAAAACAAACACACATTTAGAGATACATTTTCTTTTCCTTTTACTTCATTTACTTTATAATCACTAGCGTACCGAAGGGGGAGGCCACTGTGCCATGGTACCTCCTCAGACCCTAAAAATAAAAAACTGTAAAGCAAAACTAAGCATTTTTAGCAAAAGCAAAGCTGGTTTTTCGCAAGTATTCGGGGTTCTTCCGGGATTTCGATTTTCCTGTGAAAAACTACTCGTCCCTCAGACCACTTAGTGAAAGAAATCTGGATTCGACTATCTGGTTAAAGTAAAAAAGTTATCAAAATTTGTTATGCTCTTGAAAGTGAATAAGAGTTCTAGAGGGCAGACAAAACCTTGTAGAGGGAAGACATATAGCCGCACAAACCACTATTTTAAAAGCCATATTTAATCAATTAACTCTGTTACTTATGCGAAATTTTCGCAACGGGTGAACAGTTACAACGGCAACGGGTGAATAGTCATTTAGCGCCCTAAAGCTGATCAAAACGTACTTACGTACGAGCATGCAAGAAAATCGGCTCAATGCATTGGCTCTTTTGCAGTGGTGGATATTGGGTGAGGTGAGTGAGGCAGTTGCCTCGGCCCCCTCCTTTTTTTAGGGGACCCCCTTGAAAATACTGCATATAGTTTCATTTTGCTGTATATGTTTTTTTAAAGATCACGATGATTTTGGGAAAAAAAAGGGAAATACGAGATCAAAACCCTTTTTTTTAGAAAACACCAATTTTTGGGAATTCTTTCCTCAGGTCCCTAACTTTGAATATCCGTCACTGCTCTTTTGTGTATAAACAGCGACATTAAACTTGATTATAGTCAAGTGATTGACCAATTTGCAAAAGGGAACCGTCGCCTTAATTTAAAATAAATTGACTTTGTTTTATGCTTGATTTTCATTTTACGATTTCATTCTTCTAATAAGTCTTGTAAAAGGATTATACTAATTATTATTATACTATACAGAATGCACGAAAATGCGTATTTTTTGGTGTAATTTTGCAAAATTTTTCCGGGACATGCCCGCGAACCACCCTTTAATGGTCGTGCCTCTCCCCAAGTTGATTTGTGACGTCAAACGGTTGTGACGAAACTTTGGCCGCCCTCGGAAACTTTCTATTTACGCCACTGTTTATTATACTTTGTTTTTACAAATATTAAATTGATAAGCATTTTTATCAAATAGATAAAAGATTTTTATAAAGAGAGAGAGAGAGAGAGAGACAGAGAAAGTAACAGTCAATTTGGCATCTTGGGATGGGAGGCGCTAAAAGATTAGCCTTAAAGGTTGGCAGCTCCAAAAGTTTTAGAATACCGGCTATGAAATGTAAAAACAAAATATTAAAATTATCTATAGCCTGTCAAAAAATTGCAAAAATAAGCAAAAAATGAATTTTGTATATGAGATTTAATGAGGTAAAATTTGGACAAATTTAGATTTTATTCAATTTTTTGACTTAATTTTAACCAATAAAACTCATCAATAAGACTCCTGAGCAACCAAAACCGACTTTACTGTAAGTTTGATGATGCAACAAAGCTCTAAAAAAAAAGTTATGTTTATTTTTATTTATTTCGACTTTAGAAATAGTTTACCGGAAGACTGAAGGTTTTTCTTACAGTAAGCCTGGCTAAGTATGATAAATTCGCTGAAATACTTTTCTCTACAAATAAAAAAAATTACATTTTTCTAACTATGAAGAATATAATCACAAAAAATTAAAGAAACTTGAACAACATTCGTAAAATTTGATTTTCAAGCTTCACAAAACTTCAAAGCAATTCATAGCGCCAATAGTTGCAAATAAACACTCGACAACTTTGTACTGACTGACTTGAAGAATAAATTAGCTCACTGATGACAAATATTAAACTAATAGTTTGTCCAAAAAATTTTATTTCACTATAGAATTAACGTTCAAGGCGTTAATGTGACTCTTAAACAAATTAATTACGTTCACAAAGGCGACAGTAACATTAACAATTCTAACCGCTCGTTCGCTGTTATCGTTTGAAGGGCATCCACTCCAGCTCAGACACAAGCAGGACTGGGGCCGAGGGTTTATTCTTTTACTACCCCAGACTGCTGCACTTCCTGAATCAGATGCTGGCAGTTGTGTTATTAAGCCAACATCGAGTTTCCTCATCCAAAACCGTCAGACCTCGTGCTCCATGTGGTCCTCGATGTATAGGGCACATTGTTAGTACATGGTCTGCGGTTTGCTCAGAAGAGCCACACTCGCAATTCGGTGAAGAAGCGAGGCGCCCAACACCAGTCCGCAGGCGGTTGAGCTTAACCAAGCTGCTCGGGGTAAGCCCATCCCAACAGGACTGGCACCGGTCTCGGGCACAAAAGCACGGAGCCTGGAAGCATTTTCACAGTACTCCGCGTTCCATTTGCGATTTGTCCATTCAGAGGCGCGGATCCCAAGTCTGGCAAGGTTGTCCAAGAGATTTCGCGCACCTGGCACAAACGGGCGTCTGGATCTTAGTCTCACTTGGCGAGTATCTGAGAACCCACTTAATAGACCATACAAGATATGATCGGGGTCCAGAGATCCATGGTAAGCCAAGGAGAGTGTCGCTCCCATTCGGCAAAGCTCAGCTTACTGGATGCCTGAGAGTATAGGTAGGTGGTCCGTTAAAGTGGGACGCAGGCATCCAGTAACTATGCGCAAGGCGTCATTCAAGACACTGTCGATGAGACGAGTGTGAGCACTGCGACACCAGACTGGCGCACAGTACTCAGCTGTTGAGTAGACTAGAGATAAGGTAGCAATGCGTAGTGTTTTAGCACCAGCACCCCATCCCGAGCCCACGATTCGCCTCAGCAGTGTGACGCGCGAGGATAGTTTTTTGCCCAATGCCACTAAATGGTGACGAAACGTGAGCGATCTGTCCAGTTTTACACCAAGATAAGTAGGGGTTGGACAGAATGGCAAAAGTCTACCGTTGTTGTAGATTTTTAGCTTATGTTTGGCCTCTCGGTTATTTAAGTGAAAGGCTGCCGTCACCGTCTTAGTGTGACTGAGCTTCAACCTCCAAGTCTGGAAATACGCTGAAAGTGTACGCATGTCTTGGCTTAAAGTACCCTCCAAGTCCTTCCACTTTCCAGAAGAATGCAACAATGCTAAATCATCAGCATAGGCAAACTTTCTGGAAATCATGGAAGGAAGATCGTGTATGTATAGATGTTAAATAGGAGGGGAGCCAAGACCGATCCCTGAGGAACGCCGTTTTTAAGATGGTGTAGCCTGCTTTGCTTGCTGTCACTGGTAGTAAGGGTGAACTTCGATTTCGGACAAGCTCCATAATCATTTTGACATGTGCTTATCCGGAAGAAGTCTCAGCAGCTTGAAGATAAGGCCACGGTGCCAGACAGTGTCATAAGCAGCTGTCAGATCAATAAATACGGCACCGGCCTTCTTTTTAGCCTCAAAAAAATCCTCGATATTCTGGGTTAGCAGAACAACTTGATCCACGGTTGACTTCCCGCGTCGGAACCCAGCCTGCTCTTTAGGGAGCAGCAAACTATAAAATGTATTTGTTTCGGCAGTACATATACTAAAATTGGAATGATACAGAGAAAGATTCTAACCACTTAACTATATAGAATGAATTACTCAGCTAGAATAATTGAATAACACTCTGCGAGGTATAGTGTATATAAATTAGCCAATTTTATCAGATAAAACCGAAAGTACTGGAACAAACAATAATTCTTAAATTACATGTAATTGTTACATAAGATTAGCAATCGGACAAAGCAGTTTCTGACGTCACAATAAAGCCATATGATAAAGTACCAAACTGACTACGTAACTTATAAAATAGAATCAGTTTAAATTAGTAGAAGCTACCAATCTTATCTAGAACAATCTGTACCAGGGATCGGAAACCTTTTTTGGGTAAAAGAGTCATAAAAGCTAAATATTTTTACATGCATTTCCGTGAGAGCCATATCTTATTTTTTAACATTTAATCCAACCAATCTGTGCATTAACTAGACATCCGGGATTTTGCCCGAAAAAAATTTTTTAAATGTGTGTTTTTTACGTTGTTTAGTCATTAAATAGGTCTATAAAATCTACAAAACTAGAAAGCTCAATAAAATGTTAACACAATCAATAGCCGAAAAAGTATAAGATACGTTAAGTTCTTCTTACGAACTTTCTGCAAATATCAAGAATCAGCCGCAAATTATGCAAAGAAATGGTCCCTGACTATTCTTCGACTGAATTAAGACAATCATCGGGGAAGGCTTAGCGAGAAAAGGTAAAAATTCTTGAAGCAACTCTTGAGAATTTGTCATTCTAACCAAAATAACTATAAAAAGATTGAATTGAGCTGTTTTATTTAATTTTTGATACGGAATGAAAAACTTTTTTAACCAATATAATCACAGTAGACTCCGTTTGTTATGACCACGGTTGATATGACCACCCGCTTTGTATAACCATTTTTGCCCGGTCCCAAATTTTTCTATATAAGATTCTCGGTTTATTATAACCAGTTTTCGGATGTGTGACCAATTTTTTCATTTCTTTCAAGTTTTTTCTCAGTACCTTTCCGTTTCAATTGTGCCATACTTGAATTCTCAATTGTGCAAAAGATAGTTGACGTTATAATCCAATTGTTTGTTGTTGCATTAAGTCATCTAAGCTCTCATTTTAGAATATCTCGAATGTATCAACAAACAGTTGACATCATAATCCTATTGTTTTCTTTGTTCCAAAGTAATGACACCCTCATTAAAAAAATTCTCAACGATGCTACTCAATTGTAAAAGTTGAATTCGTATTGTCCGTATCTGCTGACATTTAACCCTATGTCACTTTGCAGTGTTGATTAATTACAGTAGGCTAATTGATGAATTTCATATGCTATTATTATTTTGTGCGCTTACTGTGGCAATCCTGGAGTACTTATTCAGTACTGTACTATAGCTTTGGTTATCGTGACCATTGGACATTATGAACAAAATTGTCTAATCCCAAGGTGGTCATAATAAGCGAAGTCTACTGTGCAGCTGCAACAAGAAAAATATTTTGAAATAAGCAACTTTTGTAGAAAAAAACTTTAGATGATCGTTTTAAAAGTGAAATTATAAAAACTAAAAAACTCAAATAAAGAAAAACTAGTCATACAGTTTATAGAAAATCCTGATAAAAACTGCTAACTTTTGAAATAAAAAACGGTTTTTAATAAAAGAATATTTTCACATGATATTGACCCCTTAAGAAATGTCACCGTAGATCAGTGGTTTTCAACCAGGGTTCCGCGGAACCCTAAGGTTCCGCAAGTTTACATTCAAACCCCGAGTCTAGTTTATTATTATATGCATATTGTTTAAAAATACAGTGGTTTTTAATCTATTGGTCAAACGAAACGAAGTATAAAATCTAGGTTGACGGAACATCAACGTTGTATTAACTATCAAAGACCGGATCAATCAGCACTTCGTGAGCACTCATTGATTATGGATCACAAGATATATTAGAAAAACAATTATGTTAAAAGTTGAAACTGAATACGATAAAAGGTTATTTGTAGAAAGTTGGTTTATAGCTTCAAAATCAAGTGTAACTAACAAAAACGACGGCAATTCTTTCCCTTTAGTCTATAAAAATTAGATCGTAATTGAAAATTTTAATTTGCGTCCTGTTTTAAGTTTTTTAATGTGAACAGTTTGAATTTTCTTAACTAGTTAATTTGGTTTGAAACTTGGTATTGCAATTGTACGATTGACTGCTGTATCTTTTATATAAATTAAAATGTTCTCGGGCTTTGATCACTATGCTTTGCTTCTTTATTATTCTTTTTTGCGGCAGCGATCAATGAAATTGACCACCAGCTGTACGCATTTCAATTAGACGTTGGACGCATTTCAATTAATCAAATGATGTTTGTTGCACAAGACAATTAAATTATTGCACAGGGGTTCCTCGAGCCTCTGGAATGTTTCATGGGGTTCCGCTCCTACAAAAAGGTTGAAAACCACTGCCGTAGATTGATATGCGATCCAGATGCTGTCATTAAAAGAGCCACATCTGGCTCACAAGCCATACGTTTCCGACCCCTGATCTAGACAAAAATTACGTATCACAGCTGCTATAAACGTCGCCAAGACTTAAAACTTTAGTCAATGTGCTTTGAATGGAACAGTAAAACGATTCTTTATAATCACTTATTAAGAACAACTTGCAAGCAAAACAAATTAATGGGAGAGTTGGTGTTCCGATTACGCAATGATTACGTAACAAATGAAAAGATGACGACACAATCAAAAGCTTAAAAATTACTGCAAAAGACGGAAAATCAACTATACGTATGTTTATAAAGTTAAGATTAAAATTATGAAAGAGGTGTGACAATTATAAAATTTTAAGGGCACTATAGTTATCAAAATGTTTGAACAAAGCTTTTGTATCCCCTATTTATCAACTTCATGAAGGTTCATGCAAGAAGATATCGAAATAACAAGGGATGCCCTTGAACGGTTCGAACCTTCAACAGATTAAATCACGACAAACATTTGCTATATATAGTTGCGCTTCATGCGCCAAAGCAGCGGCGGCCAACCTGTACAACCTCGAGGTGATCTGGTCTCGGTCTCGCGTTTTTTAAATTGGTCTCGAGACCGGACTTTTTTGATTTGTTTGTTATTTGATGTATGATGATGAATTTTGCAATTTGATTAAAAACGACACACAATTGACAGTTTTGCCACAATTTCAAATGGCAAAAAGTTTGGATTCAAACTATCGATAATTTATAGTTTTGCAATTTTTTTACATTTATTTCAATAAAGATTTTTATTGTGATCAGGGTTATCTTTTACAAGATAATACGATTACAAAAAAACTTCATTTAAACTTTTCTTTCGGCAACAAACAAGTCTGGTAATGCCCTGAATGTTTATACTCACACCTTTTCTCGCAATCGGTACAAGGTTACAGTGATAAAACTTTTTAGTCTTTACTTTGATTTTAATGATTATTTCGAATTATGTTTCATGTGAACCTGGATCGAACCCTTTCCCCTCAAAAAAGTTATTACTTTGATCCAACGCATTTTTTTCTAAAATAAAGCGAACAAATTCTTGTTGTAAGGAAAATAATATAAGCCATAATTTGAACATCATATTTAAATATTTATTTATTATAGCCAGCAATTTTTTAAAAAAATCTAGAGTTGGTAACTTCTCAGTTGCAACGTTTTCCTACTCCTATAGTTATTTTTTCTATTTTCATTTTTGAATTCATCCTCCTGTCTCGCAGAAAAGCGTCGGAGGCGCTATACTTAGAACAAGAAGTTGTGCCGACCTGGTTCCAAAGATGCCAAGATATTGTTGTCGGGTTAAATTTTTTCGTTTTTAGAAGAATTACGATTGAAATTTAAAACTACTTGCCAAGACCTCCAAGCAAGGGAAATATGCCGTAAAATGTCTTTTCCAAGGATTTTGGTTTTTGGAACTTGTTGGCAATGTACTCTGAAAAAAGCATTTTTTTTCAGACATTGCGCCGTTCTGAAAAGGACGTTTGCCGATTAGCAGACCCCTGATGAATATCGGGATGGGTAGATAATAGATAACCTTCCGTTTTGACAGGTTTAGCTTCGGTCTGTCATGTTTAACAGCAATAACAGACTTACTTACGACCCAGCCTGCGAGAAAGCACCTGTCATCTGGGCCTTTTAGAGACGAAAATCAAGAAATCGGAGACTGATCCGAAGTCAAGACTTTTTTTAGAAAACACTACATTTAAGGGACGAAAATTAAGAAAACGAATATTGATTCAAAGTAAAGACCTTTTTTATTTCTTTTTTTAAAGAACACTAGTTTTTAGAGACACGTTTTTTATTAACGAGTGTCCCGGTTTGCCCCTTCAGAAATATGGCATGCCTAGGCATAGTAGATAAAAAACGCTGTATTGGTGGCAAACGCGATTGACATAGTCCTTGTTCAACACCTACTTTTTTCATTCTCTAGGGTCAACTCTCGTTCTTGGCACATCCTTTTGCTTGGTGGTCTTGACAAAAAGTTCTAAATTTCAACTACATTGCTACTTACCCCCACCCAGGACCGCCGAAATTGGGGGGCTTGGGGCAATTGCCATGTCTTTCAAGATTGCCTTCACGGAGCATTGCAATTAGGTTAATTAGATTTTTTAATTTTGAAAGTATATTAGAGATAACTTTTATTCATTCATTCAATTATCATCTTTATTTATCCTCTGACTGGCGAGACAACGTTGAAGGCGATAAACTTAGGGCGACCGTCGTGTACCGACTTTTTGTCCGACGTCAATTCGTCCAACGACACTTCGTCCACGTCTTTTTGTCCAATGTCTTTTCGTCTGATGAACTTTTTGACGAACGATTTTTAATCCAACTTTAGACTCGTCTCTGAACCATTTATGTAAAGGTGATATTCCCCCATAAAAGAAATAAGGAAAACTCTAGTTTTAGACAGTATAGAATAGAGGAATAACTAAGATTACATAACCTTACTTTTTAAGAAGTAATAATTTTTTACCGTAACTCGTAAACGAGTTTAAAATTGGACCAAAAGTCGTTGGAAAAAAAATCTATCGGACAAAAAGACGTGGACGAAGTGTCGTTAGACGAATTGACATAGGACAAAAAGACCACCCACCAGCAAGGCGATTTTCCAAACATACTTTCAAAAACCCTAAGTATTATATTTTTTATTTAATTTTTTAATTTGTATTTAGAAGTGATTGTAGATCTACAGTAATTTAGAGCTGCGAGTTTCTTTTGTGCGGAGACAGCAGCATGACAAAAGTAGGTTTTAAAGTGCAACTTGTTGATTGTGTTTGCCATTGTTGTTGATTTTCGCTTAAAATAATTGCTATCGATTTTCGCTACAAGCAAGCGCTGCTTCGGATTCGTAGATTGTAGATTTTGTTAAAAGTGATAGCCGCCGTAGTTCCGTAGTTAATCAGACTGAGGTTCTCTGGGGGGGTTGTGACGGCAAAACTGGAGAGAAAACGCGTTGATGTATTGCGGTACTTTGAAAGTTGTTTTGAGTGGAATTGGAAGTTAATATTTTGTGATTTTTAGGGTGGTCGATAAATTGATAACTTGAAGAAAATGGCCTGGAAAAAATATTTCGGTATGTAGAATGTTTTCATAGACGTTTTTAAATGCCAGTGAATAATTAGTGTTTTAATTGGTTAATTGGTTTGGTTTGTTGTTATTTACAAAATTTGAATGATTGTCATGTCTATTTTAATAAGCGTATTTTATTTGGATTTTATTTGTACATGAATGCAAGTAATTTGTTGCAGATAAGCCGCATTAACACCAGAATTATATCGGTTCGAATGAAAAGAAAGGTGTAAAGTGTATACTGTATACTGCGCGTTGTCAAAAGACAATCTAACAATTTCTCAACCACAACCTATTTCGTTTATGCTATTTACTTGGATGTTCAAGGCCATCCAGTTGAAGTAACGAACAGCCATCAATATGACTTTCTTACTTTCTTGTTCTTGTCAGTTTTCAATCAAACAAATTATTTATTGATTTTGATTTTTTGAACTCTTTTTGGCTTTTTCATGAAAAACCTCCCTAGCTAATTAACTTTTCCCAATTGATTTGGTTCAGATTTAACAAATTGGCAAAGATTCAAACGTACGCTTGATTTGCTTGTTTCTATCAAATTCGCATCTTATCAAGTTGTTCTTTTCTACAAGCTCAATCAGAAAAAGAAAAAAGCGTATAATTTTGTTATATCAAAGACAAATTGATTTACTGTTTTATTACTCGCTGGGATACGCGCTACAAGTTAAAAGCAGGTTTTGAAGTCATAGTGGTTGTTGAATCTAGTTATAAATTTATTCTTGCTGTTTCAAAATTGTTAGTTATTATTTGTTCTGATCTAAATTTGGGGCTGCGTTGGAAACAATTCTCGTAAGTTGGTAATTTTAAATTCTTCATTGTGTTTTTTTATTTTTTATGTCTTTGTT
Source organism: Diplosoma virens (assembly GCA_963680785.1). Taxonomy (NCBI): domain Eukaryota; kingdom Metazoa; phylum Chordata; class Ascidiacea; order Aplousobranchia; family Didemnidae; genus Diplosoma; species Diplosoma virens. The sequence goes on along the minus strand of OY796882.1, from coordinate 42,818,353 downwards.
TTAGAATTACGAAATAGCGTTCAATATATCTCAAACCAAACTTCGATTGAGCGTTCTCGTCAATTGGACAACGTAGCCTAGTTATTAGCAAGAAAATAGATTAGACCAAATCACCAATCTTTAATTCATAGTATATAAATCCAACATTCGATTCATCCAAGTTCTTTATGAGATAGTTCAATTGTATTTTTGATGAAATTTGTCATGGGTATGATTTTAAACTACAGCTGATAGAAAGCTTCAATTCGGGAGTTTTAAAGTTATAGGAAAAGTAAAGTTATCCTTTAATTCCCATTACTCCCAAGACCACTCTGACCCGGAGTGGGAGCACCTGTTAGCGTTCCAACTATTGATTATAGATTAAGTGGTTGCCTTGCAAGTATTGTCTTTTTAGCAAAGGCTATGTCCGTAGCAAATAACTGTGGTTGGTGTCAGCAAAGACATACGAGAAATAAACTTGCTCCAAATTCTCATAAAAAAACAAATTAATAAAAGAGCCCCCAGTCCCCAACACCCCTTAAATGGGCAGAGGGTGCAAAGAATCTCTGGGTATAAATTTAAATTTAAAAAAAGAAAAAGACTCATATTGGAATTAGACTTGTAACCTGGAACGTCGGTAGTCTTTGCCGTAGAGGAAAAAAGGTGGCAGAGGAATTGAGGAAGAGGAAGGTGGATACTTGTGATCCACAAGAGATACGATGTAGAGGCCATGGACCTTGTTTTATTGGAGTTAAAGAAAGAAGATACAAGTTACGATTGTTGGAAAATGATGCTGGAAAAGGTAGTGTGGGAATATTGGTCAAGGAGGAGCTGTGTGAGAGTGTTGTTGAGATAGGTAGGAGTGATAGAATGACGACAATGTGCCTTATAATTGGGGAGGAAATGATACGGGCGATATTTGTCTATACACCCCAAAGTGGAAAGCCAGATATACAGAAGAATAAACTTTATGAGTACCTGGTTCATGAATGAAATATGAAAGGTGCAAAACAATTGATTTTAGGGATTGGAGACTTTAATGGTCTTGTTGGAAAAAAGGTGGATTGATTTGAGGGTGTACATGGGCAAATAGAATTTGGGAGCGAAATTTGGAAAATAGAATGCTGTTGAAATTCTGCGATCAGGATTTATGTGTGGTGAATACATGATTTAAGAAGGAAAAAAGGAAGGTGACGTACCGTTTAGGTCAGGAGCGTCCAACCCGTGGCCCGCGTAAAGGTTTTGAGTGGCCTATTTATTGATTTTAAGTGGCCTATGAATAAAGTGGCCCGCGCAGTATTTTTCAAAGCCCTCTGTCCCGTCAATTTTGGCAAAAGTTGAAGACAGATTTGATGTGAAGACCTCTTTTTTCTTGTTTTAGAAATCACTATGATTTTGGGACAAAAAGTGGGGTGTTTGATAAGTCAAAATGGCCCTCGGCTCAAAAAGGTTGGACACCCCTGGTTTAGGTGGTGGTGAAACTGAGATTGATTTTGTTTTGGTGAAAAAAGAAAGCAGAAAGTTCTTGAAAGATGTCAAGGTGATTCCTTGGGAACTGCAACACAGGGTAGTGCAGTGTTTCTCAAACCATGGGTCGCGAAGACTTGTACCGAACGTAAAAGAAAAGTTCTGCGCACGCAAGATTTGAGAAGTGAAGAACCTTCTTGAGATGTCATTACGAATTTAAGAGGAAAATGAAAAAATCGGAATCAGGTTCAAGATGAAGACCTTTTTTTTTTAGAGAACCCTAGATTTTGCAGATGAAATTCAAGAAATCAGTAGCCGATTCAAGGCGAAGACCTTTTTTTTTAGAGATCACTACGTTTTCACTACGCTCAGTCAAATTTATTTGGGTCGCAGTCATCTTTGCAAATCGTTGTTTTTAGCGATTTTGGGTCGCAGAAAAAAAGCTTGAAAAACACTGGGCTAGTGTTTGCGGATGTGCAGAAGGAAAACGTGTTTAAGCGTATGAAATGAAATGGGACATGTAATGAAGGGTATGGAAATTAGAAGAAAAGAAACAAGGGAAAAATTAAGGACAAGGTAAAAGAATTAGTTAATACTGATACTGAAAGAAAGAATTCGTGGGGTTTATTTAAGGATGGGGTTTTAGAGGCTTGTGAAGAACTTTGTGGAAAGAGAAAACAAAGGAGGGAGCGAGGAAGCACATATGGTGGTGGAATGAGGAAGTGCTAGAAGCAATTAAGAGAAAAAAGAAGGCATTTAAAGAGATGTGCAAGATCCGATTAGAAGAGAAAAAAGATAATTACAAAAGAGAGAGGAATCAAACAAGAAAAATTGTCAGTAGAGCAATGAAGAGAGAAGCTTAGCAAGAGATGAATGATTTATGTGACAAACCAAACAGTGTGTTTAAATTTTGTGACAATTTTAAAAAAGCAAAGACAAGATGTAAACGGTGGACGATGTTTGAGAGGAAACTGGCAGATTTGCGTTTAGCCAGAAGGATTGAAAGAGAGTATGAAAAGAACATATGGAAAAAACGATAAATAAGGAGAATGCATGGAACCAAAAGACTAAGATTGGTATAGTGGAAGGTCTAGAGGAAAAAGTTTTCATAGAGGAAATAACAAGTGCAATGAAGAAAATGAAATTAGGGAAAGCATCTCGTCTTTTAGAGGTGAGCATGAGAATGATAAATGCAAGTTGGAAAGTTGGAATTGAAGTAATGAGGAAACTTTGTCAGAGAGTACTTGATGGAAAAGTAATCATCGTGCCAATCTACAACGGAAAGAGATGTAACAAACTGCGGTGCATATAGAGGAGTGAAGTTATTGAAAAATGGAATGAGGATCGTTGAAAAGGTATTAATAAGAGCTTTGGTGAAGGTGGATGTAGCAGCCCACGTTGCGGGATCTGGCGCTGGGTTGCCACACGCGGTTGAAAACTCGTCTTTGCCTTTTGTAAGATTGTAGCCAGCACAATTGATTTTCTTGTATTAATTCTTTATTGTTGTAGATCGAATATTTCATAGATTAATTGACGATTGATAGCGTAAAGACGACAGATTTGAGATTAATGACGAAGTACGGTTCCTAATAACAATTACAATATATAAACGACAATTACAAATTTAACCTACAGAAATTTACATTAACTTCGCTTATCAACTAGTTTTCCAAACAAGATCCAACACAACCAATATTTACTAAAAGACCATACGTTTCTAAACTAATAAATAAGCTGGCTCAAAGTTTGAAATTAGAAATAGATAAGAAAAACGTAAACCGAGCTAACTAAAACTGGATCGCAAAATTAGGTCGTTTGTGACGTAACACTGAACAGCAATTAACAAGCGTATTAAAGAGGCAAATCTGTGAACGACTGCTCGTACATGCCACAGAACTATGCCAATTCTCCGAAAATAAGAAAACGTGGAAATTAACTTTTTCAGTTAAGAATAGTTCGATTAAAGTTATCTGCAACTCCTTTAATTTTTTTCAATCTTTTTTAATATTTGTCAAATATTTTTATTTATTTAATTGTTTGTATCAGACACCAAGGTCCATAAACAGGCAATGACAAGGCAAAACAACACAAGACACAAAAGCAGAACACCACGAGAAAAGAAAAAAATTAACCAATCAATGCAAAAAAAAAGAAAAAAAACACCTATGATAGAATGATAAATTATCAAATTTTGATAAAGTGTATTGTTATAATTGATCCAGAAAATAGATTTATACAGGGCATCAGAAGACATTAAGCAAGAAATGTATACATTGGACGAATTGTTGCATCTTTTTAAAAACGAATATAAGTGATTTCTAATTAGAGCATCAAAGGTCTTAATATTAAATTGAATTTGTCGAGTTCTAGCAGATTCCTGTCTGGTATAATTCTAGCTTTCTAGCAGAGTTCTGTCTAGAAATAAACCATTACTTAAATGTTTTGATTCAAGCACTGCTTTACACCAAAAAAAGAAGAAACTTCTTGCTGCAGGAACAAAAAACAGTGTATTGAACAAAATTCATTTCAAGACCTACAATTTTAAAACTTAAAATTGATAATGCATTACTTCCTTCTGATTATTTTAAATTGTTCAAAGACGATGCTGTCATTGCTTTTCAAAAAATTGTACTGATGTCAACACTGCTGCAAAACTTATTGCATCAATTATTATTCTCACTGAAAATTTAATATCAAATGCTTTTGTAGATTCTGCGCATCTTCCAAAGAAATTTTACAGATTTGATAAAGTGTTAAAATACCTCAATAAAATATTTTTGTAGCAGCTGTTTCTGTGGATAACCACATTTGAAACTGGTGAAAAATGTTTCTGTTAATCTTATACTTCTTGATTTTTTTGGCAGCAATGAAAAAAGCCTAAAGTTAATTTAATATACGTATTTGTCGACCTGAATATTAAAGTACGCTGTACTAAGGGTGTTTCGTTTTTTTGATAAAAATTCAAGTCAATGCTAATTGTATTTTTTCTTATATTAGGTGACTCTACACTATATTTTTGTTTTGCTCTGGCCTAAGCCAAAACAAAATTACAGTGTGGAGTGTAGACCTACTTTTAAAGCCTTTGAATAGTGAAACAGTTGTAGTGCAGTGTCACACTTCATTCATAATAATTTTAATCATGACGATGTAATTTATTCCCGTTATAAATTCGAAGTTTTATTATGAAATAATAATCGCGCCGCCGTTGAGCGCTGCTCTTGTATTATGCGATGTAACGTTCGATTCGCTTTTCTCTTTACGCCCGACAGTAATGACGTAATATGTTTTTGATCAGCGTCACTGTACTGTAGTAGAATGTCGCGTATGTTCTAGCATAAGCGTATTCTCTAGGAAGTTGGAGAATGATCTGGTATATTCGAGTGAATTCGTCGGCACGTGTTTTTTGTCTATATATTTAGCTCACTCAACCGCATTGACACAGACGAAAAAAGAGAAAGCGGACGACGAGAAACGATTAAAGCGAAAAGGTCGCTTTCAGATAAACTTGAATTTGGGGCGAGTGTTGAATTTATTTTGCGCCAGTTTTTTTTGGTGTTGTGTTCTACAGAGGTAAGATCATTTGTGTTGATTGAATCAAGTCATAGTGTTGATTTCGCTTTGCAGTTTGGCAAAGCGTGGAATAGAGATTTCGTCGGCGGTCGTGATTTTTGTAATACATTCGTTCTTATTAGAGACAGTGGTCTCTTTTTGTTTGTGAAGAAAAGTCTTGAACGGATCAATCCGAGCTTTCGTTCAAACCAACTGTATAAGACCGTCGGGCTCATAGCAGACTACTTCTTAAGCCAGAATAAAATAAAATTTAGACACAGCTTTGTTTCAGCGCAGGTATTTGGGTTACCTAGCTCAACTGGTCCTTTAGGATCCCCGAATAAAGTCTGTGACATGCAGCTATCTTATGGGCTCTGATTAATTATTTAATATGCTGTTTGGTTGTATGCTAATCACACGTTTATAATGATTACAATACCATTATAAATCTAAGACTTGTGGCTTTTACCAAATGCAAGGTTGCACTGGTAGAAACAGCAACTCGAAACCATGGTCGGGCAGTGAGCTCAGTTTTGGCGTGCGCGAGGCACAATACCATTGATGGTGCTCTTTAGTGCCATCTATTTTATAACCTAAGATTATAGTTTACTGTCAAATGTTACAAAAGCTGAACTGTTTACTTGTTTAAATCAGCGACATGCGTTTTTGTGTGCTGTTGCAATTGCAGTGAAGGACTCACTTAACTTTAAGTGTGCTGTCAACCAACTTTGCTTGGAAGTGCATTCCAACTTTTTACTTATCATTCAGTTAAACAGTTTAACTTGGACATGAAACTTGGATGTTTGATTTTGGGAGGAAAATTGAAAAATCCGATACCGATTCTAAGTGAAGACCTTTTTTTGGCTTTTATCTTGGAATCTCAGATGATTTTTTGTCCGCCCGTTCAAAAATTTCTTTAGCTTGTACGCCTACCGGAATTCCGCCTATTCAGATACGGCAACCCTACAATATAATTAATCTATATACTTAGTTGAAAAAATATTGTTTACGTTGTAGAACTCGAAATTGCAACTTTGAAAGCGAAAAATCAAATAGCCCTACTGTGTGCACGCATTTTAAGTTTCGCATTCCGGTTGTTTAGGTATCCCTGGATGGTGTGTGCGAGTCATATGAAGTAAAATAGACCCATGTGAAAATGTGGCAAAAGGGTGACTGTAAACTTAGTTTTATGTACAAAATATGACCAATGAATTCATGGAAGATGTTCTAAGTTGAAGAATGTAACTCCAAGTGCGGCAAGATTTTTTGTTTCCAGTAAATGTGATAAAGCGACAAATAGTGCGGTAGAAAGTGCAACCGGAGGTAGTGTGTGAAAAAGCGGAAACTTTATAGGAATTTTGCTATCTTGGCGATATGTTAAATGCCAGTAGAGAATGTGAAGCTGCAGTGACTGCAAGAACAAGAGTGGGATGAAGAAATTTAGAGTGTGGAGAGACTCTTCGGAAAAAGATTTTCTTTGCGGACGAAAGGAAAGGTATATAAAAGCTATGTTAGATCAGCTACGTCATATGGGAGCGAAACATGGTGTTTGAGAGCAAATGAAGTAGCTACTTTGAGAAAAGCAGAAAGATCTATGGTGAGGGCGATGTGCATTGTAAAGTTGGTGGACAAAAGAAATACAGAGGAGCTGATGGACATGTTGGGATTGAAGGAAGCAGCAGATAATCTGGCAAGGGCGAATGGTGTGAAATGGTATAGTCATGTTTTGAGACAACTTGAGGAAGATGTTTTGAAGGCAATGGTACATGAAGTGGATGGAAAGCGTAAACAGGGCCAACCGAAGATGAAATGGAGGGAACAAGTTAAAGAAAACACGAGAAAAATTGGTTTAAAGAAGATGTGACAGATCGATGTAGGTGGAAAGAAGGTGTAGGAAGAGTTGCGGAAGTAGTAAGATGCATCCTGCCAACTCCATTCACTGGGGAAATTTAAACCCGATTAAAATTAGATTGTTGTTGTCATTTCTAAAGTACTATCAGTTAGTAGAAAAACGCATGACGTCACAATAAGTAAAATAGCATCTTTATTTGTGTCAGTGAAGCAGTAGGTGACGTAGAACGACAAATTCTGATTAAAAAAGAGTGAATAAGCGCGATATCAAGCAACATGAAAGGCAATAACACGATCAATAAAAAGAAACTTCGCGTTTCGACAAGCACCGTTTCAAAATCATTCGCACATCATGTCAAGGTACTGCAAGTCGAGTAAAAAAAGCACCAATCACAAACGTTCAAGCACGAACACAAAATGAATTGTGAGAACCAACTTTTACATTCAGGTTCGTCCGATTTAATGTGAACGTCCCGAAGAGAGTATAGTCAAAGCGAGGCAGTTCAGGAGAGGTTGAGTTCGACTTTGGCCAGAACTTTTCCTTCGTATTTGGGCAATATATCGCCGTTGTTTGATACTTCAAAAAAAGCAGACCGTTTTAAATCAACTGAATATTGTCGAAAATAATACCTAAAGTCACCCTTTCGAGGAAGTGCAGATTTAAATTGTCCCAAGGTAACGGGACAATGGGGAATTTTGATACGATAAGGGACTTGGTCGTGAGGCATATAATAAACAACAGTTGTAGTCCCGGAAACTTCTTGCGAATGTCCAGTGGAACTGTTTACATTACAGAGTGTTGTTGTTTCAGAAGAGGTATCACTGTCCACAATAGGATCTGAAACAGTTGATGAAGAGTTGAATGTCGGAACAGGATGAGGTTTAACAGTAAACGAAGTTAACGAGGTAGATATGCTGCACGGAATTTGATCAGGTGGAGAAATAGAAGCAAGCTTAAGAGACTCTAACATCGGCATTTCGTACGACTGGTCAGTTTCCTCCATCAACCTTCTTTTTACTTCTTCTATCGTCGTAACTGCATCCGGTTGATCAAGTAAAGGCATGTTAGGATCTTGATTCAGAAGTTGCATCTTTCTCACCCTGGCTCCGGACTGCAATCCGGTGCTCTCAGCAGGATGAACGTAGTGGTCTCCAGATGGCGATTCCACAGGAAAAACGGAACGATTCTTTTTTAATCTGTTAATAAAAAATGGGGACACCTTTATAAAAATGATAATGAATTAGAATTAGTCAAGTAAATTCTTTCATAAAGTATTGATGTTAAAGTTGCTGCTAGTTTTGCCATTCAAAACGCTAAATGCAAGTGCGCTATTCCGGATGACATCACAGAGCGATAGTTGTTAACTACTAATCAAAGAGAAAAAAGCAAGCCCGGAAAAGCCTAATCTACCAACCAAAAACTGGTTTTGGGCTACCTGTTATAGTGCTAAGACTTATGCCATTATTCATCTTTTTGAATGGTGTATCTCATATTCTGACCTGTGATATCAAAACGTCATCTTGTTTTCCGATTTCCAATCTATTCTGTCAACTCCTCTGCTCCAATTATCATACTTAATGCCCAAATCCCTTACCGACACCAAATCTCTCCTTAACTCTCTATCTGAATCAAAGGTAGTCCATCTTCATTAGATACTGGCTACTCCTCTCTTTCTGGAACCGATTTTAGAGAGTGAGTGCTCTCACTAAAATCGGTGCCAGTCATGCCCTCTCCACCATACCACTATCCCTCTCACCTCCTATTCCTTCCAAGTCTATCCCATTGCACCAGTTAAAGACGCGGTATCCAATCTGTTTTTTTTTAACATCAAATCTCTACCGTATCCTCTGAGAACCTTAGTGTTCTTGCTCCACTGGTTATGCCCTCTCTCGTTTACACTGAAATGGGCAGAGCACTCTTTTTGCCTGATACCTATACAGGATTGGTCGAGCCGAGACTTGTTTGTGCAGCAATTGTGGTTTTTAATGACGAGACACTTTTCATCTCGTGCTAGACTGCCCTGCTCTTGACTCTCTACACATGGCCATTTTTCGGCCACTACCTCTATATTCTGGAACTCTAGTCTCGACCTTAGAAAGTTGCCTGATTGTTGGCATTCCGCGGAGTTGATCTGCACCCTCATCTCTAAAAATAAATCGGGTAGGCCCACCACCACAACCACCAAGACTGGTTCAAAGAAAACAAGCTTTGTTTTGACTGAAGCTGCCAACCATAGAATCACTTACTTCGTTTGTTGAGCTTCAGGAGTTTGAATCCAAGCAGAGATCATGCGGGTTTTGTCGACTGGAATCACCTAAAAAAAAAAAAGATGACCCAGCACATGGTTTCGTTTCGCTCGTTAATTTTTGTTTTCTTGCATATGACTGCGGTGATTTGGTTTCAATTTTTTTAAACAAGTTAAAAATTTAAATTAGTCATTAGGTTTGTTAGCAGGAAGTCGAAGCCAAGCATAAAACCCGTGAAAGAAATTACAGTCGCGGAGATGAAGGCAATTGAGTTATGATTAAAAAAATGACAGCACCATCAGGGTGGTAACATCAAATGTTCACTTCACTTTGTGGTAAAATGCTTTCTCGTAGACGGAAAGGAAGATTATAAATAAAGCATGTGTTAGAAGTGTGATGTGCCAGGGAGCTGAATGCTGGGAAATAAAACAGTCGAAGCCAGGCAAACGCATACAACGGAAATGAAAATGATTCGAATAATGTGAGGATATTAAGGAACATTTACGGGCGCATCGTCTGAGATGGTCGTCGTTTGAAGGGTATCCACTTCAGGTCAGACACAAATAAAACTGGGGCCGGGGGTTTATCCTTTTACTACCCCAGACTGCTGCATTGCCTGAATCAGATGCTGGCAGTGGTGTTATTAAGCCAGCATCGAGTTTTGTCATCCAAAACCGTCAGATCTCGTGCTCCATGTGGTGCCCGATGTATAGGGCACACTGTTAGTACATGGTCTGCGGTTTGCTCAGAGGAGCCACACTCGCAATTCGGTGAAGGAGCGAGACCTCATTTGTGCATGGAAGAATGGAATCGCCCAACACCAGTCCGCAGGCGGTTGAGCTTAACCCAAGCTGCTCGGGGTAAGCCCATCCCAACAGGCCTGGAACCGGTTCTGGGCACAAAGGCACGGAGCCTGGAAGCATTTTCACAATACTCCGTTTTCCATTTGTAATTTGTCCATTCAGAGGCGCGGATCCCAAGTCTGGCAAGGTTGTCCAAAAGATTCCGCGCACCTGGCACAAATGGGCATCTAGATCTTAGTCTCACTTGGCGAGTATCTGAAGACCCACTTAATAGATCATACAAGATATAATCAGGATCCAGAGATCCACGGTAAGCCAAGGAGAATATCGTTCCCATTCGGCGAAGCTCAGCTGGCTGGATGCCTGAGAGTATAGGTAGGTGATCCGTTAAAGTGGGACGCAGGCATCCAGTAACTATGTGCAAGGGGTCCTTGCAAAGACACCGTCGATGAGGCGAGTGTGAGCACTGCGACACCAGACTGGCGCACTGTACTCAGCTGTTGAGTAGACTAGAGATAAGGTGGCTATGCGTAGTGTTTTAGCACCAGCACCCCATCCCGAGCCCACGAGTCGCCTCAGCAGTGTGACGCGCGAGGATAGTTTTTTGCCCAATGCCACTAAATGGTGACGAAACGTGAGCAATCTGTCCAGTTTTACACCAAGATAAGTAGGGGTTGGACAGTCCACTATTGTTGTAGAACTTTAGCTCATGTTTGGCCTCTCGGTTATTTAAGTGAAAGGCTGCCGTCACCGTCTTAGTGTGACTGAGCTTCAACCTCCAAGTCTGGAAATACGCTGAAAGTGTAGACATGTCTTGGCTTAAAGTCCCCTCCAAGTCCTTCCAGTTTCCAGAAGAGTGCAACAATGCTAAATCATCAGCATAGGCAAACTTTCTGGAAATCATGGGAGGAAGATCGTACATATAGATGTTAAATAGGAGGGGAGCCAAGACCGATCCCTGAGGAACGCCGTTTTTAAAACAACGTAGCCTGTTTTGCTTACTGTCACTGGTGGTAAGGGTGAAACTTCGATTTAGGACAAGCTCCATAATCATTTTGACCATGTGCTTATCCGGAAATAATCTCAGCAGCTTGCACGTAAGGCCACGGTGCCAGACAGTGTCATAAGCAGCTGTCAGATCGACAAATACGGCACCGGCCTTCTTTTTAGCCTCGAAAGAATCCTCGATGTTCTGGGTTAGCAAAACAACTTGATCCACGGTTGACTTCCCGCATCGGAATCCAGCCTGCTCTTTAGGGAGCAGTGGATCGATTAATGGCTCAATGCGGGCGTAGATAAGCCTCTCGAGGATCTTGTAGGGGACACAGAGCAGAGATATCAGTCGATAACTCTTTGGGTCCTCCACGGGTTTCGTTGGTTTTGGGATCGCGACCACAAGCGCTCTTCTCCAGATCTTAAGAATTTTGAGTCGGCGCAAACAGAAAGAGAGGAAGTCACGTAACCAGGACTTTAAAACAGCTCCAGCATGGAGTATAAGCTCTGAGCAGATGGAATCAGGACCCGGAGCTTTACCTGGTTCTAAATGTTGGAGGGCAGCAGCAAATTCTCTCTGTGAAAAATTGTCAGAGATATTTACTCCGTTTGATGTTGTGGCCCTCCAAAGGTCAGACACTTCTTGAGAGACAAGTCGAGATGACTTGCGATCAACAGCCTCGTATTTCCCATTTCTAACCAACTGAGATGCAATAGCATCGGCTGTAACGGGACAGTGACGAGGAGAGTGTCGTGACCTACCAGTAAGGTTGTTCAAAATACTCCACGCTTTTCGACGAGAGTGTAAGAAGTCAATGCTCCGAACTGCCTCAGACCATCGATCCCTCCGCTTTCTGTCGAGCTTGGCAAGCAGAGCTGTAGTAGCCAAGCTCGAGTCGTCTCCCTAAGGAGATTATAGAAAGGTTTTATAGAGGGATTCACACTCTGCATCCCAACACGGAATATAGTTATTTCGATACCCGCGTGGGATAGTCTTTTTGGATGCTTTCTTAATAATGTTACAGAAGTCCTGGTAAGCCGCATTCACATCAAGTGAGTCAGGCGGAAACAAAGTCTTTGCGAATTTATTCGTCAAAGCAATGTAGTGACTCCATTTGGCCTTGCGGAAGTTCCATCGCTTAACAGGCATGCTTGGCACTGCCATAGCAAACCTTGTTGGTGTAAGAAGCAGAGGTCGATGTTGTGACCTGGGGAACTTCTCAAGGACACGTCTATCCGGTAAGCGACTGTTTGGACCTACGCTAGCGAAAGCTAGATCTGGATTGGTGCCAGTGTTCCAGCGGCCGAAATAAAAACTGGCAGCGTCCTTGGCATTATATAGGAGGGCAAGACAATTAATACTTGCCCAGCCAGCCAAGCACTCACCGTCCGGACTGTTGTCATCGTAACCCCAGTCAGCATGACGACAGTTAAAATCGCCAGCGTAAAGACAGGGGTGGGGAAACACTGGGAGATCCAGGGTTTGCAATCGCGTTGGCGGTGGTTTGTAGACGTTCACTATTTTATAGCCATCAACGTCCACACACAGCCACTCGATCTCCGATGTTGGTGGAGATTGGTCCAAAAGCGTGTATCTCAGTCGCTCGTGGATAAACGTGGTAAGGCCAAGCTTCCTGCTTAAAGAAGACCCAGCTAGTTGGTAGTTTGGAAGTACCAACTTCTCTGCATTAGTGCAGTGGGTCTCCTGCAGTAGGATGACGAGTGCCTCAGACTGCATAGCGAGGTGATGAAGAACATTAATCTTGCTTGCAGTGAGACCTTCGATGTTCAGGTGAAGAATAGTGGGTCTTCGGAACTTGTTGGCAATGTGCCCTGAAAAGGGCAGTTTTATCCTGGCATTGCCCCGTCTTGAAAAGGACGTTTGCCGATTAGCAGACCCACACTGAACATCGGAATGGGTGGATACCCTTCTATTTTGGTAGGTTCAGTTTCGGTCTGTCATCTTTAACACCAATGAACAGACTTCCTCATGGTCCAGGCTACGAGAAAGCACCTGCTGTCTGAGATGGTTGGGACATCTAAAAGAATGAATGTGAAAAGTTTGACAAGAGTTTATGAAAAGATAGTAGTGGATAAACGAGAAGAAGACTAAGGAGATGGTGAAAGATGGTATGAAAAAAATAAACGAAACGATTGAAAATTCTAATGGCCGAAAAAAATGGAGGCACTGCTGCAGACTGGACAACCCTGATATTTCTTGTCCACTCTCTCTCTGCTCCTTTACCACACCTAATGCCCAAATCCCTCACCGGCATGCAATCTCTCCCCTTAACTCTTTATCTGACTCAAAGGTATCTATCTTCAATAGATACCTGCTCACTCCTCTTTTTCTGGCTAAGGTTTATGCTCTTGCTAAAGTTGCCCATGCCTTGCTAAAGTCACCCATGCCTCCTCCACCATACCACTTTCCCTTTCACTTCTTAATTTCTTTCAACAGCTATCCCCCAAGAGATGCAGTATCCAATTTTGATTTTTTCCAACAACAAATTGCTACTGTATCTTCTTAAAAGCTTAGTTTGCCTTGCTCTGCTCACTACGCCCTGTCTCGTTTGTGCTGTAACAGGCACAGCACTCTTCTTGCTTCATACCTCCACAAGATTCGTCAAACTGAGGCTTCTTTGTGCAGCAACTGTGGCTCCTCCTAACAGGACGTCTTCTAATCTCGTGCTAGACTGCCCTCCGATTGACTCTCTACACCTGGCCATCTTTGTCCATTCCCTCATTATCTTGGATCTTTGGTCTCGTCCCTGGGGTTGCCCAATCATTGGAACTCTGCAAAGTTGATCCACACCATCATTTCTAGAAATGGGTCAAGTAAACCCGCAGCAACACCACCCTGATATTTCAAGATAAAGTCAGGCCTCAACAGGCAAATGGAAATAGTACTTTGTTAGCACGAAAAGTACAAGTCAGAAAAGATTAGCAATAATTACTTACTGGAGTAGCAACATCCGGGACTTCATTGCGAGCCATACCAGGTACAAATCCAAAACCAGAACGGGGAAGATTTTGTTGAGAGACGACTTTATCACTTCCAACATGAGGCAGATGTTTTGCTTTCATGATGGGTGAATGTTGTCCTCCAGGACTTTGAATGGCTCGATTAACGTACGATTCCAAAAATTTTTCCATATCTTCTTCTTCAGTTTTAATGGAGGACATTGGATCAGAAATGTTGGTAAAAGGTTTTTTTAATGAAGCACCAACATGCTTTTGTTTCATTTTTTGTTCCTCCAGAACTCTCAACAGTTTGACTTTAAGTTTTTCAAAAAATAAAGCAGGATCTTTGGTAGCAAGGTTGGGTATGTCATTCATTCTGAATAAAATGTTATGAGTTTAATTCATAGATTACGGTAGTAAAGATTGTAACTACTTTTTTTTCTTTACTGTCAGCATTACAAGATGACACAATACTAAAACTGGGTTTTATTGTTTACGAGCATAAACCAAAAATTCGCCAAAAAGGTAAAATCACTTCACAATTGACTGGTAAGAATTTGGCGCCTAAAAGTTTAAAATTCGTCTTTATTGATTTTATTGATTTATAAGATTAACCAATAACAAAATATTAACTTCTGTCAGTTCATTGTATATATATTTCATATTTAAGTAGAAAAAGACCTACATTCCATTTCGCAAACATGAGTCACAAATTTAGCTGTTAAAATTCATTAAATTTTAGCAACTTTGCTACAGCTATCTTGTGCAATTCATTCCATGTGCATCCAAAATAGTCAAAATTGAAAATAAACTAATTAAAACTGCGCCGAAAATAAACAGGAGGAAGCTATGAAGTAGTTTATTTGCAAATTTTATTTTTTTGAAATAGGGAGAAAAAGTATCTAAAACGGCAAGATAAACAAAAATAACTTATTAAGTATGGAGACTTAGAAAAATAGTACTTATCCATATTCTAACAATAAGATGTTATTAGAGGCAAGGTCGAAAAAAATTCATTGTTGCGGTAGCAGTGCAATTCTTAATGAATTTTCAATAAATTATTAGGTTAAACTTCTTATTTATTAACGTCATCCAGGGTGCACCATAACTACCAGCCATCGACTAGATTGAAAGTCACTCTTTAACTTCGGTAATCGCTCAATCTTACAAACAAGTAAATACAAACCAATCGTACATTCAAAGCTCAAGCAACGAATTCTCGTGGACCGCTTTATGATAGTGTCCAATTAAAAACTTTACCTCGAAGTTCTTTGCACGTGCTCCTTGCACTCAGGCAGCGCGTTTGTCGGATTTTTTTTTATATGACTTCGCATCAGTCGTTTTTGACCTAAACAAATAAATGTCGTCAGGAAGTAATTTTTTCGTCAACTACACAACACACCGAACGTGGTTAAATTGGAATGTTCAATTACCTTGTCTTGTGCAAGTGTAAGACTTGCCGTCAACACTGCTGTTATCAGTGAACGAAAGTGTGTCTGAAGTCGCGTCAGATGACTTCGAAGCTTGATCGCTTCCGATAGCAGACGCGGGAGGAACAGCATAAATAACACCAGGGGTGAAGTAAGGGTAAGCATCGCTAGCCTGTTCAAAATTGTATTTGCTTGGATGAAAGGTTATTAGCCGATTACATCTTATTAGTAGTAAAAACGTTGACAGTTCGACAAATATGAATGAAATGTATTTTATCAATAAACAGTATTACCAATTTACAACATTATTATGACGGTTTAAATTAATCTTTTTTCTGAACAATAGTAAGGATGAGGTCACGCAAATACTTTGGTTTAAACTCTATTGAGCTATTGATCAAGCCAGTAGTTTGCAAACTTTGATGGTCCATTGCCTCCTTTTAGAAACTCTTAAACACCAATGGCCTCCTGGTTATAATATTGTTCCAAAGGTCAAGTAAAAACCCAAAAAAAGGTCATCACTTTGAAACTGTCTCTGATTTTGTCAATTTGGTCCCAAAACTAAACTGAATTCCAAAATGTGGATTCTTCTCGTGGCCTTCCAGGAGGGCCACAAGATCCTTTGAAAACCTCAAAATTAAGTAGTAAACAATTTAAATTATTTCAAATTAACATTTGTACATCACATTTTGTTCAACCGTAAGCTACTTTTTCTAAACTATTTTTCCAGTTGCAGAGTACTTCTATTCGTCATTACTTAACCCATTAATGCCCATGATCCCCATTTGGGAATCAGGCACATGTTACCCCATATTCCCTTAACTGCAAAATTAGAAGGTCTGTATATGCAACAGCTATGTGTACTATGTTAGTGCTTTTTTATTTACACCAGCAAAAGGAAAATTACCGAATGATGGGAGCTTTTACAAGGAAAAGTCGTGATGTGACCGCCATTTTTTTGGCATCTTTTGATCACCAATTTTTAAATGCGTTTTTTTCACAATTTTCGTCAATATTTTTTTCAGAGTTAGTTTGCATCAAGGAAAGTAAACATTTTACTTCTACCCAATACACTGAATATAGAAAAAAGTTCATTACCACAGATGCAGTCATGCGTTTTATGACGATCACCATTTGGGGATCATGGCCAAAAACGGTATCTAAAACAGCTAAATTAGCCCATATGAATGTTTTCTTTTTCAATCACTTTTCGGACTAAAAATGGTGCTCTGATACAGGCTACTGCTTCAATTTTGACCTGTATGAAGGGAAAAAAGACACAGAGTCACCAATTTCAGGTCTTGGTGCATCAGTTGTCTTAAACATGATTTAAAAGTAAACGTCCCTAGCGACCACATCTTTTATTTTGACAACTTTTTCACGAGTTTCGACCTGATAAAAGTTTTAACAGAAAGAAGTATTTCAGCTTCTGGCACGATTAGAATCAATCGCACCAATAAATGTCCTCTCTCAACCAATGACAATTTAAAGAAGCAGGCCCGCGGCTTTTATGACTATCGGATGGACTCAACAGTGACATATTTGCTGTCGTGTGGAAAGACAATAACAATGTCAAAATGTTGTCTAATCATCAAGGCACACTGCCAGCGCAAAAAGTGAGAAGATAGAGCAGGCAAAGCAAGAAACAAGTCACCCTGAATCAGCCAAAATGTATCACAGATTATAACAGTCATATGGGTGGCATTGACAAAATGGACTGGCTAATCAACAAGTACAGGATCAAGATTTGCGCAAAAAACGGTACTTTCCGCTCTTCACGAACATGATTGATATGGCCGTTGAAAATGCTCATGTGCTGTACTGCATGGCAAACGAAAAAATCCCACTTCTGAAATTCAGGTGAAGAATAGTTCATGTATACATGAAAAGCTCGTCGGTATCAGACCCCAAAAACTCTGGTCATCCATCACTCAACAAAAATATGCTATTGCATGTTCCAGAAGAAGTGCAAAGGATTGAGTCCAGACATCCATTGGAACACACAGTCAAGGGAAAGCAAAGGAAATGTGCTGTTTGCAAAAACAATGTTCAAAAGCAATGCATAAAATGCAATGTTGGGCTGCATGTAAACTGTTTTCTTGCATGGCATCAGGAAATGTCTGATATTCAGACTCATACAAAAGTAGTGCTTTAGCTGTTCTGCATACAAAACAGTGATTTCTTTCATTTCTGTGCGCACCTTTTACGTGTTTCAGTGTAAAAATATCACAAAATGCAATACATCAAAAATTGTGTTTTTGTTGTTGTTTCTGCCCATGATCCCCATTTGGAATTTTTTCTAAAAACATGCATAACTTTCACTCAGTTAGGTGAAATTTGAAAATATGCCCCAAATGCTCTTAATTCAAGTGAAATTGATCAGTTCTGCTAGAAATCGCGGGAAAAAAATTTTGGGCGTTAATGGTTTAATGAAGATACATTAGTTAGAATTTAAATAATATTTTATCACACATCAACCTCATCAAGCGATCGTTGGGCTCCTGCAGGGTAAAGAAGAGACGTTGTTTTCGAAGGCACATCTACCGAGTTCGAATACTCTTTGTTTTGATGAAATGGCACTAAACTGTAAGCACAATATTATTAATCTTTAAAAAAAATTGTTTAAATTTAGTTCAGATAAAAATTTTTAAGACAAAACCAAAAGGCATAGATATTTTTAATACAATTGTCTTCAATCTTTTCAGAATTGCATTGAAAATATTAATTTGAGCAGTTAATATAGCTTTAGCAAGTAAGTCTTGTGGCTGCATGTAAGATTGAAAATGCAAGTTTGCTTTTTTTGCAATTCAACAGTTGGTTTAGCTAAAAACTAAGTGAGAGGAAATTTTTTCAGTTTTAAAATATTGCATCTCTTGATCTATTGGCATAACTAAAATGAGATTTAATGAACAAAACATATAAAAATCAATAATTTTTTGTTGGGTATCAATCCTGACTTTATGGTGTTTGTAGTGCTGGATGTGTAAGGGGCACTGATATAACGTTTTCTTCACTTTGTATAGTGGAGCCTCTGGCCCCCAAGCTGTACATCTGTTTTTGCTGTTTTGCATGACAAACCAAACCAAATCATGATCTGGTAATTAGCAAAATGCTATTTGCAAGACAGGACAACATACAAAAAAAACTTTCTTTTTTAGGTCATTTGTTAACAAGTTCAAAATGCCAACAGTTTTCCAGTTAAACATTGAAAGGCCTACTCCATGCAAAGTAAGCGTTCTTTATCATCTTGCTCTACAATTAGAGGCAATTGTCATACTATTACAGGAGACCCACTGCACTAGTGCAGAAAAGCTAGTCAGTCCATGTTTTGAACTAGCTGACTATTTTTTAAGCAGATATATGGCCTTGGCATGTTTTTTCTAAAGCAACTGAAATACATTTTCTGGACCAATCTCCAATCACATTAAAGAAAGAATAGCTGTGCATGGACATTGATGACTGCAAAATAATCAACATCTACAAACCCTATTAACATGATTGCAACCACATGTTCTCCCAGTGTTTTTTCATTTATTTTCTATGTCAGCAACTTCAACTGTCAGCCAGTCAATTGGGGTCACAACACCAACAATGCAAATGAAAATAGCTTGGCTGGTTAGGCAAGTACTAACAGTCTTGCATTTTTATTCTATACAATTTCAAGGATGCTGCTACCTTTCCTCTGGCTGCTGGATATACTGACACTAATCTAAATTCGGCATTTGTGAGTATTACTCCTCATTTGTTACTTATTTGACAGATGTGTCTCAAAGTTTCCCAAATAACAACATCAACCCTTGTTTATTACACAAGAAAAGCTTGCTTTGCCAGTGTCAAGCATATTTTTTAAACTATAAACTTCCACAAGGCCAAGTGAAGTCACTACATTGCTTGACAAACAAATTGTAAAACTAGATAATGATGTATATTATTTTATATTTTGTTAGGTTAAATTAATTGATAAGCATACTAAATTTTTTAAATTTTTGATAACTAGATTAAAAAGCTATATAAATATGTTAATTTCATTAAAACCACAATCGTTGCCTACTCATATATAATTGGAACAACATATTAATAAGCCAAAATAGATACAAAAAGTTGTTCATACATTATTCACCTGAAACATTGCTATAGGTGTCCAAACTAACCACACTATTAAACCACTTTTTTGGCCATAACTTTGTTTGTACAATTTTTAGATGAAAAAAAATGGAGATAAAAAAATGTTATATCTCCAAATCAATTAAGCCAAAAATTAGTTACTTTTGTGATGAATAATTTTAAAGCCAGAATCACAGATGCAGAAGAAAAAGTTCTGAATCTCTTATTGAATAAGCTTAAAAATTTTTTAACAATTTGTATATAATTACTTTTTATCTAGTAGAGAAACCTTAAAAAAGTACAACTTGATTATTAAAACAAAGTATTCTTGAGAAACCCTTTTGACTACAATGGTCAGTCACAATTCATTACAGTTTTGTGCTGATCACTGTCTACTTTATTATAAAAAATAAGACCGCCTGTTGACAAGCATGAATAAAAATACCTAGCTTGATTTTTTATTGATGGACTCCAAACTTCATCTTCAACTAAGCAAGGAAGATATGGAATAGATAAGCCAGTGTCTGGTTGCTTTATTGTGGAATTTGCAGAAGTTTCTGAATTCTGCAAAACAGTAAGCAAAAATAGCAAAAAATTAAAATTTAATCATTAATATTATTTTGTTGTCAAATGTTATAGCAAATCACAATTTGGACTACCTTCAAAATTCCAGTGTAAAAATTGATCAACTATTTTTTATCAAAAATTATAATCTATTTCATTGTTTTAGATGTCTTAAATACAAATACAATAAATACAATACAAAAACATAAAAGTTGTACAGTAGAACCTCGCAGTACGAGTGCCTCATTGTACGAGAAATTCGCTTTGTGAATGGCTATTTGTAAAAAATTTTGTCTCATATAACAAGTAAAGATTCATAGTACAAGCAATCATAGGCCCTCAACATCCAGGGGCCTTGAAATTCGATTTCGAAGTTTGTAATTCTATTAAAAACTTGACAAACTAAAAACCTACCTAAAGTATATATAATACATACTAAGCTTTTGAGGCCAAAAATGCCAAAGTAAGCAATAATGATAGAAATATTAAAGCACCAGAAATTGTTCTACCTGACATTTCAATGGACAGAGATTTTTTATGACAGACAATAACCTATTCTCAGCTTCACTGTCTTCCATAGGCTTAGATGGTATCCGTTTAAGTTTATTAGATTAATAAAACATGATTATTTATTGCATGCACTTTTATTATTCGTATTACATGTACAATATGGTTTATTTTTTCTGATTGCACCTTTTCTGTTTAAAAAATAAACATAAAAACAGACATTTTGGGGATAGAACGAATTATTTATTTTTATATTAATTTTAATGCAAAAAATTGCTTTGTAATATGAATAAATTGCAATACGAGCTCAGCCTGGTAACAAATTAAACTAATACTTTGAGGTTCTACTGTATTTAGATTGCAATTTTCTAATTCATTTCATTCAGAAGAGCTTTCAAATGTTTTTACACAAAGAAAGTTGTCAATTTATTTCAGGCTTCTAGGTCACCTAGAAAACTATAATTTTCAAGCAAGTTAGTTTTAAATGGGATATAAGCTAGTGAAGATTTAACTAAAACACAGTACAAAATGTATTGACTAAAAACAAGTCAAATAAAATAGTTGATTATGCTCATATAGCATACAGATTGTCAGTGGGATAAACTCAGTGTGATAACACTCTGACTTGCAAGCAGAAGGATGTCAGTTTGATGCTCAGTCTATTTGGTGATTCTTCTTGTGCTTTTAGGAAAGGCAATTCATAACAAATTCTTCTAAGGGGTTATGCTGCTTACCTATAATGATGACTTCTCTTACAAAAGCAATATACAGACCAGAACACACATACTAAAAAAATCATGCAGATAATATAGAGCTTCCCAGAAAAATTTAAATATAAATCAAATATGTGAAAAAAAACATTTGAAATTGAAAGTATTCCAACAATTAAATATGTTTTGTATGCTGCATTCAGCCTGCAGCTAACTGTTTAGACCACTTTATTATATATTTCACTTTTTGGCAACATGATCAAGTGGCTACACTGCCATTATTGTGTTTGACATGGTCTTGGTTTGACAAATCTATTTGCACCATTCTGTTGTGTCCTTAGGAAAGACACTTTATGGCACTTCTTTCTGCTTGTTGGTTTTGGCAAGCAGTTTTAAATTTCAGTCATATCTCTATAACTATAAAAAAATAAAAATTTTTAAATGACAGAAGTATCATGGCATCTCCAGAAGTAGGTCGGGGTAATTGCTTGCCTACGTATTAGCACCTCTGTCACTTTCCTGTGAGTCAGGAGAATAAATACAGAGATAAAATAAAAAAAAACAAATTTTCTGTCCTTTTTTTATTATCAACAATAAATACAGGATTTTATTTCATTTCATTGCATCTCATCTCTATATTTAGATGACTTACAACATCAGGAAAAAAATTAGAAGCACTTAGGACAATACAAATTTCTAACCTAATTATGATTCAAATAATTACACAGAAATTAAACAAGTCATGCTGAAAAACATTTCAAAATTGTGAAGTTGACAAGTGGTTCAACAACTTTTTAAAATTTATTGCAAGAATCCAAAAAAGTAAGAAAGAAATCATTTTACAAGGTTTGTTTGAAAAGTATTGAGACTGTCAATGTAAAATCTTTATTATAAGCAATAATGAAAAACTACAACTTTTCGCCTTCAAAGTAGTCCCTTTCAGCTTTGATGCACTTTGCCATACTCTTCTGCCATGCACTCCTGGAGGGATTCTTGCAAGATCACTCAGAGCCCTTTCATCACAGTTTTTTTTATGGCTTCTACATCCTTAAAATCCATTTCTATAATGACTTCTTAAAGTTTTGAGAAAAGAAAAAAATTGCAGGGAGCCAGATCAGTTGAGTATGGCAGTTGGTCCAACACAGTGATGTTATTTTTGCTCAGAAATTTATGGATACTCAAGGCATTGCATGTAAGAGTATTGTCATGATGGAAGAGCCAGGAGCTTTTTTCCCACAAATCTTGTCTTTTCTCGAATTGATCATATTAAATGTTGTAGAATTCCTTTGTAGATGTGTTGATTGTTTGGTTTTGTGGCAAAAACTCCATGTCCATAACACCCCTCACATTGAAAAAAGTGATCAACATCGCCTTCACTCTGGACTTAATTTGCCTTGCTTTTTTGGGTCTTGTTGATGTTAGACTTTTCCACTCAAGGCTTTCTTTTGGTGAGTGGATCATACTCAAATATCCATGACTCATCACCCATCATCACTCTCCTTAACAAGTCCAGTTCAGTTTTCAGTCATTCCAGGATGTCATGACAGACTTGAACACGCTGCTCCATTTGGTTTTCGTTCAACAAACATGAGACTATTTTTGCACATATCTTTTTCATCTTCAAGTCTTTCATAATGATTGTCCATACTCTTTTGCAGCTAATGCCAGTTTGCTATCACTTGAACAGTCAGCCAATGGTGGCCATGCAGTTTCTGCCTCACAAGTACAATGTTTTCATCATTTCTGCTGGTAGAAGGCCTTCCATTTCTGGGATCATCCTCCACTTCCTCCCTTCCCTTCTCAAATCTTCTGTACCACTTAAAAACACAAGCTCTTGACATTGCATTATCCCCATAAACTTGATAGAGCAAGTTTAGAGCCTCTGTTGGATATTTCCCAACTCAAACAAGAAATTTCAGATTAATTCATTGCTCTGAGCTCTTTTATTGAGATTTTACACAAAAAGAGAAGCCAAAATGATGTAAATTATCACACACAATAGATACTCAAATGTTCTTATGCAAAAACCTGTAAAAAGCTATGTAATAGTTAGGGATGGGATTCTAGAATTTCAAATCTTTCAAATCAGTACCCTAAAAGATTCAAATCTAAAAAGTCAATTTATTTCGAATAGTCGGAACTGAAATGATAGTTGTAATTAAATAGCAAGTAAACAAAGGAAACGAAAAATAATAACACCTCACACAATTTAAAATTTAGATGTGGTTGCTCTTTTTACTTGTAATTTTGTAAACAAAGCTGCTTAGACTCTTCTTTCTAGTTTTTTTGTTTCTTTATTTAGATGTGCAAGTTTCTCTTTTTTGATTCGCATACACACCACTTTCTCTCTTCTTTTTATCCTTCTTTTTTTTAGTTTTTTTCTTTATTAAGATGCACAAGTTGCTCTTTTTGACTTGACATATGCACCACTTTGTCTCTTCTTTTTATCTTTCTCTCTTTTTTATCATGCATGCAGCCAAAAAGCATCAGCTTTAAGATCTTGTGTGACCAGAAAAAAATTGGAAATGCCAAACGTTTGCATTCCAACAAAAACTTGTAAATTTAAAACATTGCATATGTCTTATTGTTACTTTTGTTCAATAAAAGATAAAATGTATACCTTCATGTTTCCAAAGTTTTGAAAAATTATTCTAGGATTCAAAATTCTAGATTCGATTTAATTATTCTAGAATACCAAATTATACCGGAATGCCCATCACTAATAATAGTGATAAAAAGGTGAAATTGCATTTTTACATTCATAAATGCTAGCACTTTCTTGCAAAAAAGTGCTTTTTTCTCTAATGCATGCACAACTCACACAGCAAACAAAGTCTCAATACTTTTCAAGCAGACCTCCAAAAACCACCTTAAATGAAAAAACTTTAGGCCCTTTTGATGCCATTTATGTTTGAGCAAGCAATGTCAAATGTTTTAAAAGGCATAATGCTTACTATTGACATTGTTAATTTATGTAAAATGGAATGACAGTCAAGTAAAGACATTTAAACAGAATAGTGATTATTTTTAAAAAAATGTACAGTAGAACACTGATTATCTAAACTAATTAGGACCAGAAGTGATTTAGACAAGGGTTTTTTTAGAAAATCAAACAAAATACAAACTTACAACAAAAAACATCATATACACCATCAGAATTGCCTCTTTCTGCTTTTTTATGTCAGATATTGTGGTGCATTGTTTTACCAATATAGTAGTGCACTGCCAGAGAAGAACCACTCATACATTTTTCTAGTTGATTTATAATTTCAAGTTTTGTCTCATTAGTAAGTACATTTGTTTTTCCTTTGATTGAAGACATCACTATTTAGTTTAAAACTTCAAGGAAATATAGCACATTATCAAGTACTTTTTGCTTTCGCATGTTGCACTTCTCTATAAACACAATTTTATCACATACTTCTCACTTACAGACATTGTGCTTTAATGATTTTTGTTAAAGTAGTGTTTGGACATGGTGTTTAGATAATCAATGTTCTACTGTATTTTACTTATTATTTGCAACCAAAATTTGAATTGTTTAATATAAGTAACATACTTTTGGGGGTGGGGTTATAGTAGAATGGGAAAGAATTCCCGATGATAGCTTTGGTGTACTTCCATCAATTTGCAAGCTTAGTTTAACAAAATCATCACTGGCAAGAAAACACTTGTATGACTTAACTTCGAAGTAATGTTCAATTTCATTTTGAGCTTCCACAAACAATTTCGTATCAATATCAACAAGACTTTTTTCCTAAAATAAAATTTTTAATTTCAGAAAAAATAAAAAGTTTGTAATACAGTAAACTTACGTTTGCAGCAGCTTTAATTTGACATAAAATGTATTGTTTTGTGGCATTTTCTATTAAAGAAATAAATCTTGAAGAACTGCTTGTCAAAAATGTTTTGTAAATTGCTTTGGCTAGCTTTAATCTGTATAAAACATAAAAACCAATGACTTTGATAAATAAGATTTAATTGAGTTAAATTAGTAAAAGACATTAAAGTTAAAAGTTAAAGGTTAGTAAAAAAGACTTCAGCATGACATGGACCTGAGGATTAGTAGTTTGCTTTCCATTGTTCAAACCTTCATGCCATGCTAGCATGGTTAGACTCGGTTCATACTAACAAAAAAAGTGTAATATTATATAAAGCATATGTATAATACAAACATACTGTACAAGCAGGAAGACTTATTAATGGATCTTAAAAATTGAGAAATTAAAGATCTTGTCTAGAAATAAGTAATTTAATATTACTTAATTTTTGAAATTACATAATAGAATTTTTTTTCTTGATTTATCTAAACCATTTGATACAATTGACTAAATTAGGGGTGGCCAACCTTTTTTCCTGAACTGCCAATTTTATTCAAGCCCAGTTCATATGTGCCACACAAATGAAAGACTTCAAAATTTCATGGCAAAACCAAGCTGTTCTTTAAAAAAAAGGTCATTGCTGGAAAAAATTCTCTAAATTTTTTTCCTACTGAAACCAAGCTGTTCTCTAAAAAAAAAAAATGTATATACACATGAGCCCTTATCTTGGTCAAGACACATGCATCACTTAATATCCCAATTACATAGTGTTATTGAAACTGTTATTAAAGTGAAGTCACAGTTTAACAAAATATCTTTACTCTAACTCTGTCACCCCCTTATCAACAGTCAGCTTTCTTCTTGCATTTTAAATTGGTGTTATGGGCAATAAAACTTTGGTTTAAAGATTACAATAACTGTGCTATAAATTTGTTAAATTAGTTTTTAGTTTTAGCAGTAACTCAACTGTTTGTAATATTATGGAAAATGAATTGTTAACAACAGATCAACTTTTAGCTACAGAACTAGTTGCATTTATGTTTAAGCAAAAAAATGGTAAGAACCCAATTGCATTTAAAGATATTTTCATTACAAATGAATCTAAATACAATATCAGAAACAAATCTAATTTTATTCCAAAAAGATGTTCTAGCACAGTTTGTCAGCAATCTATTTCATATCATGATCCAGCTTATTAGAATGGCATTCTTTTTAATTTAAAAATTATAAAATATTTAATTTTTACTCTTAATATTTATACATACCTTTCAATAATGGGATTAATATTTAATTATATTATAGTGTTAGTTTTCTGAGCATGATACTGCTTTATATATATTTTGGTTCAGGTTTCTGAAAAAAAAAAAGGCAATTGCAATGGCATTAAAAATCTTGAATTCAATCTTTGGGAAAAAAGCTCAAATGATCAAGATATCCAGACTGCTCACAAAGATATAAAGAACTCTTTTTTAATTTTGTTTAATTGCATAATTTTAAAACAATCACTCAATCAAATGGATTTTTTTTCATTTCTATATTGGCTTTTTAATTAAAATTTCTTTTTGGCAATGGTCTACTGTCTCAATTTAGCAATAAAATTTTAATATAAATTTCAAAACAATTACTATTGCTAATAAATTTATTTACTTTGTTTATTTTGCTACTATGCAGGTCTTATAAAATTTTATCTTTTTTTTTACTCATGAATTCACTTATAAAACATTTTTTAAATTTTATTATTATTATTAATTTTTTTGAAACAAATTATTTATTATTGTTGTGTTATATACATTTTTTTCTCAACCCCATCAACTTCAACTTGCATAATAGTTTTTCTGTGTTAATTTTTATATCATAAATATTTGCTTATTATCAAATTTATATTCCTTTAAATTTTTTGTATATACCCTTTGCTTAATTTATAATCTCCTTAATTAATCTTTTTATAGTTATGAGATGCATTTAGAAAAGGTTTCTTTTTATGGATGGTTTTTCTTTATTCATCTTGCTCAGTTGAGCTAAGCTCCTATCTTGACTAGCTGTGTCACCCATTGTCATTTCACAGACTAGTCATGCACTGGTTATACAATCTTCTAATTTGTTTGATTAGTTTTTCTGTGATATTAGATTCTTCTTTCTTTTTTTCCTTTCCTCATTTCTTATATTTTTACTGATCAAGGTGTTGCAGCCATGCTTTCTACTGCTTTGTATTTGCACTTTTTAATTATCTGATGCATGTTTTAATATCTGGCATTGTGCTGCCTCTTCCTTTCCTGACCTTTTCTAATATTTATGATTTTTTGTGTGAAATATTTAATAGCAATTGAGAACAAAAAAAATGAAATAAAATAAAACTTTTTTTTTGGCTTTCAAGACAGCAACAGAGACCTTAAGCTAATATTCAGTTCAATTTTTCCTTAAAAAAATTATTTGATAGATAAAAAAAAGTTTTAAGTGCTATTTTGTTTTATCTACCAAATAAAACAAAATACACTTAAAATTTTTTTTATCTACCAAACAATTTCTTTAAGGAAAAATTTTATTGAATTTTGTAGCTACCAAACAAAACAATGATTTATCTACCAAATAAAACATTATAGAACTTTTTTTTTAATTTAAGTTTTTTTTTACTTATTTAATGTTAAAAATGACTACTAACTTAATCATCATCATTTTACACTGATTTAAAGAGGATTAAAGCATTTGTTCAATGTAGCCATTTAGTAGTACAAAAAAGAATACAAGGTCTGTTCAAAAAGTATCCGACCTTTTTCCCTCTCGCCAATAAGGTATGAGCAAACTGCCCGTGCAAAGCGTGGCTGCACACACACACATTCACGCGTAATCATGAAGCGTTTCAGGCCGATTCGTCATTCGTATCTCTCTGTGTAAAGCATTTAGTGCAGGCGTGTAGTACGTGTTCATCGGTTTTTTGATTTTCAGAAAATTTCATTTCAATGACAGAACGCATCGAACAGAGAACGCATCGAACAGAGGTATTGCATCAAGTTTTGTCAAAAACTTGGTGATACTCAAGTTGAAACAATTCGAAAGATTCAACAAGCTTTTGAAAATGAGGCCTTAAGCCCAACTCAGATAAAGCAATGGTTTAAACGCTTTAAAGATGGCCGTGCATCAGTGGAAAGTGATCCTCGCTCAGGAAGGCCATCCACAAGCCAAAACGAGGAGGCGATGGATCAGGTTCGTGAAAAAGTGTTGGAGGATCGTCGTTTAACAGTATGAGAGATTGCTGCAGAAATGGGAATAAGCACAGGCTCAGTTCATTCAATCCTAACTGAGGATTTGAACCTGCGGAGAGTGTCGGCTAAATTTGTCCCCAAGCTGCTGACGGAGCAACAGAAGGAACTCCGGAAGGAAATTTCGGAGGACATGCTGGATGTTGCAAATCATGACCCAGAATTTATCAAGACAATCATCACTGGTGATGAGACCTGGGTTTATGGTTATGACCCAGAAACCAAGTTTCAATCATCACAATGGAAGCATCCGGAATCACCACGCCCGAAAAAAGCTCGGCAAGTCTGCAGCAATGTGAAAGTTATGCTGACCTGTTTTTTTGATTCCCGTGGCATCGTGCATCATGAATACGCACCAGAAGGTCAAACAATCAACAAAGAGTACTACCTGAAGATTCTACGTCACCTTCGTGATGCTGTGCAAAGAAAGCGGCCAAACATGTGGGCAGCAAAGAATTTTCAGCTTCACCACGACAATGCTGCCGCTCATTCTGCACATGTGGTCCAAGCTTTTCTAGCCAAAAACAGCATGCCACTTATTAGACAGGCTCCTTACTCTCCCGACTTAGCACCGTGTGATTTCTGGCTGTTCCCTAAGCTAAAAACAACTCTGAAAGGGAGGCGATTTCAGTCAAGAGAAGACATTATGAAAAAAGCGACGGAGGAGCTTCAGAGCATTCCGGGGGAGGAGTTTATGAAGTGTTTTGAGAAGTGGCAGAAGCGCTGGGATAAGTGTGTGAACCACCAAGGGGAATATTTTGAAGGAGATTGAATAAAACTTGCAAAATTTATTGTGTTGTGTGCTTTATACAAAAAAGTCGGATACTTTTTGAACAGACCTCGTATATTTTAAATTCATTTAAGTAAAATATAAAATGATGTGTCAACTGTCTAGCATTTCACATAAACAAAAATAAAGCATGTACCATGCAGTGGGAATAGATTTGGAACATAAAAACTAAGTGAGATAACTATGTTCACAAGTACTAGGCTATCAAAATTTAATAAGTATAAAAACAAGCAATATACAGGGTGTCAAGAAAGTTCCCGATCGATTTTTAAATTTAATGTAATTCAAAAACTTCAATGAATTATGATAAGTTCTGTACGTCATTTTTCCACTTAATCCTCCTTTTCAATGTTTCAGATACACTTTTCAAATTTTTTTGGCTAAAATAATAATAAAATGAGTAAAAGAGCTGCAATCATTCAACTTCATCGTGCGGGACATTCAAATTCTAAAATTATGAAGTTGCTAAAAGCACCAAAATCGACTGTTCGCGATACAATCTTGCGCTTCCAAGAACTTGGAACCATGGAGGATCAGGATAGGAGTGGACGACCTTGATCCGCTCGCACTCCAGCGAAGATCAAGGCCCTCAGGGAGAGAATTTGGAGGAACCCCAAACAATCCTTGAGGAAAACGGCTAAAGACATGAATATCAGCCATGAGTCTGTCAGAACAATTGTTGAACAGGATCTCAAAATGTCCCCATACAAAATCAGGACAAGACAACTCCTAACTGACCTCCAGAAGTGAAAAAGAAAGGAGAGGGCCAAAATTCTGCTGAACCATCTGAAGGGAGGCACGGTGAAAGGCGAAATCGTTTTTTTAGACGAAAAACTCTTCTCGGTGGAGGCGAAGTTCAACACCCAGAATGACAGGATTCTCGGAAAGTCGCCCAAGGACCTCCCTGATCATCTTCGATTCGTTTCACGCCGACAGAAACCCTCGTCTGTGATGGTATGGGGTGCGATCTCCAAATCTTGGAAATCTCCCCTCATTTTTGTTAAAGAGGGGGTCAAAGTGAATACAGATTCGTATGTCAATGATATTTTAACCCCTGCCCTCGCATCGATGAAGGAAAAGTTCAAAAATAAGTCCTTCACCTTCCAACAAGACGGCGCGCCTTCTCACACATCAAAGAAGACGCAGAAGTGGTGCAAAGAGCACTTTCCTTCATTCTGGACCAAAGATTTGTGGCCACCATCTTCGCCCAATCTCAATCCTATGGATTTCTGTGTGTGGGGTATTCTGGAAAAAGAAGCCTGTTCTTCACCCCATAACAATCTGGAGGATCTTCGAGCTTCCCTGAAACGAGCATGGGAGAAAATTCCTCAAGATGCCCTTCGTGCTGCTTGTCAGAATTTTCGACAGAGGCTCCAACGTGTTATTAATACAGATGGGGGTCATTTTGAATAAACCAGTTTTTTTTATGTTCATGGAGCTTTGTTCTATCACCACAATAAACCTTTTGTTGATTTAACCTTCTGTCATTAGCCCTATATAATTTTGTTTAGGATCAGGAACTTTCTTGACACCCTGTAGAACCTGAACACTATGAAAACTAGGGTGCTTTTACTTAAATTGTTGCTTTGGCAAAAATCCAATACATTATTTGAATTCAAAAAGCAAACAATCAAAAAAGATTAGTGCTAATCCACAACAAAAAAAAAAAAAAAACAGAATTTACTGAATTGTGATTTTTCGTTTTTTATATTAAAAAAAAAAATAATATCTAACACTATTGGCCACAGACTTATAAATACCATATCAGAATTATGACTGACATAAATCTATGAGGCTGAAATAAAACAAAAACTGACCTGAAAATAATTTGATTTGCCATAAATAGAAGTTAAATTTACTACAGAAAGTTAACATATTATAGATAGTAGTGATGGGACGATTAATTGGAATCGTATCGGAATAATCTAAATATCGGGGGTTTTCCAAAGTATCAGGAATCCGAATTGCAGCTGTATAATTCAGTCCCGATTCCGATACCAAAACAATTCTTTAAATATACAGGGCATAAGATAAAAAGTAGCAACACAGAACTGTGCTGGGGTGTTCATGAAATGTTCCTCAAATTTCTTCACCCTTTCTTTACCATTTTTTAATCAATCAAGCTAATTCCAACTGTAAGGTACGTAACTATTCAACGGGACAAATTCGTCGGCAAGCCAATTTGGCAGAAAATTAAATAATTTCGATTTAAGTTCACTAGCGTTAAAGTGACATAAAAAAGTTTTGTTATGTCACTAAGGCATTATAATAAAACAATTTTTTTTTATATGCAAAACTTATAATCACCATTGTCGCATTTTTAAAAGTAAACTGTGATACCAAAACTTGCTTTTACTATTGTTGTTCAGCTGATAAGAGTAAAAATCCACATTAAAAAATTGTTGAATGCATTACATTTAGGTATGCTCCTAGCCGAATATTACTCTACAGGAATTTACAATGGGTTAATTTCGATTATTGAAGTTTAAAAAAATGTGTTTCTGTAATAAATAAATTTGTGAACCAAGGTCGTTTAACATAGCATGTTTTTTCGTTTTTCTACAAAAAAGTACAACAACGTATTACATAAATGACAGGTTTCAAGTTTTGCAAACGTACAAAACTTATAACATTATAATAAGTATTATACAGTATATAAACATTTTTCTACAAATTTATTTTGGTCGGCATGCATGACGCATGAGAAAACTACTCAATGAAGATTAAGTCAAGAGTGGTTATTATGATAAACTTTTAAACTAGAAACCATGAACATTATTTTAACAGTTTGTTTTGTCTATTAGGCTCTTCAGAAGTCAATCAAAAATCTGAAAAACAAATACCAAGAGGAAAGATTAACAAAGCAATAAAAAGTTGGCAAAAGAACTGAAAAACAACAAAAAAAATACCGCAAAGATCAAATAGTTAAACCAGTTACAAATCTTTTTAGATTAAATTTCAATGGATAAGTTTTTTTCTGTTTCTTACGCTGATGTTACCAAATAACAAATAAATTTATTAGACAAGCAGAGCACCTTAAAAATGTTATTAAGTAATTAGAGATTTTTCTTATGCATTCTATTAATCCAATAAATTTATTTGTTATTTGGTAACATTTTGTTGTTAAATTTAGTTGTTACCAAATAGAAATAAATTTATTGGATTAATAGAACGCGTAAAAAAATCTTTAATTATTTTAAAAGATTTTTATGGTTCTCTGTTTGTCTAATAAATCTCTTCGTTATTTGGTCGTTGTCATCGTTTGAAGGGCATCCACTACAAGTCAAACACAAACAGGACTGGGGCCGAGGGTTTATCCTTTTACTACCCCAGACTGCTGCATTGCCTGGATCAGATCCTGGCAGTGGTGTTATTAAGCCAGCATCAAGTTTCATCATCCAAAACTGTCAGACCTCGTGCTCCATGTGGTGCCCAATGTATAGGGCACGATGTTAGAACATGGTCTGCAGTTTGCTCAGAGGCGCCACACTCGCAATTCGTGAAGGAGCAAGACCCCATTTGTGCATGGACGAATGGAATTGCCCAACACCAGTCCGCAGGCGGTTGAGCTTAACCCAAGTCGCTCGGGGCAAGCCCATCCCAACAGGCCTGGCACTGGTCTCGGGCAGAAAACCACGGAGCCTGGAAGCATTTTCATAGTACTCAATTTTCCATTTATGGTTTGTCCATTCAGAAGCACGGATGCCAAGTCTGGCAAGGTTGTCCAAAAGATTCCACGTAGCTGGCACAAACGGGTGTTTGGATCTTAGCCTCACTTGGCAAGTATCTGAGGACCCAATTAATAGACCATACAAGATGTGATTGGGGTCCAGAGATCCACAGTGAGCCAAGGAGAGTGTCGCTCCCATTCAGTGAAGCTCAGCTGGCTGGATGCCTGAGAGTATAGGTAGGTGGTCCGTTGGAGTGAGACGCAGGCATTCAGTAACTATGCGCAAGGCATCGTTCAAAACACTGTCGATGAGGCGAGTGTGAGCACTGCAACACCAGACTGGCGCACAGTACTCAGCTGTTGAGTGGACCAGAGATAAGATGGCTATGCATAGTTTTTTAGCACCAGCACCCCATCCCAAGCCCACAAGTCACCTCAGCAGTGTGACGCGCAAAGATAGTTTCTTGCAAAATGCCTCTAAGTGATGACAAAACGTGAGTGATCTGTCCAGTTTTACCCCAAGGTAAGTAGGAGTTGGACAGAACGGTAAAAGTCTATCGTTGTTGTAGACCTTTAGCTCATGTTTGGCCTCTTGGTTATTTAAGTGAAAGCCTGTTGTCACCGTCTTAGTGTGACTGAGTTTCAACCTCCAAGTCTGGACATACGCTGAAAGTGTAGACATGTCTTGGCTTAAAGTCCCTTCCAAGTCCTTCCAGTTTCCAGAAGAGTGCAACAATGCTAAATCATCAACATAAGCAAACTTTCTGGAAATCATGGAAGGAAGATCGTACATATAGATGTTAAATAGGAGGGGAGCCAAGACCGATCCTTGAGGAACGCCGTTTTTAAGATGGTGTAGCCTTCTTTGCTTGCTGTCACCAGTGGTAAGGGTGAAACTTCGATTTCGGACAAGCTCCATGATCATTTTGACCATGTGCTTATCTGGAAATAGTCTCAGCAGCTTGCAGGTAAGGCCACGGTGCCAGACAGTGTCATAAGCAGCTGTCAGATCAACAAATACGGCACCGGCCTTCTTTTTAGCCTCGAAAGAATCCTTGATGTTCTGGGTTAGCAGAACAACTTGATCTACAGTTGACTTCCCGTGGGAACCCAGCCTGCTCTTTAGGGAGCAGTGGGTCGATTAATGGTTCAACGCGGGCGTAGATAAGCCTCTCGAGGATCTTGTAGGGGACACAGAGCAGAGATATCAGTCGATAAATCTTTGGGTCCCCCAACGGGCTTTGCTGGTTTGGGGATCGCAACCACAAGCGCTCTTCTTCAGATCTTGGAAATTTTGAGTCGGCACAAACAGGAAGAAAGGAAGTCATGTAACCAGGGCTTCAAAGCAGTTCCAGCATGGAGTATAAGCTCTGGGCAGATGGAATCAGGTCCCGGAGCTTTACCTGGTTCTAAATGTTGGAGGGCAGCAGCAAATTCTCTCTGTGAAAAATTGTGAGAGATATTTACTGTGTTTGGTGTTGTGGCCCTCCAAAGATCAGACACTTCTTGAAAGACAAGTCGAGATGACTTGCAGTCAACAGCCTCGTATTTCCCATTTCTAACCAGCTGAGATGCAATAGCATTGGCTGAAACAGGACAGTGACGAAGAGAGTGTCGTGACCTACTGGTAAGATTGTTCAAAATACTCCACGCTTTTCGACTAGAATGTGAGAAGTCAATGTTCCAAACTGCTTTGGACCATCAATCCCTCTGCTTTCTGTCAAGCTTGGCAAGCAGAACTGTATCAGCCAAGCTTGAGTCGTCTCCCTGAGGAGACTGCAGGAAGGTTTTATAGAGGGATTCACACTCTGCATCCCAACACGGAATATAGTTATTTCCATACCCGCGTGGGATAGTCTTTTTGGCTGCTTTCTTAATAATGTTACAGAAGTCCTGGTAAGCCGCATTCACATCAGTGAATCAGGCGGCAACAAAGTCTTTGCAAATTTACAGTATTTATCAAAGCAATGTAGTGACTCCATTTGGCCTTGCGGAAGTTCCATCGCTTAACAGGCATGCTTGGCACTGCCATAGCAAACCTTGGTTGTGTAATAAGTGATTTGGTAACATCAGTGTAAGCAACGGAAAAAAAATTTACCCATTGAAATTCAATCAAAAAGATTTGTAACCCGTTTAACTATTTAATCATTGCATATTTTTCTTGTTTTTAAGTTCTTTTGCCAATTTTTATCCATTTTTTAATCTTTCCTTTTTGTATTTGTTTTTTAGTTTAGAATCAAGAATTGGAGAAATGTTTGTGTTTTTGCACTATAATTTGCCAGTGCTTCAATTCGACTATGATTAAATGCATAGGCTATTTTTATTATCAATTAAATAAAGTGTATTTTCATTAAAATGGAATTATTTCTATTCTTTTATTTACATTGTACTGTGAACTCAATATTACAACTTTGAGTTGTTAAAGTGGAATTATTGTTAGATGTGTTTCTGTAAAACCTTCCCAACACATTGTTACTTAGCATATTGTATAGGATAGCAAGATGATAAACTTTCCTAATCAATTTTCAACTTATATCTGAATTAGATATGTTAATACCTGCAGTGGTGGATATTCCAATTTAGGGGCCCGAGGCAAGAATTTTCAAAAATTGATGTTGTCTGAGAAAAAAAAAGGTCTGATCTTGGCTTACATATTTTTCTCCAAAACTCATGGTGGCCTCTAAAAAAAAAAAGGTCTTCACTTTGATTTCATCTCTTATTTTCTTATTTTTCTCCCAAAAGCAGGGTCTTCTCTAAAAAAAAAAGGTCTTCACTTCCATTTGCTCTCAGTTTTCCCTATTTTTGTCCCAAAATCAGGGTGTTCTATAAAAAAAAAAAGTCTTCACTCGGAATCGTTCTCTGAACAAACATCTGCAACGGATTCAAAACTGTATGTGCTATTTTTGAGGGGGGCCTGAGGCGACTGCCTCATTTGTCTCACCCAATATCCACCACTGAATACCTGGGCACATTAATAGTAATACCTATATGTAATAATAGCCAGGAATCGGAATCGTATCGAGAATCATATCGGAAATCGGGATAATTGGTTAGAATCAGAATCGTATCGGAATCGTTAAAAATTTTGGTATTGTCCCATCACTAATAGATAGACTAATTTTGTTTTGTAAAGGTAAAAAATAGCCTATAAACTCAATACAATTGTCTTCATTTGATAGTTTATTGGTATATTGTATGTTAATTTTTTTTACTTTGATGGTTTACTTTATAAAAGTTTTCTTGTTTTTGACATCAATATAACCTAAAAATTCTAAGAGAAGACCTTTTCTTAAGACATCGTTCAATTTTCAAGAAAACTGTCAGAATAAACATAAATTAGTATAACTAACAAATACATAAAAAGCAGTAAAATACTTTTTCCAAAATTGTTGTTCTGAAACTTGATTCCCTTTATTTGATATTGATCCAGTTGTTGAAGAAGCAGCTGATGAATTTCCACTACTACGAGGTCGATCAAATTCACGAAAGCCTTTCATAGCTAGCCAACATTCTAAAATTCTTTCTTCATCTCTTCCAATCAGAAACTTTTTGAAAACTGCAAAGCCTTCACTATCATTAAGCAAGTTGTCTAATGATTGTTTCCACCGCTCATGAGGTGGCAAAGGCATACTTCCTTCAGCATTTAAAGGCCTAAAAACAATAACAATTGAAACAGCTTTGAAACTTTTTAAGATGTAGATTCAAAAGTGCTCAAGTTGAAAATCGCAATGAATCAATAACAAAAATCAAAAATGCTGTAAATTTTATTTGTGATAATTTCTTCAAGTCTAAATCATACACAAAGTATAAAAAAATAATATAAATCATTTGATTAAGCTAAACAATTGCTAGGCTGAATGCAAAACAAAAAAAAATTTTTAAATAGTGTGTTACAAAATATTTCAAGAGAATGTTTGTACTGCTTTTTTATGAAGTTGTGCACACAAAATTGCAAATTTTAAGCTTAAACTCTTGTACTTTTAATAAAAAAACAAAAGGTTACAATGACTATTATGAATGCAGTTTATTACTTATAAGTGGTAAGGTATAAACTTTAAGATACTTAGAATGCACAAAGTACAGTTTATAGCTTTTAAACAAAAAGTAAATTGTAAATACAATTAACATATATAGAAAAACATTCAATGTGTTTAAGTATTTCCCCCCACCCCAGACAAAAATGGCATTGCTGTTTGCAAATAATAAACTGTTTATAACCTTAGTTAATTAACTAATTAACACTTTCAGTGCGGTAGGACGTTCAGGAACGTCTTTAGAGAAAATGCACACGGTGCGTTCGGACGTTCCAGAACGTCTTTGTAATAGCTGCAATGCGTTTGGTGCTAAAAACGTTTTAAAACGCTTATTTAGCAAAAGGCATTGGAGCGTGTATGTAGGAATGTCACAAGACATTTTGCACACGAGACTTTACAAAGGCTTTGAAGGTTCTCAAATGCTGAGCTTTGATGATAGGAGAAAAAAATAAAAAAAGTTAGTGGTAGAATGAGAGACATAATGCAAAATTTAATGCTAATTTTCTTTTTATTTAGCAAAATGAATACACAACAAATAATTGATATTGTAATGAATAGTGACTCTGACATGTCAGAGATTAATGATAGTGATTCATCCGTTTTATCGGATTACATTGAAAGCGATTCTGATTCTACTTCAGGATCTATTGGTGGAGGAGATAGTGATGAGGATGATGAAAATGGTGTTCATTTTCCAAGCTCTTCACAGCTGCCTGGTCGTAGACAAGTCCGTAGAAGACGAAGAGACTACATATGGCAGGATGCTAACCGGCAACCGCCTCTTTTTACTTTTGGTGGGATGCAAGGGCCCACAGCCAAAGCTGCCGTAAATGATGAAAATAATCCATACGATTATTTCAAGCTCTTCTTTACTGATAGGTTTTTAGAGACTTTAGTGATTGAAACAAACCGTTATGCGTCTCAATACTTGACCAGAACAACGCTCACTCCTCATGCAAGAGCACACAAGTGGACACCCGTTACAACCGAGGAACTAGAGAGATTTTTGGGTCTCGTTCTTCTAACTGGAATAATAGATAAAAAAGGAAGAATTGCGGATTACTGGAGAACAAAACCTCCTTTACAAACGCCTTTCTTCAATCAGACTATGTCAAGAGATAGGTTTCAACTAATATCATCATTCTTGCATTTCAATAATAATGATGCTATGCCTAGTGAATGCACTGACAAGCTATACAAAATTCGACCAATATTTGAAACACTCGTTGAGAAATGGCGGGAAGTGTATGCTGTGGGAGAACACATTGCGATTGACGAAGGCATACTGAAATGGAGAGGAAGGCTCTCCTTTCGCGTATATAATAAAGATAAGCCAACTAAATATGGCATCAAGGCTTACATATTGGCGGACTCTGCATCGGGCTATTGCTGGAACATGGACATTTATCATTGCGAGAGAAAGCCAATAAAAGAAACTGTTATGGGTTTGCTGACCAACAAATGCTTGGGATTATGGCACAGTTTATACATGGACAATTGGTACAATTCTGTAGAGTTGAGCGAGTTTCTGTTGACAGCGCAAGTTCATACTGTAGGAACATTGCGGAAAAATAGAGGAAGTCCACCATAAATCAACAACCCACAAAACATGGCCAGGCATGATGTGATCGCACGAGACAATGGACATGTAATGGTCTTGGCATGGAAAGACAGAAGAATTGTGAAAGCAATCAGCACTAAGCATGACAACTCTGTTATCTCCATAACAAGGCGGAAAAAAGGAGGAGGAAGTGCGATGGAAGAGGTGGAAAAGCCAGTGGCGATTTGTGATTACAATGAGCATATGTCTGGTGTCGATCATGTAGACCAAATGATATCGTACTATCCTTGTACTAGAAAGACTCTGAAATGGACCAAAAAAGTTTTTTTTTACCTAATGGAGCTCTGTGTAACAAATGCTCTCGTGTTGTACAAAGCAAAGACTGGAAGTCAAAGTATGACTTTGCATGATTTTCAATTGGCACTTATTTTACGATTATACCAAACATCCCAAGATATTAGTGATGATGAAAATGATGACGCTCCACCACCACGCTCATCAGCAGGAGTCGATGCTCCAAACCGACTTCGTGGTGGCTTCAAATCTCATATTTTGGAAGAATTGCCTCCAACAGCAAAAAAGCAAAAGCCGCAGAGGAAGTGCAAGTTGTGCTCTAGAAAAGGCAGACGTCGAGATACTCGTTATTTTTGCAAAGAATGCAAAGTTGCATTATGCCGAGTGCCATGCTACGCTGAATACCATTCTAAGAAAACATTTTAATTGTGTTTTCTTTGAAAATAAAATTTGATCATAAAAAACTTTGTTTTATTGTTTCTTTTCAAACATAATCTATTCTACTCTCTACACATGTTTTGAAAAAGTTATTTGCTGACAGTATGCTGCGAAGACAGTACAAACGACAAAAAAAGAAAAACAGCGCCGCCCCGCGCGATCGCTTTATGCGCGACTAGCGTAGCACTGAATGTGTTAAAAAACAATATTTTGTAAATTTTAATAGGATTAAATAATCTGGATTAAACATGTTAACTGTAGCACATGGATAAGCCTATACTGCATGGTAATCAAATTGTTATATCTTGAGTGTGTGCTAAGATACCAAAGTGAGAGTTTGTGTGGTTGGCAATCAAGGTAAGAACATTGCATTTATACAATAAAAATAGTGATGCATAAATGGTTCACTTCACCAATAAATAAAATATTATATTTGTACAGTGACATTAGCCTTATATGACATACACCGCAATTAATGTTTTAAAATAAGTTATTCTAGAATATTTAAGAATGCTTAGCAGTTATATAATGTACATCCCTATTATTAATCTAAAGATTATTACATGACAATAAAATATTCAATACCTTGATGTTGCAGATGAAACTTCAGAATTTTCACTAACACTGCTATGTGAAGATCGACCATCAATTGATAACAAATCAGCTTCTTCACCATCTGCTGGTGGTCTAACTGAATTATTAACTTGAGTTTTTGTAAAGTTGTGACCCAACAAATAGGATTGCAACACATCTCGACTCATGGTGTCACGTGTTCCTAAACTGTTATGAACATATTGCTGCATGATCACAAGCAAATATGCCAGAAGAGCATTTACATGGCAAAAAAATAATTATGTATAATTACATAACAACTATTTATTTTATAAACAAACGTAAAACAACAAGTCTAATAAAATTATTAGTTATAAAATATTTGAATTAATAAATATCAGCATTTTTATGATTCAAACAATAGTACCATTGGTCATTCAAATATTTTTTATAATAATAACACTGGTCAAAATAGCAAATTTTTATGGTTTTTAATGTTCTTAAATGTTGATTCTGATACTGATTTCAAAAATGTCTTTATTTTTTTGTAGCACATCAGATTTAAAAAATATTCTCTTTTTTTTTAAAAAACTTTTACTTATAAAAACTTGTGCAATACAAATTTTTCCACGTCTTGTAATTTAGCTATAATTTTAGAAAGCATTCTGCCTCTGACTGTACACATATTGATAGAAAATAACTTGATTAAAAGTAAAAGGTAGCTTTTTTCTAAATATATGATAGATTTATTGCTTAAGAAAGTATGTGAAAGAGTTTAAGCCTTCATTATTAACTAATTTTTGTTGTTAGGCTAATGTTTTATTGGAAACAAGAGGTACAGGTAAAAATTAATTGCATTTTTTCAAAGCGTAAAAAAATTAATTAAGTCTTTTCAAGAAGTCACCGTAAGTGACTTTTGTTTGTGAAACTAACCCAGATCTTCCCTGTGGCTACTATCATCTTTTAAAGAGATCCTTTTCCTTGGTTTCTTTTTTATTCCATCATAGTGCTGTACAGGGGATTCCAGGTTAATTTCACCAAAAAAATTGTTTATGGTAATTTCTTAAAGAAATCTAATTAATTGAGGCATACTAAACCTTAAGTTCCATAATCATCCCAAGAAACACTAAAAATTGTCTAAACTTATATATAGCAACTTTACAATTAAAACTCAAGTCTTTTCAAGGAGTCACCATAAGCAATTTTTGTTTGTGAATTTAACCCAGATCCCCTGCACTTACTATCGCTTCTTAAGGTTACTATCACTTCTAAAAAAAAATCTCTTTTCTCTTAGCTTTTTCTTTATTCCATTATGGTGCTGAAAGGAAGATTCTGGGTTAGTTTTACTGAAAAAAATTGCTTACGATGACTTTTCGAAAAGCCCTAAAACTCAACAACATGTCATTTTATCTGATTTGAAAAAAAAGCAAATTGGATTTTGCTGAAAAGACCAAGTTAAGCAAGGGGCACTGCATCAATTGCGCACTTTTTGGTTTGGTTAAACTTCTTTTAAAAAAAGTCTCAAAGCTGTTCTTCTTTACAATGGTAAAATAAAATCATCTGTTCCAATAACACACTCTGTGCATTAAAAAAGAACCTTACATAAGTATTGAAATTCTCTTCACTGCTATTTGGTACAGTGATTATAAATAAAAGATTTATAAGGACCTAAAAATCATCAGCATTCTAATGGAAAACCAAGAAAAATTTTCAAAACATGTTTTCTTTCCATCAAGAAGTCATAATTCTACAAAGCATTATGTCACAGAACTGGCTAGCAAATAATTCATACTTGGGTCATTCCATTATAATACAACAAACTGTGAACACCACCATCTCACAGATGTTTTTTGTTTTTATTTATATGATACATTTCTAGTAGTCATTCCAAAAACAGTTTGAATTTTTTTTCTATCTTATATAGTTTATGAGTAATCGCTGTTTCAAGTTTTGCATTTTCTCCACTTTTGGCAATAGAGAGCATAAAATGATTTTTTTTTTAAATTGCTTTAAAATCATTGTTTTTTATTCAAAATAATTTAAAAAAGTGTCCATTTCTATGTTTTCAAGGGTGAGGAATTCAAATATGCAATCAAAATATCAAAAAATCAATTCCTTTGTATGATAAATGCCATATATTCTTAAAATTAAAGTCCAAACTTTGAATGACCCTCATATCCTCATGATTGAATATATTTTTTTTTTATTACTTCTAGTTTGTAAAGCAATTTATCAGCATTCAGTATTTGCAAAATCATTTATAGAACTTTTTTCAAAGTGATTTTATCAACATAACTGTATGTTTACCTATTAGTAATTTCTAGTATTTGAAAATTCTCATAATTATTATTATGAGCTCGCAAAAGATATTATAACACAATAATGTGCTGATCACCCTAGCTTGAAATAATTGATTGTGATTTTATAAAGCAAATGAGTTAGTTATTTTAATAGTTTCATCATGACAGTAATTAAACTGCTGCTTATACATTGATTTTAAAAGATAATTTTTTTATTACTTGCTAGTTTTTTAAAAATTTGATCTGCAGGTTAAGCATCAGTTACAGCTTATTTTATAAAAGATAGCAAACATAATGAGTAATTTGTTAGAATTGTGTTTTATTGAAAAAACTACCAACTGCAATGATTGCCACAAAACTTGGTACAAAAAAGAAAAAGGATTTAAAAGGCTAACTGAGTTATCTTATGTGGAGCAACAGCTTTTGCTTTGGAGATGTGGTTTGGACATAGACAATCTTGATGATATTGCTTCACCTGACAACAAAGTTTGCTTTTACCATTACTGCAAATATATTTCTTGCTATGAAAGTAAACAAAAAAATTGTTCAAATCCATTTAATATTCACATTTAAACCAAAAAAAGAAAACAATATCAGCAAGGTCAGTATGCAATAACATTAGAGCTTGCTAATTTACTCAAAGGCAAATTACAGCTAATTCCAAGTCAAAAGTTATGCACAGAGTGTTGGAAAAAAGTAACCACAATGTCAATATCTCTTAGCTCTTCACAACATTTTTCTAACTTATCAGAAAATGAAAACTCTTCAGCATCACTGTCAAGTTATGAAGATGACACAATATCTTGTTTAGATAATTCTCTTACTGCATGTGGTGTTTCAACATTTAAGTCTTTTGGAAAATCAAAACAAAATTAAATCACACAAAT
Organism: Diplosoma virens; assembly: GCA_963680785.1. Lineage (NCBI taxonomy): Eukaryota > Metazoa > Chordata > Ascidiacea > Aplousobranchia > Didemnidae > Diplosoma > Diplosoma virens. The sequence goes on along the minus strand of OY796882.1, from coordinate 42,775,584 downwards.
AAGAAAATGGAAAAAGTGGCAACTGCATTTGGCAACTGCATTTGTGTCAAAAGGTTTAGAAGTCACTACTGACTCTCTTTTTGGAAGCAAGAAAGCAACTGAGAACACTAATTTGCAAGATCTTATGTTAGAACTAAAAAATAAATTTATTAAATCACAATCATTTGCAGAAAAAGTTCAAATTTTAACATTAAAGCCAAATTCTTGGACAATTGAATACACCAAAAAGTTTTTCGGAGCAACAGATCATCAAGTCAGAAAAGCATTATATTTAAAAAAAGATAAAGAAATACTAGCAACACCAAGCAGAAACAAGCGATCAGGTATTGATGAAACAATCATTAATCACGTCATATCATTTTATGAAAGTGATGAGTTTTCAAGGTTAATGCCTGGTGCTAAGAGTATGTGAGTGTTGCCTATGAAGTCCACAAACAGAAAAGACTTTTATTGCGTAATTTAAAAGAATTGTATGCTGCATACAAAGATAAATTTATAGAGTCGAAAATAGGGTTTTCCAAGTTTGTGCTTTGCGCCCTAAGTATTGCAAAGTTCTTGGTTCTGCTGGTGGACATGCTGTACATGTTTGTGCTATCCATTGAAATGTTTTAGCTTGTAATGCACTATGTCTTGATTACAAAGTATTGACGAGCAAAGTTGTGTGCAATCTAACTAATAAAATGTGTATGTGTAATGTGTAATGTGTAACTAATAAAAAGCTTTCCAAAAGATCCAAAGCAAAAATAAAAGATATGTTTATTGGCTTACAAATTTGATAGGCTTGATATTTTGAGAAAACTTTAACTGCACTCAATGAGCACATTTGAAAAGCATTTGAGTGGCTGTAAAAAAATTTTTTTGGCAATACAATGCAACCTTTATTTCAAGATGGAGTTAAAAATCCATTTAAAGTTTAGCTTACAAAAAGATGAGTTGTTACATGTTTCTAAAAACATATATTTTACATTCACATCTAGATTTTTTGTATCTCTTCAAGAAGAAACTGTAACATAACAACCATAAAAATTCTTATAAAAGATTACTCTTTGAAATTAAAAAAACAAAATAAAAAATTTCAACCAAACAACAAATCTTGGCATCTCTGGAAGCAGGTTGGGATAATTGCTTGCCTTATGTATAGAGCCTGCATTGCTTTCCTGCAAGTCAAGAGAATAAATACAAAGATGAAATGAAATTTCAAATTAACTTCACTAATATAAAAACATTTACAGTAGCTTGCTGAAAAGATTGATTTTTTCACAAATTTTATTACAGTTAATGATGAGCAAGGTCAATAATTTTATTAAGATATACAAGCAATGAAGGCATGCTTGTCAAGATTTTTGAAACGAAAAAATGATGGGATATTACAGCTGGATATTACATGCAATGATCAAAACTATTTGGGTCTCTTCCAAAAGTCACTGCAAGTGATTTTTGTTCATGTAACTAACCCAGATCCCCTTGCAATTACTATTGCTTCTTGAGAAATCCTTTTTTTGGTTTTTTTCTTTATTTTATGTTGGTGCTGAAAAGGAGATTCTGGGTTAGTTTCACTAAAAAAAATCACTTACAGAGGCTTCTTGAAAAGACCCAACTATTCTTACAAACAAAAATTTTATTTAAAGCAATTTAAATGTTTGTAATAATCTTCCTGAAAAAAGAGTTTCTGCATGTGATATTGTGTATAAATACAAGTGCACTCAAGGTGCTCAATGTGTGCTTGAGTATGCAAAAGATATAAAGTTACCTTAAAAATCATTGCAATATAAGCAATTGGATAATGTTTATTTGTAACATATTTAACCGTTTTGGTTAAATTTTAGTTTTTTTTCATTTAAAACATTGTTACAATATAGAAAAATATACTAGTAATTGAGCTATATAATGGAGGTTAAGTAAAAATTAGTTTAATTCAAAAAATATTAAATAGTAAATATTTAGAAATTTAATGTGCTAGTGAAAAAACTAAGACAGACTTGGAGGCAGCACAAAAAATCATCTAGAAAAGTTTATTAGAGCTATTAATTAAAAATTTAAGCCACAATAAAGCCAAAACCAAAATTAATTAACAATGTAATTTATTTCATACAAATGCAAAAATAATAAAAAAATACAAAGCTTAAATCTTTAAAAATGGAATCAAAACTTTTTAATTCTGCTTGACTAATATAGGAATATCAATAATTTTATCATGAGCTTCTATTGTTGTAAATGATTCCACTGCTAAAAAAGTTTTTTCCCACATTGTTTAATTAGACATCTAACAAACACACTATTCAAACATATAGTTAGCAATTATGCAAAGGTTGATTTACATTTGGTCTGGTCTAAACTGAAGTAAACTTATTTTCAATGGTTTTTGAGGTTAATATGATTCTTGCTTCACTTTAATTATTTTTATGTTATAAATAACATTGTAAAAATTTTGAGATTTTTTTAAAACTAATAAAAACCTAAAGATTATGCAGCTTTTCGGAAGGTTTGTTCAAATAAGAATTTCAGGCATTCAATTAATAAAAGGTTCTTTTAATACTTTACCAGACGACAAATTGGATCTCGTTCACTATTCGCCGTTCCCAATTAATAAACTTTTTGAATTTTGGGAAATCCCCAAAGCCTTCAAGGTAAGTAACGGCAAACAATGAACAATAAATTTATAATTATCCTAGCAAACAGTTTAATCTAATTTCAAAACAAATGTATACCGATAATACCCATTTTTCTTGTGTTGCTGCTATACTGCTCCTCAGTTATTTTAATATTAAGCTAAATTGAGCAATTATGAATAAATGAGAAGAAAACATGGTTATAATAATAAAAATTTAATAGCTTACTAATTTTTTAAAGGCTGCGGCTAAAAGTCCGGCCGGATTTCAAACTTTTTAAAAAATTAAAGGTCCGTCACCCGACGCCAAACTTAAAAAAGTTAAGGTTCAGTAACGGCTTTTTTGATTCGATTGATATTTGATCATTTTTCGGTAGTGTCTTTAGGGCTCGTTTCCACTACGAGCGAAGAACAATGTATTCTTGGTTTGTTTTAATGATTTTTTTGCTTCGCTTAGCGCTTGCCCAAGTTTTTAAGCACGGAAAGATAAAAAAAAAAAAAAACAAAGAATGCTTCATTCCACGCTTGTATTAATAACGACCCTTTACGATTGATATGGCGCAACAAAAAAGGCATTGGTTAACGGATTGCGGTACACGGGTTGTTAAGTCATGTTGTACTATACTTGCTGATATTGTAAATAAAGTTAAACTTGAACTCAACTCAAAAAAAAAATTCTAAACTAAACTAAAAAAATTCAATCCTGTTAATTATTTAACTGATTTTTAAGAAATCTTTACCTAATGAATTCTCAGGGGCGTCGGAAAGCCATTTTGTGAGGCGGCAAATTCGAAGAAAAAGGTAGTCAAACTTATTTTTTAAGAAGATTTTTGCACTGAAAATGGTTGCCATGCCATTACATAATGCGACCGTTTTCAGTGCAAAACTTTAGTGATTATTTTTAAAAAAAGTTATTATTTCCAATCTAGACAATGATTCTATTTTCGTATTAAGTTTAAGGTGCAGATAAAAACCAAAATAAAAGCCTTCTCCTTCAACCGATTTGACACTTAGGTCGAGTTTCCAAATGCTTCTGTATCTTCCCACCATAGGCTACCTGCAATTTTTGGAAAAGAAGGGGAGGGTAATTTGAAGGAATCAAAAGTCTAGGGGACCCCCTGCCCTTCTCACTGCTCCTCGCTTCCGGCGCCCCTTCGCATATTAACAACGAATATGAGAATTAAGACAAAAATTAATTTGACTCTTTCCTAAACTCAAAAAATTAGAGATGAAAAACTGGAATTTCAAAGTTTTTGTGAGTTTAAACAAGAAGTTGAATACGAAAAAAATCTATCAAGTTGCCAGCACTGACATAAATACTAAAGCGATTAGGCCTACAAAGCCATAGTTAAAAACTAAAAAAATTCAATTTCTTTTTAGGTTAAAAAAGCTTCAACCAGTGGTAGGCGTACTTAGCAAGTGGCAAAGTCGTGTTTCAGTGATTAAAAAGCTTGGCTCGGACAAACTTTTCTGCACGTCAACTTTAAAACGACTAAAAAGTATTTTATCAGCACCCTGATCAAGTCTACACATTATTAATCACTGAACGTAAATATTTGTTTTTTTATCTCCACTTACATGCAACTATGTTTGTACATTGTATGTGAGAGGAAGCAAGTAAAGAATAAAAAAAGGTTTTTACTTTGACAGCTATGCATTTTTGAAAATTTTGAATTTGTAGCTTTATTGCTCGGGTAAACTCTAACTTTTATCAATCAAACCCCATTCAACCCCTTAGAAGTTCCAATCAACCACTTGGAAGAACACTGGTCTAAACAATAAACGTGTTCATCTATAGACCACACAACTTTGCAATATGCATTAATGAGAATAAATATTTCCGGAAAGGTCAATAAAAAATCTATCCAGTAAACATTCAGCATCGGGCCAACGTTGGCTTTAGCGCGGCTGGGTTGGGAGAAAGTTGGCAAAATTGCCAACATTAACCAACAATGCCAACTTTCTGCCGATGATTTATTTTTGAGTTCTGGTTTGTTCTATTTGTTGAGTTAAGTACTAAAGTGAAAAAAAATTAAATTTACGCTGAAAAAAGCTTTTTTGTCTCTATTTCTTTGCTTAGTAAAATTCGTGTTCACAGCTGCTGGTAATGTGTTGGGCCAACATTGAAGCAGCATTGGCTGTCTCCCCTGTGACTAAGTTGGTGACACGCTGGCAAGAAGTTGGCCAAAATTTTTTATTCAAAGATATTACCAGTTGTTCGTGTTAAATATTGATGCAAGCTTTTTACAAAACAGCGACAATAAGTAAAGTACTTCTGCTACAGTTCTTTGCTTGATAAAATTTCAATTGCTTTGATTGTTAAGTAATAGAACATTTTCTGATGAGGGATAGCCTATATGTTTTTTTTATTTTTTATTTTTTTTTTTTTATATTTTTATCTCTATATTTATCCTCCTGACTCGCAGGAAAGCGACGGAGGCGCTATACGTAGGGTAAGCAATTACCCCGACCTGCTTCCGGAGATGCCAAGATATTGCTGTCCGCTAGTAATTTAGTAGAGATATGACTGCAATTTAGAACTGCTTGTCAAGACCACCAAGCAGGGGAAAGTGCCGTAAAGTGTCTTTCCCAAGGACACAACAGAATGGCGCAAGTGGGTTTTGAACCAAAGCAATGCTGATCATCAGTCCGGTGCTTTAACCACTCGACCACGCTGCCGACGTTTAAAAAGAATGCCTCAACGTTTAAAAAGAATAAAAAAAAATGTTAGTCTCTATGGTCTAATAGTTGAAAAAAAATTCGAACAGTTTTTGGATGACAGTAAAAAGTCGGAAAAACTGTCAACTATTTGCCAATTCCGCCAACAAAATGCCAATCACAATGCCCATTTGATATGCGCATAATTTCATTTGAAATAGTTAAAATTTTTATTAATAATTTGTTTTTTAAGCGTTTCTATTTGCTGAATTAAAAATAGTTCTTAGTTAATTACTTATACTGGCATGGGTGTTCCCTGGGGGGCAAAGCGGGCATATGCTCCCTGGAAATTGACTTTTTATTATGAAAGAGTTTAATTTCGCTATATAAACTGCATTTTCGCAAAATTCTGCCTCTCCCAGAAGTTTTACTCCCCCCCTGGAAATTGGTTACGGGTCGCCCATGTATGCTGGCTTCATCAGCAACGTCAATCGTCGCTCAAACAACGTCAACCAACACGCAATCAATGCACTCGAAAGCATGAAGAACGAGGACAAATATAGCAACTACATCGCTAATAAAACCACAAATAAAAGATTTCTATGCAGTCTAGATAAGTGTACGAATCTCGACCATCATTATTCGGGAGTTAACTCCAAATTAATTGTTCATCTCTACCACCAATTTACCCCTTTTTTTCTTTAAAATAATTTTACCTGTTTCTTTTTTTGATGCCATCGCATACCTAAAGCTATAATCATTTCAAATCCTTTTATTGGAATATTTTACTCGAAACGTGCATATAGAAATTAAAATACAATATACCTTACAAACATCCATTATTAACTGTACAAAATCTTAACAATCGTGTTTTTTTTCTCTTATTTTGTGTGTTTTTAAATACGTATTAATAAATATTTTTTAAAAAAAATCAACTGCCGAACGCGTTCAATCGTTTATAAGCAACGCAACGAGGAACGTGGAACACTCCAATGGTTTGTTAAGTTTGGTACAGTGGTAATGATGCATGGTGGGCAATTGTACAAAATAGTAGAATCCACCTCACAGAACTCTGGGGTAATATTTAGCACCAACATCTTGTCAATGTTTCTTAAGTTGGCAGTTAGCATTTTGCCAACGTTGATAAGATTGCTGAAGTAGTTGGGCAGCTGCAGTAGCATGCGCTGGTTGTCGTCGTCGTCGTCGTCGTTTGAAGGGTATCCACTCCAGGCCCGACACAAACAGGACTGGGGCCGAGGGTTTATCCTTATACTACTCCAGACTGCTGCACTGCCTGGATCAGATGCTGGCAGTCATGTTATTAAGCCAGCATCGAGTTTGGTCATCCAAAACCGTCAGACCTCGTGCTCCATATGGTGCCCGATGTATAGGGCACACTGTTAGTACATGGTCTGCGGTTTGCTCAGAGGAGCCACACTCGCAATTCGGTGAAGGAGCGAGACCCCATTTGTGCATGGACGAATGGAATTGCCCAACACCAGTCCGCAGGCGGTTGAGCTTAACCCAAGCTACTCAGGGTAAGCCCATCCCAACAGGCCTGGCACCGGTCTTGGGCACAAAAGCACAAAGCCTGGAAGCACTTTCACAGTACTCCGTTTTCCATTTGTGATTGGTCCATTCAGAAGCACGGATCCCAAGTCTGGCAAGGTTGTCCAAAAGATTCCGCGCACTTGGCACAAACGGGCGTCTGGATCTTAGTCTCACTTGGCCAGTATCTGAGGACCCACTTAATAGACCATACAAGATATGATCGTGGTCCAGAGATCCACGGTAAGCCAAGGAGAGTGTCGCTCCCATTCGGCGAAGCTCAGCTGGCTGGATGCCTGAGAGTACAGGTAGGTGGTCCGTTGGATTGGGACGCAGGCATTCAGTGACTATGCGCAAGGCGTCATTCAAGACACTGTCGATGAGGCGAGTGTGAGCACTGCGACACCAGACTGTGCACAGTACTCAGCTGTTGAGTAGACTAGAGACAAGGTGGCTATGCGTAGTGTTTTAGCACCAGCACCCCATCCCGAGCCCACGAGTCGACTCAGCAGTGTGACGCGCGAGGATAGTTTTTTGCGCAATGCCACTAAATGGTGACGAAACGTGAGCAATCTGTCCAGTTTTACACCAAGATAAGTAGGGGTTGGACAGAATGGTAAAAGTCTACCGTTGTTGTAGAACTTTAGCTCATGTTTGGCCTCTCTGTTATTTAAGTGAAAGGCTGCCGTCACCGTCTTAGTGTGACTGAGCTTCAACCTCCAAGTCTGGACATACGCTGAAAGTGTAGACATGTCTTGGCTTAAAGTCCCCTCCAAGTCCTTCCAGTTTCCAGAAGAGTGCAACAATGCTAAATCATCAGCATAAGCAAACTTTGTGGAAATCATGGAAGGAAGATCGTACGAATAGATGTTAAATAGGAGGGGAGCCAAGACCGATCCCTGAGGAATGCTGTTTTTAAAACAACGTAACCTGCTTTGCTTGCTGTCACCGGTGGTAAGAGTGAAACTTCGATTTCGGACAAGCTCCATAATCATTTTGACCATGTGCTTATCCGGAAGTAGTCTCAGCAGCTTGCAGGTAAGGCCACGGTGCCAGACAGTGTCATAAGCAGCTGTCAGATTGATAAATACGGCACCGGCCTTCTTTTTAGCCTCGAAAGAATCCTCAATGTTCTAAGTTAGCAGGACAACTTGATCTACGGTTGACTTCCCGCGTCGGAACCCAGCCTGCTCTTTAGGGAGCAGTGGATCGATTAATGGTTCAACGCGGACGTAGATAAGCCTCTCGAGGATCTTGTAGGGGACACAGAGCAGAGATATCGGTCGATAACTCTTTGGGTCCCCCACGGGTTTCATTGGTTTTGGGATCGCGACCACAAGCGCTCTTCTTCAGATCTTGGGAATTTTGAGTCGGCGCAAACAGGAAGAAAGGAAGTCACGTAACTAGGACTTCAAAGCAGCTCCGGCATGGAGTATAAGCTCTGGGCAGATGGAATCAGGACCCGGAGCTTCACCTGGTTCTAAATGTTGAAGGGCAGCAGCAAATTCTCTCTGTGAAAAATTGTCAGAGACATTTACTGCGTCTGGTGCTGTGGCTCTCCAAAGGTCAGACACTTCTTGATGGACAAGTCGAGATGCGCTGGTTATTCATAGTTAGCCAACTCTCTACAGCGTCTGGAATTTCAGTCTTGGCTAAACGCTGGCAAAGCGCAGTTTATCAGTGCTGGCGGAAAATGTGATTTTGGTGCACTCGACTCTGGGCTAGAGATGTCAACCGCGCAGCGTACACGGCGGCGCGCGGCCGCGCGGGCACCGCGTAACTTTTTGATCAAATTTACCGCGCCGTGCGGACACCGTGCAATCGTATGTTTAAAGTTTGCATGTGGATACTTGCTCTTATGTTTAAAGTTTGCAGTGCAGTGCGGGCACAGTGCGGTACTTAAAAAAATTTTGCAGCGCAGTGCGGTTGCGGGCAGAAACCTTGCAGTGTAGTGCGGGCACAGTGCAGGAAAAGTGTGCCCACGACAACTCTACTCTGGGCCAACATTGGACGCCATCATCTTGCCAACATTTCTGCTGCTGGAAAACTGCCTTTCGCCAACGTTGGCTAGATGAAAAATGTTTACAGGGTAATATTGATATGTTTACTTATTTTCAGGATAGTTGATGTTTAAATGTTCAAGTAGGCATGTTATTTTATATGCACATAAGTTTTAAAATATACTTTATTTTATCATTTGTGCTATTATAGGACTGCATAATGAGAGAAAAATAGTATTCTTGTTCTTGCAGAAATAGCAGCGGCTACGGGCAAACGTAATCAAATAAGTATAATATGGATATGCTCACAAGCTTATTTAGAGGGGGACATTGGGCCATTCTACCCCCATAGAGATTACTAATTCTAAGGGCTTTGTCCCGCCCATTTGGAAAGAAATCCCATCAGCAAACGAAGACAGATATCTTGTGCAGACCCCCTTTTTTGGTTTTTTTTAGAGATCACTAGTCTTTAGAGACAAAAACCATGAAATCTAATACAGATTCAAAGTGAAGATTTTTTTTTGAGAACATTTTTTTGCGACGAAAACCATGAAATCAGAGGCTGATTCAAAATAAAGACCTTTTTTTTTAGCTACCATTTGAAAAAATTTTTCCACTAAGCATATATGATTGCAGTCGTATGGACCCCTTTCAAAAATTTTCGGTTAGCCACTGGATGTGCTTACAGGTATTCAATAGAAATCTCTAAATATGAGGGGCGTTCAGAAAGTAATGCAACCAGGTTTCTTTTCATGACATTAAGTTTTAAAGGTACACAAATCGGGCATCACAAGAAAGTATATGGCATGAGCATTTCATAGTTACTTCTCGATGTAATCTCCCGCTTTCCGAACCGCCTTTTCCCACCTTTTAACGAGTGCACATATTCCTTCGTTGTAAAATTCTACAGGCTGCGTTTTTTAACCACTTCCTAACAGGAGTTTTGACCTCTTCATTACTGGAGAAATGTTGCCCCTCAAACTTTCTTTGAGGATCCCAAACAAATGGAAGTCAGACGGTGCCAGATCTGGCGAATATGGGGAATGTGAAATTGTTGTCCAGCCAAAGAAGCTGCATTTTGATGACCTCATGGGTTTTGAGGCTGATGTCAGGCCTAGCGTTGTCATGTTGCAATAAAACCTTAGACATTTCCAAAGCAGGTCAAACTCTTCGTATTCTTGCTTTCAATTTTTTAATGTATCAACGTAAACATCTGAATTGATTGTTGTTCCTTTGGACATGAAGTCTACCAGTATCACACCAACACTATCGCAAAACACAGCCACCATCACTTTTCCTGCAGACTGCTGAGATTTGAACTTCTTGGAGCGTGGTGAGGTGAGATGGCACCACTCCATTGATGCTCTCTTTGACTCTGGTTCGCAGTGGTGAACCCAAGTCTCATCTCCGATCACTATTCGCTGCAAAAAGGTTTTGTCACTATGGCAATACTCCAGAAGTTCAGAACAAGCTTTTAGGCGGGATTGTTTATGAGCCTCTGTGAGCTGCCTTGGGACCCACCTTCGGTGTTGTGCGCGTCAACAAAAAATCTTGACGGCGTTAGCGTCAGCGTCACCTCTTCAAATTCTTATCGGCGTCATACGCTCAAAAATGTTAACGGCATCAGCGTCAGCGTCAAGATTAGCGTCAATCCCACAAATTAAAGTACTGTTACTAAAAAATCATTGATTATTAAGTAGGGCAGAAAAATTAGGAATTTCTGAATTGTCATAAAATGCTTTAATTTCAAAATAAATGCGTCACAAAATGATTGTTACACTTGTTTTATTCATTTATTTACTTCAGGTTTAGAGCCCATACGAACAATGGCACATAAAACATTAATAACAACTAAGCACAACAGTAAAAGAAAAAAACTTGCATTGAAGTATTTCACGGATCTACAGTACAACATGGGCTGAATAATTTAGATACACAGCAGATTTTTATAAAAGCCATAAAAATGGGATTTAAAACGAACATTTAAGTTTACAAGACTATCGATGAAATTATTATTTGACTGAAAACTACGATTTATGGAAGTGAACGTATACTTTTTCTTAAAATAGCATCAAAAAGTAATAATATTATGATAGACCCGAGATTCTCGTGCAGTGATAAAGCAAGGAATATTATGTACTAATCTTAGTGACGATCGGTGGTCAAATTTTTGGTTAATCAAGATGATCAAACCAAAGGCCGAATTAACAAACAGCAATGCAATAATCCGTGGAATATTAAACCTATTTATTTTTTCATAAAAACGATAGCATTTCAAAATACTTGTCGGCCAAGCAGCTCTCTTTGGTCTTAAAACATCTTTTCCAGTTGAAAAAAGACGCTCAACAGCTGCACTGGAAGAAATTGCAGTGTTAAATTTGATAAGTTTTAATTGTATTGTTTCGGAAAACGCTTAAATCAAAGTGCTTTAATAGGCTTTCACTTAGAAATTGTTCTATTTGATTCACTCCTGATTTTTTATCAGGAAATTCTAATAAAGTGCTCATAAATTCGTCCTCTAAATCTTTGGTTTCAATCTGGTGTCCTGCTTCGTTGTTTTCAATTTCCTCTGGTTCGCTCTCCTTTATTATGTTAATTAAATATTCCTTTGTTCGGTGGCGAAGTCTTTTTGCATTAACACCAGGAATTCAGTCGACCCATCGAGCAAGTTTATTCCGAGGATGCGTCGCGCTGGCAAGGACGCACTCAAAGTCTTCGAAAAGATGACTAAACCTGAAATAGCAAATTTCTAAATAAATGCTTTTTACAAAAATATTTTTTACAAAAAAAGTTTTTACATTATTTTAACTTTTATACTAATTGTGTTTTTGGTTTGTACACCCGGTGCTACGAAAATTGACCGAACAACATTTGATCGAATGACAATTGATTGAAACGACGCTTGATTGAAACCACATTTGATCGAAACGACATTTGATCGAAACGACATCTGATCGAATAATGAAAGAGAAAATTTACAACTTTGAATCTATCCCAATTTTGTCAATTTGTTGTCCCAAAAGCATAGTACTTTAATCCAGTGGTTCTCAACCTGGTCCACCAAAAATTTCTAGTGGTCCACAGAAAGTTTCATAAATTCTTAATAAAACGTTCCTGAAAATTATAAACGTAGCACTATTGAATTATGTTGGAAGTGCGTATAAGTAAATTATGTAACTAGCCAGTGGCATGCGGTGACTTCTGAGACTGGTCATGCAACTGGCATGCCAAAAACTGGTCATGAAATTAGGTATTTTCTAGGTAGTTAATGGGTAGAACATTCAATTTTCTAGGTAGCCGAAAGAATTTTGTGTGAGATTCTAAAACATAGACCGATTATTTGTCCCGAAACCATGGTGTTCTCCTAAAATAAAAACAAAAATCGGTCATCACCTGAAATCATTCGCAGATTTTATGCTTTTCGTCCCAAAATTGTAGTTTTCTCCAAAAAAAAAAATGGTTATCGCCTCAAATCGTTTCCAGATTTTATACTTTTCGTTACAAAATTGTAGTGTTCTCTAAAAAAAAAAAGGGTCATCATCTTAAAGCAGTGCTTTCCAACCGGTGTGTCGCGACACATTAGTACCAAGGTTTATAACCGGGGGTACGAAGCACCAAAGCAGGGGGTACGAGATGAGGCGTCCGAATAAAGGTTATTTAGAACTATTTGCTAAAAATTAATTTTCAATGTTAGGCCAATATGAAATAAAAAAAAACATTTTTCGAAGTTTTTTTTCACATCTGCACTTTCGAATGATTTTTTTTTGTCATAAGAAAGAGTTACCATGATGTGATAAATAGCTTCTTGTTTGTCCCAACAGAAATGGTTTTGCACTGTGATGTCATAATAAGCAATACTATTTGTGTTGTTCGGTTGAGAGTTCAAGCTCATTTATGTTTACATTTGCAGTTGAATTGAGTTATCGTATGATTGTCTGATAAATTTAACCAAAAATAGTTATGTCTAAAAAGCGTAAGTGGAGTGAAGACTATGTTCAGCATGGTTTCACCTGCTTGACAGAAAAAGATAGAACTGAAAGACCGCAGTGCATATTGTGCAGCAAAGTACTTTCAAATGCTAACTTCAAACCTTCAAGACTTAAGAAACATTTCGATAATTGTCATGGGGGTGCAAATTCGGGAAATGATCTAAATACTTTGAAAATGAAAAGGGCACGCTTTTGTCAGAGTGGTACCTTAGAAAAGCATGGATTTGTGCCGATAGATAAGCCATTGTTGCACGCATCTTATAAAGTTGCTTTTTTGTGTGCCAAAAAAACAAGCCGTACACAGTAGCAAAAGAGTTAGTGAAACCTTGCGCAATGAAAATGGCAAAATCAGTACTGGGGGTGGAAGCGGAAAAAAAGCTAAGTTTAGTGCCGTTATCAAATGACATCCTCAGCTCCAGGATTCGTGATTTGAGCAAAGACATCCTGCAACAGGTTGTTGCAGATATCAAAGCCAGTCCTACTAAAGTTAGTCTTCAGTTGGATGAGTCAACAGACGTCAGTTTGTGTAGTCAGTTATTGGTATTTGTGCAATATGTGAAAGAAAAAGAAGTGGTGGAAGAATTTTTATTTTGTGAACCACTGAAAACAACCACAAAAGCAGTGGATATATTCAATATTGTAAAATAATTCTTTTTGAACCACGAAATGTCTCTTGATATGGTTGGCTCACTTTGCACCGATGGAGCGCCCGCCATGCTTGGAAATAAATCCGGCTTTGCTTCCCGTGTAAAAAAGGAAGTTCCTCACATTACAGTTACACATTATATGTTACATCGCCACGCTCTTGCAGCCAAGTCATTGCCAGAAAAACTGAAAAATGTATTATCAATTGCTGTGAGAGCAGTCAACTACATCAGAGGCAACGCCTTGGATCATCGGCAGCGTGGTCGAGTGGTTAAAGCACCGGACTGATGATCAACATGGTCTCGGTTCAAAACCCACTTGCGCCATTCTGTTGTGTCCTTGGGAAAGACACTTTACGGCACTTTCCCCTGCTTGGTGGTCTTGACAAGCAGTTCTAAATTACAGTAATATCTCTACTAAATTACTAGCGGACAGCAATATCTTGGCATCTCCGGAAGCAGGTCGGGGTAATTGCCTACCCTATGTATAGCGCCTCCGTCGCTTTCCTGCGAGTCAGGAGGATAAATATAGAGATGAAAAAATAAATAAATAAAATAAAAAAATCGTCTGTTCAAAGCTTTTTGTAACGAAGTTGGAGCTGAGCACAGCGTACTTCTTTACCATACCGAGGTTAGATGGCTTTCCCAAGGCCGAGTTCTCACTCGTGTTTTCGAACTGCGCAAAGAAATTGAGATGTTTCTCAGACAGCGGGATAGCAGTCTAATACAGTTGGCTCCGCTGAACTGGATCACTTTGGGCCGAAGGCTTTTGATCCAGTTAGCCAAATGATCCAGTAAGCCGAAAAGATACAGAACTGTATTTAAAAAAGGTCAAGTTTTTTTTAGTCAACAAAGAAACCCAAGTTAAAAAAAATAATGAAATGAGAATCAATAATCAATAATACAACTGTATTTATTAATCAAAACAATGTACAGTACTTTATTAGTTCTGCTGAAAAAAACGTAATATAGTTGTCTGTTTCAAGTCAGCTGTAAATACTTGACTTGATGCTTTTCCAACTTTGCCAACAGATTGTAATGGTCTGCGAAACCTCGTCGCAGCGGACTCCGTTTGAGATCATTCAAAGCGTTACGGGTCTCTGTAACCGCTACTGAATAGCGCGTGCCGTGTTTGAGCACGTGCCGTGCAAAACGTGGAATTTTACTGTGAGTTTACCATAGATATCTTATATAACTCCGGAGTTATATAGGATATTTATGGAGTTTTCATGCAAAAATGATCCAGTTACAGGAAAAATTGATTCAGTGATCCAGAACAGCGGCGTACTTTTACGTTGAAAATGCTTATGTAATTTGGGACTTAGAAAAATGATCCAGATAACCAAATGATCCAGTTATCCGTGAGCCAGTTAAGCGGAGCCAACTGTTGTACATTTTGAAAGTGAGGATTTCATTTTGTCCCTGGCCTACTTGTCAGATATATTCACTCACTTAAACGATTTGAACATTTCTATCCAGGGCAAAGGAATAAACATGATGACTGGCAGAAAAAAGATATCCGCCTTTACTAACAAACTTTCAATCTGGAAAAATCGCATCGATTTTGAAAACTATGCAAATTTTCCTAAACTTGATGAAGTTTTCACTTCTACCGCATCATTGCCAGAGCATATTGTGATTCAAATTAAAAAACATTTGCAGGTGCTCAGTCAGTCTTTTGAAGGATATTTTTATCATGGAGATGCGTCTGATTCACATGGATGGATACAGGACTCATTCCTTTTCAATCTAGATTTGATGGATGAAAATGACCAAACGAAAGATGACCTTGTTGAAATGAGAGCCAGTAAAATCATCAAGATGAAGTTTGATTCAATGCATTTAGCTACCTTCTGGTGTGCACAACTCCAAATGTTTCCACAATTGGCAAAAAGTGCTTCGAAAATTTTTGTCTCCTTTGCACAACCTATCTCTGTGAAACTGGATTCTCAACTCTTGTAAACATAAAAACTAAGCCAAGAAATCGTTTGGACCAAGGAGATGATATGCGTGTGGCTATTACAGAAACCGCGTTTCAACTTGATCATTGAAAGAATGCAACAACAAAAAACCCATTAGCAATAAATATTTCAATGTGTTATTTCATTTTTCGTTTTGAACAATATTACGGTTAATAAATATACTCGTACACCGGTAACATGCTATATTGTGTTTTATTTCATTGTTCGATTGCATATTTACCGGTAATTTTGTAGGTGTTTGTTTGGTAGGTCAAGGGGTACGAGCGCCAAAAAGGTTAAGAAACACTATGTTAAAGTAATGGCTTGCATGATTGCATCACGTAGAGAAAAAATATATACGATAGAAAAAATATATACGAGTATAAAAAATAAAAAAATGCCTAAAACAAAACAAAAAAAATGCATAAAAACAACGAAAAATTAAGACAGCCTTGTTTATTATTATAATATTACTTGCTGGCATGTAACCCCAGCACAGGGAGGCTTTCAGGTACTACACCTTGCCCAAGGGTGACCTGGAGGAAGTTGTAATTGGGTATCCTCATTCATCCCGACTTATCAGTTGATAAGCTTACAACCGGATGCAGTTTACACTCATACCCAGGAGAAACGACACAGACAACACAGAAGAAAACAGACGAAAATAAACACAGACGAAAAGTAGATAATTAAGATAATAAAGCGCACAAAAAAAAACGCTCGAAAAAAGCTAATTAGTTAAGAGCCAAAAGTAACTGTTAAACAAATAAAATAAAGTAAAATTTAAAAATAATTATCGAGTAAATTTTCGAGTAAACAAGCTAAAAAATTTAAAATTTTGTGAGCAAGCTAAGCATTTTTATCTACGTATCTGAACCTGCAAGAACTGATTGGCGATCATATCACAGCCGCGCGATAGGTGGTGGGAGAGAAAGAATATTGCAAAATAAAGTAGCGAGGCGTGAACGGACAGCGAGGGAATGCCTATAGAGGAGATCAGGGAGGTACAGGAATAGATATAGTGTATATATATCTCGTATATATTATTGTGTATATACTGTATATTACTCGAGAAGTACTTCCCTCCCCAAAACCGCTTGCATAAGATATGCGATAAAAATAACGTCAAAGTGAGCTATAGTTGCTTGCCCAACATGGCAGCTATTATATCCAAACACAACAAAGCGCTCCTTACCCAAAGAACCGAGTCTGCTAACACTGCGCCACCTTGTAACTGTAGGACTAAAACCAACTGCCCGATGAAGGGACTATGCTGCGAAAGTTCCATGATTTATAAAGCCACCCTTACATCAGATGGCAGTGCCAAGAATTATTATGGTTGTAGTGAAACCGAATTTAAAACTCGCTACTACAACCATAATCCGAGCTTTAAATGTCGGCAAAAGTATAATGCCACCGCGTTGTCTAAAGCCTTTTGGCAAGCTAAAGACGCAGGATAGATCCCCGTCATCGAATGGAGCATCGCGGCCCGCACCACACCATACTATCCGGGAGCTAGATGGTGCAACCTCTGTTTAGCAGAAAAACTCTTCATCCTCCAAGCGGATCCTACCACCATGCTAAATAAAAGAGCGGAACTAAATGGGAAATGCCCTCATAAAAACAAATTTAAATTGAAAAACCTTTCGTAATTATTCGCAACTTCACCTATTTTAATATTACAATTATTTTGTGTATGAATTAAATCACTATTATCAAACCAACAACACTCTACAAACGACCAAAGCTTACCGGTAATTATTGCCACAAAAACAAATTCAAATTAATTAAATTACCTTTCTTGTCTGTTATTTTAATCCGCTGGCTATCATTCGCACTGTCCTTCACTTACTTAACTTTTTCACCTCATGCGATCTCTCCCGTAACCTTTTAATTGCTTTGTAGATTTTTCCTTCCTCCTTTAAATTTTAAATTTTATTAATACAACACGCCTAACTCGACTTCCCTCACCTTTAAGTGGAGGCAAAACACTATACTTGCATTATATATTTTTGAGTTATTTTTTCTGTATGACGTCACAGGAGTTGTATTATTTGCATGATTAACTACGTGTTATCTATTTCAAGCGTATTATTTTTACCACAAATAACTAAATATTTTTATTTTCTAGTAACCACCTGACAATTCGATAAGATGAAACAGACTATTGTGGTTTCAATTAATAAAGTGTAGTGTTTAATAAATATAATAATATATCGTATATATATATATAGAATCAGATTCTATTTGAATAAGATTTTTAACCGCCCCCTGACGAGCCCAGACAGGCGAAACAGTCTGTTGGGGCAAATAAAATTAATGTTTAATTAAAAAAATTTTGTGGTCTGTAAGTTAATTATATATATACAGCTGAAGCCCGGCCTGCCACGCTGTTCGGTTAATACGTACACATGACGATTCAATTTGCTTTTCCTTAGATTTCCTGTTTGTAGTGTATAAATATTACTGCAGTACTGAACATTTCGATGAACTTGCTGAGGATTTCAATGCTGCATTTATGTTCGTATCTATAGACACCAATAATTGCAACGTGTTCAGTTCTATATCTTGAGTCATTGCTGCATGATTGTATCTGGTTCTCTATCCGGTTTTACTAATGTATTATTGTGTATGTAACTTACCTTTTGGCGTCCCACGTATGTAAATACTACACTTGTACTTTATTGTCGTGTCAGTTATCTGATGAGCTCCATAAGAGCGAAACGGGGCCTTGTCTTGACTTAAACGCTTTATCATACTTGATTTACAATAGACATGGCTTTCGCATCACGTTTGTTCTGACAGCTATGGCGGTAGCCGGGCTTTGTCCAATCACTTTTGCTAATATATATATATTGTAAGATTTTAAGTTTAACATTTTCGTTATTTTCGTTTGCCTTTTTAGTTTTTATATGCGGCAACCTAATTTCACACATGTGCTTCGTAATTCAGTCACAATGCCCATTGTTTCGCTTTTCGTAAAACGTGTAATTTGTTCACAAAGCATAATGGAATTTAAACAAGAAGCAGCTAAAAAATTAGCTAGTTATATTTATTTTTGACGTTTTAATTTCAGTTTTATAGTTTTTAAATTTCTGATTTGTTTTTATTTTTTACATTCTATTTGAATAAATGTATTTGAATAAGTTAATGCTAATTGTTAATGCTGGAAGTATTTTGTTAATTCTGTGACAAGATTCAGCAAATATTATTTATCAAATACCTTGACCAGCGGTATTGTGGCCCAACAAGCCTGGTATGTTCATTGTCGATATATATAATAATTGTATAAAACTATCAGCAGTTAGTGGTTGTTCATTAATATTAAGTGCTTCTGTGATTGCAGAAGAACCGTACTATCGTACTGTACTATCGTTCGTTCGTTCGTGCTATCGTTCGTACCTCGTGCTATCGTTCGCATCGTGCTTTCGTTCGTGCATACATTCATTCATTGCGAACCGTGCGCGTGCTTCAGCAGGGAGGTCAGCCGCAGGTTGTGTGATTACTTATTCGAATAGAGTCAACCGACGGTGTAGTTGGCGTTTGGGCCATCGCCGTTATTTCGTTTAAAAAACTACATATATATATATATATTAAAAATCTACATATATATATATATATATATATATATTTATATTTATTAAAAACACTGCAACAAAAAAAGTTAAAACCACGACAGCCTGTTTCATCTTATAGAATCGTCAGGTGGTTACTAGAAAATTAAAAATGCAGTTAGTTTTAGTAAAAAATATTACGTAGTTAAATTAGTCAAGCAAATAATACAATTCCTGTGACGTTATAGAAGAAAAAATATAAGAAATACAAGCATGGAGGCTTGCATTCATTCAAAAATGAGGGAAGGCGAGTTTGGTGTGTTGAAAAAGGTATAAAAGGAGAAAATTCTATAAAGCAATAAGAGTATAAGGGGGAACACTGTGAGCTTTATAAGGTAGAAAGGTAAAGTGAGTGAAAGACAGTCCGAACGATAGTGAGAGGTACAAGCGGATTAAGACGGACAAGATAGTACACAAAAGGGAGGGGCGATTCAGGTGTACAAAATTAAGTAGGTCATTTATTTAATTTAATTTAAAGTGAATTTGTTTTAGTGGCGGTATATATCGTTTTGTTAGTTTGTAATTAAAAATCTTATTCAAATAAAAATTAAAAGTAAAGTAAAAATTCCATTTGAATAAGATTTCTAACTTCCCCCTGACGGACCCGGACAGGCAAAACAGTCTGCGGTGGTAAATAAAATAATGTGAAAGTATGGTCTAAAAATCAATGAAACTGCTCCGGCCCGGCGTCATAGAGTGCTTTTCTTCAAAGAGCACCGGCCAACTACGGCTTTAGATCTGAAAAATGTCCACCGCAGAACAACGACCTACTTAGCTTCGAAGCAGATCTATACAACATGGCTCGCTCGGTCAAATTTAGACGAGTCAACGACCCTTTCCAAGCAAAACTAGCTAAAGAAGCAAACACCATCAACACGTCTACAGCTTTGTATGTCTCCGCCGACAAGGTTGAAGTCAAAAACTACGAAAAGTTACTGCAGGATTGTACAGTATAACCACTAATTACCGGAAAACTAATAATAATACCAAAAGAAATATCAATTTAGAAGCAAAGCAGCTTGCTCAAAAACTTAAATTGGACGACAAAATCGAGCAGCTTCCAGAAAATCAAGCATTTATAACAATAAAAGATCACAAACCAAATTTTCCAAATAACATAAAATGCAGATTAATAAATTCTGCCAAGTCCAATCTTGGCAAAATAAGCAAACAACTTTTGCAAGAAATTAATAAAGTTATTCGGCAGTCCACTGACCTTTAACAGTGGCAAAACACCCCTGCAGTGATTGCGTGGTTCAAAGACTTCCCCAACAAGGAAAAATGCAAATTTTTAATTTTTGATGTTGTTGATTTTTATCCGTCTATTTCGGAAAACTGCTTGACAACACCCTCATGTTTGCCAAGCAATTTGTTACAATCAGCAAAGATTCCATCAATATCATCCACTACTGCAGAAAATCTCTCCTTTTCAGCAGAGACAGTGCCTGGATCAAAAACGATGGCTCACTTTTCGATGTCACGATGGGCTCGTACGACGGAGCCGAAATATGTGAGTTAGTTGGTCTATTTATGCTTAATTTAATAGCCCCGCTTGTCGGCAAAAACAACGTTGGCCTATACAGAGACGACGGTTTGGTCATCTTGGAAAATGCTTCTGGCCCGAAATCGGAACGCATCAAGAAAAAAATCATAAAGATTTTCCAACAATACGGCTTAAACATCTCAGCCGACACCAACCTCGTCCAGACCGGTTTTCTCCACGTCACGTTTAATCTGAAGTCGGGAAAATACTGGCCTTACCGCAAGCCTAATGACCAGCCACTCTACATACACCAAAAATCTAATCATTCTCCAACCATCAAGAAGCAACTTCCATCTATGCTCGCCAAACGTCTGTCCCTTCTCTCTTGCAATTGCGATGAATTTTCCAAAGCAATCCCAGATTACGTGGAGGCAATGAGACGAAGCGGACATTCTGATGAATTGGAGTATGAAAAAGACCACAATCGTAAACCGAGGAAAGCCAGAAACCGAAACATCGTGTGGTTTAACCCACCATTTAGCAAAAATGTGAAAACCAACATTGGCAGAGAATTTCTGCGCCTGCTCGCTAAACACTTTCCTCCCCATCACCGTTTGCACAAGGTATGAAACAAAAATAACATAAAAGTGAGCTACAGCTGCATGCCCAATATGGCAGCAATAATATCCAGGCACAATAAAAAGCTGTTATCGAACAGGGCTGAATCTGCTTACACCACACCACCTTGCAACTGCAAAAACAAAACCAGCTGCCCTTTGAAAGGCAATTGCCGAGAAAGCTCTATCATTTATAAAGCCACCTTAAAATCTGGTAACGTGGAAAAGCACTATTATGGTTGTTGTGAAATGAAATTCAAAACTCGTTTCTATAACCATGATCAAAGCTTCAAGTTTCGACGAAGTGCAACGCAACCGAAATATCGAAAGCTTTCTGGCAACTCAAAGACACAGGACAAAACCCCTGTATTGAATGGAGTATCGCGACCCGCACTACCCCCTACCACCCGGGAGCTAGGGGATGCAATCTCTGCTTATCAGAGAAACTCGCCATTTTCCAAGCGGACCCAAACACTTCTCTAAACAAAAAATCTGAGCTAAATGGGAAATGCTGACATACAAACAGATTTAAATTAAGAAATTTTTCCTAGTTTTTGGTAGTTTAAAAATTTTGGCAATTTTGTATTTTCTGTATATTTTTTGTAATTCTTGTATTTTAATTTCATATTAAACTCCCGCTCTTACCCAGTTTTTGCACCCAACCGCCAAAACATTTCACTATAATTATCATTTCGCCTTTTGACTGCTTATTGTTTCGTCACGGGACAATTTCAGCATTTTCTCGCATTTCACGCCTTATGAATTGTTGTCAAAGCTTGGCAGACCTGGGAGATAGTGGATAACATGCAATTATACCCACTCTACTACTGCTTTGTTAATTCATCTTATTTCCTTTGTGTTTTGTTTTACTGTATTTCCAGCGCACCACCTGACGACCCTTGCGGTAAAATAAACTGTTGAATTTTTGGCTAATTTTTTTGTAATGTTTCAATCCAAACTGCTCTGACCTGCTTGCCGAACGCTACACCAGCATTGTGCGATAATACGGTTGTACAGTATATATATATATATATACGTACACAAAAAATTTTTTTTTGGCCGGTGCTCTTTAAAGAAAAGCACCCTATGACGCCGGGCCGGAGCAGTTTCATTGATTTTTAGACCATACTTTCACATTATTTTATTTACCACCGCAGACTGTTTTGCCTGTCCGGGTCCGTCAGGGGGAAGTTAGAAATCTTATTCAAATGGAATTTTTACTTTACTTTTAATTTTTATTTGAATAAGATTTTTAATTACAAACTAACAAAACGATATATACCGCCACTAAAACAAATTCACTTTAAATTAAATTAAATAAATGACCTACTTAATTTTGTACACCTGAATCGCCCCTCCCTTTTGTGTACTATCTTGTCCGTCTTAATCCGCTTGTACCTCTCACTATCGTTCGGACTGTCTTTCACTCACTTTACCTTTCTACCTTATAAAGCTCACAGTGTTCCCCCTTATACTCTTATTGCTTTATAGAATTTTCTCCTTTTATACCTTTTTCAACACACCAAACTCGCCTTCCCTCATTTTTGAATGAATGCAAGCCTCCATGCTTGTATTTCTTATATTTTTTTTTCTATAACGTCACAGGAATTGTATTATTTGCTTGACTAATTTAACTACGTAATATTTTTTACTAAAACTAACTGCATTTTTAATTTTCTGGTAACCACCTGACGATTCTATAAGATGAAACAGGCTGTCGTGGTTTCAACTTTTTTGTTGTAGTGTTTTTAATTTAATTTAAATAAATTGCTCTAACCTGGTTATCGGGCACTGTACCAGCATTTTGAGACAATTCGGTTATATATACGTATATATACATCAAATTAAGTACAAATACTGCAGATAAAATTTATTTATTTAAAATTCGCAACAGCCTGTTTCGCCGTAAAAACAGCTCATTAGCCGATTATCTGAAATTAAAAGCAAAAAGAAAATAAATACAATAACCGAAATAATAAAACCTGGAATAAATACTAATAGAATAAAAACGGGAAATTAGACAAATTTCGTACAACCTGAAGAACTATAAAACAGCTATACCGTATAAAGAATAAAAATAAAATAATGGGCGCAACTGTACAAACGTAAGAGGATTTTCAGTCATCGTCAAGTGACGCGGTATAAATTTATAGAAATCGGGACTAATGAAAAATGAAAAAAAGTTGTAAATGATAAAAAACCGGGTTCGATGCCTGGTGAAAATTACGAGAAGTTTTTTAATTTAAATTTGTTTTATGGCGACACTTGCCGGTGAGTTTCCGTTCTTTTGTTAAAGGTGCTAGGTGGGTCTGCCAGGAGAATGGCTAGCTTTTCATCGAGGCAGAGATTGCACTTGGCGCCACCGGGTTGATAGGTGCTAGATGTGGCCGAAATGCTCCATTCAACATGAGGATTTCTCCCATTATCTATGGCTTTCTAGAAGGCTTTCGATAGCTCGGTGGTATATGTTTTTTGCTTGTTTTTGAAAGTCTGGCGATAGTTGTAAAAACGGGATTTAAATTCCGTTTCGCAGCATCCATAGTACGATTTGGGAGGATTGTTGCTTCCTGTTGATATGCTAGCTTTATAAACGATTGCTTTCTCACGACAATCGCCATTTAGAGGACATTGCGCCTTGCGTCGACAGTTGCACGGAGGATGCACATTGGTGTTTTTTGATGCTAAGATGGTCTTGTTGTGCCTTGATAGAATCGCTGCCGTGTTCGGCATACAACTGTAGCTGATCTTCACAGTGTTTTTGTTGCAGATTTTTTGGAGGCGATGGCTGGAGGGAAAGTGCTTTTCGAATAAATTAAGAAAAGTCCTTCCAATATTAGTTTTAACATTTTCGGTGAAAGGGGGGCTGAACCATAAAATTTTTCGTTTTCTTTTTTTCGTTTTGGCTGAAACATAAAATTTTTCGTTTTCTTTTTTTCGTTTTGGCCCGTATGGTAGGACTGTTTGAATGCTGGTACTTTAATTCGTTGTGGTACCCGCTTTTCTGCATCGCCTCTTGATAAACAACAGTTGCATTGTTAAACATGTGTTGTTTGCAGGAGAGTTGTGATAATTGTTCAGCCAGCATTGATGGTAGTTGCTTTTTGATAGAGGGGGGGTGATTCGATCTTGAATGAATATAGAGCGAATGGTCGTTTGGTTTCCGGTATGGCCAATATTTATCAGATTGCAAATTAAATGTGACGTCAAGAAAATTTGCTTGTACAACGTTAGCATCAATAGTAATTTTCAAACCGTTTTGCTGAAAAAACTTTATAATTTTCTTTTTGATACGTTCGGTATCAGGTCCTAAATTGGCTAAGCCATCGTTCCTGTACAAGCCAACATTGCTTTTGCCAATAATAGATGCTTATCCGGAGAGTAGAAATAGACCAACAAGCTTGCATAATTCTGCTCCATCAAATGAACCCATTGTGACATCAAACAGCGATCCGTTATTCTTTATCCAGGTACTGTTCTTTCCGAAGAGAACAGACTTTCTGAAGTGAAAAATAATATCAGATGTATCGGAGTCAATAGTGGAGTATTATTTTCCAAAATTAATAGCATCGGTGAGTAATTTTTTGGATATTGATGGATAGAAATCAACGATATCAAATACGAGAAATTTACATTTATTTTTGTTGGAAAAATTTCTAAACTATGATATTACTGCTGATGAATTGCGCCATTGTAAAAAACCGGATTTTCTTTTGAATTTCTGAATTTTTGACATCTAAGTGCTTTTCACTAACTTTGCCTTTATTAGATTTGGAAGGGTTGATAAGCCGGTGTTCCGCTGGTAAAAAGTTTTTGAAATTTGTTACTTCCACAAATTTTAGTTTTTTATAGAAGTTAATTCGGTAACTCAGTACATTATTTAATCGCCTACCTTTTCGGCGTCTGTAAAGAAGGCCTCGCCGATAACGCAATCTCGTTGTCTACAAAAAGATAAAATTCTTAATCTTCTTGCTGGATCTGACTTTCGAACCAGCGACAGCAAAAATATAGCCTAGCTAGACCACAGCTTAGACTACCACAATATCTTCTTTATTAAAAAATATGGCCCAATCCACTTAGGAGCCCGAATAGTATAAATCAACAGCAAATACAGATTCAGTAGCTTAATTCTTCACAATCAAAGACTTGCGACCAAAAACTATGAATTTACACAGCTAACAATTTTCCAATTCTAAGTTACCACAACGAATCATCGAATCATAATGCTTTCAAGCGAGCCTTATTTATATTACTCGGTCGTGAATATCTCGAACGTTCTGAAAGTTACTAAATCAAGTTAATCACAAACAATCACTATTACGTCATAGTCAAAACAGGTCAAGCGGATAGTTCTGGATCTTTTTCCAAGATTCAAGAGACTTAGCAGTGTTGCCATTTTTTTATAACTAAATGTAAAATATTTAACTTGCTTATAAAACCGTTATTTCTTAGGCTATTTGAGCCGGACCAAAGCGAAATCAAAGAGATTTTTTATGAGATTGTGAATATACATAGTGTGGGCAATTTTTAAGAACGGAACAGCCGGGATTTCGGATTATTGATAAAATTAGTTTTATGGTCTTTAAAAGTGATAAACGCTTCTTTCTTTGTAATAGAAACACTTACGCAAAACATGCCCAGCACTCGACGGAGGGCTTTAAAGTTATCAGGCGGCAGTAAGTTTAACAACGGTTTCATACGTTCCGGATCGGGCTTAATGCATTTGTTTCCAACAACGTACCCAAGAATTTTAATATCAGAGACAGAGCTAATAGTTGTTTTCATTTAACGTAAAGTTTCGGCGACGAATTGCATCAATAAACGCTTTCACATTACGGTCATGCTCAAGTTGAGTGGAACCAGCTACAGTAACATTATTTAGGTACGCATACGTATTGCTTAAGTTTTCTTCTTTAATAAATTGAGAAATTGTTCGTTGAAACGCGGCTACTCCATTTTTCACACCAAAAGGTATTCGTGTGAATTCGTATAATTTACCATTAGCTTCAAAACCGGTGTATTTACGCTCCGATGAAACGAGTTCAATTTGGTGGTAAGCACTACGCAGATCAAAAGTCGAGAATACGGAGTATTGAGACAGTTCATTAATTATATCGTCAATTCGGGGAAGAGGATAAGCATCGAGTTGTGTTATTATTTATAGTTTGCGAGTAATCTGTGCATAAATGCTTTCGTTGCCGATTGAAAGAATCTTTAACAACAACTACCTGTGCGCGCCAAGGTGAGGAGCTCGAATGAATAATTCCTGCTTCTAGCCATTTGTCAATCGTTCTTTGAATAAATTCTCGGTCCTCTTGATTAAATCGGCGGGATTTCGTGACAATAGGTTTCGCTTCTGGTGCCAAATTTGAGAAAAGAGATACAGCATCAGTTGAAGCAGCGGTAACTGCGCAAGTTGACTTCCCCTAAATTAACAAGTCATTGGATTTTCCATTGAATTCAAACACCATACGTTGGTGACGGCCTTGAAAATCTAGCCCTAGGATTACATCACTGCAGAGATTCTCAAAAACATTGAGTCTGGTCGATTCGTATTTGTTACCTTTTAATTCTAGGTCATCAAGACAAAATCCATTTGATTTCATTTTCATCGCTGAGGATGCCATTTGTATTTCACTTCTAGACGGATACACTTTAAACTTCAGGTCTTTGGATACTTTTGAATTAATTTAATAAGTTTCTAAACTCCCGGAGTCAATCAGAGCAGTACAATTTTTACCATTTAAATTCACTATTATTGCAGATCTTAGCAGATTTCTGGGGCATGCCATAGATGTAAGGGATGCCAAAGACAAGGCTGCACTTTGATTTGTAGATTTTAACCTTTTCCCAGAGCCGTTATTTGACCTACAAACACGGGAGAAGTGTCCAATCTTTCCGCAAAAGAAACAAGTAGAATTTATTACAGGACAATATTTGCGTTCATGGTAAGCTCGGTCACAAAAAAAGCACTGTCTTCTCGTCGTCGTCATTAAGGCTTGCTTTGTCGCGGTTGGTTCATCTTTAGGGAACACAGTAGCTGTTACTCTGGTTTCCGAATAGTAAACAGCAGAATGCTCCTGGACCATATGAAGAGACATAGCAGTTGTGTAGGCACGATCCACGGTAAGTTCAGTATTTTCCAAAAGCCGCTGTCGAATGTGATGCGAAGCCAGCGCATTAACGAATGCATCACGAACAAGTTCTTGTCTATCTATATTCTTCCGCGGAAACATCTCGAAATTGACAATTTTTACTCAGAATCTGTAAATGGTTTGAACTAATTTATTTATATAGTTAAATCACATTTCCCATTGCTTGATTTTTTCCTTCGTTTGTACGTCACGAGGTAATTTGAAAACTCGCATATAAAAAAGAAGGTTTTGACTAGCTACTTTGTAAAGATTCCATTGGGAATAAGTGAGCTGGTACGTTTCGTTATTCTACTTTGAAGGAAATCATTTTTATCTGCTAAGGTAGTTATCGTTAGTCAATGTTTTAATATTAACCCGACAATTTCGACTTTTAATTACGATTAAAATCAATTTAACTATTTTTCTTGGATTGGTAAAATCGTCAATTAAAAAAGAATTAAAAAAAATTTTCAGTTCTAAACAGTAAAGCTTGTAAAAACTCCTGCAAAGATTCGCTTGGTTTTTGTTTCCTTGTAGCTAACAATTGTCTCGAGAAAACGACATTAGGTTGCTTGACGTAGTAACGTTGCAGTTTAAGCATGGCCGCATCACAGTCCGTACAATCTTCAATCAGTTCGTAAACGCTAGCGCTGACATAAGCGCAAAGCATTTTAAATCTGTTTGGTTCTTCAATATCTTGTGCTCTAGCATAAGTTGCAGCTGATTCTAAAAAGTTTTCTAATGTTTTAAGCCAATGCTTAAAAAAAGCTAAGTAGCTCCTGGAGCGTTTGGATCGACGTCAAATCGGCTAGGTTTCAAAATCTCGCTAAACCCTGTAGCGGCTATCGTTCAAGCTCTCGTTCCAACTTTTAAAATTTTTGGTTTAATTGAAGTAACAACATTTAACAAGACTTTAATAAAGTTTAAACCAAAAATTAAATTCGCTTAAACTCTAAAACGAAAAACCAATATAGGAATTAATTTAAATGAACAATCTTCAACTATTCGACAAAACAACACGTAAAATAACAGAAACGACAGAAATTAGCGCGTTGGAGAAAAGGCGCAATGCGTGGCAAACATCATACAGAACTTTGTTGATTACATATTTCAATAAGTTTTTTCTACATGTGTTACCCGTTTTGAAAGTTGAGTGTAGCAAAAAAACAAAATTTTATTTCTTAAAAGTTTTTATAAAATTGTTTCCGTTGTCCGTTGTTGTCCCGACAACCAGTGGTGGATGTTCAAATTCAGGGGCCCGAGGCAAGGATTTCCAAAAATTAATGTTCTCTAGAAAAGAAAAAGGGCTTTGATCTCGTCTTTCACTTTTTTCTCCCAAAAAATCATGGTGACCTAAAAAAAAAGGTCTTCACTTCGATTTCATCTCCGATTTCGCTATATTTCTCCCAAAATCATGGTAACCTCTAAAAAAAAGGTCTTCACCTCGAATCGATGTTGTATTTCCCATTTTTCGTCCCAACTTCATGATGATTTCTAAAAAACATCTGCAGCTCACTGAAACTATATGTGCTATTTTCAAGGGGGGGCCCCAAAAAAAAGGGGGGCCCGAGGCAGCTGCCTCATTCGCCTCACCCAATATTCACCACTGTCGACAATCTTGTCCGTTAAGGCGCGTTTACAGCCGTTTACAGTTCTTTTTTTCTCAGCGTGATCTTTGTTTTATTGACGCTCAAATCCACTCATTTTTCAATGAATGAATGAAAAAATGAGTGGATTTGAGCGTCAATAAAACAACTAAAGATCATGTTGAGAAAAAAAAGGACTGTAAACGGCTGTAAACGCGCCTTTATTCCGTATGTCATATGAACACCTTGAATAGCTTTTGCTAAGTTGTCATATGTATGTTTCCAAACAAGCGTTGGCATGCCAACATTTTTTGTTCTCGATGAAGGGTATCGGGATTAATCCAATGAAATATCATTCCAAGATAAGATCTAAAAAAATCAAACTTGAGTTTACTCCGAAAATAACTATCAGAAGCTTTGCAAGGAAAAAAAATTACTAAAAATTTTAACTAGCCACTATACTACTCATTGCAATGCGAGGTCCATATTTCAAATCAATTGAAATAAAAAAATACAATGAAAATTGAAAACATAAACTCAAATAGTTGAAAACAATCTATTGCTGGCGTTTCGAGAAATATTTATCCCCTCATCAAAGCTAACGTAAAATAGAAAACCTCCTTGTTGATAAAACATACATTTCTATTCAAAAACTGTTTTAGCATTTTTTTTTTTTTATATCATAGACAAAAAACCTGTTGCGGCAAGTCCAGGCGTCAGCAATTGTAGCCACATGCTTCAAGGTTTTTAAGTCATTTCTGAGTTTTTTTTGTTGCAATTCAAAGCTGTAAAAAAAAGTAGCAGCAAAATTACGTTCTTTGTTAATATAATTAAGATCATTGTGATAATATAATTAAGACCAAGTTTGGCGTCGAGCAAGCATGCAGTGATTTACTTAAACTGGCGCGCAGTACTCAGCTGTTGAGTAGACTAGAGATAAGGTGGCTATGCGTAGTGTTTTAGCACCAGCACCCCATCCCGAGCCCACGATTCGTCTCAGCAGTGTGACGCGCAAGGATAGTTTTTTGCGCAATGCCACTAAATGGTGACGAAACGTGAGCAATCTGTCCAGTTTTACACCAAGATAAGTAGGGGTTGGACAGAACGGTAAAAGTCTACCGTTGTTGTAGAACTTTAGCTCATGTTTGGCCTCTCGGTTATTTAAGTGAAAGGCTGCCGTCACCGTCTTAGTGTGACTAAGCTTCAACCTCCAAGTCTGGACATACGCTGAAAGTGTAGACATGTCTTGGCTTTAAGTCCCCTCCAAGTCCTTCCAGTTTCCATAAGAGTGCAACAATGCTAAATCATCAGCATAGGCAAACTTTGTGGAAATCATGGAAGGAAGATCGTACGTATAGATGTTAAATAGGAGGGGAGCCAAGACCGATCCCTGAGGAATGCCGTTTTTAAGACAACGTAGCCTGCTTTGCTTACTGCACTGGTAGTAAGGGTGAAACTTCGATTTCGGACAAGCTCCATAATCATTCTGACCATGTGCTTATCCGGAAGTAGTCTCAGCAGCTTGCACGTAAGGCCACGGTGCCAGACAGTGTCATAAGCAGCTGTCAGATCAACAAATACGGCACCGGCCTTCTTTTTAGCCTCAAAAGAATCCTCGATGTTCTGGGTTAGCAAAACAACTTGATCCACGGTTGACTTCCCGCGTCGGAACCCAGCCTGCTCTTTAGGGAGCAGTGGATCGATTAATGGTTCAACGCGGGCGTAGATAAGCCTCTCGAGGATCTTGTAGGGGACACAGAGCAGAGATATCGGTCGATAAATCTTTGGGTCCCCCACGGGTTTCATTGGTTTTGGGATCGCGACCACAAGCGCTCTTCTCCAGATCTTAGAAATTTTGAGTCGGCGCAAACAGAAAGAGAGGAAGTCACGTAACTAGGACTTTAAAGCAGCTCCAGCATGGATTATAAGGTCTGGGCAGATGGAATCAGGATTCGGAGCTTTACCTGGTTTTAAGTGTTGGAGGGCAACAGTAAATTCTCTCTGTGAAAAATTGTCAGAGATATTTACTGCGTCTGGTGTTGTGGCCCTTCAAAGGTCAAACACTTCTTGATGGACAAGTCGAGATGACTTGCGATCAACAGCCTCGTATTTCCCATTTCTAACCAGCTGAGATGCAATAGCATCGGCTGCAACGGGACAGTGACGAGGAGAGTGTCGTGACCTACCAGTAAGATTGTTCAAAATACTCCATGCTTTTCGACTATAGAGTATTTCAGCTTTGATCATAATCGATTTAATCAAAAAGTGTTGCTAATTTTTTTAATTTTTAAAGTAAAAAATTCTTTTTTGTTAAAATCGAGAACTCCTAAGGATCTGTGTTCAAATGCATCTATAAATTCACATCTATAAATTCATTATCTATAAATGTCATCTATTAAAGTTTTTTTGGTGTGACACGAACATGACATACATTGATATGTCAACGAGACACTTGATCACAAGAGTCCAGGAGCATTTGAATTTCAAAAGTATTCAAGAGAGTGCCGTAAAAAAATCGTATTTTGTCATGTAATTCCTGTTCGACCGTTAAATTTAGTTCAAATAATTTTTCGATATTGCGCAAATGTAAATCAGAATTTCACACTAGAAGACATAAGTTCTATTAATAAAAAAGTCCAGTGCTGATTGAAATCGTCAATTACATGCCTATGGAACATCATTCTTACGTACTAAACATTTTTTAAAAATCTGCTCAAGTAATTTCATTCACCGCGAATGTGTTTATAGTATTTAAAATTCACTTGTTTTTTTCTGCTTCATTTAACTAACGCTAATGTGTTTACAGTTCTGAAAAATCTGTCTTCGCCGTGTATAAAATTACTTTGTCAGCGTTAACGAATAATTCCTCTATTTAAATCGAAATAAAGTCAGGAAGACTATATTCAATATGAAAACCTGAAGAGAGCTGAAGTTAGCCGAACACGTTCATTTAATTTTTTGTTTTCTGTTTTCTCTTTAATATGTAAATAAATAAATCATTCAAAAAAGATGTAAATCCAATATGGCTGCTTTCAATAGCAATTTTATAGTACAAAAAAAACCTTCTCCACCGGAACTATATTTTCTTTCTTCGTAAACGCCTGGGTCTCTTAAAGTTTGATAGTACGTGTCACATCTCAATTGTCATTTTAGAAAGTTCCGTTGGCCGCGTTTTGTCCTTCATGCCGTCGCCCATGTCTATAATGGCGAGTAAATTTATATTTTTTTACTATTTTTTATTTATTTTTATCTCTATTTATTCTCCTAGCTCGCTAGACAACGGCGAAAGCGTTATACTTGGGGCAAGCGATTACCTCGACCAGCTTTCGAAGATGCCGAGATATTGCTAAATCTACAATTATAAATTACTAATCATTAAAATTGTTTCTATGAGATAGTTTAGTGGCTTCTTAGACGGGTTTATGATATTTTTTATTAAATTGAATACTAATTTTCAGAAACACTGTGGAAGCCTAATCGAAGGCTATAAAACCTTTTGTCAATTTAGTCTGGCCTATTGCTAAAGGCGCGTTTACAGCCGTTTATTGACGCTCAATAAGGATTTGAGCGTCAATAAAACAAAGATCACGCCGAAAAAAAAGGACTGTAAACGGCTGTAAACGCGCCTTAATTCAAAAAGGATTGAATTTAAAAAACACATTTTTATAAAGAGGTTACGCTGGGTTACGAATCAGGGGACAACTTTTTGATCAACTAGAAAAAAATTTAATTAGCAAGCTATCAAATTTTGACAACAGCCAACAGGACAAAAAAATTTATTTGGTTATGACCATGTTTTTCAGCAAACGTCATTCTTACTTGTCATTGCGCCAAAATTGACTTGTCACAATATGTGAAGTTGGAATGAAAATAAGCGCACCTTGGACGAATACGGTTTTCTATATTAAAAATTACAAAACAGAAATAAACACAAATTTAAAAATTAACACAACAAACGAACACTTACTAACTGAAATCCGCTTCACGATCTCTAAACAAGAATGACGTTTGCGTTTGATTTGAAAATGGCCCACGAGGGTCCGACCATTTATACTAAGATAACACGTGGAGAGAGGCGAAACGAGAAAGCAACTTTAAATGATGTCATTATCGGCAAGAATTACATAATGCAATAAAAAATAAAGTAACTTTTGGTTTACAAAGTATTGGCGGGAAAAAACTAACTTCTGATGATGTCATTGTCGAAAACAATTACGTAAGGCAAAAACAAAACAACTTATGATCTAAGAGATATTGGTGGGAAAAGACAATTTTAGGTGATGTAAACATCGAAAACAATTACGTAAGGCAACGAAAATAAACCAGTTTTTGATTTAAAGACATTTTTAAAAAAAATAAATAAAATAAATAAATAAATAAATAAAGACATATTTTAGTTAAAATCAATTTTAGTTAAAAAATCTAACCTCGACTGTACTCGAGTCTGTTCAGTTCAGTTTCACTTACTATGGATATCGCTGGATATCGGTCCAAGCCTACTATTGTGATCTACACGGACTATATTGAAATTGCAATTACTATTTTCGTAGTTTTAATAGTATGAAAATTAACTATACTGAAAAATTATTTATTTCGTAGCCTAGTCTGTTTGCTCTATAACTAAATTTAAAATTTATTTTTGTGATAACAATCTTTTTTGTGTTCTGAGTCTCTGTTTTGCTAATATTTTCCACAGACCACAATTATGTGATTTTTTGTTTGATTGAATTTGCCAACTGAGCTGGAACTCAAACACTTTTAAGCACCACGCATATTTTTTTGGTGTTCAAACAACATCCTGCGAAAACAAAGAAAGTTGCTATCGTGCCAGTGGTGGATATTGGGTGAGGCGAATGAGGCAGCTGCCCGGGCCTCCCTTTTTTTGGGGGCCAACCTCGATTTTAGGGCCCCCCTTTGAAAATAGCACATATAGTTTCAGTGAGCTGCAGATGTTTTTTAGAAATCATCATGAAGTTGGGACGAAAAATGGGAAATACAACATCGATTCGAGGTGAAAACCTTTTTTTTAGAGGTTACCATGATTTTGGGAGAAATATAGCGAAATCGGAGATGAAATCAAAGTGAAGAGCTTTTTTTTTAGAGGTCACCATGATTTTTTGGGAGAAAAAAGTGAAAGACGAGATCAAAGCCCTTTTTCTTTTCTACAGAACATCAATTTTTGGAAATCCTTGCCTCGGGCCCCTGAATTTGAATATCCACCACTTTTTGTGCCCTTAATAAAAACAACTGCGCTTAAGTTCCTCAACTGCGCTTCTTTGATTTTGTGGCTTTTAATTAAGTTCCAGCAGGTGGATTTTCCAAAAATTTTTAGAAAGTAAAAGTTTTGATCCTTGAGAACATTTTTAACAATTAGAAGCAGCTGCATTTTGAAAGCAAGAATTTGTGAGCACCCTTTTATAACTTTATAGTGTTTTTGCAAGTAGTTTATTAAAATGGCCTAAATCTGCCTGTTACATGCTGTAGCTTCCGTAACTTTTTTTCTTGAATGAAAATGCGCTCTGGAGTCAGCGACTGAAAAATTTTGCATATATTTTTGCCTTGCAAAAAATAATTGACTCTTAACGCTTGACGCAAAAAACAAGCAAAAAGTTGTCGGCGACACCTATTCCGTCAACCGAAAAATATCTTCACGGCGTTTACGTCATCGTCAACAAAAAATTGTCGCCGATATTTGACGCCGTCAGCGCACAACACTGCCCACCTTGCACACACTTTTGAATACCCCAGGCTATCCATGATCTTAACAGCACTCCCTGTACTTACTCCTAACAACTAAGCAGGCTCATTAATAGTGATGCGTCTGTTTTCCTTAATCAATGCATCTTAGGGTGGAGTGAAAAAAAAAATTTGAAAAAAGTGTAGTTTTTAAATCCTGCCAAATAGGCTAAAACTTCAAAAAAAATTGGTTTTGGCGAGTTGCTACCTTTGGGGGGCTAGCAACCCCCCAAAATGTGTTTTTGGGGGGTAAAATTGACAAAAAATGTCGTAACTCGGTAACCGCTTATTGTAGAGGCATGATTTATGGCTCAAAATTTGCAGAATCATCATGTTTCTATATGTGCTAAGAGAAAGTTTTTGTCTATTTCCACAAGAAAAAAAGTTATAATCCATAAACCGTTTTTTATGCTCAATACTCGAAAATTGCGCTGTATGGAAATAACTTTGATCTAACATTTGAAATAATATATGTCTAACTGATAAGGAATAATTATGATAATCACAATATTAACAAGATGATTTGGGATAACTTTGGTCACCAGACAAAGTACCTAAATAGGCCTACTCATAAGGTACAGAACGTGCTAGCTTTACTGCCCATATAAAATGTTTAGTATTTCAGTAATTTAAAGAAAATCTGTTACATCTCATTACTTTCGAACTGTTGATGCTGATATTGGGTTGTTTTGCCTAAGGAGTGAGAGAAAAATAAGAAAGCAAGTTAGAGTACACCAAATACCCTACGCAAAATGAAGCGCATCAGAATTGCACTTTAGTGTCAAATTTTTTCAAAAGTTTTCGAGATTTAATCTTCGGGCGAATCAACCAATCTCTTCGCTCAAATCCTTCAACTTGTGCTGCGGCCTCTGTTACCATTTTGACATGGCGCTCTACACATTGGTTGTGACATGGGTGGTCGAGCTGCAGTGGTCTTATCCGGCATTGTTCAATATCTAAATCAGTTAAATGTTCAATTACCGGAGGCTGCTGATGGCAAGATGTTAAATTCACCATCTTGTAGTACGAGTTCACTGTTAGATCCAGTGTGGGCGGTTCAAACAGCCGTACAGTTGAGGCGGTATCATAATATTTTGCTCCTTCCAAAGAATATTCTTCACTGCGACTGTCAACCAAGTCATGATTATCAA
Source organism: Diplosoma virens (assembly GCA_963680785.1). Lineage (NCBI taxonomy): Eukaryota > Metazoa > Chordata > Ascidiacea > Aplousobranchia > Didemnidae > Diplosoma > Diplosoma virens. The sequence goes on along the minus strand of OY796882.1, from coordinate 42,739,858 downwards.
ATGTAACCGTTGATGGCAAGTTTCCACGAATCGAAAGCACTTTGTTCACTCCTCGCATTCGTATCTCCTCATCGTTGTCACCCAACATGGCGATCAAGACATTTTCCTGGTGTGCGAAAAATGCATTTCGTTGCACAACTTTCAGAGCAGTTTTCCGAACAGCTTCGTCAGGCACCTGAAGAATTCGTTGGACCAAGTTGAAAAAATTTCTAGATCCGCAAGTTAGTTGACTATTTAACTTAATTTCAAACCAACTTGGAAAGTAAACTTGAAGACAAAACTTCGTCAGAGTTTCCAAGTTTGAGGAAGATTCATCCACCGAAACATAATATCTGAAGATTCGACAGCCCAGAGTTAGCCAGCGTGAATGCACAATGGGACCTACTTTTAAATATTGCAAGTCGCTGTCTTGATTCAATAGTTTTGTTGTCTTGTTCAATAGTTCTTCCAACTTACGAATGCAACCATTGAACTTGCCTGTCATTGCTGCAGTTCCATCAGTGCCAACTACTGTAAGTTTGTCATGTAATTCGGTGTTGGAAATGGTGTTGAAGATCTTTTGTGCTATGGTTCTTCCTTTGCCATCCTCTGTGGAAAAATGAGAAAGATAGTATTCACCAGGCTGCCCAACCATTGTATAGTGATCTTCAAGTTGCACAGACCTGTAAAACTTGTCATTTGGCCCTTGCATGGTGACCTGTGTTGCATCTTTGCGCCCATCAAAGTATATGGCATTCACTAACTTGAAATTTTCTTGCTCCTTTTTCCTAATTTCAGCACGGCATCGTTCTCGCTCTCTTCGAAGCTTGCTACGATCAATAACGTATGTCTTGTCATCATCAGTAATTAGACCCAAATCTTGCATCACACTATTAGCGATCGCAGCAGCAGCTCTGTCGGATATCTGAAAACGCTCACTCATCCTTGCAAGGTTTGACCAAATCATTCGATTCTGATTTTCATATGGCATTGATTGAGAAACAAATTCAGAAGCAGCAGAAAATTGCGTTTGGTCTGTGTTGGTTGAACTAGAATCTGACAGATAATCCAAAGCTGACTCAGGCACTGATGTAACTGATGTAACGGAAGAACATGTTGGTGGTTCTGGATGAGGTTGTAAGGGTCGAGAGCGCCTCAAAAACTGTATGTTAGCTGACGTTGAAGGAACCACAGCATTCACACATTTTCCAACTCGCTTACTAGTTTGATCTTTATAAAAAGCATAATCATCATCTGTCATTTTCAAACCATGTTGTTTCTCCAAAATTCTGCGCTGCTTATCGTCAGCACAAAAAACATCAAATATTTCATCAATAGTTGACATAAACTCTTTTTCCTTTTGTAAAAATGCTTCTCCTCGTTTTTTCTTTGACCAGCGATCAAGTGCACTGAAACAATTCACAAAACTTTGAACTTTTTTCGAAATGGTGTACAGATGAATGGGATATACGTTGCACCATACCCATCTGTCATAAATTTCTCTGGCAATGTCATTTGCAGCATTGAAGGTTCGAAAGTTTTTCAAATGAAGAATGCGTTCTATTACATGTCGCTTGGTAGGCAATACTCCTGGTAGAAAACTATCACGGGTAGAGAAAGTGTGTCCACTATGTAAAATCTTCTTTACAGAAGTTGAACTCCGTCTTTTCATGTTTTACTACTTCGCAGTTTGGCCAAAGCTTTGATTTACACAATTACTTAACAATACACCTGCAAAAAATAATAATAACTTTTCAGATAACTATTAGTTAAGTACAAACAAACAAACTTATTAAACAGTTTTTCTATCATAACTTTTTTTCTAGTGGAAATAGACAAAAACTTTCTCTTAGCACATATAGAAACATGATGATTCTGCAAATTTTGAGCCATAAATCATGCCTCTACGATACTGAGTTACGCATTTTTAGGAAATTTTACCCCTCAAAACACATTTTGGGGGGTTGCTAGCCCCCCAAAGGTAGCAACTCGCCAAAACCAATTTTTTTCGTAGATTTTACCTGTTTGGCAGGTTTTTAGGACTATACTTTTTTCAATTTCAAAAAAAAAATTATTTTCACTCCACCCTAAATTGCATCTGCCTGATCAATGTTACCAGAACTGTGAGCAGAAGATGGCCTACCATTTCTTGGCCTATCGCAAAGATCGCTTTTAGCAGGTTCTTACTGTCCATCATTGATTCGCTTCACCCACCTCGTCACTGTCCTGTAGTCTATTGCACCGTCACCATACACTTGCTTTAGCCTTCTGCTTATGTTCTGAGCTGTTTCTCCCTCCGACAGAAGAAATTCAATAGCAACTCTTTTTGCTTCTGCCGAGATTGCTTTGGATCAATCATGCCAGTTTTACCTTCTAACAAAGAAGACATAAAGGGATTGCTTAAAATTTAAATTGCAGTAATTTAAACCCTTATTTTTTACAAAATCTGTAAACCTTAGTTACCAATCTATAATCTGTAAAAGAATCAGATGTTAGTTAAATGAATGCTGTAAGAAATTAAATCAGTTGCATTACATTCTGTACGCCCCTCGTATGTCCCAACAATATACGATTGTGCATGCAAAAATAAGGTAATTACAGTTAAGATCAACAAGATAAAAACAATTTTTATCATGATAAAATTATAGTACTCAATTGTTAAAACTCTAGCATTAAGTGCTAGAGGCTATGTCGCTTCTCTAGGTTTCTTCTTGATTACAGGCCAGCATATATTGGTAGCAGAGGTGGATACCTCAAAACACGTTTTTCAAAGTCTCGGTCTCATGACCCCAAAAGTCTCGTCTCGGTCTCGGTCTCGGTCTCGGACCACTGCGTGTCGACTCCAGTTCGAGACATTGCAGCGATGTGAGCAAAGCTCACAGATGTTGTAAATATGTCATAAACTTGGAAAAAATAAAAGATAGTTCGCATAGGCGAGCTTTTTGATGATTGTGAAAGCCAAATAGTAAGTATAAAGGTTAAAAGAGTGAGTCGAGATCGATCTCTGAGGAAAGCCTTTTCTTAGACATCTAAGCTTGCTTTGGCATTTATTTGGCATTCTAATCTTTTTTTTATTATACTCTCGACAACAAAATGTTAAGATTATTTTGCTTTTCTTAGTTCATTATAAGTTGTGCATGAGGTTTGTCATTGATACTCAACGCGTTTTGATGAATCACTTCATTTTGGTGTGGATTAATTCAGAAATTGTTAGTTTTTTTTTTTTATATACGTTGCTTAACAGATTGTCAAATCTAAAAGATATTCAAATGTTTGTTTTTATTTATTAATTTATTTATTTTTATGTTGTGCATAATATATGGTTAAATTCACAAGATATCATATTTACATTTGAAAATCAATATTTGTAATTATCGTCTTATCTGTTGATAGTTTCTTGATTTTTTGGCAAACTCTTAAGACATTTGAAAAAAAAACTCAATTCAACTAACTGGTATTATTTTCAATTTCAAATCTTAAACTTTCTACTACCTACGGTTATTTGTTTAAACAAATTGCGTGATTGGCACCAATATAGCCTATACCGTTGTCTCTTTGTCTTTACACTAGTTGATGTAATGCTTATTCTTCTTTGTTTTTTTTTGTTTGTTTTTCTTTGTAAATATTTACTAAAAATTGCATCACATTTAGTTTACAATTTCAAGGACTGCAGACTAGAAGACCCTCAATGTTGTGGTCGCTTCGCAGCCTATCTGTCAATGTGTTCTTACTTGCTATATTACATTTTTTTTCGCTTATGTCAAATTTGCATAATACTGACAATAAACTTAAACTTAAACTTTGCTTGTTACCAGCAACAAGGGTAAAATTTGGTTTTGGGCAAGTTCCATCATTTTAGTTAGAGCGCCGGGTTCGTGACCAACACGGTCTCGGTTCAAAACCCACTCGCGCCATTCTGTTGTGTCCTTGAGAAAGGCACTTTACGGCACTTTCCCCTGCTTGGTGGTCCTGGCAAGCAGTTCTAAATTACAGTCATATCTCTATTAAATTACAAGCGGACAGCAATATCTTGGTATCTCCGGAAGCAGGTTGGGGTAATTGCCTACCCTATGTATTAGCGCCTCCGTCGCTTTCCTGCGAGTCAGGAGGATAAATATAGAGATAAAATAAATAAAAAATAAATAACCATGTACTTATTTGAAAGAAATCTCAGCAGCTTACAAGTAAGCCCATAATGCTGGACATTCATAAGCATTTGTCGGAGCGAGGATTACAACACCGTCCTTCTTTTTAGCTTCAAAAGGATCCTCGCTCCTGTATTAAACAATAAAACGAATTGATCTACGTTTGACTTTCCGCTTCGAAGTTCAGCTTGCTCCCTAGAAAGAAACGGATAAATAATTGGCTTTGCTTGACGCCGCCCTAAGGTTAGGTCTCCCGAAAATCATTTAGAGAAAAGAGAGGAGAGATAACAGGTGATAGCTTTTGGAGTTTTTTACAGGTTTTATCAATTTTAAAATCACGACTACAAGCGCTCTTTTTCAAATTTTGGAAATTTTGAATGGGCGCCAGCAAAAAGAAAGAAGTCACCTAGCTAGGAATTAAAAAGTAACTCAGGCATTGGTAAGTAATAAGACATACAATCAGGGCCTGGAGCTTTAGGTCTATTGGTCTTAAGTATTATAGGACAGCAGGAAATTGTCGGTATAAAAAATTATTTCTTACAGTTGGTTCTGGTGTTGATGCCTTCTAAAATTCAGACAACTTTTGGGGAAGAATATATTACTTTAAGGAAGAACCAGCTTTACATCTTCCGTTTCTAAACAACGAAGGGAGTGTTGTGGCCTACCGATAAGATTATTTTAATATGCTCCATGTTTTTTGACGAGAGTGTAAAAGTGGATGCTCTGATCGAAACCATCCATCTTTCATCCATCTTTTAAATTTCAGTAAAGCCGTAGCTATAGCAGCCAAAATCCAGTCCTGTTTCATTTCGAGGCATTGCAGTAAAGTTCTATAGAGAGTTTCACATTCTGCAAACCAATATGGCATAGCCTACGGTTGTTTTGGTGACCGAGTGGAATAGTCTCTTGGGTGCTTTTCAATAGCGTTAAAAAAGTCCTGGCAAGTCGCTTCCACATCAGGTGAATTCAGCAGCAACAAAGTCTTTTTGAACTTGATCGTTAAATCAATATCTCGCTACTTGACACTGCGAAAATTCCATTATTTAACTGTCATGCTAGCACTGGCAAAGCGAAACTTGGTAACTTGGTAATGTAGCCTAATAGGCGAGGGTCAATGTTTTAACTTATGAAACTTTTTTTGTGATTTATGTTGAAGATTTTTGATGTGAAAAGAAGTTTATATATGTTTTTTATACTTATTGGTTAAACCATGGTTGTGGAGTCGGAGAAATTATTTTTCAACTCCACCAAATCAAAGTTTCCAATTTGAACTCCACGAGATTTGATAATACAATTCCAACTTCAGCACATGTAAAAAAGGAGTCCAACACCACCCCAAAATACTCGGCTCCAGCAACTCCGACTCAACAATATAGTTATAAGCAGGGTATGTTGAGTCGGAGTCCCGGAGTCGCATATTGTAGAGTCGGAGTACTTTCTTTAGATTTGATGAAGTTGGAGTCGCGAGTAGGAGTCGTTTTTATAGATTTGGTGGAGTTGGAAATCGGAGTCTTTATTGCTTTTGGAGACTTCGATTGGCGCTAAATTATTTTACATTTTTACATTTTATTTTTATATTTATCCTTCTGACTCACGGAAAAGGGACGGAGGCGCTATAGAAAGGGCAAGCAATTACCCCGGCCTGCTTCCGGAGATGCCAAGATATTGCTGTCCGATAGAAAATTTTAATTTCGTTTTTTAGTTTTATAGAAAAATGAGTGAAATTTAGAACTGCTTGCTAAGACCGCCAAGCGGGAAAAAGTGCCACAAAAGTGTCTTTCCCAAGGATATAACCGAATACTGCAAGCAAGTTTTGAACTGAGACCATGTCGATCACAATCACGGCGCTTTAGCGCCCTTAAACCACTCGACAATTAGGCCTTCAAGCTTGTCCTCAAAAGCTTCGGCATGTTTAAAAAACTATTTTGATTCCACCCAAAAAACATGTGGCTTCGACTTCCGACTGTAATTCCACTACCCTGGCTTAAACTAAAGCAACTTACGTAAAGTCTCGTCTCGTCTCGTCTGGTCTCGTCTTAGTCTCGAAGCACCGTGTCTCGATTCTACCTCTGATTGGTAAATAAAGAGAACAGTAATGGTTTCATATTTATTTTACATTTTTTGAGTTTCTGTATTCAGTTTTGTACTTTATGTTTAGATACGATCTGTACGGCTTTAAATTAGTAAAATTTATTGGTTTTATTTTGTGACCGGTAATTCAAAATATTTTTTTGGGATATTTTTATCAAGCACTTATTTGAAGAACTGATATCAAATATTAACATTATACAGCTTCGGCTACAGATTTTAAAAATAGGGTCTGCTTTTCCTTTTTCTTTAAATTTTTAAAGTGTGACTTAATCAAGGTTCCCGAGTCGGAGTCGGTTTTGCAGATGTTCTGGAATCAAAGTCGCGAGTCGGAGTCGTTTTTTCAGATGTTTTGGAGTCGGAGTTGGAGTCAGAAAAAATTTCTACGACTCCACAACTTTAGCATCAATTTATAAAACCCATAAATACCCTAGATAAAACCCAGCAAAAAACTTTTAAATTTGCAATATTTGGCATTAGGTTAATGCATGTAGTACTTCTCAACCGGAAAAGGGGAATTCCCGACAAGGAGAGGGGAGAATTTTGTATTTTTAAGAAAACTTTTTCAATGTAATTAAACGTTTTAGATAATAACTTTAATACTTTATTGATTTTTTATATGAAGAACATTGAATATATGAAGAACACAATTTTGTAATAATAGCTATGGTTTTAATCGAAGAATTAGAAGGAATAGAATTGGGGAAGCCGTGTCAACGTTTTAAATCAAATGGAGAAACAGAAAATTGTGCACCAAAGTTTACTATTTTTTATTTGGGCACAAGCTTTCGTGGGCTACTGCTCACTTCGTCAGGTGCAATCTCTAAACCGTTCTAATCATTGCACCTGACGAAGTGAGCAGTAGCCCACGAAAGCTTGTGCCCAAACAAAAAATAGTCAACTTTAGTGCACAATTTTCTGTTTCTCTCATTTGATTTAAAAAGTTGACATGGCTCCCCCAATGATTAGAATGGTTTAGAGATTGCACCTGACAAAGTGAGCAGTAGCCCATGAAAGCTTGTGCCCAAATAAAAAATAGTCAACTTTAGTGCACAATTTTCTGTTTTTCTGATATGGTTTTCATGTTACATGAAACTAAAGTTTATCAATTTAGTTAAATTGTAAGAACTTAGTAACTTTTTGCATTTTTATATAAATGTACCATACTAATTAAGCCACAAATTGAATTTTCTGTGAGGGGGAATTTAATTTTCATATCGGGTAAGGTGGTCCATGAAATTAAAAAGGTTGAGAACCACTGAAATAATTTAAGCATCTGATTAAAAAAATTTTTTGCAGTCCACACCAAAAGACTTTGCAGGCCATGAGTTTGACATGCCTGGTCTAGATGGTTTGTTAGCTCTTTTCTAACTCTTTAGCAAACCAAGCAAAAACAACTGTTTTGCAAAATTTAAAAATTTTGATTGTATTTAAAAAGTTAAGTAGCTTTTTCAAGCATTTTTCTGGAGTAGATCCATATTTTATGCTGTTGAAAAAATGTATAGACCTGGTTCCTTTTCTTGAAGACCCAAACTGTTTTCAGATGCTTCTTTATGTAGATCTGGCCATCTCTGTTAGCAGCCAAAAAATCTGAAAAAAAATGAACCAAAAATAATGAGCAGTAAGAACAAAAAGAAAATATCCAAAATTTAAATCAAATGACACCACAAAAAATAACCAATAGAGAACAACACCCATAAAGATTTAAAATTAAATTAATTTTTATTTAACTTTTAGATGTTGTTGTTTACTATAAACATATTTTTCATACTAGTTGTTAGTGTGAAAAACCTTTTTGATGATAAATATAGCAGTCATAATTATGCAGATGTAACTTTGATTGGTGCACATGGTGATCTTGCTAAAAAGTATTTGTGGAATGCAATGTTTCATTTAAATAATAGACATACACATGATGGAGTTTGGACTTTTAATTTTAATGCTGGTGGTTTAAAAAACTCCAGTGTTGGTAAAAGACTTTTAAAAAATGTTTTGCCCTCAGCAATTATTTGTCCACACAACAAACAATTAAATTGTAAACAGAAAAAAAAATTGTTTATTGAAAATGTTTCTTACTTTCAATTAAAAGATGAACAAGATTATGCCAAATACTGTTCTCGTCTCTATGATTCTTCTTTACTATATCACTGTCACAAAGGATATAAGTGTCAATATCAGCATATTTTTTATTTATCTGTTCCTTCATTTACTTATCAAAATATATCTTCATATATTGCTGGTCATTGTCGACCTATGAATGGTACTGGATCATTAAAAGTAGTTTTTGAAAAACCATTTGGACATAGTCGGTCATCTGCCAACAGTTTAGCCAAATCTATTTTGCAACATCTAGAAGAAAAAGAAATATACCGGTAATGTTGATAAAGCTAATTTATTTCAAAGCAAGACTATTCAGCAGCACAAATTTGTCAGCAAAGTCATAGAGAAAATAATTTTAATTTAACTTCATTAGTTTTAGTCTTAAACTTGTGAACATGACTTTACAAAAAAAAAGCTGAGTGATAAAAAGACAGAAAAATTAAACAGGAAAAATACAGCAATGATTAACATTTTTACTGCTGAAAGATGTAAATCTACGTTCTAAGAAATAATGCATTGGGTGCAATACAATGTAGATTTATGGGGTCACTTCAAGAAGTCATCGTAAGCGATTTCTTTTCAGTGAAACTAATCTGAAATACCCCTTTTAACACCAGGGTGGAATAAAGAAAAAACCAAGAGAAAAAGGATCATACAAGAAGTGACAGTAACTGAAGGGGCATCCAGGTTAGTTTCACAAACAAAAATGGCTTTTGGTGACTTCTTGAAGAGACCCAATTTATGTCTAACAAAAATTTTTTGTCCATTGGCTGCAGAAATTAATTTATATACTGGAAAAAGACATCAATATATGTTTTACTTTTTGTTATAAATCAGCATGTTCTGTGTGATTTTTTTATAGAAAAAATATGGAAAACATGATGCAGCAAAAGTGTTAAACATGTGAAACCAGCAACAAATATTTTTTGATTTTACACTATGAGTTAAAATATTGCTTGATGACATACAGGGTGGGATAGCAAAACTTGGAAAATCAAATATACAAGTAACACAAGAGTATATTTTCACATACAACAAAACTGACAGCAATATGAAGGTAACACAAGTACATAAGGACAATAAGAGACATTTATTCAATATGGCCGCCTTTATCAATCAAAGCCTGCACATGGTGCCTGAAGGTATTGCAACTATTAAGAATAAAGTCCTCTGAAATATTGTCCCATTCTAGCACCAGGGCTTCCTTCAGATAGGCAACACTAGGGTGTGAAGTAATGTTGGTGGAGTGCTGTAATGTGCATTAGTTGCATAGTCCAAGGGGTTCAGGTCTGGACGATGGCCAGAAGTTGGCAGGCCAAAAATCTGCAAAATTGTTATTGCAAAATTTCTGAACTTTCCTTGCAGTATGAGCTGGAGCTCCGTCTTGGGTCCACACAAAATTACCTGTGGGATAGTTGGCCTTCAGCCATGGTAAAACCTTATATCTCAGAACCTTATAATAAACTTCAGTGTCTACTTTTTCACCAGGCTTGAAAAAATGAAGAGGCATCATTTTCCATTGGAGACCACAACTCCAAGAACCATGATTTGGGCTGGGTTCTTGGTTTTAAAAATGCCTTTTACTTCAGAACATGCCTGGGCAATGTACCAATTGTACAGTGGTTTACAACAGCATCAACAATGAATATTTTTTATTGAAAAATATTTTAATGGTTGGTCCATGCCGCTTGAGGTAATTCAGCACTTTCTTTGCCGTTTCAAGCTTTCTTGCTTGCATTTCAGGTGTCAAAAGATGTTTTGGAGTCCTCACAAACAGTTTTAACTGTAAATCAGTGTGCGCAGCTTTTCTCATTGTTCATGGACTAACTTTCATTTCCCTGGCAATTTTTCTCATGAAAGTTGTTGGATTTTTCAAAACTATTGATTTGACGATTTTTAGAAATACATGATCTCGCTTTTTATTCACATCCCCACTTTATGTCAATTGCCTGCAGAATGTTGTTGGGTGACTCCATTCGTCCATGCACAATGGCAGAGGTAGAATCGAAACACGGTACTTCAAGACCAAGACAAGACTTTGGGGTAGCAAGACCAAGACAAGACTTTGTAGTAGCAAAATCGAAACGAGACACGAGATTTCACATAAGTTGTTTTAGTTCAAGCCAGGTAGCAAATCTGCAATTTGTTACCTCTTTGCTTCCTGAGGAGACATGGCTAAACATAATACCTCTATATACCTTCATTCTAAAAATAGAAAAAAAAGTGTTGTTATCTACATTCAAGAATATAACAAAAATAATGTTTAAAAATATTCCAGGTTTTGCTGCCCCACCCTGTACTTTTCCACTGATTATAGTTCTTTGCCTCTCAAATAGTTCTTCTTTGCTACATTTTCAACAGTGGTTTACAGCATAATTTAAACAGCCTTACCAGTATATATTCTTCTGTATGCTTTGATGTTTGGCTTAATCTACTTTTTTGCCTTGACAATAGTTGCATTATTGTCATAGTTAAAAGTTTGTCACCAAACTTCATTGTGCTGTAGTTCTTTTCTGTTTATAATAATACTTGTATTGTTAAATAATTTTCATTGTTAATTTAATCCAGAAGTTGTTAATTGCACAGCTCCTAATAATGCAACCAAATTGTTTTTAAGTTTTCATGGCCATGTAAAATATGTCACAGATGACATTTATAGTTATTAACAGCACATAGATAATAAATAGGCATTGCAAGTTTAAATTTGCCTTACAAATGTTTTGTTCAGTTATATTATGAAAAGATTATTTACACAAGTAAAAGTGATTCTCTTGCAAATTCTACCATTTATCTTTACCCACAGCATTACAATCATTGATAATGGTAGCAGCAAAACAAAACTATTGAAGTTAAATTGAAATTAGTTATTTTCATAGCAAATTAGTTTGCTGATGAATTGGCTAGCCAAGGAATTTCTATAAATGCTGAATATTGACATATTCAATTTACTATACTGTCAGTAAAATCAATTAGTTGCATAAGTTTAAACATATATGTACTGGTATGTTGTTTTATTAAATATAAATCTGAAGTCTCAAATCAACTTTTTGATAGCACAAAGAAAAGACACCTGTTACAAAATTTAGTTTCTTGTTGCTTTCTTGGTTTTCTTAATTGCATAGAGACCAAAATTGTTGGTCATATGGCAAATGCTTGTATATTTATAAACTAAACTAAATTGTACTTAACTTTGTGAGAGTCACTTTTTTACATTTTAGTTATTGTTATTGTTGCCCCTTTTTAAGGCTAATTTTTCTGATCTTAAAGGGGCCATCCTCTGACCCTAAACAGAAGCCAATCTTAGCTCCCACTCTTAGTTGAATTCTGCTGCTTGCAATGATTTTTTTACCAGCTTGTGGTGTTGTGCTGCTACAGTATTTTGCTACAGTTTAAGAGGTGATTAGTGTTGTGTGTAGGTCAAGCTTAGCACAAATTATGGCATTTAAAATTCAGGTTTATTGTGTGTAGGTAACTTTGCAAAAGTAGTTACAGGGTCCTCCACCCAAGTGTAGACTAATTTTTAGATAGATTTTTAAAGTATTTATAAATTACTTTAAACTCCGTTAATTTTTGTTGAAGATGGTGTAAAAGTCAATCAGCACGTTTACCTGGACATGTTGAAGAACAGGGTTCTTCCATGGATAAATTCATATCCTGGAAATCAAGCGGTGACACTACAGCAGGATGGGGCAACTGCTCACACAGCCAAAGTGATTCAAGCCTTGTGCAAGGACAACTTTAAGTCCTTTTGGTCAAAGGAACTCTGGCCCCCTTCTTCTCCTGATCTTAATCTGATGGACTTTGGGATATGGTCCATCTTGGAGAGAAAGGCCTGTGCTCTGTCACATTCAAATGTGGAAAAATTCAAGAACAAATTGAAAGGATCTTGGGCAAAAATAGAAAGCAAAACTATTCGTGCCATGCGTGACCAAGTTATCTCTTGCCTCCACTGTGTTATCATTGAAAAGGGCAGATATATTGAATAAACTGAATTCAATATTGAAGATTATACATTTACCTTTAATTTTCTTCAAAAAAAAATTTATTGCCCTGTTTTCAAATTTATGTAATATATAACAGTCTACACTTTGCTGGAGAACCCTGTATATATTGATTCTGAGTTATGCTAGTTTTGTAAGCATGTAATATTATAATGTTTATTCTTGGTTTTTGATTGCAGTATTTGATGCTCATTTTTGAAGTTGTGGTATTGTGTTTGTGTTGAGGACAATATTGTATATACATGTTTGTGAGTTGTTTGATGCCAAGTGACCTTAGTGGTTTAAAGCTTCTGATGTTTATGCCATCAAGTCCAATGAAATTGTTATTCATTCTGTTTAATACTACTAGCATAGTATTGGTAACCTGTATGTCATTAGTGGGAAAATTTTTGATTATGATTTATTGTTGTATGGGGCAATGTTTGTAAATTGTTTTTCTATTGCTTTGTCTTTGTCACAAATAGCTGCTTTAGTTTCAAAAAGGAGCTTCTGTTGTGATGCCATCATCATCCATCCAGTTTTAATCTGGTTTAATCCCCAGTGACTGGAGGTAGCTGGATGCATCCCACTACTTTTGCTAGTCTTCTTAAACCTTCTCTCCACTTACATTAATCTGCCACATCTTCTTTCTTTAAACCAATTCTTCTTATGTTTCCTTTGACCAGCTCCCCCATTTCATCCTTGGTCAGCCCTGTTTAGGCTTTCCATCCACTTCATATAACATTGCCTTCATCAAAACATTTTTTCAGGTCATCTCAAAACATGACCATACCACCTCACACCATTTGTCCTTGTCAGCTTATCTGCTGCTTCAATACATCAGCTCCTGTGTACTCCTTTTGTCCACCAACTTTGCATTGCACATTGCCCTCACCATAGATCTTTCTGATCTTCTCAAAATAGTTACTTCATTTTCTTTTAAACACCACATTTTGCTTCCATATAACCTAGCTGATCTTACATAGCTTTTATATATCTTTCCTTTCATCCACAAAGAGAATATTTTTCCAAACAGTGTCTCACCACACTTTCTGAATTTCTTTCATCCCATTCTTATTTTAAAATACATTTTACATATGTTTTTTTTTATTGTACTGGAAAACATAGAAATACGATAAAGTTAAGTCTAAATTTTTATTGAAAACAAGAAAATTACTGTCACATCTTTAGTCAAGTTTATTAACAAATTTATACTAATACTTTTTTCACCAATTTGTCAGACTGAAATCAAAATTACACATTCAAATAAGAAAAATTCTTGCAATAAAAATGCAGACTTTAAACAAAAAAAAATTTTTTTAATGTATACACAATTATATTTAAAGAGAATTATTAAAAATGCTTTTCTGAAAAAGATAATAGGCATAAGAATGACTTGTCTTTGTAGGCATCACAAAATGTAAAAATTTTTCTTGCCTTATTCTTGACTATCTTTGAACCTTCATTCAGGGAAATTTTGGTGCTTTTCTGATTTCATCCAAACTCTTGTTTTTAGTTTTTTTCTCATTTCTAATTTTCTCTCATATATTTCTCTTTCTCATTTGTCTTTCTAGTCACATCTCACATTTTATTTCCTTTCTCTTTTCTATTGTATTGTGCTTGATAATGAGTTGCTATAACAGCTATACTGTAGAATAGATCCAATTTATTTTATTCTTTTAAACTAAGAAAAGGTGATCATGACATGCAGTGAGTGTTTGGAGGCATTGATATAAAGCCTTGAGAGAGTTTCCTGGTTGCTGTAAAAAACCTAGACACTACTACTTTGCTGCTGGTCTTGCAACAATATATTCTCCCTGGAACAACTGTGATTTTTGATTTATGGGAGATTTATGATATGGTCAGTAACAGATGATATCAATATTTAACAGTTAAACACCAACTCTATTTTGTAGACCTGGTTACTTAGACAATCACAAATCATCTTGAATCAATGTGATCCAGAGCCGAACAAAAAAATAACCATGAATGCAGAACTCATCTGATGCAATGCAGAAACCACTGCACCACATGCTCATCAACATATTTTGTTGAATATATGCAGAGGCAAAAGTTTGGAAATGACCCAATTGAAAATGTTTTAAAGCATGTATGCAAAGTTTATCATTTAAAATATAATTGTTTTTAATGCTTAAGTCTATTTGCCATGAATTTGTTTTCACATCCTGAGAAAAATAAAATAACTGAAGATGATTAGAGTATGGTCTTAAGCTTTGCTTTTGTTTAGAAATATAACCTAAAACTACAACTGCTTCATAATAATCAAATCAAAGTAGTCAGAGTTATTAGATAAAAGCAGCTGTAGAAGAAAAAATAAAAATTTTGAAAAAATTTGGTGAAATAAAAAGAAAAAAATTTCTTTTTGCTTTTATTTGATGGTGTATATATAATTTTGTATGTCATATACATTGGTCAATTTCACTTTAGTTGAAAAGAATGTGATAGCATGGATCTATTCTACAGAATAGCAACTAGTTGTCAAGCACAATACAATATATGCAAGAAAGAAAATAAAATGCAAGATGCAATCGAAAAGAGAAGCTTGCAATACAAGAGAAAATTAAAAATGAGAGTGTGGGTGAAATCAGAAAAGCGCCAAATTTTTTTTCCACATATGCCCACAAAATGAGTGTTGTGAAAATGCATGCCACCACCTAGGCTAGAGTGATGCCTAGAAAACATGATGCAGCAAAAGTGTTTATATTTGCTTGTTTTTAGAGTTGATCATTATTTGGGTAAACAAGCCATACAAGAAATTTTGCCATTTCGTAAACACAACAAAAAAATTGAAAAAATGCTGAATGATCAATATTTGGAACGGATTGAAATTGTGATGAAGGAAACACTTAATGTGAAAGGTTAGTCTGGACTCTAGATTATGCTGTAATGAGTTAATTAGTCATGCTCTGAGATTTTTGTTATTGTTATGGTGATCAACCTAAACTAGATTTTGCATAACCTTGTTCTTACATTTTTCATTTTTTGGGCTTTTGAACTGCTTGGAACTTGTTTCACTCTTGATGTCATCAATTTTTTATTTTTATAGGTTAGTACCTTCTACAAGTATATCTTACAACAGTGTTAACTGAATAATTAATCTTCTCTTTATTTCTTGATCTCCTGTACTAATTTTAATATTTTGTTCACTTGTCAAAAACTCCCTTATCAGTTCATCAGTCTGTCATTTGTACCAATTTTTTAATTTTTTAAGTTTTTCCAGCCTTATTACATATGCTTGTCAAAGTGACTAAGTCTGCAAATGTAGCATGCTGGTTTTACTTAAATCTTGACCAGCTTTTTATTCAATTTTTGTCTTAACCTACCAGTCATTACTTTTTTTATTTTGTTGAAAACACCCTACACCATATAAATCCACATTGTGTATCCATCTCTGAGAATCTATATACAGAAAGTAGACTATAAGTACTTGAATTCCTCCACCTGTTGACACATTTTTGCATCCATCATAATGTGTACATAAGAGCAAATCAGAAGACTAGGGGCTAAAGATCACACATGTTTTACTGCAGTTTCATTAGATTGCCAAGTCCAATAACTGCCAAGAGCTATCAAAAAAATCACTAGCAATATTGTAAATTATTAAATGCTTGCTTGTAGATTGAAATCTAAGATTGTTAACTTTCATTTGCAGCATTGCAACTTTGTCAATTTTCATTTGTGAAGCAGCCTGATTGAAAATTAGTTCTGGACTCCCTTGTATTTCTTTCAGGTGATTTATGTGCTGAATATCATGAGATGGAAAAACAATTTTAAAATTGAAAAAAATCTGCAATTTATTTACTTGTATGTCCACCAAAAAACAGGGTCCAAAAATTAGTACATCTACCAAATTAGACATTCTAATGTAGTGAAAACTATGCTACAAAGATTCTTGCTTCTACAATGCTAGCAGGAATAATTTTACCTTAGATGGAACCACTGCTGTTTAATGAATAGGTTGCAAGTGTTGTATTGCAATAGGCTGACTAATGTTGAGTTCCACAAACAATAAAAATATTTCAGATATAAAATTTTTGAAATCTATTAATAAAAACTTAGTTTTCAAAATTAATTTTACTTGCCAAAATTTTTGGATTGTGAAATTTGCTTAGTTCAATAAAAATATTGTTAAATACAGACAGGGATGCAACCAGCCTCAAAAAAAGGACTGACACAATTTCTACATCTTTCCACATTTGGCTTCTGCAACTAGGGATAGACTGGGGCCCCGGCTCTGGTTCTGGCCCCAGCCAGGGATGCCACTTTTATCCCCAGACCAGCTCTGGCTGGGGCATCCTTCAAACATAGCCGAAGCCAGGGATGATCACTCAAACAAAAAATATAAAAAATCACAAATGTACGTATGTGTGACTCTTGAATAGAAAGCTGTAATGTAATAAACAGAAATATCCAACTTTCAGTTTATTCTTTACACTGTTTTGTCATGGAGTGAGATAGTCATGCAGCTTGTGCATGACCACAGCATGGTCTGCTGGTTGGTAGCATTTGTTTTATTTAATAAAATAAGCAAGCATAAAACCTTAATTTTATTTAATAAAACATTTTACCACAGCATGGTCTGCTGGTTGGTAGCAGGCGTACATGTTTGTGTTAAGTCAAATCATGTTGCGTTCATGCACAAAACACATGATGTGACCAAAAATTGAGAATGAGAAGAGTTTATGATAAAACAAACTCCTTTTACTACAGGGATAGCATAGATTGAGTAAAAATTAGTTATAGCCAAAAGTAGATGCCAGTATGTTCTTGAAGCTATTGTACAATGAGTTATAGTTTGAGTTGCTAGCCTGGGATTGTTTCTCATTTGGGCTATACTGAAGATATTAATTTGGTTTGTGTTACTTTTGCTCAACATTTAGCATTGGAATTAAACTCTTTAGCACATTAGAGGACCCTAGTAATATTTCATTTTATTTCAAACTCATTTGACTAAATTTTTGTAATTGCACTAGTAATTTAGCAACCTATTTGTTACAGGTTTAAATTTAAAACTTAGCCTATGTCAATCAAGAAAAGCTTGATTGATTTAGTGTGGCAGTTTTTACTGTATGTGATGACCCCACCAAAGCAAAATGCAAATCTAGTGCAATTTACACCAGAGGGAAAACTCCAAAGACATACTCCACAAAAAGCTTACTGGATCATATAAAAAAAACATCAGCATGAATATGCAGACCTAAAACACAAGCAAGATGAACCCTCATCAAGTAGTGCTGATATGATAGACTTAACAACAGCAGTGTCTTTTCAACAACAGGCAACCTGTCTAAAGCAAACAACCATTGTAAAAACCTTCAAAAAGTGTAAGCAATTCGGAGCAAATCATCCAACTCAGATAAAGCTAAATCATAAATTAATGGAATGGTCGATTGACACAATGCTGCCATACAGTACTGTCGAAAATGAATACTTTAAAAAATTTGTTTGCACCTTGTGCCCAAGATATAAAATTTCTTCTGAAAAGTATCTCTGCACCTGTTTGATGCCAAATATGTATTCCAAGAGGAAAAAAGAAGTAATTAGAATCATTCATGAGCATGTACATTACTCTGATATGTGGAGTTTAGCAGCAATGGATACTTATATGTCCGTCACTGTTCAATTCATCTTACAAAAAGCGTGGGATAAAAAGTCTATGGTTCTTGAATGCTTACCATTTAAAGAAAATCATACTTCTGAAAATCTAATCAAGGCTCTGCAGTCTGCGTTTCTGGAATATGACATTGAAAATTCAATTCATGCTATTGTCCGAGACAATGCTGCTAATATTGTAAAGGCAACAAATGAAGGTGGATGGAAGAACATAGGATGCTTTCTTCATGGACTGCATCTGGTTGTAACAAATAGTTTAAAATATCAACATGCTGTAGTTAACTTACTAGTCATACTCCAAATCGTAGTACAAGCTTTTCGTCACAGTACAAAGGCAAAGACGCTGCTGAGACCTGCTCAAGAAAAGGACCACACATTGATCCTTGATCAGGAAACCCGATGGAGCAAATACTTATCAAATGCTAGATAGGTTTCTTCTTTAAAAAAAACATTATTTTAGCATTACTTGACATGGAAAAACTACCAAAGCTCTTGGAGATACACGAGTAGAAAATGCTGCAGAGTTTGGTGACACTTTTAAAGATAGTTGCAGATGTTGTGACATGTTGTGAAAAAGAAAGTGCATGTATTTCAGAAGCAATTCCAGGCATAAAATCTCTGACAAAAATGTTGAGTAAAAATGATTATTATAGTGTTAACATGCTTAAAGAAGAGTTGCTGCAAAATCTTCGAAAATATGTTTATGGAAATGATAGACAAGATCACTTTACTTCTATTGAAGAAAATGAGCTGTACACAATTGCAACATTACTAGATCCTCGATTCAAAAAAAGGGCTTTTTGAATGAGAGAGCTGCTGATTATGCCAAGTTGCTGCATATAAAATTGGTAGCTAAATAAATGAAAAAAGACGATCTATCAAAAAGGTTGGCAGATAGCCTTGACCCAGATAGATCAGCGAGTAGTCACAAGAGAAGCGAGACGAATGATACTAAGTTAAAACAATCTGGAGCATGTGCTTTTGCATATTTTGATGACTCCACTTCTTCAGAAGATGGCAATTCAGCAGATGATGAAGATCTTGATGAATACACAAGAGCCAGAATTGCAATTGCTAATTACTTACAAGAGCCATGATCTGGCTTTAATGATTCACCACTTTTGTTCTGGCATACAAGCTATACACAATATCCAGAATTAGCAACCCTTGC
The DNA here is from genome assembly GCA_963680785.1 of Diplosoma virens. Lineage (NCBI taxonomy): Eukaryota > Metazoa > Chordata > Ascidiacea > Aplousobranchia > Didemnidae > Diplosoma > Diplosoma virens. The sequence goes on along the minus strand of OY796882.1, from coordinate 42,720,761 downwards.
TAATAAATATCTTACACCTCCAATTAGCTCTGTTGCAAGTGAGCGTGAGTTCAAAGTTGCAAGAGACATCGCAAATGGGAATAGAGTGCGACTCAGGGCACAAAATGTGTAAAAACTGTTGTTTTTGAAATACAATCTGAAAGCAATCGGCTATAATTCTGTGTTGCTTCCTCAAAGTGTTGTAGCAGACAGCATTGATTCAAGAGATGTTGAACAACAACATGCTGAGAGTGATGGTTGGTCGGATGAAGAAGTGTCTTCAACAGAAGAATAAATATTTAACAAGAGATTTGTAAAACACTTTTATAGTACATGTAATGATTGATTTTGTTTATCTTTGTAATAGTTGCGCTGGTCTTTTGGGTTGTTTTGCTGGTGAGCTGTCGTATGTAGCAGTTGGTGATATAGTGACTTAAGGTTTGTAAGTACCAATTTAATGAAGTCTGATGTGCATTGAGAATTATACTGAAATTAGATGAGACATAATGGAAACAAAATATCTTGTGATGTATATTATCGGTATCAACCTAGTTAAATTGAGTATATCAATATCATGCAAATTTTGAAGATTAAACAAAGAGGATGATATTTCACATAAAGCAAGCAACTTTTACAGAAGGTTTAAAATTTTGTAATTACTTTTTTAGAACACACCTGTTCAGTACCCATACTTCAACTGATTGCAAAATTGGCATTAATTTTCTGTTTGTATACCTAATTATGAACCCCGGCTCTGGCCCTGATTAGGGCAAATATAAATTTCCAACTCTGTCTGGGGCCCCGGTTGAAATTAGTGTCCCAGTTGCCCACTACCTGCAACCTTCTCATTTTTGCATAACAATCAGTTAATCCAGTGTTCTGCAGAACACTTCTGCACCACAAGCTTACTTAAAGTGTTCCACTGAACAATGAGCATGACAGTTTACAAACTATTGTTATAATGAGCTTGCATTAACCTTCACATACTTTTTAAAAAAATTTTATGTTTTTATTTCATATGTTATGTTTTGTTTTTACACTAACTTAAGCAACTTTAGTTTTTTGAAGTGCAAAACTGCAGTCCATTTATATTTCTGAAAAAAATCTGTTATTAAAAAAATTTTGACCAAGTGCTCCATAAGCTAAAATGATAGGTGTTTCATCAATAAAAATGTTCAAGGAACCCTGGTCTAGTTTAATGCTATTCCATACCAACGCAAGCAATGCATTTGCATAATTGAAGGAGCACCGTTTGCATCTTTTATCTTGTGACCTGACAGTTGATCAAATGACACTTGATTGAATGACACTTGATCAAGCAGCACTTGATTGAAACAACACTTGATCAAACAATATTTGATCAAAATGACACTTGACCAAAAACAACACTTGACCGAAACCACACTTGATCCAAATGACACATGATCAAAACGACTCTTGATCCAAATGAAAGTTTATTAAAAAAAATTGATCTCCTAAATTTTTGTATGGAATTCAGACTTACACTTTTTTATATAAATTTATAAATGACATTTAAGCAAAGACCTAAAGAAGTTTTGGCCTTCAACTAAAAGTAAAAAGTAGTAAAGGTCTTCAACTGAAATTATTTTTATTTGAAGTTCAAAACTCTTTTAGGTCTTAGCTCAAATGTCATTTGTAAATCTATTTGTTTGTGTGACATGAACTTAATATACATTGATATGTCAACCTGACATTTAAGCACTAGAGTTAGAAAGAATTTGGACTTTAACTTTTAGTACCAAGTGCAATAAAAGATTATGTAAGGTGTTGTAATGTTTGTTCTTCTGTCAAATAAAATATAAACTCTCTTAAAATAATAAAAAAATGTCAATCCAAATTTCATACAAAAATATATCAAACATTGTTTATTAAATATTAAATTAAATATAATTTTGGCAAGGAATAAATTTTCTTCAACCATATTGTAATGATACTCAGCAGCACAACTAAATTCATAAAACTTTTATTTTCAAACATTTTCGGCTTCTTAAGCCCTTTTCAAGAAAAACTTAAACTTAAATGAAAGTAACAATAATGCATCAAAACAAAGAAAATTAATTATTTATGCATGAATGATTTACATTGTGATGAATAAGTTAAAGCAAATAGAATTATAAAGCCAATTTTTAGTTTCATTAAATTATTTAAAAGTGAAAGTAAATTTAAAATTTACAAGAAAAGAAATAAAAAATTTTAAAATAAAAATTAAAAAACATTTAATAAAAATGAAGAACTATTTGCATAAAGTTGTCAATTTAAACCAGGATTACGCTTTTTAATAAATAATGCTTTTAGGGTGGAGTCAGAGTTGAAAAAAATTTCTCCAACTCCACAAACCTGCTAATTATGGTCTCACCAAAGCTTTTTGTTGTTCGTTTAAAAAATGCTAATCTTAATTATTGCTTCTGATGTTTGACATGCTTATGATATACCATGGTGAAGTTTTTAACACAAAAGTTGAAGCAAAGAGAAAACTGCATTATTTGAACAAATAAAGTTGTTGAAATTCCAATAAATTATACAGGGTGATTCACCGAAGTGTTGACAAATACTTTATTCCATTATTAACTTCGCATTACCTCTTCAGATTGTTATTATATATTCTAGAGTAAGTTTTCAATATCAATAAGAATATTTAATCTAGAAAAGTAAGATGGCAAAGACAGTAAATGACATCGTTGAAGGGTATTGCAAGAAAGGACTTCCACCTGCGAAAATTTTCCGGTTGATGAAGCGATTTGTGAGTCGTGGAGGTGTTTACAAGGCTGTGAAGAGGTTCAGGGAGACTGGAAGTTGTGCTCCAAGAATCAGAAGTACTCCTGAAAAACCCATCAGGACAAAGGAACTGATTAAGAAGGTCAGGGAGAGGTTGAGGCGGAACCCTTCAAGGAGCGCAAGAAAACTGGCTAAGGACACCTCTGTAAGCGTGAGCACCATACAAAGGCTTCTCAAGGATGATCTCCACGTCTACCCATACAAATTTACCAAGAGGCAGCTCCTGTCAAACGCCACTAAGAAGAAAAGGCTTGATAGAGCTAAGGTTTTTATCAAAAGATTTGTTGTTGGCACGCGGCCTCAAGTGCTTTGGACAGATGAGAAGCTTTTCACTGTCCAAGCTATCCACAACCACCAAAATGACAGGATTTGGATTCCAAACAAGAACATGGTGCCAGTTGAACGTTGCAGTTCATTTAGGAGGCAGAAACCTTCTTCCGTGATGGTTTGGGCAGGAGTCACTTCAACAGGCCTGAAAACACCTCTAATCTTTATTGATGAAGGCGTGAAAATTAACCAAACTATCTATCATTGGATGTTGGAAGAAAAATTCATTCCCTGGGTTCAAGAAACAGTGGGAGAGGAAGGAATTATGGTTCAACAAGATGGGGCAACCTCCCACACAGCCAAAGCAGTCCAGCATTGGTGCAAGACCAATTTTAAAGGGTTTTGGGAGAAGGAAGTATGGCCCCCTTCTTCACCTGATTTGAACCCAATGGACTTTGGGATTTGGTCCATTCTGGAGCAAAAAGCCTGCTCAACATCCCATCCAAATATCGAAACCCTTAAACGAAAACTGAAGGCGTCATGGGAAGAAATTGACCCAGAAGTGGTGCGTGCCACGTGCGCCCAAGTACTTCCACGTCTTAGGCGCCTTGTGAAAAACAAAGGGGGCTACATTGAATAATTTGAATTTTATGTGAAAGCCCATTAAATTTCCATTCTATCTATTAAAAACTTGTTTCTTTTGCCCTTATAGTAAGTTGGATAATTCAGTTTTAATTTGTCAACACTTCGGTGAATCACCCTGTAGAAATAGGTAAATTTTTCAGTTTGTATAAATTATGAAAACTTTCAAATGAAAAAAAGTTTTAATTTTTCAGTGTTCATGTCATTGGCTATGAAATCTGCAAATAAGTTTTAATGAGATGCTTTGTTCTCACCAAAAAAACTAATTTTAAACAATAGAATTTTCACAGGAAATATATATAACCTAGTAGTTGCAATTAGCATTTCTTTTATTTCAAGTTGACATTTTAAGTTGTTACTTCACTCATTCTCAAAGCAAAACTTTTACTTTGTCATATCAGTACAAAAAGCTAAATATTTGTTGTGATATTAAGTGAAGTTACCAGTTGTAACATCAGCTTATATTAATAAATAAAAAAATATGTATTGTAACTATATTCACTCTATGTTCATTATTAAAAGTAGTACCATGTTCTAAATATTTTGCTTGAGCAACTTCAGAAGGATATTGATTACTTCTAGTGCAGATTATTACCTTTTTGTAGTTTTCATTATGATGTCATGGATTTTTTTTATGCATTTGGATAGAACTTAAAATAGATTGTGGAGTGTGAAAAGGTTTTCTGATTTCAATTGTATCTATTAAAAATTTTACAACTCTGACTCCTAACCTTGGTTAAGTCATACTTTAAAATCTAAAGAAAAAAGGAAAAAACCAAACTGTCTTTTAAAAATCTGTAGCCTAAGCTATATAATGTTAAGATTTGATATCAGTTCCTTAAAAAAGGCTTTATAACAGTGTTCAAGCAAGATATTTTGAATTACATGTCACAAAATAAAAGCAAAAAATTTTTTACAATTTAAAGCTTGACAGATTGTATCTAAACATGAGTGCAAAACTGAATACAGTAACTCAAAAAATGTAAAATAAGAAATAAAACTACAACTTTTATATTTTATCTACTGCTCTATATATGTTGGCCTACAACCAGGGTTGTGGAGTTGTAGGAATTTTTTCTGATGCTGACTCCACCTGTTCAAAATTTTCCAACTCTGACATCAGAACATCTGCAGAACCAACTCCAACTCCACTCAAAAATGTACAACTTCAGTGACTCCAACTCCCAACTCCACAACTTTGATTAAGTCACACTTTTAAAAATTTGAAGAAAGAGGGGAAAAGCAAATCCTGTTTTTAAAATCTATAGGCAGAGCTGTATAATGTTAAGATATCAGTTCTTCAAAAAAGTGCTTGATAAAAATATCTGAGCAAAATATTTTGAATTACAAGTTACAAAACAAAATCAAAAAGGTTTAATAATTTAAAGCTCGACAGACTGTTTCTAAATATAGAACACAAAATTGAATACAAAAAACTCAATTAAAATGTAAAATAAGAAATGAAACTAAAACTTGTCAGCAGCATGGCCGAGTGGTTAGGGTGCCGGAATTGTGATTGACATGGTCTCAGTTCAAAACCTACTCATGTCATTCTGTTGTATCCTTAGGAAAGGCAGTCTACGGTACTGCCCCTGCTTGTGGTCTTTGCAAGCAGTTTTAAACTTCAGTTATGCCTCTATTAAATTTCAAGCAAACAGCAATATCTTGGCATCTCTGGAAGTAGGTCGGGATAATTGCTTACCCAATATATTAGTGCCTCCATTGCTTTCCTGCAAGTCAGGAGGATAAATATAGAGATAAATTTAAAAAATAAAAATATATGCCAGCCTGCAACCAGGAAGAAATCTGAAAAAGTGACACAGTCCCTAACACTTTCAAAATTGCTACAGTTTTAACAATCAAAAGCTAAGTTCCAATTTCATAATAATAAAGATTGTTTTTATTTTGCTGATCTTAACTGCAATAACCGAAATATTTCCTCTCACCAATGCATGTTGTCTAATTGTGCACTATGTAAATGAGCAAGTTTGTTGTTTAAAGTAGTGTTTTTCCAAGTGGTTGATTGGAACATCAGAGGGATTGAATGGGGTTCAATAAATAAAGTTTAAGTTGACCCAAGCAATAAAGCAAAAGTGTCAAAATTTTTAAAAATGCATAGCTGTCAAAGTGAAAACCTTTTTTTAGTTTTTACTTGCTTCCCCTCACATATAATATAAAAAACATAAGTGCATGTAAGTGGAAATACAAAAAAAGGAATATTCACGTTAAGTGATTAATCATGTGTACTTGATTAGGGGTTCATAAAATATTTTTTATTTGTTTAAAGTTGACATGCATAAAAGTTTGTCCAAGCCTTTCTTTTTTAATCACTGAAACATGCCTTTGCAACTTGCTAAGTAGGCCTACAGGTGGCTGAAACATTTTTAATGTGAAAAAAATTAAATTTTTAAAGCATTAACTATGGTCGGCAAATAGCTTTGCCAGCAAATATTTTTGATTTAGCATACTAATAAAGGTAGAACCTTCTTGTTGCAAATAAAGACCTTTTCTTAATTAATGTAAACACTGTTACTAGAGGTAGTACTTAGTTTAGAATTTATAAGTTCTTCTGGCACAATCAGAGGCAAGTTCAACTTCAACAAATACAACAAAAGGTGTAATATATTTTTTAAAGAAAAGCTTGTAACACAACATTTCATCCATCACATTGGTAAAAATAACACATAATTCACAACGTATTTAAAAGTCAAAAATAAAATTAATGATCCCAATGGTCAGAAGTAGCCTGCAAAACAACAATTCAACAACTTCGTGCAACAGAACTAAAATCAACAGGTTGAAAACCTACATTCATAATAAAATTTTTATATTATGGTATATTTGATTAAGAACATTTCAATTGAGTTTATATTTAAAGTTTATATTAATCAGCTATATATTTAAGCTAGAACATTGAAATGGGTAAATGTTTGAATACTCACTTATCTGAACATAAATGTGATTGAAAACTTATGAATATGTCTAAATTGAAAGCAGATAAATTGACTAAAAAAACTACATTAATTAAACATTGCTATGAACATAGAATTGATTTTGTAAATTTTGAAATATTAAATTTTAATTCTGATTTTAAAAAATGAAAATTTTTAGAAAACATTCCAATCTTTATAATAAAGATTGGAATGCTTTCTAAAATATACCATAATATGAAAATTTTATTATGAACGTGGATTTTCAATCTGTTGTGCAAAGTTGTTGAAATTGTTGAAATGTTGAAAAGTAGTGGTTTTTATGCCAAATGCTTGGTTTATGTTGCAAGCTGTTTCTGCAGCTTTATGGCCTAATTTAAACTGAAAAAGAAAGTGGCACAAATTTGTTTTATTCCATTTCTGGATCAATGTTCTGAAAAAAACATAATTTCTTTGAAACAATTAAAATTATAACCATTAGATACTGCAAAAAACGTTAAAGCTAATACTTGAAAGCATAACAGTCATAGAGTGTCCACTTTGCCCCAGGTAAAATTTTAAATAGTTGTTTATCTTTGTTTTAAGTTTCAAGTATTAATATTAGTACTTCTGTTTTGTGGCAACTAAAAAAATCAAATAGAAACATTTTTTATACAGACATGGTAATGTCAAAAAAATTAAACATGATAAAAATTGCACAAAAAAATTCTTGGCCAGTAGCCTACAATACAAACATCTAGCATAATACCACTGCAAACATTTGGTACATTAAATCCTTTTTTAGATGGTGGCTCTTAATAAGATTCTGTGCAAAGCAAACAGATATATTTTGTTTCATTTTATTTGCTTTATTTATTGCTTGAGATTTTTTAACATACCGTAAAACCTCTAATTGAGTGCCACCCTGTTTTTTCAAAAATCGCCATCAGCAATTTACTAACCCGGATTCCCCTGCAGTTACTATCGCTTCTTCAGAGATCCATTTTCTCTTGGTTTTTTTTTTATTCCATGCTAATGCTGATGCTGAAAGAGGGATTTTGGGTTAGTTTCACCGCAAAAAGGAATTGCTTATGGCAACTTCTTGAAGAGACAGGGTGGTGCTAAATTAGAGGTTTTACGGTAGGCTTATTTTAGTTTTTTCAGATTTAGTTAGTTTCACAGTGATAGATTTTTTTAACCAAGAACCAATTATATGGGTTTTCTGTTTTGCTTTGTGCTTTCTATGTGTTAACTTTACAGTAAGAAGAGGGAATATCAAAATAATTAAAAACTCTTTTATCTTCATTACTTTGTTTAAAAACACTAGAGCTAGCCAGTTTATTGCACTTATCCATAGTAGAATTTAATTCTTCATTTTAAGTGCTTGTCACAGCTACATTTGAAGATAAATAAAAAGTTTGAAGATATAGGCTATTAAAGTCTAAATCAAACACACAATCAGCTTTCTGCATAAGAAATTGTATTAACTTTAATCTGGTACTGTTTCAGTTGCTTGGGGAAAAACAGTCATAGGGTATGACTGTTTTGCCCCAAGCATGCTGCTTTTAGCAATTAACATGCAACACGGCTATTAAAAAAATTTTTAAATTATGAACCTTGTTTAAATTTTACTTTATCACACTGCACTTAACATCAAAAAACTTTCAAATTTAGTCATCAATTGATCAACAGATCGACTTTGCTTCGTTTCCAATTTTACAACAAATCTCTGCCAAGCATGTTTTCACCTGAAAACACCCGGAACAATAACAAAGCTTCCAATTTTAATTTTATAACTAAAATAGGTAAATAAAGGAAGATAAAAAAGTAAATGGAAAGTTTGAAATTGAAAGAAATAGAGCAGGTGTCCATTTTGCCCTGCCTTTCTCTGTGCCTTTTTTTGTATTTGTTAAAGTTAAACTTGCCTCTGTGTTTAGAATCTTGCTTGAGCCTGGCCCAAGATTCGAACCATCTCTGGTCTGTGACTGGCTTATTTAGTTCTGCGTTTTTCGTTGATTTATTTTGTGCAAGTTTTTGCCTTTCAGTTTGAGTAACATTCTATTTGAATAAGTTGAAGGTTCATTAATAAGTTGTTTTTGGTGAAGTAGCAACAGCAATTTTTGCTGTTATCACAAGTTCTAAGATTTGATTTGGTGATTTTCATTTGGCGTTCTTGATTAATAATAAAGTTGGTTTTTATATTTTCTTGGGATTTTGGTTGTGATTAACAGTGAAAGTCTAAGAGGTCCGCTTAGACGTAGTTTCCCAAACACTCTGATTGTGAAGGAAGAAGAACTTATAAATTTTAACCTAATAAGCTTTTCTATTTTACTGGCCTTTACTTTGCACCAAAAAAGATTTACACTTTTAAAGTCAAGCCATGAAAAAATAGAACCTACCCAATTAATCATATATGTTAACTGGGTAAGTTTTTTATACCATACAAGCTAAAGCTTGAGACAAAAGCTCTTGATGGATCATTTTGTCTACAAAACTCAGCAAAAAAAAGTTTTCACATCAATTCAAAGTTTATTTTGTAATTGAATTAATGTAAAAGTAATTTTTTAATCTTTAGTAAACTTTTGAAGAATTGTTGCTGAACTGAAGATAAGTTTACATTTTTGAAAGAAAATATAGTCTTTGGTCTGTTGATTTAAAGCAATAACTGTTCTTAATTCATTTCAAATTTAGGGCCAAAAGTGACACTGTCTTTGGAAAACTATTCACTGTGTAAGCACATGCTTGTTTATTAGTTTGATACATTTGACCAGCTGTAGCAAACATGTAAGTTTGATTTAGCCTAAAGCAGAGTCAGAGTCACAAAAAGCAATAACAACTCCAGCTCTGACTCCTGCATATCTACAATACCAACTCTGACTCCAACTTCAACAAAACTAAAGAAATGATTCTGGCTCTGACTCCAACTCCAGCAAAGCTAAAAAATGACTCTTCCCAAAAACATATGAGTCTGACTCCTGACTCCAATTCCACAACCCTGCCTACAACTACAAAAAAAGCAACGCTGTCTCTAGCAGTGATGTAGTTGAGTCCACAAATGTTGAGACTGAGACCTGATAATTTTTGCAAGAACAAAATTGTCAAATATCAAGATCTAAGGCACATAACTAAAAAATTTTACAAAAATAAAGTTTGATTTTAAATATTCCTTAAAAAAACATTTAATTTTTAAAGGTTACATTTAAAATGAACCAACATCTCTAACATAACAATTGCAAAAAGCAGCTATACCAGATTCAACACTCTTGATTTTTTTTTATTAAACAAACATTAAAAAAATAGAAAGAAAATAAACATTATTTAAGCCCTCATCAGGTTTCTACAATTTTAGCAATATTAATTAACTTTAAATTTACACACACAAAAAATCTCTAACATGTTGGAAAGAGCTTTGGTATCTGTGGTTGCATTATAAACAACCCGCTTTAAAAAACCTAAGCTGGAGCAAAAGGAAGCCAAAACACGAAAGGCATGCTGGTTAACAATGTTGAAAAAAGCAAGATATTTATAAAATTCTTTCAAAACTTAAAAATTCTGAAGGCACAGTCATCATGATAATGGCTGAAACTTTATCCAAATATTTGGTTAGCTGGGCTATTTGTGTTATTGTGTTGTTCTTGTTGGATTTGTTGGTTATTTTTTGCTTACCTACAACAAAATTTGTCCCTTTAATCACCTCAAAGTGATTAAAAATAATGATACTATATTTATTTGTAATCACTATAATAATGATACGTGATTAGAAATGATAATAAATTAAAACTACATGATCTATTTTGCTGCAATAGATCTAGTTTTTTTTCTATTATTTTCTTCATTCTTCTATTAAAGCTTGCTTTCAACTGAAAAAAACTAGCTTTAAAAAAGTAGCCAACTAACTTAATCAAGTAACTTCATTTTTTTTTTGGCGATAAATTTGATGTAAATGTTTTTATGGATTTTACCAGATTTACCAATACTAGATTAGTTTGTTGATGAGAGAAAAAATATAAATAAATTTTTTGTAATCAGATTAGCTTGTTACAGATTGCCCAGTTCACAATAAAAATCTTTATTGGAATAAATTTGAGAAAGTTACCTAACTAAGATTAAAGAAGTTTGACTCTAAAGTTTTTACCACTTCAAATTGCAGCCAACCTTTATATTCATATGAGTACCATTCAATTGAGTGTTGTTCTTAAGCAAATTGGAAAACTTATTACAATAACACCAAGTGACCAAAAATGTCTGGTCTTGAAACCAATTTAAAAAACACAGTACTGAGACCACATCATCTCAAGACCAATATCTTTATCACTGGTTTCTAACATTTTCAAACGGCTATAGTTTTTGGCAATCAAGTGCTGAATTCTCATTTCATTATAACATTAATAAAGAGTGTTTTTAATTTCCCTGATTTTTATTGTAATAACCTCAATTTTGCATGCACAATTATATATTGCAGCAACTTTTTTGGTGATTTTCTATTAGATTTCTGTAAACACATCCATATACATATTTGATTAATTTGCCTGTTGTCATAACTATTTCTGCAAAAACCAAGAGTTTCTTTTTCCTCTAATTACTACAGCCCTACATTTAACAGCCAAAATAACAAACTAAAATACATTTTAAAACCTTATGTGCTATAAATGCACGCCTATCTTGAATAATTTAAATCGGTGGTTTCCAACCTTTTTTATATGGTGGCACACTATTCTGCTATTTAAATTTTCATGGCACACCCATTATATTGGTTAATAATAAAAAGGTCTTCACTGAAAATTTCTCAATGATTTCTCAATTTTCATCCTAAAATCATGGTGATCTCTAAAAAAAAAAACAAAGGTCTTCACCAAAAATTTGTCAATAATTTCTTAATTTTCATTACAAAATCGTGGTGATCTCTAAAAAAAAAGGTTTCTGCCTGAACTCACACTCTTTCTTTCCCTCCAAATCTCATGTACAAAAACCGCAAAATTCGATGTCCCTAAATAGTTTTTTTCCAAAATCTCTCACAGCACACTAGTGTGCCACTATACACCAGTTGGAAAACACTAATTTAAATATTAATTTTTCTGGAAAGAAGCTAATATATTAATATAAGATATTGACCTCAAATTTTTTCTAACTTTTAGTACACTGAGTATTAGTAGGCCTACTTATTTATCTGTTATCCATTAAAATATCTGAACAATTGCAAACTACATATAGTCTATTTACTTTTCTACTTTGCCATAAAAACTAGTGGTTATATGTTTTTACAGATGAAATTGAGGTAAAGAATAGCAAATGAACAAGTGGCAAATAGATTTCAATATCTTGACAAAGAGCCAAAGTTTAAGATAAGCTATATAACACCCATCAAATATATTAACTTCAAAGAGGATTTTGACTAGCAAAACTACTGACGTTAATTCAAAATTAAGGCATTTATCAATACTACAAATCTCGTAGGCTATGAGTTTTGCAAATTGTGGATTTGTGTAAATGCACTGATTATACAGTTAATATTAATAAAAAATTTTAATATAGTTTAATATATTAAGATTGAAGACTGTTCAAAATCAAAAAAAGGCAAAGCATATGAAAAAATTCTTGTATAATGATTTATAGCTAAGGTAATGGTTAAACATGTTTACCAAATTATTAGTGGGACAAGCAAAGGAAATGTTAGTGCCATATGGTGAAACACATAGCCAACGAAATGCATGTAGAAGACTTATTGAGCAATTTTTAGATTAGCATTTACTACAAAATTTTTTGAAATCCTTCAGACTTAAAATTGAGATCTTATTTTGATCCAAAACTTTATTTTTGTAGATAAAGAATTAGGATTAATCTTTTTAGCTTTTAATAGTGTTTGAATTATTCCAGTCAGAAACCAGTTGAAATAATTAAAAATCCAATTTGAATCAAAATGGATTCATTCATACAATTATATAATGGATAAACACTAGATTTTGTCTCTATGTAGATCTATCCACATGTGACACAACACAGTAATCCCAAATAAAATAACTCTGGGAAGTGGTCTCTGAATAATGATGAGGGAAAGAAATCAATTGTAATTATTTATGTAGCCTCAAAGAAAATTATGCATAAGCTTTTAATTACTTCTCAAGAATTGAATTGCTTCAAAATCAGAAAATAAGCACTTGGCACTAACTGTAAGATGGTGAGTTAGCTCTTTTTTACCCAGCTTTTTTACTTCTTTTGCCATGTAATACTGTGATATTATCTACTTTGGAGTTGTTTGGGATTATAGCAAGTTCAGTTGTTGTGGTGGCAAGGGAGTCACAGTGCCATTGCAGAATAATTTGGTTTGGTTGAGTAATAAGGGGCTAACAGGGCATGTTGATTATTACAAATGGGGGTTGTGCTTGGGCTGATTCTAGGTATATTCCACCCCAGTAAATTTTACCCTGGCCATGTACATTCCAAAGTTTAATCAGAAACTGTGGAGTTTTCTTTGTTGACAAAAACCATGGTGCTAACTCTAACCCTTTTACTCAATGAAATTAATCAAGGTGGAAATAACCAGGTGGAATATATTGGTCACCACTTTGGACACTCAATAGCAAGACAAATTTGACTTTTCCAGTTTTGTGTTCCCCCATAGGCTATGAGAGCTGATCTCATTTTAGGACCACATTCAATATGGAAGGTTCAATTGCAGGTTAAAGGGAGAACTCATTGAGATTAGTATGTCTTTGCAGGTTGGGCAAAAATTATAGTCAAAAGATCTGGGGTATTATGCTGAGACAGTGATGAAGAGTAAAAATGAAGGCATGCCTTTAGTGTCCCAGTTGGAACAGGTCCAATCAACATTATTCAAATATAAAATTCCTGAGCAGAAATGATGGACCTGGTTGTTGCAGGAACTGCATCTGATGGAAATAATGTTTAAATGTGGAGTAGAATGACACATAGAACCTTTTTTGAGGAAGGGAGTATTATGGGACTTGACTACACAGTTTCAAACACCATCAGCAAAACTAAGCAGAAGCCACAAACATAGCCTATATTAATATTGAGTCAGGCAACTCTTGCAAAACTCCAGTGACATGACCTTCAGATGATAGAAATGAAGTTACAGCATATTGACTTTGAACACCCAGAGCAATAAAGTCCCAGGTTTTGCTTGATGTCACCTGCCTATAATCAGAAAGTGGGTTTTACTGCTCCTGTTGGGGAAAACAATGTAAAGATGCAAGATGATGAGGGATGAGATGGGTAATGATAATATGGCTTAGTGAAGAGATGATTAAGATTGTAGTGGTTTTCTTAATGCAGTTTGTATGAGTTAAAAGAATTCACAATTCCTTTTAGAGAACTCTATATGGGATAACACCAGTAGATTCCATGTCATTGTCTTATGCATCTTACTATCACAGCACTAACAGAGATGACCACAATTGTGTCTAATTTTGCCATCCTAAGCACAAAAATCAGTAGACTAACTGAGTAATATACCATATAAACATTTAGTGACATTTTCAATTTGTTAATTGGTGTTAAAAGTGATCTTAAGTAATGCAATTTTAAATATGATTAAGTGTCATGCTAACAATTTTTTTAAAAATTACTAGTTCATATAGTTATTTTGAATTTGAATTATTTGGATTAGTTAATTTTGATTTGAATTAGTTAATTTAAATTAGTTTGAATTTGAATTAGTTAATTTTAATAGTATGATCTATTCAGGTCGAACTTCTTTCTATGACAAATATGGAGTAATTGCTGATGTTATGAACAACCATTTGTCAGAAATTCTTTATCTACTAACAATGGATCTTCCGATTAATATTGAAAACACAACTGAGGTTGATCTTAATAAATTGAAACTAGTTAAACAAATTCAAACAGTCAAAAACCAAGATGTAGTTGTTGGACAGTATCAAAGTAAGAAAGTAATTATTATGTCCCTTTATAAGAGCTGGTTGTAAAAAAGCCAGCCACAAAGGAGCCAGTTCAAAAAAGCTGGGATCAAAAAAAAACTATCTACAAAAGAGCTAGACCACAAAGAGCAAACACTAAAAAGGTTAGCTATTTTGTAGAACTAGCTCTTTTGTGACTTGCTCTTTTGTGGCTAGCTCTTTTTTGGTATAATTATCAAACTTGCATCTTTTTTTTACTTGTAAATTAGTGATGTTGCAGATACAAAATTTTGTGTCTGCAGCCTGCAAGTGTTTTATATTCTTGACACTGCACCATGCTGCAGTGCAAAATTGTTATCAAAAGTTTACACAACACCACACTGCACTGCAAGTCATATATTTAAATAGAAAATTTTTAGACTTCTTTTCTTCCTTTTAAAAAAGTGTTTGTTCAAGCAATACTCACTGTTGTAGTCATCAAAATAAGCTCTTTATATTTCAGATTCAGCAATTCAATAGCTCCTGTCATAATCTTGTTATATCATTGGAAGACACTTTAAGCACATTTCACTGCTTGGCATCCCACCAAGCAGCCTTAATTCAGTAATATCTCTAGAGCAAAAAAACAAATAAAAAATTTCAACTGAGCAGCAATATCTTGGCATCTTTAAAAACTCATTAAGATAATTGCAAGGTAGTTGCTCTTAGTATAATGCCTCTCAATGTTTTCCGGCAAGTTAAAAAGATAAATAGAGATAAAAATATTATATCTCTTTTGCAAACACAAATCTTGCTCACTATCAAGTTTGTTTATTTTTTAATGTTTTTTGCTTGGAATTTGAAAAACTAACCACTTGAGCATGTTGCATAAATTACTTAGTTTTATTAACCAAAACATCTTACCAAAACTCTTGATATGCATTTGTGGTCAAAGCAATAGTTGTTGTCATGCTAAGCTATTTTTTACAGCTGTAGCAGTACATTATATCTGCACAATTAATTTTTGTTAAACTATAGGGTGTCCATAAATTATCATTACAATTTTAAAAATTCACCATAGTCTTATTTTTTAAGATATTTTCAATCAGTTTGTTTTATAGTAAAGGGAAATGCTTCAAGTTTATGTTAGATACTTTAATATGCCTCTACATGTGCACCATCAGTCACACATATGATATCCAACTGATATTCAATTTCTTGCCATGTTCTTGCTAACATATCTACAGTAACTGTATCAATTGCTTCAATTATTGAATGTTGCAAATCATTAATGTCTCTGACTTTGGTTTGGTAAATGATATCTTTTACATAGCGACACAGGAAAAAATCTAACAGTGTAATATCAGGGGAATGTGGCAGACATGGAATGGGACCATCACATCCAATCCATCTATCTGGAAACGTTTCATTCAAAAATTGACGAACTTCAAGACCCCAATAAGGCAGTGCACCATCCTGCTGGAAAATAACTTGTGGTTGATACTGTTCAAGCTGTGGTGACATGTATTCTGTAAATGTATGTTGAGGTAAATTTGAGCTGTGACTGATTCCTCAGCAAAGAAAAATAGACTAATAGTAATTTTATCATGCATGATTCCACATGTTTAGTTTAGGGGAATCCCATTCAAGCTCACAGTTATCATGTGGATTCTCCAAGCCCCATATTTTTAAATTGTGTGTATTTAGTAATCCAGAAACCTGGAACGTTGACTCATCACTGAAGCAAACATGTTTCAAAAACCCTGGGTCTGAATATAACCTGTCCAGCATCGTCACTGCAAATTCATTTCATTGTGGCTTATCTTCTGGGTTAAGGGCTTGCAGTAACTGAACTTTATATGCATAAAGTTGCAAGTTTCTATGCAGAACTTTGTAAATAGTGGAGTGTGGGATCTGTAACTGCATAGAAGCTCCACAAGTGGACTTTCTAGGGCTTCTGGTATATGCCACTTGCATAGATTCAATTTCTTCTTCTGATATTTGAGGTTGGCCAGCTCCCTTTTTCTGTAGCACACTACCAGTCTCCATAAACTTTTTATGCCATGCTTGAATGGTAGGTTGTGCAGGTGGCTTTCTTCCATACTTGCATCTAGAGTTTTGCCATGCTTGGATATCTGACTTTGTCTCTATAAACCAGGAAACATACTGGGCTTTTTCCTGTGGAGTGCTCATTTTCATGAACTCTACTTTTGCTTCTAAATTCAAAAATATTCCGCTTAATCACTAGATAAATTGCAATTTTAAACTTAATTATTTCCACAAGTACCTGTTAAGAAAGAAAAAACTTGAAGCATTTTCCTTCATTATAAAACTAATCAAATGAAAATATTTCAAAAAATAAAATTTTGACAGACTTTGAAAATTGTAACAATAATTTATGGACACCCTGTATATTTAATAAGTACATTTAATTTAAGGCTTAGTCAACCACCATTAAAAATTACAATTCTGAAAGAAATTACGAATAATTAGATGCAAGTAAATTAAACCATTAATAAGTTCAGTTAAAATCAATTTTTATTCAATTTATTTGATTTTAAATAATGCTGCCAAACTAACCATTGTAGCTAAATAGACTTTTTAAGTTAAATCTGGTTATGTTTTGTTAAAGCATGGTACATAGTAGCTCAATATGCAATTGCAATGTGAAGAGAAAACAATTGCATTTATACAAATTTTTTTTTTGCAAAGAGCTTTTATTTCTTCACTTCCTTACACAAAAATAAGTCTTAAACTGTCATATAAGATTAGCAACTGAATTAAGAACTTCTTTTTTGCAGTTTGTAAACATCTACTCAATGGTGCTTTGGTTTTTACATTTTTTTCCAAGGTATTTTGCCAAATGCAACATGTTAATACTGTGGTGTATGTATTTTAAACTATTTTAACGGTTTCTCACATGCTACAAAAATAATTTCTTTGTCTCCATTAGCACATTTTGTATGACACCAAATTTTTAATTTTTTTGGAAATATATAAAGACTGCTTTAAATTTTGCCATAACTATACTGAGAATAATATTATACAATTTTTTAATGTTTTACTGAAATCATTATTTACATAGTAGCATAGATGTAGCTTTTAAAAGTATAAAGATATTGAGACACCACCAGACAGACTTCGAAAAACTCATTTAAAAAGATACTTATTACAGAATATTTTTCAGTTAAACTTTAAAAAACAAAAAAATTAAGAAATATCTACAAGTTACTAAGATTAATTATTAAAATTTAATTACGTATTAATCGTTGGCAACTTCAATTCTACATTGAAAAGATTTTTTAAAATTTATTCCATCTCTGATTTTATAACCCTTTGTTTAGCTTAAATTAATATTTTCTATATAAAAAACAGTGGCATCTAAAATTTTGGGCAGTTTTTCACTAAGTAACACTGCAGGCTAATTTGTAAAGAAGGTTTATTAGGCTAAGTAACAAGAATTGGTTCTTGTTCACTATTTGCCGAGTTTAATCCATTACCTTTAAATTTTGGGAAATCCCCAAAGCCCACAAGGTTAGTAACAGCAAACAGTGAACAAAACCCAATAAACAATAAGAAAAAAGATAAGACTTTGTTGTGGTTTTCAATGATCGGCTAAAAGGTATAAAATAATGCAAATGTCTTGTTTATTAAAAAAGTGGTGAAGCTTCACATACTGTAATTCAAGTTTATCTTAACTTCACATTGCTTATTCTCTCTTAATAATATTTCTTACAAGCCTTTCTCTGCTGTACAATTAGATTCCATTGCTTTCTCTAGGTTTAATAACAGTTCACTTTTCTCTTTATTGATTTCAGTTTCTCTCGTGTATTTATTTTTTTTTTTTGGCTGCTTTACAAACTTTTTACATTATTTAATTACTATAGAAAGAGGCTATTAGACCTAGGACAAAGGAAGCAGAAGTGGTTAAGGAAGAGGTAAATTGTGTCAGTAGAGAAGAAGTAAAGAACGCACTAAGAAGGATGAAAAAAGGTAAAGTGGTTGGACCAGATGAGTTGCCAGTAGAAGTTTGGAAGTGCATGGAAGAGATAAGGATAGCATTTTTGACCAGACTGTTCAACAGACTATTAATGGGTGAACGGATGCCAGAAGAATGGAGAAGGAGTGTGCTTATCCCAATCTATAAAAACAAAGGGAACACACAGTGCTGTGGAAACTACAGAGGAATAAAGCTAATGAGCCACACAATGAAAGTATGAAAAAAAATTATTGAAGCCAGGTTAAGGGATAGAGTGGAGATCAGCAAACAGCAATATGGATTTATGCCAGGAAAGGGAACCACCAATGCCATGTTTGCTTTAAGAATGTTAATGGAAAAATACAGGGAAGGTCAAAAAGAGCTACATTGTGTATTTGTGGACCTAGGGAAAGCTTACGACACAGTTCCATGGGAAGAGCTGTGGTACTGTATGAGAAAATCCGGAATAGTGGAAAAGTATGTGCGACTAGTACAGGATATGTATGAGGGAAGCGAAACAGTGGTGAGGTGTGCAGTAGGAACTACAGAAAGTTTCAAGGTCAAGGTTGGACTGCACCAGGGATCAGCATTAAGTCCATTCCTGTTTGCAGTGATTATGGATAGGCTAACAGATGCAGTAAGGAAAGAACCACCGTGGACAATGCTGTTTGCTGATGATATTGTGATTTGCGAAGAGACCAGGGAAGAAGTGGAGCAGAGATTAGAATCCTGGAAGTATGCATTGGAAAGAAGAGGGATGAAAGTCAGTAGGTCAAAGACCGAATATCTTTGCGTAAATGGAGGAAATGACGACGAAACAGTGAAGATGGAGGAGACAAAAGAGCCAAGAGTAAAGGAATTTAAGTATTTGGGATCAACAGTGCAAGAAAGTGGTGGTTGTGAGAGGGAGGTAAAGAAGAGAGTACAGGCAGGATGGAACGGATGGAGAAGAGTATCAGGAGTAATCTGTGACAAAAGGTTACCAGGTAGAGTAAAAGGAAAAGTGTACAGTTCAGTGGTAAGACCAGCAATGGTGTATGGACTTGAGACAGTAGCAGTCACAAAGAAACAAGTGGAAGAGATGGAAGTCGCAGAGATGAAAATGCTGAGGTTTACTATGGGAATGACAAGAAAAGACAAGATTACGATTGTAGAAACAAGCACATCAGGAGTACTGTTAAGGTAGAATGGTTAGGAATAAAGATGAGGGAGGGCAGGCTGAGGTGGTATGGACATGTCATGAGGAGAGACCAAGAGTATGTAGGAACAAAGATGATGGAAATGGAGTTACCAGGAAAGAGGAGAAGAGGGAGACCAAAAGAGAAGATTTTTAGATGTGGTAAAAGAAGATATGAAGGAAGTTGGTGTGAAGGAGATGGACATTGAAGACAGAAAGATGTGGAGAATGATGATAAGCTGTGGCTACCCCTGACTAATGGGAAAGGCCAAAAGGAGAAGAAGAAGAAGAAAGAGGCTATTCAGTTGATTATGCACTTGAGACTGCTCTCAGTGATTGGATTGATGAAGGGCAAGCAAATAAGTTGGCTACCCAAGCAATAGCATTATGCAAAATATGATTTTCTTAAAATTTAAATGTAATTTTTCATAATGGGTATGCAGCACAGTATGCTGCAAAGTCCTCTAAAAAAGATTACTATGCAGCAGCATACACTGTGCAGTTGACATCACTATTGTAAATTGCAAAAATTACTTTTAACTTTAATGTTTAACGTTTTGTTAATATGTTTATTAAAAAATCTATACTCAAAACAGGATTGGTAAACATCAAGTGTTGTTTCAATTCATTAAATTGATTTTGATGTCCAAGCTAAACTTACATGGACAACTAACATCTCAAACAAACACCTTGGATTCTCTGCTATCTCTACTGTTACTTACTATTCCTTTTTTTTTTTTTTTTTTTTTTTAAACAAGCTGCATAAAGATGAGAAACACCAGACTCGAGTTTATTCTTTATGATTCTTTATGCAGCTTGTTTAAAAATTAATTTAAAAAATTAATTCCAAATTTCCTCATAATTCTTCAAATATTCCATTTTAATTTTTTTATAAACCATTAGAGCTTTTGGTCCTTTATCTTTACTTTTTCAGTATTTTTCCCCAGTTGACCTCTTCTGTACGACTTGCGAAAAATGGTGCACTAACAAGAAAATGATCTTTTTGACCCTCAAAACATCAAACTGTTTTGTATATATTGTAACATATATAAAGTGGTGTACTGAGGATTTTTGAAAGGGGGGGCATATAACTACAATCAAATATGCTTAGTGGAAATTTTTTTCATGTGTTAAAAAAGGTCTTCACTTTGAATCTGTCTCTGATTTCTCATATTAGTGATCTCCAAGGGGAGGCATGGCACAATGCCCCCCCCTAAATATGCTACTGCATATATATAATATATATTAACAAATTGTGGCACAGAAAAAAAAAAGGAACACCAGCTTCTTAAGACATCTGGACCAATATTGATTCATATCGCTAAATTTGCATATTTCCGTATAGAAATAAGTCCAAAAAATATCAAAATGTCACTCTCAGTTATGTCCTTTTACCAAATACTCCTTACAATTTGATTATTTTGAGGATTTACATCAAAAAAAGTCTTTGCTGTATCATTTACACAAGAAACAATATGTTTTATAACATCAATGGTAATAAACTTCTCCAAACACTCTAATGTAATTGTCAGTAATATGTGTAAACCTCCAATTGGTCAAAAAGTATGATGTCACATCATTGAATTGCATTACAAACAAAGCACAGATTCCCCTGACAGGCATTTTAACATATTTACATTCCAATAAAAAAAGTTGAAGTAATAATGTTGCCACCATTGGTGTCATTGTAGATTATAACACAGCATGGCATAACACTGGCAGTGGCATCATCATAAGGAAAGGGTTAATTGGGCAACTCTTTACCTGGTAATGATATTAATGACCTGATTGCCAGAAAAAGTAAAATAATTTTTCTGCAAATTATATCCCTTAATCTACGTACCTGTTTTAAACATGTATTTATAAAATATATCTTATTTTACACTGGGAGTCCACACTAGTTGCTTCATTATTGGGTCTTTGTAGAGTGAATCTACAGGACCCATGCCCTAATTAACTGGGCATAATTAGGTAACATTGCCATTAGCAAAAATAGTTTTTTCTGTCCTTCAATGCAACACACATTGTGTGATAGCACTAACTTTTAACAAACTTGCTTGTTGCATGTAGGGTATGTTTTTGTCGATGTTGCCTTCTTTCCAATGCTAGTCTTGACATAGCCATCCTTTAAATCTCTTAATAAAGCAATATAGACTTACACACTGGGATGATCTCTGCTGTTTGCAAGGAGTTCTTTTACAGACTAGTGATGTAGTTTTATGCTGGAGTTAAAAAGGTGTGTGTTTGTGTATATGCATGCTTGCATGCATGAGTGTGCTTGTAGGTGTGTTGATCTTGATTTTTGCCAATTTTGTTGCCATGTGCCTGGTAATGTTTTTTCAGATAAAATTGTTTTGATGGAAATTTAAACAGCCTGGTATTATATGCAAAAGTTAAGCCTAAGTTCTCAATTTCATTTAATCTACATGGCAACACTTTTTTAACTTGGCACTATTGTTAGCAGTTTGTTTGCAGATAATTTGTTTGTTTTTTTTTTTTTTGGAGACAGCTATGAAAGAAAAAAGGTTAAAAGTTCAAATAAGAAAAACAAAACTCGAGTTATGTCCCTCTGGGGGTTTGCACAAATGTTGTATAGAGGGATTTACACCCTGCAGCCCAACACAGTATATAGTTGTTTTAGCAACTGTGTGGGATAGTCTTTTTGAATGCTTTTCTAATGATGTTGCAGAAGTCCTGTTGAGGTAGATCTACATCTAGTGAATCAGACAGCAACAAAGTCTACGAATTTGTTTGTTAAACCAATGTACTGACTCCATAAGGCCTTGTGAAAGTTTTATTGTTTAACTGGCATGCTTGGCAATGGCAAAGCAAATCTTGTTTGTGTAATAAGCAAAAGTTGATGTTGTTACCTAGGAAACTTGTCTAAAATGTCTGTCAGGTAAGCTTCCAATTCAAAAACTTGTTCTTTTTTGCCAAATTCGAATGAAAAAAATAAGAAATCCTAAATTTAAACTTGAAAAAAGTCAGTGGAGTTTGACTGTATTTCAATAAAGTGAAGACCAAAAAAAAGCCTCACTTGTTATGTGATTCTATATCACTTATATCTTTTAAGCCAAGAAAGTTGCAAACAACTACAAATAAAGTGAAGCCTTTTTTTGATTTTGACTTTATAGCCAAAAAATTTTCAAATGCAATAAATTAAAAACGATAAACTCAAACTTGGTTAAAAATGCATTAAATTTGTAACCCTGGTTTCTATTGTAAATCTCTTTGGGAGAAAATTTTTAAAAGGAGAAAAAATTTTGTTTTATGGCTTTGCATAAATTTGTATACACTTTTATTGTATATTTTGTTGCAGTTCTTCAATGCACTAAGCTTTATTAAATGATTTGTTCTTTGCTTAACAAAATCATATGCATAACTTTTTCTAGCATAACTGAGTCCTTTCCAAAATTAACAAAAGAAAATATTTAGTTATGTAAATTGGATTGTATTTTTTGTGCTAAATCAGACAAAGTTGTTTGCTTTGTCTGATTTAGCGCAAAAAATACAATAACAAAAGTTGACGTAACATAACAAAAGTTGACAATTTTTACTCAATCAAATATGAATTGAAAATCATGAGCATCACTTCTCTTGTTTTTTATGTGTAAGTAATTTTATTTTAACAAGAGTTTTTTTATATTTTTTTATAGCCTATTGAAATTAAAGTAGTTATTAGTTTTACTAATTACTTTTCACTGTTCATATAAATTTTTAGTTAAGTCTTGATTCAATATTTCTATAATCAGTTCAGTCGTTTTATTGATGAAAGTTGTTTTGTTTTAGACTATCAAAATGAGGTTCTCTTGGAAAATCACAATGCTAACAAATCACAATTTTCAGCTACTCCAACTTTTGCTGGTATGAAATTATAAATTATCAAAAATTAATATTTCAAAAACTTGAAGTTTTTTTAAAGGTGTAAAGTTGAAATTTTATTCATCAAAATGGGACAATCTGTTGATTCTTATGATTGCTGGAAAAATGATGAAGCTCAGAACTAGCTATGCTAGACTGATTTTTAAAGAAAACACTTATTCACTGAATAGAACAGGTGAGGTTGTATTTTATATAACTTGATTTGGAGCATGGTTTTCCTACTGTCCTTTTTTCAAAGTTTTACATGGTACAATAAAATAGAAGTTGCATCAATTTAGTGTATTTTGATAGGTGTTGATCTTTTTTAGATTGTTCTCAGCAGCAGGAGATTATTTTTCACATTGGCTATGGATCAATTGGAAAACCGGCACTTTTAATTAGTAAAAGTTTGCCTCTTGATAATTTATACAAACCAAAGCATTGGTCATTACAAACAACAAAATTTGCTGAAAAATATTTGAGTACACCCCTGTCTTGCTATCAGTTGTATATTCCAGATGTTACTCAAGATGCTTATGTCTTTCTTTTGAACCAAGTGTTTCTTGGTCACCAAGAGCATTTTCTACGATTGCCGACTTTGCTTGAATCATGGCGAGTGTGGGGTCCTGTCGTAGAAGACCGTAAACAAGATTTAAAAATTTATCCTGGTGGGAATGAAACAGGAACAATGCTTGACTTTTCTTTTAACAACCAGGGTTTAAGCTTCTTGAACCACTCTCCAGTCAAGGACCACATTACTAATCTAAATTTTCTTGGACATCATGCAGTATTTGGGAAGCTGAAGGACATTTCAGATTTGCTTGCTCAGGAACTGATTGCTGCAGCCAGAGTTGCAGTAGAAGATGGGCGCAATTTTCATATTGCTTTGTCAGGAGGGTCTTCTCCTTACTCTTTGTTTGATCATCTTGCAATTGATTATGGTGATGATCATGTGTGGCGCAACATCCATGTATGGCAGGTTGATGAACGCTGCTCATTGAATTCCAGTTTTTCAAACTTTAAACAACTTTCATCAAGATTATTGGACAAGTTATCATATCTTCGTTATAGCAATGTTCATCCTATGCTTATTGAGAGTTCACTTAATAGTCTTTGTCGTGAGGAAGATGCTGCCCTGTATGAGAAGTGGATTAAAATTCATTTAAGTAGTGATCCTCGATTTGATTTTGTTATCCTCGGAATGGGATCAGATGGCCACACTGCATCGCTATTTCCGAGGCACAAATTACTAAAAGAGAAAAAAAAGTATTTAAATTTTAGTTATTGAAAAAATAGTATTTTATTTATTGAATATTTAATAAGTTTAATTTACAATAGCACTTTAATTTGTTGTCAAGATTAAGCGACCTCTAAACATTAAGAATCACAAGTCAATTGATTAATTAATCTGTTTTATCCAGACTGGTAGCTGTTGGTAATAATGTTTCTCCGCATGTGAATTTAAAGAAACGAATGACAATGACCTTACCTCTAATCAATCACTCCAAAAAAGTTGCCATTATTGTGACAGGAATGCACAAGTGCGCACAGCTGCGTGTTTTGAAGGAAACTCACTGCAATGATCTTGATGAATCACCAATTTGTGGGGTTTCCCCTGATGTATTATCATGGTTTGTGGATAATTCATGTGACGGAATTTTTTCTTAAAATCACGTTTTATTTTTGTTTGACATTTATTTGTTAAATTACTTGTTTTATTTAATTCAAATTATTGTTTTGCCCACAAAACAACTTTATTTTTCTAATCCAGTGCTTCTCAACCCCTGGGTCGTGACCCAAAATTGGGTTGCCATTCAATTTGATTGGGTCGTTGATGACTGTAGTTGTGTAAAGGTTAAATCATTATTTTTTAGAAACAAAATTTGAGAAATTCGAGACAGATTCAAAGCAAAGATTTTTTTTAAAAATCACCATGGTTTGGTGACAAAAATAGAGATTTTTTGTGCTGGTTATAAAAAGTCTGTAAGAAAAATTGGCTTGTCAAAGCTTTTTTGTCTATTTTCGATTAAGATTTGGGTAGCCACAAAACAAAGGTTTAGAAGCACTGTTTTAATCGTTTAAAAAATGAATTAAGTTAATAAAGCTTTGTTTTCAAAATGTCAACCCATTGATGCAAATATTTTTTCAAAGATAAATAAACTATTTATTTTCTGGTAAATTCACTAAGAAAAAAAAAAAATTTTTTTTAAATTGACTACAATGTTTCTTGCATAAAATAAGGATACCAGAAAAAATAGTTAATACAGTTCTGCTTAATTTTTAGGCTTTCTCATAAAAAAAGTTTGTATATTACAAACAGTGCAAACATAGGGGATTCATCCATAACACTTACGCATCTGTTGTACTTTCCTAGTACCATTATAGTTTCAATGATCTTAGCTGATGCACCACTATGCACCACTATGACCACTATATACAACGTATTTACAACTGGAACTGGTTTAATTGTGGTTTACCGTAATTGTCGAGGTTGATATTACAAATTTTGTTTTTTTGAGAAATTTTTCTTTGAAATGACAGCAAACTCATTTTTTTGTCATGCTTTGCAAAATTTCCGTTTATTTACTATTTGGCATTAATTCATCAGGAAAAAAAGCCACTCCTACTTTTTAAATAATTCTGACCAATGTTGCCGCTAATTTTTAACTGTGTGTGTGCACAGGTATTTGTTTGTGTGGAAACTTTGTGTGGAAACGTATATGCACTCTTTGCGTGGTGCGCAATGGTACTATAGATTGCATATCATCAAATCAAATTTTGACCATTCAAATGGAATCTATACTTCTAAAGCGAATAAACACTGCTTGATATTGAAATATGAATCCACGAGAGTCACCGACATACGTCATAAAAATGAATAACTTGCATTGTTAGTGTATAATCGCTCAAAAGCAGCAAAAACACACGTGTTTCGTCCATTGTGGCCAGTACTGTATGTATTATTATGTTATCTTAAACGGTATTACTACCCTATCTTTGTCTACATACGAATAACTGAATCTAGGTTTCGGCACCAGGAGCCAATTAGAATATAAATTTCAAAAGTAATAAAAAACAATCTTTCAAAAAATATTTTACGTAAAAATAAATTTTTGTTATCCATGGATTTCATGGGAGTATATGCAACAATTTAAAAAAAAGTTTTTGGTCCCACGGTTTGAATTACTGATATTTAACGTGGTCGTCAATGTGTTGAACAGAATGAAACATAATAATAGGTTAGATTGGATAGACAATGATAGGATCAAATCACTTATAGTATCACAGACAAGCACAAAGAAAAATTACATCACCTGAAATATAACATTAATGGAATAATAAACACAGCAGCACCATAAGTACCGAAACGACTCTTTTGAAAAAAACATCGGTAGGTAAAAGCATTTAAGCAATTCAACCAGGACAGATGCATAAATATGAGGGGAGGGAAAGCAACCATTTTTGTTTAAACTTTGACTCCGGAACTATTTTTGTTTTCTAGAAATAAAAAATAAATCCCAACAAAAGTAGATGAGCAAGACTCATCAAAATATTATCTAATTTGTGTCTGAGGATTATCTTGCAAATAAATTTTTTATTGTTATCGTCAATTTCGATCATAATAGCAACAGTACCAAATTTAAAAAGAAAAGTATCATCTTTACCATTGATTTTAATGATAAACTTAGTTGTATATGGTTTTTTTGCTTTGCTTTTTCCCACTCCTTCATTCGCTTTACTACTATGAAAATAGTTACAACGTAGTTTAGCAAAGATACATGGCTCGCATAGACATCTCTTATTTTTGAATTAAATCAAGCAACTACAAAAAATCATTTTGATACGCAAAAAAGTCAGAAAAAAATTTGACGTTCGCTGTCTAAACTACTAAATTGTAATATCGTTTTAGCAAATATCAAAATATGATTGCGTTGTCAGCAGTCAAGAAAGTTTTGATACCAGCACAATTTTTAAAACAAATCTACACGATTAAACAAGAGGGTGCGATTCGTTAAGAATTTGAACCTGGTTGACGCCAAAGTATAATAAACCACCAATAGGCCTACTTTATAATCCAACAATCGTGACAAGGTTAAAATATGGACTTCCAAGCTATAGCGTTTGACATAGCAAGCTTATTGATGACGTAACAAATCAAATGGGTGTAGAAGATTTGATTTTAGGATTGCAGGCCCCGTGTCTTTCCAATATTTTTTTCCAGTTTTCCAAATGCAATTTTTTTTGGCTTCAAGCATCAAAAATTGTAATTTGGTCAAAGTTACGTCTATTGTTTGAAATAAAAGTACAACATTAGCCCGAAACATGATGTTTTAGTATACGTACTCTATATGCAATCGTGTTTAAAAGATGTTTTTTGATTTTTTTTTAAATTTATTGAATTTTTTCAATTGGTCTATTTCTAAAATCTTTGACTTTGTTGAATGCTGCATTAAAGTCATAGGTTTGTTGTTTGCATTGAATAAGAACTAAGTTTGCAAGAATCGTTTATGTTTTGTCACTTGTTTAAATGTTCAAAAATCAAAATTATTATTTCTGCAAAATGAGTTTGTTATCAACCTTTTCGCATAACGTTCCAAATTCTTTTTTACAGTTTGTATTATTATCACCTATTCTAGCAGATTGTTTGAACATTCGATTAAATAAAAAACTTTTGAACATGGGAATCAAGTGGAAAAAATGTGGTTTACCTCGACGAGGTTGTAAATACTTGACAGCACTTTCGAAGTTCAGCCAATAAACTCCTATTAACTTCTAGTCTTCCAGGATCAAAATATAAGCAAATTAGAATCTTTGCTTATGTAATCTTATAGACCTGTCTATAAACAATGTTTTCACATAACCAATTCCACATAACCAATTTGTTACACAATAAAAAATATAACCAATTTGTTACACAATAAAAAAAAACAAGAAAACGCCGTGTTAATTATTAAAGTCAATCAAAAAAAGATACTTTAGTTAACGTTTTTACTTTTGAGTAAAGGCCCGTTTTCACTACGAGCGTGGAAAAGAGCATTCTTTGTTTCTTCTATTGATCTTCGATTGAAGCGAGCGCAAAAAAAATTAATAAAACAAACAAAGAATGCTCTTTTCCACGCTCGTAGTGGAAATGGGCCTTAACACAAGCTTTTGTGAGCTATTCCGTCACATCTAAAACAAGTGAACCAAGACTTAGAAGCTCGTATTTTTAAAATAAGAAAGTCGACTTGAGTGCACTTTTTTTGTTTTCAACATATAGCCAGGTCTGTTCTGTTTTTTCTACCGTTCTTATTTTAAAGGAGTTAAAAAACGTCCTTGTTTTTAATATCTGCCTTATTTCAACTAATTTTTCAAATATGTGGCTTTACAGTGTTAAAATTCCGCTTTCTTTTAATAGTTATAAAATTCTTTCATTTGATCATATCCGGTTATCAAAAATTACATTTTAAATCAAGAGAAAACCAAATAAAGTTATTGGTTTGATGCCGTGTGTATTTTCGATCCCAATTAATGGTGTGATCAAACCTTCTTTTCTTTTTTTTCTTAACTTGATTTTAACATGTAATTTTGAAATAACCGAAATTCCCACCATTAATTTATTTCATGACCAAAAAAAGATCATCACTGTTATTTCTACACTAAGCCATGTTGTAGCAGATAGGTTCTAGTAAAAATATGGTTGGTGCATGACGCATAAAACTTGTTCAAGAACTACTGGCGTTTGAAATCTTATTTGGGTTTCTGGTTGTCCTTATTATTGAGTTAAAATTGATGACAAATTAGGGATGCGAATTCGAAAAACTTGTTTTTTTTTTTGCTGAAATCGAACTTGAACTCGAAAATTAAAAACTGCTGAACTTGAACTCAAAAAACATTTAATCAAATTTAAATTCATTAATTAAAAAATTTTGAAAAGATAATAAATAATATTTTGGATTTTATTTTTCATATTAAGTTGTTAAATTTCAAATGCAACTTTATTTGACTTAGGAAATGTTTGAGCAAAGTCAGAATTTTTCGAGCAACGACAGGAAAATACTTGGGCAACAAAAATTTTTAGCGCACAGAAAACCAATTACTTTTGCAGGACAAAGTTTTCCAAATTCAGAAAAAATATTACGGTTTGAAGTGAAAATTTTGTTTAGAGATCACAACTTTTTTGGAATAAAAATCGAGAAATATAAGACAGATTCCACGTGAAGACTTTTTTTGCTTTTTGCTCTATCTCATTTCTATAAAGTACTAAAAATCATGATTTGGGCAGAGTCATAAACTTTGGGCAAAACTGTATTGCCCCCTCACATTTTTTTGCTGGTACGCCTATGGCCTGTTTCACTGTTTCTTTTATTTTGTTTATCTCTTCGAGGTAGCTTTCCAATTTTTTAAAGAGGTTTAAGTTATTGTGTAGATAGGCTTAATCGAGCTTCCAATTTTTACAGCTTTAAATAAAACTCGAACTTGAACTTAAAAAATTGAAAATAAAGAACTCAAATAAAAATCTATTGAGTTCGCAACCGTGATAACAACCCTATATATAGCCTATGTTTGTCAATTAAACGTTTAAGAAGAATGTAGAAAAATAAGCTAATTATAATGATTTGACTACACATATCGTGCGGTAAAGAACTTGAGAAAAGTTTTCGCTACAAATCGAAAGCATCGAAATCGGCCGACTGTTTAAATTAGACAGGAGGCGCGTCTCGTTGGTTGATCAATCGCATGTTTCAAAAATAAGCGGTTTCACTGCATGGAGAAACTTCTATCGACATCAAAGAATCGGCTTTAGAGTCTTGATAAAAATATCTTCCGAAGTCACCAAATAGAATGAAGATCCGCCAGTCGTCAAAATGAAAAACATATTAATAGCTTATTATTTTTTCAGGATATTTTTTGTTTTGCAGGAGATGCAAGTAAATCGCCGAATCTGATTATAGTACGGTATGTTTTGAGTTGAGTTACATTCTTGGCCAGTAAGAATTCTTAGAAAATTAAGAAAGTTGAAAAAGAGCTTGTTAAGAAAGGTTAGGCAGAATTCTCAGAAAATCGTATAACCACATTGAACTTTTTGATGCATGTCAGCAGTGGTGGATATTCAAATTCAGGGGTCCGAGGCAAGGATTTCCAAAAATTAATATTCTCTAAAAAAGAAAAAGAGCTTTGATCTTGTCTTTCATTTTTTTCTCCTAAAATCATGGTGATCTTAAAAAAAAAAAAAGAAGGTCTTCACCTCGAATCGATCTTGTATTTCCCACTTTTCGTCCCAACTTCATAATGATCTCTAGAAAACATCTGCAGCAAACTAAAACTATACGTGCTATTTTCAGGGGGGCCCCCGACGCAACTGCCTCATTCGCCTCACCCAATATCCACCACTGCATGTCAGCGAGTGTTGACCAAAAAGTACTTTTAAAAACAATCTTTTTCAAGACTACCATATAACGAAAAGGTAGGCTATAAAATTAGGGCTTATAAAAATTGCCAAATACAGAGAAGTGGCGTCATTGTCTTTTCGGCAAGGCACGAGAAAATAATAGGAGTAAGAGTTGAATTACAACTGCGTCGATCGTGTTTGCCATCACTATGACATTTCTACTTACTTGGCCACGCTTTCGAGAAAGTAAGAGCTTGTTAAGCTATTTTGACATTAAACGAGAAAATTAAATTAAACGAGTTAGCCCAAATTAATTGCTTTTCTCTCTGCTTCTATTTTTTTTTAAGTCTGTTGGATCGTCCCGTATTTGAATCTCAAAAAAACGATGAGTAAATTATGAATACAAGCAGAGACAAATATCTAAAAAATCGTCAGTTAGTAAATTTGCATTGGGCATGATATTATAATCCGCAATAACCAGAACAAGTAGGCCAAGATCTCCCCCAGACAAAGATAGATCTACCCAGTGGCGGCTGGCAAGTAAAAAATTAAGTTAAGAGATGCTGCAAAGCGAAAAGCAATAAAAACGCAATGAATATGCATATGCAAGAAGCCGAAAATGTCTACCTGTCTTTCTATCACATTAAAAAGCAACAAAATTAAGTGACACAAAGAAAATTTTGTCACTTAATTTGGTTCCTCTTTATAATTATCGTCATTTAATCAAATTGGTAAATTTGAAAGATTAAATTTGTAGTTTACCTAAAAAACAACTTGTAGCCTAGTAAGTTCAATGCAGATCAGAAAAGATTCTTGGTTAATGGCAAAGAAATATAAAAATATCATTTGTTTGAAGAGCAGAGTGAGTCAAAGTTTTCACATGATGAAAAAACTGTTTTTTATGAAAAGATTTAGTAGAAATTTGACATAAACATAAAGTTTGCAAAAGAGCAAAATACAAAATTTTTTGACAATTTTGGCCGTTGGAAAACCTTGGTGAAAAGTAACAACAGCTAACTGAAAGCAATATTATTGAAGAAACTTGACACTTGGTGTGCTGGTAAATTAATAAAATAATTGGAAACGTAGATAAAAAAAATTTTAAATTCAATGACAGCAGTTTAGAGCAAATTACAGCGCTTTTGGAGGGGATTGTTAGGCATTGTCCAAACATTGGACAAGCCAAAAATTAAAATACCGGTTCAGTCGCAAAAATGTAAATGCATGTAACAAAATTTCGACTAAAACTTTATGCCAGCAAAAGTGGTTTATAAGAGAGTAACACAGAAAAAAATTCAATCAAAACTTTTGAATGCAGACAATATAAAGTAAATATACAGGGTGTCCATAAAGTCCTGCACACATTTAAAATCTTAATATCTCAAAAACCGCATAAGGTAGAAACTTTAGGTAGAAAAAGTTTTCGGCAGTGAATTATACCACCATAAAGTTTTTTTATTATTTTTTACAGGTTATTTTATTGATAAAATAAGCAAGAATAAGTCATTTTTAATAAAAGCGTAAGTTTGCAACAAAGTATGAAACATGTTGACCATTCAACAAAAAGCACAATTTGTTCTTTGGTATCATAAATTGAAATTACCAACTGCAGTACAACGTAAATTTAGAAATGAGTTTGGACAAGACCCTCCTCACACTAACAGCATTAAGAGATGGTTTAACCCTTTAAGCCCTGAAAGGACAAATTTGTCCTGTTAGAAAAATACAGCTCTATCTACCTAAATTGACAAAATTTTTTCTTCAAAGCTGACTAAAACATATCTGTCCCTTTTAAAGTTTAAAAAAATATAATATTTGGAAACCTTGAAGAAAGATTAGTTTATTTTTTGAATTTGTTGCGGCTCAACCAGCACATTTTCTGAATCAACAAGAAGACTGAATTTATACGAATTTTTATAGAACTTCCTAAAAAGGTAAGCGGTTGTTTTTTTTTATTGAGTAAATTAATATATATTAAGTTGTTTAACATTAGATATTCGTTAAATTTTTTAATACAATTATTGTAATAATTGATTAAGCTAAGGGGACGAATTTGTCTTGTCAGGCCCACGCCAAGACAAAATGAGTTTTGTCTTTTTTTTTTATAGTCAAAAAGTTTGTATTTTTTGTTAGTTTTTTATATGGTGTGATCTTTAAATGTCCTATATTAATAAAAGAGTCATATTTATTAATAAATTAATTAAATTACATTTTTTATGAAGGAAAATGTAGAAAAAACGTAAGTGCAATTTATAAACATGCGAAGGTTATTTTTTTGCCAATTTATTTTTGCATATATTTTTGCAACTTTAGAGCATTTCACATAATTGTAATAGATAATTCTTTTATAAGGTTTGTAGATTTACATCAAATTCTTTACATATATTTTAGAACCTTCAATGAACATACCAACTGGCCTCTTTTACAAGAAAATTTTAAGAACTAATGCCCAAACAGTATTAGAAGATTGCAATTTTTTAATTAAAAGTGAAGAAGAAGATTGTGATGATGATTTAGAGGATACAGTCACAGCAAATGAAGCATCGCAAAATGAACCACTTCCACAAGTTCTTTTAGAAGCTTTAGGTGAATAACTACACTAAATTTTATTTGATATTGAAGATTTTAGTTATTTTTTCATATTATTATTATTTTTAAATTTTATATTAGCTCAAATTATACCAACTTCTTGTAATTTTTAGAAAATTCAATTAACAGTTAAGATCAAATTGATGAATTAGATAACCATATGCAGAACTCCTCCATAAAGAAAAGACAAAAAAGAAAGCAGAATCGTTTGCTATGGGAAGAAGTGGGTAATGATGAAATAGTTCACACTGACTCATATATATTTGAGTCCATCCACACTGACAGTGATGCAGATTTGCAATTGCGACTTCCAATAGAATATTTTAAAAAGTTTTTGGATGATGATATATTAAATCTCATAGTAGATCAATCAAATCTATACAGCATTAAAAAAGATACAAACAAACCTCTTTCTTTAGATTTATATGAACTTGAACAGTGGGTTGGAATTTGTTTTCACTTTTCAATTTTTAAAATCTCCAACACAAAATTACATTGGTCAACTTGCATGTCACAAACTAAGATAACTTCTTTGATGACTAGAGATAGGTTTCAACAAATAAAATCTAATTTTCATTTGGTAAATAATTTAAACAAAGAGCCAAAAGATAAACTTTTCAAAATTAGGCCTTTGATTGAACATTTAAAAAATAAATTTAAGGAAACCAAAATGATTGAAGAACTCTTCATTGATGAGCAAATGGTTCCAATTCAGTTCAGTCGTTTTTTATTTTCGCCACTTGT
Organism: Diplosoma virens; assembly: GCA_963680785.1. Taxonomy (NCBI): domain Eukaryota; kingdom Metazoa; phylum Chordata; class Ascidiacea; order Aplousobranchia; family Didemnidae; genus Diplosoma; species Diplosoma virens. The sequence continues at coordinate 42,686,590 of OY796882.1, read as the reverse complement.
CGAACAAAATACTTACATCAACGTAATTACACCACGGAAAAAGGGACATGCAACAAAACGAAACAACGTTGTAACATGCAAAAACTCAATAAACTACATTAGCAAAGGTAACGGCTTGCATGGTTGCATCACCTAGAGAAAAAATAGATATACGAGTATAAAAAATTTTTTAAAAAAATGCCTAAAACAAAACAAGACGATAAAAAAAATGCATAAAAACAAAAAAAAAATTAAGACAGCCTTTTTTGTTATTATAATATTATTTGCTGGCATGTAACCCCAGCACAGGGAGGCTTTCAGGTACGTACTACACCTTGCTCAAGGGTGACCTGGAGGAAGTTGTAATTGGGTATCCTCATTCATCCCGACTTATCAGTTGATAAGCTTACAACCGGATGCAGTTTACACTCATACCCAAGAGAAACATATTTATAGACAAGACTTGTTTTTGTAACACATTTATTTTCGTTTAAAATTCTTTAAACGCATTATTTAAAGTTCCAATATGAGTTTATTTCAAGACTCTGTTGGCATTAAACTTTTTTATCTGGTCAATTGTTAGGAAAAAAAAAGAAAAAAAAGTTTGTCGAGTTTCAAGATTAGTTTAATACAATTTGGAATTAAGCGATTGTTCCAGGTGCATGTAGAGTTGAATTCTTGAATTGATGTCGACGATGATTTGAAATATAAAAAGAAAACAGCAGCAGGCAGGAAAAAAAAAAGTTTTTTTCTATGTTGCAGGTACGGCACTATGTTTACGTAGATTCGTCGGGTATTGCACCAGTTAGATAATAAATTTTTAGTTTGTTTTTGAAAGAAACTAATGTAGAGCAGTTTTTAATTTCTTGAGGCAAAGTATTCCAAATTTTGGGTCCAATAAATTTAATTGATTGTTGGCAGATTGTTGTTCTAAAACACGAAGAAATAATTTGACTATCACTTCTAGTTTTAATTTGACATGGTTTAAGCTGAAATAGTTGTTGAATTGGAATAGGAAGAGTGCGTTTTTGAAATTTATACATTAAAATTGCTATTTCACTTTCATACAACTGCTGAATATTTAAAAGCTCGTTTTTGATCATAACATTTTTTACACAGCCTCTCCGTTTTATTTCATACATGGCTCGAATAAACTTATTACAAATACGTTGAAGTTGATTGATTTTTGTGCGATTTCCAAAGCACCAGCTGGTGATACAATATCTTAGATGACTTAATAATAATGAATTGTACAAAATTAGCATTGCTTTAGTGGTAAGACACGGTTTTACACGCATAATACTTCCTAGAGAAGAACGAATTTTTCGTTTTATCGTATTCATGTGCTCTTTCCAGCTTAAATTTTCATTAATTATTACACCCAAAAAGCGAATTGATGAAACTTTCTCAATAGTATTATTTCTAAAATGTACTTCGAACGATGTATTTGAGACGGAATAATTACTTTTTTAGGAGTAAAAAGTAGATATTTAGTTTTTGCAGAATTTAATGTTAGTTTATTCGCAGTCATCCATATTTTTAAGTTCAAGATTAGTTTTTGAATAGACTGATTGTATATTTTTACCAGTAATAAAGATGTTAGTATCATCAGCAAACGTTAGTATCATCATGTTAGTATCATCATTTGTGCTGAAATCCAAGCAGTTTTTAAAATCGTTTACATAAAGTATAAATAAAAGAGGACCCAAAATTGAGCCTTGAGGTACCGAACTGTTGATTGGCTTTATAGTTGAAGAAAGACAATTATTGAATTGCACCTGTTGCGTGCGTCCTGATAGATAGCTTTTAAACCAATCGAATGCAGTTCCTTGAATTCCATAATAATTTAGTTTATAGAGTAGGATGTCATGGTCTATAGTGTCAAAGGCTTTGGAAAGATCCAAGAAAACATCAATTGTTAACAGTTTTTTTTCAAAAGCATCAGCTATGTTGCTAATAACTAGTGTGGTAGCATGGCTTGTGGCATGACCTGGGCGAAATCTAAATTGTTCTGCATTAAGAATGTTGTAGCATTTCAAGAAGTTGTACAATCTTTTATACATGATTTTTTCCAGAAGTTTTGAAAACGATGAAAGTAAGCTAATAGGCCGATAGTTAGATAGATTTTTTGAATCGCCTTTTTTAAAAATAGGAACTATTTTTGTTTTTTTGAAAGCATCTGGAAATTTGCCTTGGAGGAGTGATAAATTGAAGATATAGCTAAGAGCATGCAATGCATCATCTGAAAGATACCTCAAGACAATGGGTGGTATTTGATCAAATCCAGTACTTAACTTTGGTTTAATTTCTGCTATTAGTCTTTTTAATTCAAGGAAACTTTTTGAAAAAAGATATATTGAAGAGAGATTAGAAGATTTTAAATAATTAGAAAAGTGAGAATTAGAATTAGGTAAATTTTTAGCTAATTTAACTGCTGCATTTGAAAAATGCTCATTGAATGCATTAGTTTTAATGTTAATCAGTAGGCCTAAGTGTTTTATTTTTATGCAAAAGAGAAGTAGTTTGTAGTTTGAAAAGATTTCTTCTCATTAAATTGTTTAAAACTTGCCAAGTTTTTTTGATATTATTTGTGTGAGACTTGAGTTTGTTTTGAATAAATGTTTTCTTTTTGTTGTTTATTAAATGAAAGTAAAAGTTTCTTATTTTTTGATACTTTTTTTAGCACAGTGGGTTTTTGTTTTCAGAAAATGTTTGTATAATCTGTCTTTTTTTCTTGCTAAGTGAAGTAGCTCTCTGTCATACCATGCACATTTGAATTCAATATTTTTCATTTGTTTTTGTTTAAAGCTATGTTCTGCAAAATGATCCATTTTATTCTGAAAAAATTGAAAGCTTTTATCAGTGTCAGAAATAGTATACAAGTTGGACCAGTCAATTTTTGAGATAGACTCGGAGAACTTTTTTAAATTATTAACTGTATATGACCTACCTGCATTAGACTTCATTTTCAGTAGAGGTTCACCAACTTTTGAAACTTGCATAATGGGTAGATGGTTACTGATTTCATGGGTGATTATTGCACTATTTATGAATGCATTAGTCAAATTACACCATATGTGATCAATAGCAGTGCAGCTGGAGTTGGATACCCTTGTTGGTTTGTTTATCAATGAGTAAAAATTATACTCAAACATCAACTCGGAGAATGATTCAACATGTTCATTATTGGAAGCAAGAAGATCTAAATTGAAGTCACCATGAAGATAGCATTTTGATTTTGTTTTGTTGATTGTAATTAAAGTTTTTTCTAAATGATTTGTGAACTGGAGAAATGATTTATTGTTGTTTTGAGGAGATCTGTATATGTTCCCACATACAACTTGGTTATTTTGAAATTGTATAGCAATAAAGATAGTTTCAAATATTTTTTCTTCCATTATCATTAGGTCGATTAGAATTTGAAACTTTAAGTCCTGTTTAACATAAAAAGCTACACCTCCACCTTTATATTTTTTTCTGGGGTTGGACACAAAAATGTAACCAGGAAGTATTTTAAAGTGACCTGATGAACTTGTGCTTTCCCAAGTTTCAGTTATACCAATTACATCTGGCTTATAACCCAAAGTAGCTATCAGTCCTTCAAATTTAGTGTAATTTATGGGATTTACTAGAGATCTAACATTAACGCATATTGAAGAAAAAGGTTGTATTTGACAATTAGAACTATTTTCCATTAATAATTTTGCTTCTGCACTTACATAAAGCTCGTTTTGAATATTAGCACTAATAAAATTGTCCATGTTGTTTTTTGGTTCAATTGTATCTGTGAATAACTGATTAAATATTGATGCATTCAGTGGTATTTTTGGTTTAAAGATTTCAAGTAATTCAGTGTCATCAATACTATGAAATGGAAATGTGAAGTGAGCACAAGGTTGACATAAATAATTGTTCTACTGGACCTGCAGATTTTATACAAGTTTTGTGATAATTATCTTTACTATGACTACAAAATAAATAGCCTTGTCTTTTGTAAATGTTTTTAGAGCAAACTTTACAGTTAAGTTTAAATTGTTTAGGCATGTGAAGACACAAAAAGAGAAAAAAAAATATACACAAACATAAAAAATTAATAAATAGAAAAAAAAATTAAATTTAAAAAGGAAAAATGCAAATAAATGTAACGAAAAATTTGTAAAAAAAAAACCCAAGATAAACTGTTGTTCTATAATTTGCCTTGTATGATTTTTTAAATTAACCCAATTAATGCAGCTTTATCAGTCAGCTTTGAAACAGTATGTACCAAAAAAGCCCCACAAATGGGGTTTTAAACTTTTTGTTTTGGCTGATTGCCAAGGATATGTGTATGACTTTTTTCCTTATGTTGGTAAAATAGAACCTGTTTCAAATGAAACAGTACCAGACCTTGGTCCAAGTTCAAATTCTGTTTTGCATCTTGCTGAATCAATTCCCTCCGGCAAAAATCATAAACTTTATATGGACAATTGGTTTACTTCAATTCCTCTTTTTAAACATCTTGCTGGCAGAAGTATTTGGTGTACTGGCACTGTTCAATCAAATAGGTTGAATGGCTGTTCTTTTAAATCCGACAAACAATAGTTGTCAAAGGGACAAGGAACACATGAAGAGAAAAAACTGTTACTGATAATGTCACATTAACTGCTACTAAGTGGATAGATACAAGGTCTGTTTGTTTGCTCTCCACCTTTTTACCAGCGAATCCAGGTAATAAATGCGAAAGATTTGACAAAAAACAGAAAACTATTGTTAAAATTGATCAGCCAAACTGTATCAAACTGTATAATAAAAACATGGGAGGTGTAGATTTGGCCGATCAACTGATAGCTTTATATCGAATTAGCTTTCGTGTCAGAAAATACTACCACAAGTTGGTTTTTCATTTACTGGATATGAGTGTAGTGAATGCTTGGCTGTTGTACAGAAGAAATGCTCAAGATCTACAATTTTCAAAAAACAAAATACGCTCATTATTGTAGTTTAAAATATGCATTATTGATTCATTACTGAAAGCTGGTAAGTCTGATTTCAAAAAAGAGGCCGAAAGTCGGATGTCGAAAATAACTTTCAAAAAAAGAGTAAGATTGCTAATGCTACTCATCCAATTCCATCCAAAGATGTTCGATTAGATAATACTGGACATTTACCAGCAGTTAGTGACAATAGACAAGCTTGCAAATTGCCTGGTTGCAAAGGAAAAATAAATTATTTTTGCATCAAATGTAATGTCCATTTGTGTTGCAACAATAAACAAAATTGTTTTTGATTTTTTATACAGAATAAATCGAAGTTTTTAATTTCTGCGTAAATTTACGTGAATTTTGTGTAGATTTTAAAATAAAATTGCTTGTCTTTGTGTAACATGAGTTGCACTATCATTATTTAAAAGTATTTTTGTATAGTAAAGAAATTTCAAATAATGCATTTAAACTCATTGTAAACATTATTTAGCTCGTAGGCCTGAAAGGACGAATTCGTCCTCTTTAAAAAAAACTTTATTAAATTTTTTTTTTTTTAAATTAGTTTTAGTGTCTTAGTTTATAGCTTTTTAAACAAAATATTATAAAAAAAAATTTTTTTATTGATTAAAATTAATTCAGGGCTTAAAGGGTTAAAAATCTTATGGAAACCGGCATCATTTTGGATCGCAAAAGATCGGGTATCAGAGGCAAAAACAAGTTGCCACCTAAGTTTAATCTACTTATTTAGTTTAATTTAATAAAATAAATGAAAGAAAAGCAAGCATAAACTGATAAGTAACATCACTAAATAAAGTAGAAAGCATGCAGATTAATGGAACGACTGTATATAAAATTTAAAAAAAAAGCTAGTAAAAACCGGCACTGGATGAAGCTTAGAGGCAGAGTGGTCACTGGTAACGAACAAAAATCACGCATAAAATTTTCATCATAAAGTGCTTTGGAAAAGTGATTCGGATTTCTAACAAGGCATTTTTGACAATTATCGAAATGCTTTATTACAGTGAGTGTAGTAAAAATTAATCGTCTTGATCATTCATCTTGCTTTCACGGAGTACGAGGTCTGACAGCTTTAGATGACGAAACTCGATGCTGGCTTCACAAATAAAGCCAGCATCTGATCCGGGCAGTACATCAACCAGGGTTAGTAAAAGGGTAACTGTTTGTGTCTGACCAGAAGAGGATGCCCTTCCAAACAACGACGACGACATCTTGGTCGTCTTTCTTGAAACCTGTTTAATCAATAAAAAATAAAAATTAAGAAAAGTAAAAATTTTATTACAATTTTTGTTGAAGAAATGCATGATTCTTTGAAGGAATTTGACTTTGGTATATTTCAATATTTTTCAACTAAAGTTTTTATAACACCAGTCTCGTTACTTTTCGGACACACTCGTATATAGTTGACATGCGGTATAACAAAAAAGTAAATTGAGATTTATTAATAAAAACACCAAAATATATAGTTGACATACGGTATAACAATAAAGTAAATTGAGATTTATCAACAAAAATAACGATAAACAAAAATACCTCTGCTCAAACTACAGTGCGTTCAAAAAGTAACTGTGCACCTGGAATTTTAAAACAAGAACGATATCCTGTGTTCGAAAAATCAATAACAAAATATTTTGAATTGTCAATTTTATGTGAAGAACAATGACCGTCTCTTAATTTATTAAAAATAACAAAAATAGAGTCACAACAACTGCTGGAAATGCCCACCAAGTTCGTGAATACAAACGTTAATTCGACGTTTCAAGTTTTCGAACACTCGATGAATCCAGTTTCTCTGAACTTGTTCAATAACGCTCGAACTGCATTTCGATGAGGTAATGCTGTTCCGGGAAACTTTTTGGCAAATTTTTCCTTCACTGCTTTTGTGTATTCACCATTCGCACGAAAGACATGTTCAATCAAAAATATTCTCTCCTCCGTTGACAAAACCATTTTAAATTGGATTTAAATTCGCAATAAATTGACTTTCGTCAATGATTACATTGAATTAAAAAGAAAAAAGAAAAAGAAAAATTTAAAAAGTGCTCGAAAAGTGCATTTAAAAAAAATGAAAGACGAAATACGAGAAACGACCAAAAAACGCTGAAAAAGATCAAACGAAAAACGCTGATTATCTAAAAATAAAGCAGACAATGAAAGGTGCACAGTGACTTTCTGAACGCACTGTATTATGAAGAAAAATGGCTTTCACTCTTTTATAGTTAATTGTCTTCTACAAATTTTCATTCTTCGACACATTTCTATAAAAAAAAACATTTAAAAATACAACTTATTGAAAACAATTTTAATACTTTAAATGTTTTAAATGTTAAAAAAACAAAACAATTTTAATACTTTAAACTTTCAATTATTTCAGTAATGAGTAGATGGGCAAAACTAATTTTAAAAATCTTGCAAATGCGGAGTTAGATCTAAATTTTGAAAGTTAAAGCACTAAGTGTAATCATTGCTGAAATTGCAATGAATTTTGAGGCTTATATTTTGAGTGATTTCAGTTAACAAATTTTATAAAACAATACAGTTAACAATTACTACTATATACTACATGACAGGTCATCAAAACAATATAATCTGGCTGAAAAGAATTTAACAGCAATATTAAATAAACATCCTTAAAATTTTTACCAAAACACACCTAATAACACATAAAAATATCAAGTTTTCTAACAAGTTTTCCTACAAACATAACCAGTGTCTGATAAATTTGATGTTGCCCAATTTTTTTGTGCTTGGGTTGGGCTATTGGCCCCCTGCTAGTAGGCCAAGTTACTGAGCTCCAAGCAAAACCTTTGCAATGTTGGTGCATATTAATTCTTCTTTGTTAAAGACACATTGAAATCAATGTCATAGTAAAACCAATAAAAGTGCAAATAATTTTTAGGGTAAAAATAAATTTTTAACAGAAACTTGTAGTAAATTAAAACAATGCATCAAAACTTTGTAAAATGACAGTTGTTAAAATTGTAATGTTAAAAAAGTAATGGTACTCCAAAAGTTTACTAATCTCTTCTCACCTGTTGTGCACAATTTTTTTTCTTCCAATCCATTACCATTTTTTTTTATAGTTAAACATGAGGATTTAGTTGATAACAAATCAAGCTGCTTTTGTTGAACTGTGAATGGACTAGAGTTCTTTAAAATTTAAATTAGTTGAAACTCGTTTTCAAAGCAGCTTTATTTTTTTCTATTTAGACATTAGCTATTCATAGTAAAATTGAACTTTTAACAATAACCTATAACTCTAGCTACAAAAAAAATAATAAAATAAAATTATGACTGGCAACTGTATTAACTTAAACAAATATGACATGAAAACTGTAAAAAATATATAAATCTTTTATTTAATGTCATACTAATGTGAACTTACTTTTGCAGTCCCCATCACCAGTGATGAGATTCAAAATTTAAGAACAGGTTTCCTTTTGTGTGGAAAACACTAACAATAGGTGCCCTCATTATACAGAGATAGAGAGGTCCTGAGACTTCATTATATGGATTTGCTGAACTTAGTGACATTTCAATAATGAGTTTATTTGAACCCATGCAAATCTCTGAATCCCACCACTGCCCATCAATAACTTTATTTTTTAAATTTTGATACACACTGGAAAAATTAGTTGTACTTTTTTTAAGCACATTAAGTTACATGATTGTTGTGGTTTACAATTTTACCTTGCTGTTTTAGCAACAACATTATGCTATTAATCCATATTGAACCATTAAATTAACCCTATTAATAAAACATCAACCATATAACTCTATTAAATCAACCATTATAACTCTATTAATAAAAAATCAACCATACAACAAACAGTTGATATTACTTGAAAATAAAAGCTCATAAAAAATCTCTGTTCAATTATAATTCTTTATAAGTAATTATTATTGTGTTATTTTTAATTTCATTTTGACTTAAAAGCAAAAATAAACAATAAAAACATATAAGAATAATAGTGCAAATTAATTTTAATTTATTTATTTATTTAAATCAGACTCATGGTCCATAACAGAAATAAAAGGAAAAATAAACCTTTAAAATATGAAACCTAAAGTGTTAAAAAATCAAATTAGTTATGAAATCAGCCCATCATGAACATAAAAAAATTTTTTATAATCAAAGTTTTACATGAAGAAAGTACACAAATAGTTTACAGCAGTTTGACACCAAATAATAAGTACTGGTAAATAATTTATATTTTTATCAATAGGGAGCATTTAAAAAAATTTTTTAAATACTTTGAAAGTGTAGAAGAATGATTTTGCAAAAGCAAAATAAATAATTACATTTTAAATGAAAAAAAGGAAAAATGCTTATCTACAGTAAGTCTTACTGAGCACTGTTCAAAAACATAAAAAAATTAAAAGATTTTGATAAATAAAACTGTTGCTTTTGGTTTGTATCTATTGTAAAAACTTATTCATAAATAACAAAAGCTTTCATTTAATGCATTTTGTACATTTCTGGTTAGTTAACTGAAAAACCTATGACATAATCAAACATAACACAAAAACATAAAAAATTTTTAATACAAACTATAGCAAACAAACAAAGAATAACAAGATTTTATTATTGCCTTTAAACAATATGGATGTGCTTGTATATTAGCGCAAAGTTTATCAAATCTCAATGTTATTGACAAGATAGCTATTTGTACCTTTTTTTCCACAACTAAACAAGCTTGATATTTCAATTTCATTGCAGCTAAAGCAAAAAATTTATTTTTTATTTTCACTTTTACTCACAATCAACTTGAAATTCATCATAGTGCATGTAAAAATAAAGATTGTGAATAAGGAAGCAGTGACTAAACAAAGTACATTATTACATGCACAATGTCAAGAATATATAATGTTAATCAAAACTATAATAAATAACTATAAAAAATAACATTAATCAAAACTATATAACCATATGTCTTGAGGCCAACTTCAATCAGATTTCAAACTTAGATCTCAAAACTATTAAGAATATACAAAAAATGTAAAATCCAATTTTTCCTTACATTTCATTAAAGTTTTATTGAAAATTATAACTATAGCATATGCATTTAAGAAATACATTTTCTTACTTGAAAATACATTTTTCAAAATAAAAAACTTTTTGTTAAAAAATTACAATCTGTAAAAAAGTTAGATTAATCTTTCTAACCAAAAATTGTACACAATGAAGAAGCCCTGCACTAGAAATTATCAATGATAAACAAAACTATAATCAAAATTTAACTTAAAAAAAATTAAGTAATTAGTCTATTAAAAACCACACATAAAAAAAACAAAATTTTTCTAAAGCTTTATAAATTAAATCAATGTTTTTATCTTAAAATTACAACTACAACACATGTAATTGATACAAAAACAAAAATACTTCAGCAGAATTTTTGTCTAAATTTATTTTTAAAAAATTTCTATACATTAAAAATTAATTTACTGTAGTCTATTACAAAGCACACACTGCTCTTGAGGAGCAGTTACTAAATTAAAACAATGTTTTTATCTTAAAATTATAACTACAACGTATGCATTTCATACAAAAAAATCCTTTAGCACAATTTTTTTTCTAAACTTATTTCTAAAAAATTTCTATTATAAATTAATTTACTGTAGTCTATTACAAAGCACACACTGCTCTTGAGGAGCAGCTTTGAAAAACGTTTTGCTCTTTAAGAACAATTGAAAATATATTCTTGTCTTTGATTGGTCAAAAGCAACTCTGTGCATTGAAATCGCCTACAAATTGTTAATATGCACTACGGAAGCAGGTCGGGGTAACTGCTTGCCCTATGTATAGCGCCTCCGGCACTTTCCTGCGATTCAGGAGAATAAATATAGAGATAAAAATAAAACATTAGTAAAATATTTCAAAAATACAGATTTTGCTTTAGTTAGATCAACGACATACATACATGATGAGAAACTCTTTTCTCTCAGTTTGTTTCTTTATTAAGAGAACGTCGGCACTCGTACGCTTGACTGCATGCTTCTTTGGACGACTGAGTCGTCAAAAAATGCATTGATTTATATATTGAACTATATAAAAGTTTGGTTTGTTTTTGCAAAAACGTGGACAAAAATTGGTCAGATTGTTAATGATGCAATTGTTGAAAATAACAAACTTTTTAAATTAAATTGTAAGGCGTGATAGAGTGTAAGTTTTCATTAAATTTTAGCTTAATAAATTAATAGTTATGCCAAGTTAGTGAAATTAAATTGAACTCCATAAAAGTTTGTTTTGTTTTTGCAAAAGCGTGAACAAAAATTGGTCAGATTGTTGATGTAGCTATTTTTGAAAAATAACAAACTTTATAAATTAAATTATAAGATATGATAGAGAGTAAGTTTTGAATAAATTTTAGAATAAAAACTATAGCCAATATATAAGGACGTACGATCACGACCATGAAAAGTTATAAAGAAGTACGACCACGTAAAATTATAAAGAATTTTACGCAGTTGATAATGGTGGTCCGAACGATTAACTTTGTAAACTTCATTTTCCGTTGCCTAATAGCTCGTAAAACATTGAGTCATTTGGCGCTTGTGACGTAACAGATGTTACAAGCTGGCTACGTTTAATTCTAAGTTCATAGCATTCTTTATTGTAGCAATCTTTTCAATGCGTTTCCTTCGAATAAGCAACTTAGAAATTTAGAGTTCAGTTTTTAACTAAAGAGAAATATTGGAACTGTTGGTTTATCCATTTGAATAAGTTAAATTGTAAAAGTAATAGAAATAATTAAAGAAATTGAAGTGAATTATATTGGAAATTAAATTAAATAGTTAGACTGGACTATTTGGCTGTTTCTTTTCACAGTACAGCTATTCCCAAACAGTTTAGTTTCTGTGGCTGTCGCAGACTCCACGTGCGTCAGGAACAAATGGAATGAGTAATAATTCCTAATAAACTTTTTTTTATTAAATAATTTTATTTTTTGTATATATAAATATATCCTTAATATAATATTTATATACTTAATATACTGTAGATAAGTTTATGAGGTAAGATTGAGGCAAATAAAAAGTTTAAATCATCTAATTTTCACTACCGTACTTCAGGTGTTATAGCAGTGCTTCCCGACCTTTTTTTGTGGCGACCCAAATGTTTTTTTATGACCCAAGCGGAAATCGAGAGTAGAGTTTTGGCGACCCAATACTTTTTATAGACGTTATTGCAAGCATAATAAGGGAACTAAAATTATGACCTCTGAGGCTGGTCATGCAATTCACATGCAATACTTTGTGGGTAAGACAAAAAATTGTGTGGGGTTCTAAGACGTGGACCAATTTTTGTCCCAAAATCAAGGTGTTTTCTAAAAAAAAAGATCTTTCTTTGAATTCAGTCTCGGATTTCTGATTTTTTGTCCCAAAATCATAGTGTTTTCCAAAAAAAAGTTGTCACTTGAATAGTCTCGAATTTCTCATTTTTTGTCCCAAATTTTCGTTCTTTATAAAGTAAAAATTTTGGGTCAACCCTAGGTCGCGACCCAAAAGTAGGTCAAAATTGACACAAAAGAACGAAAATGGTTTAATTGTTACACAACTAGCCTACACTTGTCGGAGACCCAATCAAACTAAACGGCGACCCAGGGGTTGAGAAGCACTGTGCTATAGGAAGAGTTTTTTTTTTTTTAAGAGAATATTTTTGTTTTGGGATGAAAATCAAGTAATCCGAGACTAATTAAAAGTTCTTCGGATGAAAACCAAGAAATCGGAAACTGATACGAAGTGAAGACTTTTTTCTTTTAGAGAACACTAGTTTTTAGGGACGAATTTTTTTCTATTAACTAGTGTCCTGGTTTGTCGCTCCCAGAATAAAAAAATTGGGGGGCGAAACAATCTTTGCTGGAATTTTATGCGACGAGTGCCCAAAAATCAAAATTATAGACTTCCACTTTTTTAAAAACTAAATCGGTTTTTTCACAATAAAATGAAAGTAATTCTACTCAAAAAATACGTACAAAAAAAACTTCTTTCATCCCAAATAACGCATGCTCAATGCTGGAAAAATTGTGAAATTGCCAATGATGCGTCTCGGTGTGCCAATTGCCGCCCTTGCCCTCCAGCTTGGTATGGCTATGATTATATGTTATGTATATATTAATTATTTATAGGCTATGCTTACATAACCATTTACGTCTATTATATCTCAAAACATTTCAACATTCTGTGGATGTGAGAATAAACTACATCCGGTTGTGAGCTTATCTTCGATATATTGGGAGGAATGAGTATACCCTATCACAACTTCTTCCAGTTCACCCTTGAGAAAGGTGTAGCACCTATGAGCCTCCCTAAACATGGGTTACTAAAATTTAATTTCCCTCATAATAGACTTTAACTGATAGAATTTCAGGGTGAAAAGTATAAAATTTGAGAGTAATTAAAAGTGAAGACCTTTTTTTTTAGGGAACGCTACAATTTTGGGACGAAAATCGGTTTAGAACACCATAATATTAGGACTAAAACTTTGAATTTCACAAACAATTTTTTTTGTAAAATATTGCATGTCTTGGTCTACAACGCCACGATCTTAAAACTAAAAATTAGAATCTCACATAGAATTTTTTCGTACCCGTAAAATATTGCTTGTCTTACTCACTTACTACGCATAAAATACCCTATTGCATGATCAGATTTTGGCATGGCAATTGCATGACCAGTCTCAGAGGTCATCGCACGCCACTGTCAACCACATATGTGAGTTTTAATATAAATATCTGCTCTGTAGTGGACGAAAAAAATAAAATCTTGCTTGATTGATTGATTAAACCGTTGATTGAACATAGGCAACGTTGGCTAAATAAATTAGTGAGATTTAAATTTTTTTAAATAAATCTAAATGGAATATAATCGATGGGCTATTTTCATCAATCTGAATAACTTGAAAGAAATCGATGATTTGTTTGAAAACAAGGAAGAAATAATGTCACAAACTGGAACCGATTATAATAATTTTTTTCCCAAGTATGAAAATATTTCTTTCGATACCATAAAAATTTGGTGGCGACAAGTTGGTGGCTCACTACAAAATTTAAATAAAACTGCTTTAGATTATTACACAAAAACTTTTAACAATTAACTTTAAATAAATAAATTTAACAAACTTTAAATAAATTAAACCAAAAAAAGATACAGTAATTTAAAAAAAAGCAAGTTATTTATTTAGTATAATGAGAATGCAGAACAGCTATTTAGACTTAAAGTTTTTATCAAAGTTATTTTTAAAAAATGTATCAAATTATTTTAAATGTAAAAAGATTACAAATGAATTCAATTGAATAAATATAGTCAATTAGCTTATTAACTCTTTATTTTCATTAATTTCTTTTGTTAATATTTTAGTTTATTAATAAATTCCTCACATTTTATATTTTTTTATTTTTTATTTCATTAATTTATTGAATTATTAATTCAAAAAGTGTATAAAGCTGTTTGGCTAAACTGGATCAGACTGAATTTAGGTTCGTGCATTCAAGCGCTCAACGGGCGATACAAAATCAGGTCACGTGATGTGAGTTTCTAATCATGGAGTGTATGTCATTGGTTAGATCATAAAGACATAATAAGAAGGTTATTTAAAAGTAAGAAGAATGCAACAACTTTAGCATCAATTAAGCTCAACTTTCGAATCGTCGTCGTCGTCATCGTTTGAAGGGCATCCACTCCCGGTCAGACACAAACAGGACTGGAGCCGAGGGTTTATCCTTTTACTAACCTAGACTGCTGCACTGCCTGGATCAGATACTGGCAGTGGTGTTATTAAGCCAGCATCGAGTTTTGTCATCCAAAACCGTCAGACCTCGTGCTCCATGTGGTGCCCGATGTATAGGGCACGCTGTTAGTACATGATCTGCGGTTTGCTCAGAAGCACCACATTCGCAATTCGGTGAAGGAGCGAGACCCCATTTGTGCATGGACGAATGGAATCGCCCAACACCAGTCCGCAGGCGGTTGAGCTTAACCCAAGCTGCTCGGGGTAAGCCCATTCCAACAGGCCTGGCACCGGTCTCGGGCACAAAAGCACGGAGCCTGGAAGCATTTTCACAGTACTCCGCGTTCCATTTGTGATTGGTCCATTCAGAAGCGCGGATGCCAAGTCTGGCAAGGTTGTCCAAGAGATTGAGCGCAGCTGGCACAAACGGGCGTCTGGATCTTAGTCTCACTTGGCGAGTATTTGAGGACCCACTTAATAGACCATACAAGATATGATCGGGATCCAGAGATCCACGGTAAGCCAAGGAGAATGTCGCTCTCATTGGCGAAGCTCAGCTGGCTGGATGCCTGAGAGTATGGGTAAGTGGTCCGTTGGAGTGGGACGCAGGCATCCAGTGACTATGCGCAAGGCGTCATTCAAGACGTTGTCGATGAGGCGAGTGTGAGCACTGCGACACCAGACTGGCGCACAGTACTCAGCTGTTGAATAGACTAGAGATAAAGTAGCTATGCGTAGTGAAAGAGATGCATTTAGCACCAGCACCCCATCCCGAGCCCACGAGTAGACTCAACAGTGTGACGCGCGAGGATATTTTTTTGCGCAATGCCACTAAATGGTGACGAAACGTGATCGATCTGTCCAGTTTTACCCCAAGATAAGTAGGAGTTGGACAGAATGGTAAAAGTCTACCGTTGTTGTAGATTTTTAGCTCATGTTTGGCCTCTCGGTTATTTAAGTAAAAGGCTGCCGTCACCGTCTTAGTGTGACTGAGCTTCAACCTCCAAGTCTGGACATACGCTGAAAGTGTAGACATGTCTTGGCTTAAAGTCCCCTCCAAGTCCTTCCAGTTTCCAGAAGAGTGCAACAATGCTAAATCATCAGCATAGGCAAACTTTGTGGAAATCATGGAAGGAAGATCGTACGTATCGATGTTAAATAGGAGGGGAGCCAAGACCGATCCCTGAGGAACGCCGTTTTTAAGACGGCGTAACTTGCTTTGCTTGTTGTCACCGGTGGTAAGGGTGAAACTTCAATTTCGGACAAACTCCATAATCATTTTGACCATGTGCTTATCCGGAAATAGTCTCAGCAGCTTGCACGTAAGGCCACGGTGCCAGACAGTGTCATAAGCAGCTGTCAGATCGATAAATACGGCACCGGCCTTCTTTTTAGCCTCGAAAGAATCCTCGATGTTCTGGGTTAGCAAAACAACTTGATCTATGGTTGACTTCCCGCGTCGGAACCCAGCCTGCTCTTTAGGGAGCAGTGGATCAACTAATGGTTCAACGCGGGCGTAGATAAGCCTCTCGAGGATCTTGTAGGGGACACAGAGCAGAGATATCAGTCGATAACTCTTTGGGTCCCCCACGGGCTTGCCGGGTTTTGGGATCGCGACCACAAGCGCTCTTCTTCAGATCTTGGGAATTTTGAGTCGGCGCAAACAGAAAGAGAGGAAGTCACGTAACCAGGACTTCAAAGCAGCTCCAGCATGGAGTATAAGCTCTGAGCAGATGGAATCAGGACCCGGAGCTTTACCTGGTTTTAAGTGTTGAAGGGCAGCAGCAAATTCTCTGTGAAAAATTGTCAGAGATATTTACTGCGTCTGGTGTTGTGGCCCTCCAAAGGTCAGACACTTCTTGAGAGACAAGTCGAGATGACTTGCGATCAACAGCCTCGTATTTCCCATTTCTAACCATCTGAGATGCAATAGCATCGGCTGTAACGGGACAGTGACGAGGAGAGTGTTGTGACCTACCAGTAAGATTGTTCAAAATACTCCACGCTTTTCGACTAGAGTGTGAGAAGCCAATGCTCCGAACTGCCTCGGACCACCGATCCCTCCTCTTTCTGTCAAGCTTGGCAAGCAGAGCTGTAGCAGCAAGCTCGAGTCGTCTCCCTGAGGAGATTGCAGGAAGGTTTTCTAGAGGGATTCACACTCTGCATTCCAACACGAAATATAGTTATTTCGATACCCGCGTGGGATAGTCTTTTTAGATGCTTTCTTAATGGTGTTACAGAAGTCCTGGTAAGCCGCATTTACATCAAGTGAATCAGGCGGAAACAAAATCTTTGCGAATTTATTCGTCAAAGCAATGTAGTGACTCCATTTGGCCTTGCCAACGTTCCATCGGTTAACAGGCATGCTTGGCACTGCCATAGCAAATCTTGGTGGTGTAATAAGCAAAGGTCGATGTTGTGACCTGGGGAACTTGTCAAGGACACGTTTATCCGGTAAGCGACTGTTTGGACCTACGCTAGCGAAAGCTAGATCTGGATTGGTGCAGTGTTCCAGCGGCCGGAATAAAAACTGGCAGCGTCCTTGGCATTATATAGAAGGGCAAGACAATTAATACTTGCCCAGCCAGCCAAGCACTCACCGTCCGGACTGCTGTCGTCGTAACCCCAGTCAGCATGACGACAGTTAAAATCGCCAGCGTACAGACAGGGGTGAGGAAACACTGGGAGATCCAGGGTTCGCAATCGCATTGGCGGTGGTTTGTAGACGTTAACTATTTTATAACCATCAACGTCCACACACAGCCACTTGATCGCCGATGTTGGTGGAGATTGGTCCAAAAGCGTGTATCTCAGTCGCTCGTGGACAAACGTGGTAAGGCCAAGCTTCCTGCTTAAAGAAGACCCAGCTAGTTGGTAGTTTGGTAGTACCAACTTCTCTGCATCAGTGCAGTGGGTCTTCTGCAGTAGAATGAGGAGTGCCTCAGACTGCATAGCGAGGTGATGAAGAACGTTCATCTTGCTTGCAGTGAGGCCTTCGATGTTCAGCTGAAGAATAGTGGGTCTTCGGAACTTGTTGGCAATGTGCCCTGAAAAGGGCAGTTTATCCTGACATTGCCCCGTCCTGAAAAGGACGTTTGCCGACTAGCAGACCCACACTGAACATCGGAATGGGTGGATACCCTTTCGTTTGGGTAGGTTCGGTTTCGGTCTCTCATTTAAACAACAACAAACAGACTTACTCACGGCCCAGGCTGCGAGAAAGCACCTACCATCTGGGCCGACTTTCGAATAAAATTACTATAACTAAACGTCCAAAGGAATGGACAGAACCTTAACTCTTTTAATTTTTCAGTAGTCTTTAAAAAGACTGTTTGCTTGAGAGCTTTTTCTGCCGAAATTCGTCAGAAGAACTCATTGGCAAATGATGAACTTCAGAAAACCGCGGTTTATACCATATTGGAAGACATTGAAAGCAACGACGCCTCTGATTGATCGGAGAAAGCGAGCACGCCATTGGTTGCGCACTCATTTGCGCAGCAAGCGAGAAAGCTTCAATCCACAGACGAATTCTTTCTGGCGAAAACGAGATAGCTTAAAAGACTCTATGAAAGGGTCGTGTCTAATTCGAAAAAAAACGATTGGAATGAGAATAAAAAGAAAGAAAACTAGTTGCTCTGAGAGATAAAAAGAGAAAAAAACTTCGCGCAAATTGTTCTTGCGGGCCCAAAGTGGGCCCAAAATTTTTAGAATTTTTTTATTTTTCAAGATGCTCAAGAAGAACTTATAGTTTCTCTTTAACCAACTACTTTGTCTCAAAAACTAACCCTGCATCTTCCTAAAACTAATTCTCGCTCCAATCGGTTTTTCTTCGAATTAGACACGACTCTGGAAAGGTGGCTTCGAGTGTTGCCAGGTGAAAAGATGATCGTCATGTAACTAAAATAGAAAACCAGTTAGTATTAAAATTTTCCGCGCAAATTCTGTGGTCTAATAGATGTTGACCAATAGCCGAATCAGAAACAGATACGTTTTGAGTTGATTTACATTGACGTATCGGGAGATCTTTTCGAGATTTAATTTTATTTCTAATAAATTTTGGAACATGTTGTCGAATTCGTTCCTCCAATCTTTGGGACCTTTTACTTACGTAGAAACTATCACAGTGGTACGATATTTATTCCTATACAGTATTACTTCGCTGAAGCAGGCAAAATGTCCTTTAGAAAAGAAGGCAACATCTTTGTTGAAAAAATTATTCTTGCCGACATTGATCTAAAGCAACTTGTTTCTGATACTTTTCTCCATCCGTTCCATCCTGTCTGCACTCTCTTCTTTATCTCCCTCTCACAAATACCACTTTCTTGCACCGTTGATCCCAAATACTTAAATTCCTTTACTCCTGGCTCTTTTGTGTCCTCCATATTCACTGTTTCCTTGTCATTTTCTCCATTTATGCACAGATATTTGGTCTTTAATCTATTTACTTTCATCCCTCTTCTTTCTAATGTACACCTCCAGGATTCTAATCTCCGCTCTACGTCTTCCCTGGTCTCTTCGCAAATCACAATATCGTCAGCAAACAGCATCGTCCACAGTGGTTCTCTCCTTACTTCGTCCGTTAGCCTATCCATAATCACTGCAAACAGGAACGGATTTAACGCTGATCCTTGGTGCAGTCCAACCTTGACCTTGAAACTTTCTGTAGTTCCTACTGCACACCTCACCACTGTTTCGCTTCCCTCATACATATTCTGTACTAGTTGCACATACTTTTCCACTATTTCTGATTTTCTCATACAGTACCACAGCTCTTCCCGCGGAACCCTGTCGTAATTAGCTTTCTCTAGGTCCACGAATATACAATGTAGCTCTCTTTGACCTTTCCTGTATTTTTCCATCAACATTCTTAAGGCAAACATGGCATTGGTGGTTCCCTTTCCTGGCATAAATCCATATTGCTGTTTACTGATCTCTACTCTATCCCTTAACCTGGCTTCAATAATTTTTTCCCATACTTTCATTGTGTGGCTCATTAGCTTTATTTCTTTATAGTTTCCACAGCACTGTGTGTTCCATTCGTTTTTATACTTTAGATTGGGATAAGCACACTCCTTCTCCATTCTTCTGGCATCCGTTCACCCGCTAATAGTCTGTTGAACAGTCTGGTCAAAAATTTTATTCTCATTTCTCCCATGCACTTCCAAACTTCTACTGGCAACTCATCTGGCCTATCGCTTTGCCTTTTTTCATCCTTCTCAGTGCATTCTACTTCTTCTCTACTGATGCAATTTACCTCTTCGTTAACCGCTTCTGGTACTTCAGTCCTAGGATCTCTGTTATTAGGCCTATTGTTTTCATCCTTTATAACCTTCACGTACTGTACATCTTTCCGTACTCTGTTTCTCTGCCTAGCCAATCATTACAATTCCTTTTCACTTTCTTTTCTTTCCAATCTAGCATACAAATTGTCATATGCACGTCCCTTCGCCATCGCAACTGCCTTCTTTGTCTTGCTCTTCTTTTCTTTGTAGATCTTTTTAGTATTTTCATCTCTTATTTTGTCCCATGCTTTCTTTGCTTCTTTCTTTTCTTTTATGCTCTCCTAAACTTTCTCATTCCACTACCATGTCTCCCTGTCTCGTTTTCGTTTCCCAAATGTCACTCCCAGCACAGTTTCAGCTGTTTTTCTTGGCATTTCTGCGGCTTTGTCCCACTCATCAGGTAACCCATCCTTACCTCCCAGAATCCTGGTCACCTCTTGCCTAAACGCTTCTTGACAGCTTGTCTCTTTCAGTTTCCACTATCGTATCTTTGGCTTTACTTTCTCTGCTTTTTTTCTTTTTCACCCTTAGAGCCATTTTGCATATCACCATACGGTGCTGATCTGCGACGCACTTATTCACTATTACCTTACAATCGCACATTTCCTTCAGGTCCTTCCTTCTGCACATCACATAATCTACTTGGGTACTTTTTCCGCCACTTTTGTACGTCACCCTGTGTTCATCTTTCTTCTTGAAATAAGTGTTGACAATTGCCAAATCCATCCTTTTCGCAAATTCCACAACCATTGATCTTTCCTTATTTCTCATTCCAAAGCCGTACTTTCCTATTATTTCCTCATCCTCTATGTTTCCTTCGCCCACATGTTCATTAAGGTCCGCACCTAGAATTATCCTCTCCTGTTTTGATACACTTTCTATCAACCCATCTAGGTCTTCCCAAAAATTATTTTTCTCTTATATGCTGTTGTTAACCTGTGGACTGAGCATGTAAACAAGGTAGTGGAAATATGGAGGGTAACAGACAGGATAATATGCTTGAAGATGGGCTTGATGATGTTATGTTGAATGTTATCAGTGCGTATGCGCCACAGGTGGGGTGCATACGTGAAGAAAAGGAAACATTCTGGCTAGACCTAGATGAGACAGTGGAAAAGATACCAAGGAATAAAAGAATTGTGCTGGGAGCAGACCTGAATGGGCATGTAGGAGAAGGGAATAATGGTGAGGAAGAATGCATGGGCAGACACGGATTAGGGAAAAGAAATAACGAAGGACAAGCAGTGGTGGATTTTATTTTAAAATTCATTTGTTCTTCTGGTAAAATCAGAGGCAAGTAAAACTTCAACAAATACAAAAGGCGTAATATTTATTAAAGAAGAATTCAACGACGTTTCGTCCGTTACATCGGGCGGACTTCATCGGGTAATAGCAAAACAGTGGTGGATTTTGCTAGGAAAAGGGAACTAGCGATCACCAACACATATTTTGTAAAGAAACCAGCACATAGAGTCACCTACAGCAGTGGCGGACGCAGTTCGCAGGTAAATTACATCATGGTGAGAAGACGAAGGATCAAGGAGGTGGTGGATACAAAAGTTGTTGTCGGTGAAAGTTTAGCGAAACAGCACAGAATAGTGGTCAGTGCGATGGTTATTTGGACAAAGTGGAGGAAAGCACCAAAACCAGGGAAGAGAATAAAATGGTGGAAACTAATGGACTCGAAAATGAACAATAAATTCAAAATGAATGTGATTGAAAGCGGGATACTTGGTGGACAGGAAGACTGGCTAAGAATAGCTGAAATGATACGGAGCATTGCCAGAAGGGAATTGGGTGAAACATCGAGAAAAGTCAGCACAGCAGGTAGACGGGAAACGTGGTGGTGGTGGAACCAGAAAGTCCAGGAGAAGCTGAAGGATAAGAAAAAAGCTAAAAAGGCATGGGATACCATCAGAAATGATGCAAGCAAGTTGGCCTATAAAACTGCAAGAAAGCAAGCTAAGAGAGAAGTGGCAAAGGCAAAAAACAAGGCATATGAGGAACTGTACGAAAAACTGGAAACAAAGGAGGGGAAAATGAGGTGTTCAAAATAGCAAAGCAAAGAAACAGACAAACCAAGGATGTTCAACAAGTAAGAGTAATCAAGAGTAAAACTGGAAAGATTCTAATGGAAGAAGAGAAAGGGAAATAGAGATGGAAGGAATATTTCAACAACTTACTCAACCATGAAAACCCTAGAGAAAGAAGAGAAACGAGAACAGAAGGAAGAGAAAGGGACGTGGAAGATATCTCAGGACTGGATTGAGGAAGATGAAGAAGAGAAAGGCTCAAGGACCTGATGACATACCAGTGGAAGCATGGATTGCTCTAGGCAATAAAGGTGTGGAGTTTTTAGTAAGCTTTTTTAACAGACTCTTGCGAGGAGAGAAGATGCCAGATGAATGGAGGAGGAGCGTGCTTGTACCTTTGTACAAATGTGGAAACTACCGGGGGCTCAAGTTGATAAACCACACTATAAAATCGTGGAAGAGGATAATAGAAGCAAGGATAAGGAAGGAGGTGACAATCGCTGAGCAACAATTTGGGTTCATGCCAGAAAGGAGTACCACCGATGCATCTTTTGTCTAAGGATGCTGTTGGAAAAGTGAACTGAAGGGCAGAAGGCAGTGCACTGTGCCTTTATTGACCTGGAAAAAGCATACGACAGGGTAACCAGGGAGGAATTGTGGGAATGCTTGCAGTTAGCTGAAACATCAGAGTGCTACATGAAGATTATCCAGGATATGTATGACGGAGCGACAACAACTGTGAGAAGTGCAGCAGGGTTGACTAAAGAATTCAAGGTAGGTGTTGGACTCCACCAAGGTTCAGCACTCAGCCCATTTCTTTTTGCCATCATTATAGACAGACTGACGGAGGACATAAGGAAAGACGCACCATGGGATATGCTGTTTGCAGATGACATAGTTCTGTCTAGACAAAACCATAGGGAGCTAGAGGAGGATCTGGAGATTTGGAGAAATGCACTGGGGAGAAGAGGTCTGAAAGTGAGCCGGAGCAAGACCGAATATTTGAGGGTTGGGGGTGTGGATGATGGAGAAGAGTTGAAACTGCAAGGAGAAAAGGTAAAGAGAGCAAAAAACTTTAAATACCTGGGTTCAACAGTTAGTAGCGATAGAAGATGTAAAGAAGAAGAAGTAAGGAGAAGGATCCAAGCAGGACGGATGAGTTGGAGGAAGGTGTCTGGAGTTCTATGCGACAGGAAGTTATCAGCAAAGGTTAAGGGTAAAATGTACAAGAGTGTTGTTAGACCAGCCATGCTTTATGGAATGGAAACGGTGACAGTGACGGAAAGACAGATGGGAAAAATGGAAGTTGCAGAGTTGAAAATGGTGAGATGAGCACTAGGAGTGACAAGAAAGGACAAGATAAGAAACGAATACGTGAGAAGGACTGCAAAAATTGCAAAGCTGGGAGACAAACTTCGAAATGCAAGACTACTTTGGTATGGACATGTAAAAAGGAGAGAAGAAGACTACGTGGGGAACAGGATGACGGAGATGGCGGTGCCAGGCATAAGAAAAAGAGGAAGGCCAAAGAGAAGGTGGATGGATTTGGTGAGAGAAGACATGGAAAAAGTTGGAGCTAGGGAAGGAGACGAAGTAGATTGAGTGAAATGGAGATTACTGTCGCGCTGTGGTGACCCCGAGTAGGGAGAAGCCGAAAGAAGAAGAAAAAGCTGTTGTTAACCTATGGAGCATACGCGCTTACTATGTTTAGGATTGACCCTTTTACCTCCAGTTTCATGGCCATTATAGTCTGTCTGACACCCTCTTCACCTCCAGGACACTTTCAGCCAGTTCCTCTCTCACCACTATCCTTACCCCATTTTTTCTTCCATCTGCTTCGTTGTAGAATAGTTTGCATCCACCTCCAATGTTTCTCGCTTTACTTTCTTTTCACTTTGTTTCCTGTAGGCATAGTATGTCTACATTCCTTCGTTCCATCAAGTCTGCCAGCTCTCTCCCCTTTCCAGTCATTGTTCCAATATTTAAGGCACCCACCCTTACGAGTGAGCGTCTCCCTTTCCACATTTCCCGCTGCCTCTTCACTCGCCTTCCTCCTCTCGTTCTCGTCTTGTTTTCACTATTTTCAGCAGCAGCATAGTTTCCACAGGTGCCTTGCTGTGCGACACCTGAAGCGGTCGTTGGTAACTCGGCCGCGACCGAGTCGGTATGGATTCATGATTATAACGCATTTGTATGTTTTTTCGCAAAGATTTTTTAAGCCGGATGCCCTTCCTGCCGCAACCCTCCCAATTTATCTGGGCTTGGGACCGGCATCAAGAGACACAGAAATGTGCCTCCGATGGTTGTGTTAAAGGGAATATAGACGAATATAAAGGGAATATAAACGAATAAATATTATTATTTACTTCACAAAGATAAATACGAGTAGATTGTAATTAAGTAAACAAAATATTTCATGAAATGTCAAGCTACTAATCAATGGGAGCAATAGGCCTAAACAAGGTTTATTGTGTGTAACAATACAACATACACCAGAAAATTCTTAATTTAAAAGTTGCCTGTAATATTCGTACATAATCTAAAAAGTTTACTCTAATACTGTAACAACAGGACTAAAACACAAATTTTGTTTCTTATCACTTTATACAATAATTAAGAGTATTTACCATACTTTTATGCTGCCATTATTCTTTGTTTAATAAGCTACCATAATTTTTAACACTATGTTCACATTTATATTTATTTTTATCTTTGCAAACCACACTGTTTAATTTTAATAATTAATTTAACAGCCATGAGCTTACAAAAGAGTAAAAACTTGAAATTTAGTTGCTGTAATCTTGTAGTTTGAGTCTACTGGTTATTTTTGCCAAAAGAAATTACATAACAAAAACCTAGAACTAGCCAACACTTGTATAAGATTTTTAATATCGTTACTAGTCCGGATTATTGTTTAAATGAGCTCAAAGCTAAGTGTAATGTGTAACATGGCAATTCGCTTTGTCGGCAATCCGTAATTTTAAATAACTCGCTTTGTTTTAGCGACGTTCTAAAACGGTCGCCTAGTAAACAGTTCGTTGATTTCGAAGACAAAGGAATTAACTGCAACCAGTGAAAGTTATAGACCAGTGGTTCCCAAAGTGGGGTCCGCGGACCTTTCGGGGTCCGTGAAGCAGTTTTAGGGGTTCCGCGAAAGAAATTTTCTGTATACAGTTTCCCCATTAACTATAACAGCGTGGTCCAACTACGGGCTCGCGGGCCGCATGCCGCATATCAATTTTGCACAAGTCTTGTCGATCAGAAGCAGCAGCCGTAATTTTTTTTGGAGAACGCTATGATTTTGCGCCAAAATAGGAATTTTGGAGACCGATTCCAAGTGAAGACCTTTTTTTTTTTTTAGAGAACACCCTGATTTTGGAACGAAAATAGGAATTTTGCAGACCGATTCCAAGTGAAGACCTTTTTTTTTTTTTAGAGAACACCCTAATTTTGGAACGAAAATAGGAATTTTTAGCCGACTGAGGCCCGCAAACTCAAATAATTTTGAAAAGTGGCCCACAAGAGTGGAGAAGTTGGACCACCCTGAACTATAAAAAGAAGCTATTTAAATTTTATACTACCATACATCGCAAAACATCAAGGTTTTGCTCTATTATTCACCACAGGGAATTGCATCAATGGCTCGTTAATTAATATAATTATTGTAAAACAGATAATAGATGAAAGAGACGATAGACCGAAAATCATTAAAAGATTACAAGGGGTCCCGTTATGGGAATTTTTTAAAAAAGTTTGGAAACCACTGTTATAGACAATGCTTACGAGCAGTAAAGTTTTGACGAAGATTGTGTTGAATTGAGTATATATTGTAGCGTCAAATATTTAGAGTATAAAGAATTGCCAGTGAAGAAAATTCAGGTGAAATTTTATCGTAATGAAGTTAAATGTTTATTTTAATAATTTTAGCTGGTAATTAATTCGGTACAGATACAGTATTTAAAATTAAATTGTAATTAAATTAAATTCTAATTTCACTATATCGTTTAATTTTGTAAATCTGCTTTACTGCTTAATGGTGTGCACTTGTTGGTTTATCGTTATTTCATATGCTGTTAATTTGGTAATTGTTTGTTGTTGTTTTATTCTAAATTTTCTCTCCAACTCTGTCTTTTCTGTTAACAGAAAACCGCAGCGTTGGACCGTTCTGTAATAAAGAATTTGATAGAAGAACTCTGCTGCGCGTTTTCCCTTGTGTATGTCTCGCGTATCACTGGGCGCGTTTTAAGACATTACATAATGTTCCATTTAAAGCGTCAATGGATATGTTATTTTGCGTCACTTTGCGTGAAATTTTTGAGCTGCATTTAAAATGGTCGAGTCTACGTAATTCGAAAAAAAAAACGATTCGAGTGAGAATTAGTTTTAGAGAGAAAGTAGTTGGTTCAAAAGAAATTAAGTTTTTCTTGAGCATTTTAACAAATTTTTTGTAAATTCAAAAAGTTTTGGGCCCATAAGAACCATTTGCACGGCGTTTTTTCTCTTTTCATCTCTTAAAGCAGCTATTTTTGTTTCTTTTTTTACTCTCACTCCAATCGGTTTTTTTTCGAATTAGACTTGACCATTCAAAATAGCTCAAGTTGTTGCCAATCCAAAATTTTTAAACAATTTGCTTCAAAATCCTGACTGAACTTAAAATTTAATGTGAAAAAATATTTTAAAAAAATTTTTATATGGTAGCCTCGCTGATAATATTTAAAAGTGCTGCACAGATAGCTCTGCAGCTCCTACGGGGAACCGCTTCTGGATGTACCCCTACTCTAAATTACCAAAAAATGAACAAAGGCTAAATAAGGCTGTAATTAAAACTGCTAAAAAAGTTTTGGAAAGAATAGCAACTGATTGAGCATTTATAAAATTTTCCAGCAAACGCGGTTTTTATTTGCGCTGATTTAGAGCAGTGGCGGTTCGCGCATTGGAGCTGCAGAGCTGCAGCGCCTTAAATATCTGTGCGATGGTTGTAAATGTTATCACCTACGCTTAAAAAGTTATAATTAAAAATTTTCTAAGCGTTGCTGGTAATATATGATAATATTTACGACTGCTGCACTGATATTTAGAGTGTTGCAGCTCTGCAGCTCCAATCCGCAAGCCGTTACTGATTTAGAGTATGCTTTTGTCTAGTCATCTTTTAAAAATAATTTCTTTTCGGCCTGCTTCCGTTGAAAAAAATTTTGGTTTCTAGTTTGGTAATTTAACATGATGAAATGGTTGCTCAATTTTTGCACTGAAGAATCGATCTCAATAATTATAAACAAATCGAATACCGGTAGCGTACTATCAGTTGAAAAAGAATCATTTTTCTTTAAGTCGGTTGTATTTGACACTAATTTGTTTTGTCTACATGAAAAATGATCGATACCGATTTACAAAACTTAAATTAATAAAAATGTCGGAAAACCTATCGAAAATTTTTACGTAGTTGTCATTAAAAAGCTTTTATTTCTTTTAATGTCTTAGCAAACAGACTGTTCTCTGTAATTACAAGTTTACTCTGTTTATATGTCAATATTAACTACAACTTTTTTTTAATTATCTTCTTTTTCGCAACAGATGAACAACCCTTTATGAGTTGTTACGTAAAAAAATCAACAAACTAATTAAATAACAACAAAAGCGAAAGATAAATAGACGCAGAGTTTAAAGCAAATCAACAAGTTATAAATCTTTGCGCAACTTATGGCATAAATTAACAACGTGGGTGATGTAGATCAGATGTTAATCAGTGGTGGCTTTGATAGGGTGCGAACGGAGCGGCCCCACCAGTTTCCTCTAAAATAGATCAAAAAGTGACCCCCTACACAAGAAATTGCTCTATTTCTTCATACCAGCACCAGGACTTCGATAACGTGTCGAAAAATAAAAGAAAAAAATTTGATAAGATCAGCAGCATGCTCGGCTTCTGCTTCTTAGGTTGTTGTCACTTGTGCTTGTAGAAGTAAAGATTTTTTTAGAGACCACAATGTCTTGAGATAGTAAAAAGTGCTTCTCCATGCTTTGGATCACCCAATAGTGACACCCCCTAAATTGAAGACCTTTTTTTTAGTGAACACTTTGTCTCTCCATGCTTTGGATCACTCACTAATAACACCCTAAATTGAAGACCTTTTTTTTAAAGATCACTTTTTTTCATACTCGTACACTAAAAATGGCTTCTGTTAGTTAAGGTACGGAAAATGATTCAAACTTGAACGAAGAATACTAGTTTATTCCAATATTAACGCGGTTAAATTAAGTATGCTAAATTGGGTTTATAACAAATTTTTTTCCGTTTCGAACCTCTGCCAAAAGGCTATTCAATTCCAAAATGATATAAGAGAAAGCGGTCAGCAGGCTCTCCAACTAACATCCATCTGAAAAAGGCAAACAACAAAGAACAACTGCCTCATGTGCCCACTATTACACATAAAAGGATCGCCAAAGGGCAGGCAACAGCAGCGCGCAGAAGTCACCGTGCGCCATGTGCAAACTTTAATTAACGCGCGATCACAGACTTGGTTCGCGTCTTGGCAACGCTACAGCTTCAGTTACCTTTTTTTAGTACACTAAATAGTGGCCCCCTTACTTTTTTTGCACCAGGCCCTCCTTTTTGTAAAGCCATCACTCGTCTCCAGAGACAAAAATCATAAAATCTGGGACTGATTTATAGTGAAAACTTTTTTTTAGCTGCCACTTAAATAAATTTTTCCACAATTGTGGTTGTATGCCCTCCTTTTCAAAAATCCTCGATACGCTACTGCTTTACGCCACTGCCACTTTCTCCCGCTTGGCGGTCTTGACAAGCAGTTCAAAATTTTATTCTAATTTCTATGATTTAAAAAAAAGATTTCTACCGGACAGCAATATTTTGGCATTTCCGGAAGCAGATCGGAGTCATTGCTTGACAGTGGCTTTATGTTTGTAGCGCCTCCGACGCTTTCCTGTAGGTCTGGAGGATAAATATAGATGAAATAAAAAATTAATTCATTTGTATTGTCTGGGTAGCATCTGAAATTTTAATCAGGCACATATCCCATTTTCCATAATCTCTTTGATTTTTATTAAAAAGTTTTTATAAAATTGGAGTAAAAAATAAGCCTAGCCTACATCCTTTTTTATTGTACTAGAGCAGTGCTTGTTAACTTTTTAACATCGCGGACCAGAAAATTTAGAACATAGCTCTTATGGCCTATCACGCGTCTTACTTCATTTAAAAAAAGTGACCACCAAAAAAAGGTCTTCACTTAAATTTTTTCATAATGAAGTGAAGACCATAAAAAAGATCTTCGATTTAATTAGGAAAACCAGGCAGCTTTCCACAGTTAACGTCAGTTTTAATTGATGATAAAAATAAGTAAAATAAAATAGATACTATTTGCGCCTAGCCAAATAAAATGTTTTAGTAAAAAGTAAACGACCCACTTAAAAGACCTAAGCAGCACATTGGTTGAGAAGCACTGTATCAGAGTTTATTTAGGCATATCTTTACTTCCGCAAAAATTTTTCTTCTTCCCATAAAAAAATAGCTGTAACTGTTCTGCGAAAGCATAAAAAAATCTAAACATCCTCCTAACTTCCTCTATTTTTCATCTCTTTTATAATATTTACAATATGTGTTCACCGGTCAACAGAACACTAATAAAATGCAGATTGATAAAATACAGACCGGTATTAGGCTACATATTGTAGTAAAACATTTTCATGCCGATCCACGGCATTTTTAGAACGACATTAAATGCGAGATTGAACGAAGATCTGAACCATTCCAAATTAGACTAAATGTTTTATGTTTAAATTTTTTTTAAAACTAAAATAAAACTTAGTTCATCGTAAAGTTTCAACTCCCATCCTAATTGCAGAAAACCGGTTTCTACGGTCCATACAAAGACAATCAAGACAACACTTAAAAAAGTCTGCTCTTTTTTGTTTTATTATTTTTACGGTTAAAACGAAGAAAAATTAAAACATTTTGATAAAGTTGTGAAAACTTATTGCTTTGCAAATGTTCTAAACATAGGTGTACCAGCTCAAAAAATTTTGGGGAGGCGATGAAGTTTTGCCCAAATCTTGTGACGTTTGCCCAAATCATGATTTTCTAGTACTTTATGGATAGGACAAAAAAATTATCTGAGATTCTTGGAAGGAGAAGAAATTTCGTCCTGAAATCATGGTGATTTAAAAAAAAAAAGGTCTTCACTTGGATTCAATCACATATTTTTCAATTTTCGTCCCAAAATCAAGGTGTTCTCTAAAAAAAAGGTCTTCACCTAAACTTGGTAACTAATTTTTGCAGTTGATTAATGTCAATGCCCTGAAACTCCTGACTTTGCCCAAATTTTTCATATCGCTGCCCGAAAAATTATGCTCTTGCCCAAATATTTTCTTGTCACTGCCCGAAAAATTTGAATTTTGCCCAAATCTTGGAAACTTGGGGGGCAATTGCCCCCCTGCCCCCCTGCCCCCCCGGCAGGTACCGCTATGGTTCTAGAAATCCCAGGAAGTACTTTTTACCATTCTGCTAATTTTTCACTGCTTCCTTTTATCAGCATGTAATGAATTTAGTGTTTTTATTCTTGTTGGTACGGCAGAAAAAAAGACAAACATAGCCTACATACATTATATGTATGCAATTTTATTGCACAGGTACAAATAAGTACTACAGTTTTGCAAACAACCCAAAGTAAGACCTACGTATAATAACCTTATTAAATGCCAAAGTGCACCATACTTTGAAAACTATAGTAGCATTCCGTTTAACTCTCCTTATTGGAATAAATAAAGTAGGTATAGACATAGAATCTATGGAAGCAGGCTGTC
This sequence comes from Diplosoma virens, assembly GCA_963680785.1. Taxonomy (NCBI): domain Eukaryota; kingdom Metazoa; phylum Chordata; class Ascidiacea; order Aplousobranchia; family Didemnidae; genus Diplosoma; species Diplosoma virens. Next base: position 42,655,776 of record OY796882.1, on the reverse strand, counting down.
TAATGCATAAATAATCTGCCATATGTTGTACCAATGAATGATGTCATAAATACAATTGTAACATTATGCGTTTAATAGGAAGCAATAGTTTTCCGCACGGACAAGGAGTTTATCGTTTAATCATCATAAAACCACTGCTTCTCAACCTTTTTAATCTCGCAGCTCAGTTTTTACTAAGAGTTATTATTGGGTCCACAATAAGACATGGCCGTAAAAAAGAACTCATAAAATTTACATATCATGCAAAACTTGAGCTGACTTTTCAATATGATGAGTTCAAGTCGAGGCCTTATTGGAGACAAGCATACTACACGCCAAGCAACATTCAGATTATCAGTTTAGAGACTGTTTTGTTTTTTCGATTTACGTAGTTAGCCGTTACAGTCGGGGCTGTAAAAATTAAATTAAAATTTTAGCAATTAATTATTTTTCTATCAAGAGCACAATTGTGACTATTGTGACTAAAAAATGACAAAAAGTTTTGCCATTATCAACACAAAAAAAACAGCTTTTAAAACGTGTGTATTGGATTTTGTGGTTCAAATAAATTTAAAATCTTGTAACTAAAAAAAGTTTCTTAAATATTATTAGAATAAACAATTGGTTGGTGTTTGCAGATTTCTGAAACTGCTTCTTCATCCCAGGAATCGTGACTAACTTTAAAAATTAATTGCATCTCTAAATTCTGATTCTGCAGGGATCGATTGCTTCTCCAAATCTCCAAACTTTGGGCAAAATTAGGAATTTTTGGGCAGCGACAAGAAATTATCTGGGCAAAACAAATTGTTTTGTGCACCGAATATGAACCACCAAATACAGAAAACTGTTTAAAATTTGAGGCAAAGACCTTTTTTTCAAGATCACTATGTTTTTGAAATAAAAATTGAGAAATCAGAAAAAGATTCAAAGTAATGACTTGTTTTTTAGAAATAATAATGCCTTTGGGACGAAAATTGATAAATCACAGACAGATTCAAACCGATAAACTTTTTTTGACCTTCAATATGAATTAGGGACGAAATTTTCTCTTATCAAAACGCTAGAAAATTATGATTTGAGCAAACATCAATAAAATTTAGGCAAAACTATATTGACCTCCCAACTTTTTTTTCGGCTGGTTCGGCTATATTCCTTGGCAATAGGTGTTGCCGATTAAAAGCATATTCTGCTGAGCTGAAGAAACCTTCTTGGATGTTAGATGTTGGTGAAACAAATCGATAATCACTATATTTCTGAATTGACACTATGTTTATTTTACGCTTCTTTAAACAAATTGAAACAAAGTTATCATTTTCTGCCGCTATTTGAGATTGTAAACGTCGGTTTCAGTCACCATTTATAACTTTTGTAGAGAAGCACCGGTGTTTAGCTCTGTTTCTGTTTGCTGTAAAATTTTCACAGCTCCATTTTCAAAATGTGGCTTTTGTAGATTGTCACAACATCAATTAATTGCATTTAATTGATTTGAAACAAAAAATAATTGCAATTAATTGATGTTGTTGCAATCGAATATTTAATTGATAGTTTGGTTGCAATCAACTAATTGCAATTGATTTTTCATCAATTAATTTTTTACAACCCCTGGTTACAATTACTGCTAAGAAGCCCGATTTCACAAATATTACATACAGTATTTTTACCATACTGTTTTCTTGCATGACATTATAAAAATTCTGTATTTTAATTTGTATTAATGTAGAAACTATTTGTTTTACTTTAGAATTAGTGCTATAGGTTATAAGTACATGTATACCCAGTGGTGCACTAAGGAGAGGCCACCGAGGCCACGTACGGATCCCTTTTTTAATTTTTAACACTACGATTCGTTCCGTTACTACAGTCTACAGACGCCATTAATAAAAATCAAAACTGGTAGTTTTTTACAGCCTGTAGGAAAATTTTTGTCAAAATCATTGCGAAGTTGTGGCCTGGAAAAGGGTTCACAACCTTTGCCAATCGCATGTTTTTTCTACAATCAAATACTACTCGGCATTCTCGCAAAACTTTCAGTATCTTCAGCAATTGTTAACGATGGTTTTCTACACTATGACTAATAAAATTGGATCTGCGAACAACTATGGGTCAGACTCTTCTAGACCAGGGATATCAACCTTGTTTCATAATGGGTCAAATTCTAAATTTAGCTAAAGTCGGTGGTCCACTAAAATATTTTTACGTTAAATCAAACTCTGATTTGTCAATTTTCGTCTCAAAAATGGAGTGTTCTTTCAAAAAAAAGTTTTCACTTCAAATCAGTCTTTGATTTGTTGATTTTTGTCTCAAAAATGTACTGAGCAAGTCGCGGAACACAGTTTGAGAAACACTGCGATAGAGGTTTAAAAATATAACTAAAAAATTGGAGTGGGCAGTAGGCCGCAGGTTAGACATCCCTGTTTTAGACGATCTGAGCCTAATGTATATCTACAATGACATGTCATTGTCAATACGCACTGATGCTGTTATCTAAAAAATCTGCCGCTACAACTGATAGAAGAAAACTTTGATTTTTTGCAGCGTTTTTATGTTGCAAGTTGCAATTATTTCAAGCAAGAATTTCCGTAAATTTATTTCAATTTAGTTGCAATGATTTGTGCTTTTTGGCTGACAATGTAAACTCCACAACCACGACAAAGTTTAGTTGGAGTTTCCCTTACAACTGCTATTCTAATTCATAATGATTAGTTTACAAACTCTCATGATTGACGTTGTTCTTTAAAACTTTACTCCGCTACAAATTATAAGACTGATATTGTGTACCGCGTAGGCCTTCTTACTGTAGTTTATTTTTCTGCTTTTATTCTATTAATTATTCAATATTAACGTAGGCCTACTGATCGTCGATAAAAAACTCGCTTTTTTAAAGTTAAATTATGATTGCTAAACGTCAATCTTTTTGCACAAAATTTTGGTTCCTCCTTAATTTTTTTGGCTACGCCCCCGAGTATATCCTGTGTTTTTAAAATAATTCTGTTAAATGCACAAAAAGAAAATTATTACAGTTAAAGTTGACATTGCAGTTATTTAAAAAAAAACCTGATAAGGATTTAAGTAATCGGAAAATGTTCGTTTTTTTGTAGAGTAATTTTAAACGTTTATTAAATAAAAAAAAAATTTAAATCTTCTCTGGCTGCTGTTTGTTATTGATAGACCTACTTATTACCAGTCAATTCTTGTTCATTCAAAATATAAAGCCAGCTTGTTACATGACCGTATTTCAAACAATTAAATGCACTGCTGGTAGGCTTAGGCTATTCTACATTTTTAATAGTGTTGCCGATAGTATATAGCAGTGGTTCTCAAACTTTTTGCGCCCGCGGCACATTTTGCTACCTTTTCAAATTTCGCGGTACACTTGTACCAGAGTACAGATCTTTTTTGGTCTGCACTGAGTTTTCCACGTTTTCCTTTACCTGATACATTATAGTGTATTACATTAAAGCCCTCGAATTTTTTAAGTAACTTTCTATAAATAAAGTGAAAACTTTCTTTTATTATTCTTCACTAGATTTTGTACTGTTTGTTTTCATATAAAGTATTTAGGTTTTACATATCGTGTACCAGACATGTCAAACTAGCACGGTTATGTGGGCCGCATCGGTGAAATTTTTGCCTGAAACTTTACCGCTGGCCGCAATCTGGTTATAAAAGAAAGTGAAGGCCAATAAAAAAAATTTTCACTTAAATTGTTTGGTTGATCCAGGTTATTCTTTTAAATTTTACGTTGAAATCAAGGTGAGGATCAAGGAAGAGATCTTCACTTAATTGGTTGGTTAATTTCGGTTAGACAATCAAATTCTTGCTAATAAACCTTGTCACTTTAATTATTTAAATTTAGTTCTCAATTTATCATTAATTTGATTTCGTATTGAGCATCTAATCGAAAAATTCGTTGAAAGACTTCGCGGGCCGCGAGTTTGAAACCCCTGGTGTACCGAAACAAGCCTGAAACACAACTGATCACCAAAATTTTACGTAATAAGAATTACATTTAAAATTTTTAAGCTTTTTGGTCGCAGCCCTTAAAAAAACATACTTTTCCTTTGTCATAGAGTGTGTTTACGTTGCCGTTGCGGAGCATGGATTAATGTATTTTAAAAAGTTTCACGGCACACAGTTTGAGAAACACTGGTATATAGTTTGCTGAAATTGGTCGAAAAAAATGATTTCTTGCCAACCAGTGCGGCTGGCAAGTAAAAAATTGGAAGCTCCTGCAATCAAAGGAGCTAAAAAATTTTGGGGGGCGGGGCAAAATTTTAAAAAGAACATTTTTTAGTCGAAAAGATACTCTTAACAAACGCAAATTTTAAACGTAGGCATAGAGAAAACTTTTATTGAAAAAATTAGTGAAGACCAAAAATTTAATAAATAAAGGTCTTCACTTTGCGGGCGCGGCCTTTCATTTACTTAACCCGCAAATATTTTTGATTTACTCAAAAAGGTAAAACGTGTTTTTTGCAAATAAAGACCTTTTCTATTTTTCGGCCTTCAAAGGTTTACACTTTTATTTCAAACCCAAAGAAAGGCCTTTTTTTTGGTCTACAGAATTTTCTCTAGAAAATTTTTTCAATTTCACTACTTACGTTTGTTGAAAGTGCCTTTTTAACAAAAAAAAGTATCTTTTTTTACATTTTTTTGTTTCGCTAAATTACTATTATATCAGGTGGCTCTTCTCGAAAAAAGTTCAATGACCTATTGCTTAAATTGATATTTTCAAACTTTGCTTGATTAGATTGTGGTCGAGACTATATAATTGTAGAGACAAATCTAACATAAAGCTTCTATCTTGCGAATTTTGAAAGCAATCACCCCCTGGCTCCCACTTTCTCCCCCCTAAATCTGCCATCTGTAAAATACAAAATTTGCTTAAAGTTTATTCTTAAACAAGCATTTTAACTTAAGAACTTTATGCCAAAGAAAGCGAAGGGTTACACTTGTTAAGCCTATGACTGATTGAGTGAGCTGCGTTTATTGCGGCTCAAACGTACATTGGATCTTCCATATAAAGCGTCGTTTTGCCTCACTTTGCGTGAAATTTTGATTAAACCTGAATTTAAAACAGTCGAGTCTACTTCAAAGAAAAACTGATTGGAGTGAGAGTAAAAAAGAAACAAAATTGGTTGTTCTAAGATATAAAAAGAGAAAAAATGCCGTGCAAATTGTACTCACAGGCCCACAGCGGGCCCACAATTTTTAAATTATTTTTAATTTGTTAAGGTGTTCGCTCTCCAAAAAACTAATTCACTCCAATCGCTTTTTCTTCGAATTATACTTGACCATTTAAAACAGTTTAGAACAATCATTTAAAACAATAAAACAGAAGTTACCAATACAAATTTTTTAAATCTAAAAAACTTAAATTTAATAAAAGAAAATTGAAAAAAATTGAAAAATTTCTAAATTATTACTCATTCACGCGTTGCTGATTGTTAAAGCGGACTCGATTTTAGTCGAGGTTAGATTTTTTAACCAAAGTTGATTTTCCCTCAATGTCTCTAAATCAGGGGTTCTTAAACCGGGGTCCACGGACCCCTTAGGGGTTCGTGGACAAGTTTTAAGGGGTCCGTGAAGACCGAATGGAAATGTTCTATACAGTGACGGTAAAAAATCTTTATAATTTAAGCAGTTTGGTTTTTAGTAAAAAATCTTTATAATTATTCAACATAAAATTTTGCAAGAAATATCCACACGTGTATTTAATTGTACCAGCCAAAAACATTGCGAAAGAAAATATAGGAAAGAAAATATAGTTATGACTAGTGACGTCAACCACGCAGGGTACGCTGCCGCGTTCCTTTCCATTCAGTTATTATTATATTATTATTACATTATAATAGTTCCTTTCCATACACGCACCCTTTCCATTCAGTTTACCGCTGGACGAAAGTTCAAATGTTTTTAATTGCTGTCAACTACTAGTTTTTATTCGCTATGTTCATGCTGATACCATCAAAAAAGAGTTTTTATTTTGTGAATCACTTCCACAACATGCAAAATCTACTGACGTCTTAGAAATGCTTAACGATTTCTCGGCTAATCAAAATTTTGAATGGAAGAAAAAAATTGGAAGTTTGTGCACAGATGGAGCACCTGCAATGCTTGGTAAAACATCTAAGTTTGCTGCTTTGGTGAAAAAAGAAGCTCCTCAAGTCCACGTTACTCATTGCTTTTTATATTGCTATGCATAAGCTCGAAGACTTTACCTGAAAATTTGCGACAAGTTTTGTCTGATAGTGTGAAAATTGTTAACTTAATCAGAGTTCGTGCCTTAAATCATCGAATATTTAAGAAGTTACGCCAAGAAATGGGAGCAGAACAAGAGGTTATTCCAACTTCTCGATGTTTGAAGAAATGTTGTTTAACATTAGAATTGGAATTTGCCAACCTCTGTCCATTTCTCTGCGCATAGACATGTGTAGACATTTGGAAGCATTGCAAAATTTTTTCAAAAGTTACTGCTTCACCACAGAGGATCTTAAAAATAAACCTTGGTTCCGTAATCCTTTCCTCGCGGAACTAAAGTCCATCAGTGATCACGACCTTGCTAAAGATGAGCTTATTGAATTGAAGGCAATGGAATCAATCAAAATTTCCTTCAATTCAAGTATTGGCGATTTTTGAATTTTATTGAGCAAGCATATCCTCGCTAGTCGTGGTTGCTATTATACCTTTCGCTACAACATATTTATGCAAGTCAGGATTTTGTCTTTGGTTGCTATCAAAACCAAAAGTCGAAACCGGTTAAATGTAAAAGATGACATGCGCGTTGCCCTGTCAAAGACGAAACCACAGTTTGATGTTCTTATTGAAGACAAACAGGAGCATTCATCACGATAAAAGAAAATTGGCGTGAAAAATTGATTGAAAAATTTTGCATTTCTATTCGTTATACTTAATAAAACATCAATTTTGTTCATATATTCATTCAATTTTATAACGTTGTGTCCAATTTTTTGATGTAGAAAAACCTACTTCGACTAACCGAAAAAAGGGGTTCGCGCAAACGAAAAAAATTGATTTAGGGGTACGTGTTAAAAAAAGTTTAAGAACCCCTGCTCTAAATCAAAAGTTGCTTTATTTTCGTTGCCTTACGTAATTGTTTTTGTTAATCACATCATTTACAGTTGTCTTTTCCCGCCAATACCTTTAAGACCAAAAGTTATTTTATTTTTTATTGTATTATGTAATTGTTTCCGATAATAACATCATTTCAAGTTGTTTTCTCGCCTCGCATATCTCCACGTGATAACTAGTATAAATAGTCAGCCCTCGTGGGCCATTTTCAAATCAAACGTATCGTTGTGGTAAATCGAACCCGCATCAAAATTTGAACTATTCAAAACAATTACGGCGGCCAAACGAAACTATGTAAAACTTGACATTTGAAGCGACGAGACAAAACACGAGGAAAACAAGTGAAGATACAATTCGAGGAATAACAAAGTAAAGAGGTTCAACACGAAGGATTTTATTGTTGGTCTGTCTTGGGATAAATCTGTTTATTTCATCCAAAGACTCTTTTCTACTTAAATAATTTTATATTTTGTTTGCATGTTTATATTGTAAAAGTTCCGGTAATATAAAAGTTAAATTTTAATATCGTGTTATAAACTGTGATTACTCCGTCCCGAAGACCGCATAGTCATTCTTGTTTGGAGATCGTGAAGCGGATTTCAGTTTGTGTTTGTGCGTTGCGTTAATTTTTGAATTTGTGCTTATTTCTGTTTTATAATTTTTAATGTAGAAAACCGTATCCATCCAAGGTGTGCGTATTTACATCCCAACTTCACATATTGCGACAATTCAATTTCGCCGTAATACTGATAATATTTGAAATTACTGCATAGATATTCTGAAGTACTGCAGCTCTGCAGCTCCTATGGACGAGCAGCCACTGTTGCCAACCACAATATTAACTTAGCCTAATAATAAAACTATATTTTAAATTCCTCATAATTCTTCAAATAAAATTATAGTTTGCAAAATTATTTCCTTTTGATAAAAACCATAAAGACTTCCACTGTTAGCGTCAGTTTTAACTATTGATAAAAGTCAATCAAAATAAAATAGCTGCAATTTGCACCAACCAAATTCAAATAACTTGGTAAAGAGTGCACGGCGAACCTGAAAGAACTTTGCGGCGGATAGGTCGAGAGGCACTGTTACAAACAATCTATCTATTTGACTTGCAAAACAACGGAAGAGGTTTTGAAATTAAACCAATCGTTAAGCAATTACCTAACCTGTTTATGAAGATGCCAAGATATTAATTTCCAGTTACAATTTTTATTTAGTTTTTTTAGTTATTTGTAAAATTATATGATTGTAGTTTATGTCGTTGTTAAAAAAATTTATGCAGAAAAAAACACTGTAGCGTCTTGCCCTAGGATACAGCAGCATGACCAGAGTAGATAGGCCTGCTAGACTGTGTCGACCACGGTCGCCGAGAGAACGGCGCTACACGCTGCTGACCAGAATTATTAAATACGATTCCAAAAATAAAACATATATAATTACAATAAATCGAAGGACTCTTTAGAGACCCGTAGCTTTTTTACATTTAGCCAAACACTACAATTTTCATAATTGGATCACAAAAATTCTTTAATAATATCTTGGCACGATAACTCCTTCAAAATTTTCGAATAAAAGCTTACATGATTTTGGCTTATTGAGTCAATTGTGAGAACAAATAGTGGCACGATGTACGTGTTTTTAGGTCATAACAGACAATGCCACGTTTTGAGCAGGCGTTGAGCCTTGAGGAATCGCTTTGTTTTACAGAAAATAGCAGGTAAAAAGTATCTTTTATTTATTTAACCACAGAAAACATGCACCTTATGCAGTGATGATATTCAACCGTTTCGCACCGGCTATAACAAACCTGTTCTTAATTTATCATGATTAAATATAAAATGATTTTGAAAAGTTTAAGGATAATTTGTTTGTTTGTAAACAAAAATCAATATTTTCTAATTTGACACTAACTCGATTTTGAAATGACGTTAAATTTGGGTCAAAAATCATTAAAATACATATTATTAGCATACAAGATTGTATTTATTTGAAAAGCAAGTGGTAAATCATTCACAATAAGAGTGTGACGGAGTCGCCAAATTGCCTCGTCCTTCCAGCTCCGCACAAACGCGCTTCACGACCAGCTCCAAACTTTATGATTTTATTTTATGAAAAACAAAACAATAGTTGCGGCGCTAGTCGGAAACGGTTTTCTGAACAATATTACACAAATTAGCTTGAATACGTAGACACATTGACCACAAATTCATTAACGATGTTGAGCGGACGAGCAAAGGAAATCAAAACTACCAAAATCTCTACCAAAAGTAGACAACGTCCAAAGGGACAAATATATAGCGGCCAAATAAAGTCTAAAGACTCTGTCCAAATGCCAAGTCACAGCCAGTGCAGGTCAAAAGCAACTTATTAATACAACGTGGCATCACTTAATGCCCAACAGCCGCGCGAGAACGCACTAAAAGATAGCGCTGATTATTCAGCGCTAATACAAAAGGCGCGTTGGCTCGAAACTCGCTAGGGATACTTACGTGGCAAATATTTACGCAAACGACCTAACAAAGAGTAAAAACAGTTTGAAACAAACATCGGACCATTTTCTCTTTCAACTGTTTACAGATCAACCAAGATTTGCTTTTTATACTTTATTACTTCCTGAAGTGCTTTATTGCAAACAAACATAGCTTTAAACGCTTTTATTGGCATTATTGTGTTATGCTTACATCAGTGATGGCTTTACAAAAGATGGGCCTGGTCTAAGAAATAAAAAGGGGGTAGTTTTTAAGATTTGTTTTAAAAAAAATGTATAATTAAAGTTCTTGATTAAAATGAAGACCTTTTTTTTGGATTTCATTTTTAAAGTAGAGCGGAAACCAAGAAAACTACCACAAAATTTTTTAGAAATTTTCAACGCAAAATGAATGCAAAGTGAAGACAAAAAAAAGATTTTCATTTGATTTGAACAACTTATTCAAGCTATATTAGTGCTACTATTAAGAAAGGGCGTATTTTAACTTGATAGGGTTTTAGGAGAGGCTTGGTGCGACCCTTCGTTCATACTAAAGTTATCACTGTTTACAATCACCAACACCTTAATTTAAGTTATTAAAGTGTGAAATGACTTTCAAAAGAAATTTCTTTTTCACAATTTGTTTATGCTCATATTTCAGCATTCTAAAACTTATATTCGTCGTGTTTATTGAGTTTTTACACAGTTGTTACATTTTTAGTTTTTTTAATTAACTCTTCTTCGCAACAAACGTACAACCTTTTATGAGCTGTTACGTAGAAAAATCAACAAACTAAATAACAACAGAAGCGAAAGATAAATAGACGCAGAGTTAAAAAAAGTCAGCAAGCAGTAAATCTTGAAATTTGCTATCGACGAAACTGTGATAAAAACAAAGCTTTGAAATTCGGTTGAATTTGTTACTGAAAATTGTTTGTTAGTAATGATCGAGATTTGTTGTAAATTTTAATTATAGAATAATTTTTAAAATTACGTTCTTTCGTTTTCAAGAAGTTACTTAAAATCCTAAAAGAAAGTCACTTACATTAATATTATCACAAAGGTGTAAAATTTTTACCAAGTATTTAATATTTTAATAAGAATCTTACTCAAAGAGGTTGTGGATTAGCAGAATATAATATTTTAAAGTTGTCTGTCAGGCAATGATTCAAGTGATGTTAGTAGAAATTCTTTTTGCCTGCGGGCTGCTTTTTAAAAATTTAAGAATTTGTAGGCGGAACTGACTGGAGCACTTCAAATAGTTTAGTGATTGAATCAACGATTATTCGGTTCTGGTTTTGGTTTCGGTTTTAATATTTGCAGTACGTACTTTCGAATTGTAAGTAAATCTGTCGTCTTGTCTAATAAAAGACTAAAACATGTGAAAAAGGTTAAAAACCACCGGTTTGAATGATTTCTCAAAGACCAAAGAAACAAAAAGAAAAGCAAAGTTAATATTGTTTTTAGCATAAGCGTAAAAAAAGACAAATTAATAAAAACTTTAAATGATTTTTGAAAAATTTTTTAAGATGTAACAACTTAATAAACAACAAGAAAAAGCTTTTATAATGGTATTTTTTAAATTTACGCAAGATTGCTATAACGTGAATTAATGAACTTATACAGAGCCTGATAATATTTTAATAAAAAAAGACGTGTTCCCCCTAATTTTTAGCTGTGTGTGCGTAGAAATTTGTTCGTGTGCAAAATTTCCTTTTTTTTGCCAAGTAAAACTAATATAATTGACTTAGATTTTTCAATTTTTGTCTCAAAAACCTCTAATCTCTAAAAAAAATAAGGTCTTCACTTCTGAAAATTTGTGTGCGCACAACTTTTTTTTATATGCGCGCGCACACACGCACAGGTTAGAAAGAACGTTGGAGCCAAGTTAAATTAATTATCTCTTTCTTTGTCTGATGACATTTTGACCAATAAATCAACTTATTATTAATGAGAAAAATTACGCAATATTTAAAAACCAAACCTAAATCTTTAAATTAAAAACTCTAGCCCACTTGCGTCACAATACTGTTCTAGTTCAGGTTCAGGTTCGGCAAGTTTTGTTTTCAAAGGTTCAGTTCCGGCTCAAGTTCAGAAAATTTTATTTTAAACAGTTCAATTACGGTTGAGATTCAGCAAATTTCATTTCTAAGGTTTCAGTTTCGGTTAAACTCGGGTTACGTTCAAAAACCAATTAGCGGTTAATACGGATTTTCGGTTCGGGTTTGATTCATGTCCCAATTTTTTTAAATATTTTTTTTTTCCTTTTTTGACAAGCGCGTAAACGGAAAACATGGTTCGTGAATCGTTGCCACAGACATATCAGACAAAAGAATTTGGGGAAAGAAGGACAAACAATTTTGTTCCAATTTTATGCGATGGTTGCCCAAATCATGGTTTTGCACGATTTCACCAAGAACCTAAAAATAACAAACATAACTGAGGAAAATACATTAGCTTTGTTATGCAACTGAAAATCAAACCGTTTACGGATTTGGTTTGGATTCGGTTGGATGAAAATTCAATACAGGAGCATTTTAAGTGTATTTACATTGATATTTAGGGAGGTCTCATTGAGGTTTAAATTGAATTCTAATTGATTTTGAAACAAGTAGTCGAATTCTTTCTTCTAGTCGTTTAGATGTTCTACCTACGTACACACTATGACACTGCCACGAGCACTTATAGACAATATTGCTTCGCTGATAACGACGTAAAACACCCTTTTAAAAAGAAAGCTAAATTTTTTTTGAAGAGAAAACTATTCTTGTTGACAACGACCCCAAATAATTGTTGATTGTTGACTTAATTCGTTTTTTTTTTTGTATTTAAGGAAAATATTTCTAATCCAAGGTAATTTTAGATATAGTGGAAACTTTTTATGCCGAATTGTTTTGATGTTTGAAAATTTGAAATTTCTTTTTTATTCCGAAAATGATGACTTCTTTTGGGTATCCATATCCATTTGGATAAGAAGAAGTCATCGTTTCCGGAATAAAAAGTTTTGCTGAGATGATCATCCAAACTGATTCAGAAACAATATTTACTATATGTATAATGAAAATCTTATACATTAAGTTGAATATATCGTGTTCCTTTTTGCTTAATCAAATTTAATTTTTAAACCTCGGACATAAAAAATAGGAATTGTAAAAATGAATAGCTTTTTTTTTCTTCACAGTATTTTTTTCTAAATTTGTATTAGTGATTTGACGAACAACAATTATACATTTAGTGGTCCATGAAGTTCCAAAGATTGGCAACCACTGTTCTATCCCACATCGTAGGGGGAAAAAATTGAGTGTAAAAAACTTCATCTAATCAAGTAGCCTATTTATTAAAACAGTTGAAATTAATATCACCAAAGTATCGTTACACACGTTAGCATATATTGATTAAAGTGGGCTACATCAACAATTTTTAATTAAAAAAAATTCAAACTAAACATTAACTATTATTTATTTTTTGGAATTATTTTGATTCTGTAACTTTATGTATTGTAAAACTTAATTGTAAGTTGGTTTAAACGTTTCAAATTTGTCATATAGGCCAACTGTATATGCCTAGCCCATATTTACTACAATTTATAACATACTTAAAAGAATTTCTGGCGTTATACGGATGTTGTTTGACCAATTGTTCAATCCAATTTTGCGAATAAGCCAAAATATTGTAAATATTAAAATTAATCAAATGATTCAAATTCTCACTAGAATGTTTCAAACACAAGAAAATCAAGAACGGTCATTTTTATGTCTATTGTTTCCTATTTGTCCAATTTAATTTTTGCCACACTTATGTAACAGGTAACTTTATAAACAAAACTAGAACTATCAAGCAATTGTACATAACCTAGTCGTGTAGTTGGCCCATATCGTATTACGTACAGTATTTATCAACGTAAAGTCACACTACTGTATTCTTATATTTTTATCAATTTTAGATATTCAAAAAAGTGAATCAGTAAATACAGAATAATCGTTGAATTAAGCGGATTAAAGTACGGCAGCGATTTCCACGCGGTGCGTCGTGACACTCATATTGTTTATTCATGGACTTCTATAGAAGTAGGCTACATGGTTTTATTATAGCAACCAAGAAAAACAAGACAACGAAATTGTAGCGCTAATATGTCATAAATGGAATCCACATATTTATCTTGGTAGACTAACTGTGCATTTTTTGTATTAATGTGAGGTAACTTATTTGTTTTATCTTTTAATACCAGAACACAAGGCTTTTTGTCAAACTTAAAAGGTACAAAAAGTCATTTTTCAAATAACAGTTCTTTAAATGCTATTTAAAAAATTGCGTCTCGTCAAGCAACACAAGAAATAATTTAAAACTAGTGAGCTGAAAATAAAAAGATGAATATTTTTTTGAAATTATTGTATTAAAAGTTTATATTGCTAATTTTTCAAGGCTAATTTTTTAATTTTTTTAATTTTAAAGATTTTTGTTTTTAAAAAAAAATTTGGTTAACAAAAATAAAACAAATGGGGTGCACTGCTAGTGCAGAGCTTTCGAATTTGACAAAATCTTTTCTTGTGACGAAAGACTCAATCAAAAAACCTGAAGATGGATTAGAAAAAGCAATTTCTTCCGAGTCAAAGTCTTCAATTGAAAATGACTTAAAAAGCTCGAGTATATTAACCATGAAAAGTGGAAATTTAATTATTGAACAAAAACAGATGATTACTAACGAAGAGTTGAAACGGAAAAATCATAATAAAACAACAATAGGCGCGATCATAGCTTTTCCCTCTAAAACTGGCTCGAAATCACGAATATTAGACAGCCCCGCTCCTTTTCGCAAAACACCAAAAGGTATTGCAACAACGCCCCAAAAACTTCGTTTACGAAAAGAAAATCCGTTTGCGTCTCCACATTCAAAACGAAGCACTTTTCCTTTGCAAGAATCTGAAGAAGATTCGATGATTAACGTGGATTTCAAATCTCTCAAAACACCAAATGGGTAAGTAGACATTATGGTGTAAGTAATCTTTACATGTTCTTGGAAGCCAAATCTGATTGTTTATGATGAATTGAATTTCTTACAAACTTCAAATGAGAATTTAGGATCTTTTAAAAAAAACAATTGAAACCAAAAAACAATTTTAGCCAAATAAGTCTGTTCGCACGCAAAAAATTAGTAAATGAGCTTGTTTTTGTCGAGCATTAAATAAAATTGATCTACTTTTTGTTCCACCGGCGTATATGCAATGGCGCATGGTGTGCGCTTAAACTAAAATATATAAAATCGTGGTAAATTTAAACCTAAATCAAAAATAATATGTTTTGTTACATGGGCGATTCAACAGCCGTAAACGTGTACATGTCAATCAATATCTTGAAATGCAAGTTCGCCAAGTTAAACCTTTGTTGCTAACACCAAGCCAAATACAACAAAAGTTTTAAGGTCGAAAATTAAATATTATTATGGATAGAAATTAAAAGCATTAAAAGTTTAATTCATTGAGCTGTGACTTTCTGATGATTTAAATGTAATTAAAAATAGTTTTTATATCAATAAAATTATTAATAACCTATACGCTGGCTAACTATTTAAGTGTATGATCAGTGACACAGTGCTTCTCATTTTTGTCAACAACAGGGATGGAAAATTTGGGAAACAATTATTGCGACCCAGCAATAATGTCTCATTTGCGTCTCATTAGTTGACAAACGATGAGTTAGCTTACAGGTTTTATTTGTAAAGCTCTGTTTTTTAATTAATTAGTAATTTTTCTATCAAGTTAATCATGCTAAGATGTCCCAGATCTTGACTTCTTTGAGTGCAAGTATGTAATCGCTTCGGAGCAGAAAATAATTTTTTAGCAAAAGCAGTATTGCCTAGTAGTAGTCGATTAAGAAAGTTTACCGAGTTCTCTAAATCCAGGTGAAAGGTTTTTAATAAAATTCTTATTTTTAATAAATGTAGTTAGCTCATGGATATGTTTTCCAGCAAATTTATCGGATCGGTATAGCACAAAGGCCTGCAGTTTATTTTTCTAGAGATTGCAAATGAAAAGAAGTCCATTCGGGAACTTGGTTTTATATTCTTTATATTTAACGTGCCACAATAAATAGAAAAATTCAAGTTTTGAAAAAGACGACTATCTAGTCTTTTAGAGTGTTTGTGATACTCTGAAATAAATTGAAATGATTTTTAATGTCTGTTTCACTAAAAAAAGGTACAAAAGTTATTTTTCCTTGCTTTTATAATTTGCTCATCACCATCATTAATTTGTTGTCGACTTTAATTGTGGTTTAGATTTGCCAGCAGTTATCGTATCTAGTTTTTCTAGTTTTTCGCTGTAAGTTCTGCTTAAAAATGATTTTTTAACAATACTTTCAACGCTATTTTCCACCAAATTATTTTAACCATTTAGCTAATTTATTATAATGATTAAATTTGACTGCCAAATAACAGCTTTGAAATTTAATTTGATTCACATATATATATATATATATATATATATATATATATATATATTAAGTTAAATTACTGCTTTGAGTTTTCATTGAGCTCTTTACTGACAGTCTTGCCACTTTTACTATATACATTTTTTTTGCTTTTGTGAGGGCCAACTCGCCACTTCAAATCGCATTTTACGTTCAGGTTGTAGAGCGCACAAATAATAATTTAAATTTGACTCTTTTCTCATAAAAAAAGAAAGCTAATACACGCTTTACCTCTCTTTTAGACTCCCTTTACTTTTAACATTTTTCAACCCACAAATAGCCAATTTAAAAGAAATGCGCTTTTCTTTAAAAGTGAAACCGATGTCTGCTAAGGCTGCTTTGAAAATACTAGGTAAAAGATAGGCTTGTCTGCGTGCGCCGAACCGCGGCTCAAAATTGCAAAATAACATAAAAAGTTTATTGTTGCATCATAATTTTCTCGTTTAAGAGTGAAATCTATTGCGCTGAAAAGAATCTTATCACAATTAATTTAAAATTCAAGAAAATCTTTTTTACATTTTGGTATGAAAAATTACAGGGGGTGAGCCGCACACTCTGCACGTATGGAGAATGGGCCCCTGTGTTGTGTATATGGTCAACAAACACCCTGTTGGCCTATAGATCAGATCTTTGACCTTAAGTAGTTCCAAGACGCAATATCTGGGGGACAATCAATTTGATTATCAGCTGCTCGCTGTTTCAATTAATTTATTCTATTCTTTGGGCTAAAATGTAAATTTACTTTGCCTACGGAATACATAATTCGTTAATAAATTATGATTTTTGTCAAGACTGCAATGAAAGATATGATTTCAACATTGAAGTATTTTGACAGAAATCAAGTTCCAAAACAAAATTTGTTGATCAATCCTTCTCAAGATCCCGTTGATCAATCCGGCAACTGTGACAACACAGATCCATAAACTGATTGTAAGTGAAATATCGTTCAATAGGCTACTTCTGGAAATTTAAATTTTATAATTTCTGGTTACCAACTAGTGAATTTTTACCGGTAAATAATTCAATGCTTGCTCGTCATTTCCTTTTAATTGCTAATCATATTGCATTTAATAACTGTACTTACTGCTCAAAAATTCTATAGCTTTAAACTAAAGTTATTAATACGAAGTATTAAAAAAATAAACACTCTAGGCCAAGGGTCTCAAACGATGTATAAAAATAAGATTCGTGCAGAGCTATACTAGGAAAGAAAAAGAAAACCAACTGAAATTATCATTACTCAAAATAAAAAAGTAATCAGCCAAACGAAAACGTTGTAAAAGCGAGTTTTGTTATAACTATTAGGTCGTTACAAAAATAATGGCCGCTTGAAGTACTGTGTTTTGCAAAACTATTTTGACAATGTATTTGTTGTTTATATTAGGTCAATTTAGGTATACATAATAATTGATGTGTACTCTTAAATATTTTTTAACTTATTTTCAGGCAAAAATATTTTTAAAGCATATAAGCCCTTAATTATAAACACAAAAAACATAAACTTCGCTTACTTATGTTGTATGAGTTCAAACCCAGTCACAATGTCTTCTAAACTGTTGCCAATATCAACAGAGCATGGGGAGATGGGTATACAAGTGATTGGACAGTACGAAGGTGCTTCCAGAAATTCCGTAGTGTAGATCAGAGCCTTGAAGATGAACAAGGCGGAGGCGGGTATGCAGTCTTGACAATGAACAATTGCAAGCAATTGTTGAGCAAAATTCACAACAAAGTGCCAAAGAAATGTTTGAGATTCCTTTCAAATACCCTGTAAATGAAGCTGTTGCAGTGCTGACAGCAAGAGTCTTAGTCTCAGTCACAGACAGTCTTTGGCTTTTGTCGAGGTTTTGCTCAACAATTGCTTGCAATTGTTCATTGTCAAGACTGCATACCCGCCTCCGCCTTGTTCATCTTCAAGGCTCTGATCTACACTACGGAATTTCTGGAAGCACCTTCGTACTGTCCAATCACTTGTATACCCATCTCCCCATGCTCTGTTGATATTGGCAACAGTTTAGAAGACATTGTGACTGGGTTTGAACTCATACAACATAAGTAAGCGAAGTTTATGTTTTTTGTGTTTATAATTAAGGGCTTATATGCTTTAAAAATATTTTTGCCTGAAAATAAGTTAAAAAATATTTAAGAGTACACATCAATTATTATGTATACCTAAATTGACCTAATATAAACAACAAATACATTGTCAAAATAGTTTTGCAAAACACAGTACTTCAAGCGGCCATTATTTTTGTAACGACCTAATATAAGCGAAATAATAGCCAAATTATCACGGCCTTTTACAAAAGGTTTATTTATAAAAAGATGTCTTTTGAAGACAAGTGACATTTCATCCTAATCAAAAAAAACTGTTTGAAGGCATAAGCTTGTCCCTTAATACTGTTGCTTGCAGGATTGCAGATTAATTTGATAACGAGGGGAAAGCATTGCAGATTACAATCACTTAGGCCTGTTATTTATTTTTGCTATTGAGTTCTTTGTGAGTTTTTGGTTCATTGTGATTGCGACCCTCGGTTAATATTTTTTTGGCCCGCAGACCAATATAAGTTTGAGACCCTTGCTCTAGGCCAGGGGTTTCCAAAATGGGGTACATTTAGGCTTCTCAAGGGGTACGTTATTATGTGACAGAATGTCCTTATTTTAGTTAAATTCCGTGACCGGAAGAAATAATAGACTCAAATGTTTAGAATTTTCAAATCCGGTCGATTGTAATTACGTCAAACAGGACAATTAAGAGGCAGTGGTGGATATTGGGTGAGGCGAATGAGGCAGTCGCCTCAGGCCCCCCTCGAAAATAGCACATACAGTTTCAATCTGCTGCAGATGTTTGTTCAGAGTGTAAAGAACGATTCTGAGTGAAGACCTTTTTATTATTTTTTTTTTAGAGAACAACCTGATTTCGGAAAAAAAATAGAGAAATCAGAGATGAAATCGAAGTGAAGACCTTTTTTTTTTTAGAGGACACCATGAGTTTCGGAGAAAAATATACAAGCCAAGATCAAAGCTCTTTTTTTCTCAGACAATATCAATTTTTGAAAATTCTGGCCTCGGGCCCCTAAATTGGAATATCCATCACTGTTAAGAGGGAAGACTTTTTTTTTGCAGATCACCGTGATTTGGGGTTTGAATGGGAAAATTTTCTGGCTGCTGTAAAGTGAAGACTTTTCTTTTTTTTCTAGAGATTACCTTGATTTTCGGCATAAACTGGGAAAATTTGTCTCTGATTCAAAGTGAAGACCTTTTTTTTTTCAGAGATCACCTTGATTTTGGGCATGAATTTGGGGAAAATTAGTGGCTGATTCTAACTGAAAGCCTTTTTTTTACAGAAACGTCACAAAATTTTGGGGGTACATGCAAACCTGCTACAGTGTCCAAAGGGTACCGATCAACTAAAAGTTTGGGAAACCCTGCTCTAGGCTAATACAATAATTTAACTTCGATAAAACGCTATTTACCAAAAAACAAAAACATTCATAAAAGCAAGTTGTTCACGTAGACTTGTGCTAGTTAAACAAGCAAAAAAAGGAAAAATTATATAAATAGCATTTTCCATTAATTTGCCATGTTTTACTCTTTCAAATTTTACCAACAAAATCTCATTTTTTGCTTATATTTAAAATTTTTCAGGCAGCTATTGTTACTTTTAATGTTTTGTTTCTGCACTTTATACAAGGTATGCTAAAAAATTCACATATTTTACAATATTCCACAAACTTAGTGTCTCTCCTGAAAACTTTTAGCGCCCCCCCTGATATGCGCAATTTTTAGTTTAAGAATCTTTGATTTGTTTGCAAAAACTCTAACCAATGTAAAAGTCGATAATCTAAATGAGTGTTTGTTGCAAAAAGGCGAGCAGCGTGGCCGAGTGGGCAAAGCGCGGTATTGATGACGAATTTAATCGACACAATTGTGCAAAACCTCTCGCGCCATTCTGCTGTGTCCTTGAGAAAACAGTTTATGGCACTTTCCTCTGTTTGGCCATCTTAACAAGCAGCTCAAAATAAAAACTAAAAAAAATTTCAATAGGGCATATAATATCTTGGCATATCTAAAAGCAGATTGAATTAATCCATCTGCCTCCGACATTTTCTTGCAAGTTACAAGGCTAAATAGGAATAAAAACAAAAAAGAAGAAAAGATTATCATCTAATTTACTATTGCTGATGCATGAAATTATTTTTCTGAATGCCTGTCGAAGTTTCTATTCGAATCATCTGTTACGCAAAAAAATACATTTTAGTAACTTTTGTAATATTGGATCAATAATGTTCGAGATAAATTGAGATTTTCATCTTACTCTTAACAGGAAAATACAATATCTTTTCTAAACGGATGTAAGTTAGCGTTTTCGTAACAATTTCCACAACAGGTTAAAATTGTTGGGTCAAAGTAAAATCAACATTTTTTTAAAAATAAAGTCAAAAAAGATTATAGTGATAACTGTTGACAGACAATTATAATCTTACAAACGCATTAAATCAATGAACAATTTTTCCTTTTTGTTAATCGCAGAATCATTCTATAACATTATGACCGCATTTGGGTCTGCAGCGTATCGATGTTCTAAATAAAAGTAATTTAAAAAATATATTATTAAAAAAAGTGATCAGACTGTTTCACTTAAAAGCAAGCCTGATAATAATATCATGAATATGTCTCAACTATTATTAAAGTTTATGTCAGCTGAACACTCTGACTATTTTGGGTTTTTTTGTAGATTTATCTTTCAAACAAATTAGTGGAGAAAACTGGGAAAAAAGTGTTCGGAGTGCGCCGCTTCATAATTGTTTGCCAGATTCTATTGATGGTGTGGAAAAATTATCTGTTCAGAATAGAAAAAATCTACGAAATTGTTTGTTTGGTTTGTGTCTTAATTCTAATATAGCCTGATATATGCTTAATCAATTCTTCAAACTGCTATAACCTAATGTTGCGTATGCTTGGCTCTAAAGATTTCTGGTTTTATATGAGAATTTTACATTTTTATATTAATTAAATTAAATTATTTATTTTCATTTTTACTTACAATCAACTTGAAATTACTCATAGTGCATGTAGAAATAAAGATTGTGAATAAGGAAGCGCGTTATTACATTTGAACAATCGGTCGCTGTACCTTTGAACAAAGCAGTGTGGGGTTGATAAGAAAAGGAAAGCGAAAAGAAGATAATTAATACACACATCCGAGCCTTAGTCAGAGAATGTTGTATAACCAAGGGTGGGAGAAACAACAAAGATCAAAAGGGTCTGGACCAAAAAGGGGTCAGGCAGGCAAAGAAACCCATGAAAAGAAACCACCAAAGAAACTTACTTATTTGGATTGCTGTACAGGCTAATTTTTACAAATTTTTATGGCTATTTTTCTCTGAAGATTTCTGTAATGAATTTTCAGGGCGAAGCAAACCGTAAAAATTGTTTTATTATAGGAAGTTTTTGTGTACTGTTTATTTATCAAAAATATATGGTGTGAAACTGTCCAATTTAGTCAGTAATGACAAAGAAAGATCTTTACTCGAAATTGATAACCTAAAAGAGTGTCAATTATATCTCGCTGGCTAATATACAGAAATAACTATGCCTAAATACAGATAAAAAATTTTTTAATTTTAATCGATGGTCCGTAATCTGCCTTTTCTCGGTTGGCTCTTGATTTAGCTCAAGAATTTTATCTATTAATAAAGAAAAATCAAAAGATACGAAGAAGATGCTCGGAATTCTTTAGCGTGACGCAATTCGGAGCCTGCTAATTTTAACGTTATTTCTGCATTCAACTCTTTTTTGTTTTTTTTCATGTCAGATTATAAGCATAGCTATAGCCGAAAGAGATAGTTACTGAAAACCTATCTGGAAAATCAATTTTGTTTTGTGATACCATCAGCTCTAAGCTGTTATTTAGATAATTATAAACAAAGCAAAAAAACTATGTAAAGTGCTAAACTATATAGGCCTGGTACACGACATAAATCATTAAGGCTACTCTTAGAGTTATCTCAGCTTTAACATTTTTAAATAAACCTATAAATCCGTTGAGATAGATTTCTTGGTTTGAAGTTTAGACAAAAATCTATGCTTTAAATGTCAATAATTGGAAGTATGACTACGTCTACGATAATAATATGGTATTGGTAATCGAATAGATTATTAAACTAAAAAACGTGTGGTTCAATTTTGCTCAGAAAATTGAAACCAAAAATAAGATCGAACATCGTTAAACGAATTTTGTATTTTGACTTTTGCAGCATCTATCAAGAGCCACTTGATTATCGACAACTGTGGTCACAAGAAAAAAGGAGGCAATCTATTTTTGAGCAAACGACGTCTGTAATCTGAAACAAGCCAAACTGGAAAAATCGGCTAGTAATATTGAAGCGGCGCTTTCAAAAACAAATTAAGTGTTTAATAATAAATGTAACTTAATGTGAAAACTATAGATAAAATACTACCTTTTTTGAAGAATTTTTAGTATATTTAACTTTCTCCCGTATATATATTAGTATATTTTCAGATTTTGATAAAAAAAAGCACAGTAGTATATACTGAATTTTTTTACCGTTTTTTTGAATAAACTTTTTTTAACATAAACTTTTGATGAAAACAAAGTGTATAGAAAGGGCACTTCGACGAATAAAAACAAACAATATGAAGGCTTAGGCCACTGGTTTTCAACCAAGGTGCATCAACAGCTTACTAGTTACCAGTTTTAATTGTTAGGAGTGCCCTAAACATTTAAAATTTTATTTTAGTTTTTAATCAAAAGTTCTGATTAGTTTTAAGACCTGTTGTTTAACAAATATAGACTAAAGATCAAAAAAGGTCTGTATTCAAAACATAAAGACCAAAAAATGTTTTTTGTTTTCGAAGCTCAAGAAAGACTAAAAAAAGTCTTTAATCAGTGAATTGTTTCCAAACTCGCTCTTCGAAAAAATTTTCAAGTAGTTTGTGTAAAATGTAAGTTTTGAACATATAGATTATTTATTCTTTTTGATACAAATTTACCGACTTGTAAATGTGATAAATTAATTGAAATACATCATTGCTCTAATCATACAATTTACAAATTTACCGACTTGTAAAATCCAAAGATACAAATTTACCGACTTGTAAATGTGATAAATTAATTGAAATACATCATTGCTCTACTCATACATCGTGGTCAACATGGGTCAACTTTGTTTGCTTGAATATTCTCTTGCAATTTTTGACTTTTTGTATTTAAAATAATTGGGACCCATCATTATTTCAAAAATGCAAAGTGGTCACCAGCTAAAATAGCTTGGAGCCACTCACTGATTTGGTGTTTTCTTTAAATTAGAAGCAATAAGTGTCTTTTATTTTATCGTAACTGCGTTTCAGATTGTTTTGGCTCACTTGCGCCATTAAATGTTGGAAAAAGAGATCACCCAAAGATTATTAACAACACCAATACATGGCTGATGCTTCTAAATTTTTTTCCAGAACCAAAAAATATTAAGTTTAAAGTTTATTTTTAATTTTTGGTGACCTGATTTCTTAAATTATCATTCGAATAATTGTTTTCCGTTTCTTTCATAAAAATACCAAACGCATTTTTTGGTCTTTAAAAGTCAAATGAAACCTTGCATTAAGCAAATTTGGCATAAATAAGCCTGGCCCATCAGGTCTGATATGACAGCCCCCTATTTAGTAATCGAGGGGCTTAGTGAATTAGTAAAGTCGGCGACTCAAGCAAATTAAACGGCGACCAGTTTTGTGTCGCGATCCAGGAGTTGAAAAGCATTGATATAAGCTTTAGCATTTTTACCAAACTTTTGCTAGCAACTTTTACCAAACGTAAGTTGCATAGAATTCTGAAAAAAAATACAAAAAGCTCAAAAAACCTCAGTGCTTCCTGCTCGATGAGAGAGCAACTTATTGAACCGCGCAATATTTGTTCAGAGAAACATAGCCTATGTCACTATTCCCTTTTTTTTTCCACCATTCGAAGTTTGACAAAAATTTCGAAAATTTCTCTGGTTTATTCTAAATAAATTGAATGACTTATTGTTAATATTTATTTATTATTAATATTGAAAACCCATGATACCGACAAAAAAACAAAAAAATGTAGAAAGCAAAAACAAAAATTATGATCCAGAAAATTCACCAATGTAGGATATGCAATAAATTGCAAACAACTAGAACCCCTGGAATCAGGGTTGTTTAAGGTTTAGCAAAACATGGATTAAAGTGCATTAGACTTTTTTAGGTCTACTAAGGTGTATTAGTCAATTTAGGAATACAATAAACGATTGTAACACTTAACGTAATAAGATTTAAAAAATACTTTCTGAGTGAATTACACTTTCAATGAGCGTATTGCTTTAATGAAAACAGGGATTTATAAATGAATACCGGCACATATTTTTTCGAAATAATGCATCAAAGGTAATTATGTTATCTTTAACTTAAAATTTTCGAGTATTAGTAGATCGTGAAAGATTATGCAATATTTTAATGGGAAAATTGTAATTAAATATTGCTTAATTCTTGAAAAACTAATTTTATAGTGGCCAAAGCACCGGAATTACCATAGCAAAAAAGCTAAAGGCATTATCATACGCTTTTTTGATCCGGTGATACGAAGCTTTCACATAACTAAGCCTAACTATTTCATTTACGTTAGAAAAAAGCAGACCCAATAGGCCTAATCATCTTTCTAAATTTTCAGTTTTAAAACCTTTTGCTGCAAATGATTTGTGTTTTCTATTATCTGATATTCTGTAATTTCATTTGATGCTTTATACCAGGGGTGGCCAACCTTTTTTACCTCAAGCGCCAATTTTATTCAAGTCCAGTTCAATGCGCCGCACAAACGAAAGATTTCAAAACATCAACTCAGAATCGATTTCTGATTTCCCTATTTTTCGTCCCAAAATTATAATGTTCTCTAAAAAAAAAAAAAGTCTTTACTCAGAATCGATCTCTGATTTTCCTATTTTTCGTCCGAAAATTAGGTGGTCGTCTGATATAGCTAGATATAACTTGTGGAACGTTTTTCATTTGAAATATTTTCCCCGATTGCAATGCGCCACAGGTTGGCCACCCCTGCTTTATACTCGTACTATTGAAAATAACAAAAAAAACTTCATGTCCTTGCGAGCCCCTCGCAAAATTTAATTTAATGTCTCTCAGAAAGTCGGTTCCCTTTTCGGAAATTCTTTAAGATATGCATCATATAAACCTTGCATACTATTTCAATAAAAAACCCCAAGACTTGGAGACTAAAAATATATACAGTATATTGTACAACGTTGAACGCGTTGTTTCATGCAACTTAAAATTCAATAAGATAAGATTTCATAGAAGAGACCTATGCAAAGCTGGCACAATTAAGATATTTTTTGCAGGCAGAGGGCAGAACGCAACTTCCGCAACTTTTCCAATTACGAAAGTTAAGCTCCACTTTCATATTTTTTAGAAGCGTTACGCAATTTGCGCTGCGCTAATGGTTAAAGAATTGTAAGTTGCGCTTAACTGCGCTGCGCACCAAAAAATAAAAAGATTATTTACGCTTCATTGCGCTGCACATTAAAGATTAAACAAATCAATTGCGCTTTGTTGCGCTGCACTTTAAATAGTCCTATTTTGCAAAGCGCAATCTACTTTGGTTGTTTTTCAATGTAGGCGATTGGAAAACCGATTGGGCTGCGCTTATGATTTGAAAAAGTACATTACGTTTTAATTGATTTAAAAATTACGTT
Source organism: Diplosoma virens (assembly GCA_963680785.1). Taxonomy (NCBI): domain Eukaryota; kingdom Metazoa; phylum Chordata; class Ascidiacea; order Aplousobranchia; family Didemnidae; genus Diplosoma; species Diplosoma virens. Next base: position 42,630,030 of record OY796882.1, on the reverse strand, counting down.
GCGCCACGCTTAATATAGTTTTAGAATAGTCTACATTGCGCTTTGCATGAATTTTGATATCACATTGCGGTTGTTGCGTTGCGCTTTACATGAATTCAAAAATACATCGCGCTAATTTTTTTTTTGCCATCTGTTTTTAATTTTTTTGGCATTTTTTTGGTGAAAGTCACAAAGATCTATTATATGGTTGAGGCATATCCATTAAAATTTAGGTTTGTGATTTTATTTGAATTAATTGAACGATCCCAAACGACATTGCGAACACTTCGGATTCGCAGTCTCCAGATCACAAATGGGACGCGGATTCATGGCGTACTTTGCTATGTTTTGAGAAGAGTTCTACTACAACTTCCTAGTCAATTAAAAAAGTTGATTTCAATTTCTGCATGGGCCAACCAATTCTAACAGAGTGCTGCCAACGGCTTGTAACCGTTACTAAAATTAAATGTATGGATTAACAAGAAAAATCCTCATTGTACTGAAGCGCGTAGCAGTTAGTTACTGACCTAAAATGATCTCTGAAACTGGTTGTAGACCTACTAGCAATGCCATTAACTAAAAGTGCTTTTCATTTATTCATTCATTCATTTTTATTCTCGATTATTATTATACAGTTTAACACAAAAATTATAAATATTGAAAAGATCAAGAAAAGGAAGAAGCAGCACAACGTCAGACGTTAAACCATGCATAAGACAATCAGAAAGTGAAAGTACAGGACAGTAGAAAGCATGGCCGCAACACCTTAATCAGATAAAGATATAAGAAGTGAAAAAGAAAAAAAAATTAAATAATAATAATATTATCAAACAAACTGAGCAATTAAATAACCAGTTTGGTTTGATGCACTTCGAGAAAATGCGCTATATACACAAAGGTATTGAATTAATCATATCAACTTTATTGTCAATTCCAGGCATAGCCGTACCTGCCGGGGGGCAGGGGGCAATTGCCCACCCAAGTTTCTAAGATTTCGGCAAAATTAAAATTTTTCGGGCAGCGATGGAAAAAATTTGGGCAAAGTCAGGAAATTTAGGGAGGTGACGATGATCAACTGCAAAAAATAATGACCAAATTTAGGTGAAGACCTTTTTTTTTTAGAAATCACCATTATTTTAGGACAAAACTGATGTTTCGTCTGAGAATCTCAGACAATTTTTTTGTCATATCCGAAATGTACTATAAAATCGTGATTTGGGAAAACGTCACAAAATTTGGGCAAAACTTCATTGCCCCCAAATTTTTTGGGCTGGTACGGCTATGACCCCAGATTTTCGAATTTTAGAGTAAATATTGCTTTTTCTTTTTGGTTTTGAAATTTTATGCATATAATAGACTATTGGAGTATAGTCTAACTCTTAATGAGGCTTAGAAATCCACTCTTCATTGTTGTTTTTTTTTTCGGTTTAATTTTTTTAACTTTAACCCTCCTATTTAATCATTTGTAAGTTAGAAATGTTACTACTTTGCTTGTTAGTGAAATTTACCATTGTTTTGCTCTATTTATTCTAAGCACTTGTGTAGTTGAAATATGTTATTACCCTTCACTTTGCCTATTTAGCTAGATTTATTATTGTTTGTCTCTATTTAAGCACTTGTTAATTATTTTGCTTGCTTGTTAAATTTATTATTGTTTTGCCAGTTAATTAGTTATTATTTTGCCTGCAAAATTAGAATACGTTTATCTCAGCTGTCAGTTACGTTTTTATTATTTTGCCTGTTAAGTTTTAATTTGATTCCATCTACAAAAAGTTATTCGTACAAAAAATATTCGTTTCAATTTTTTATTGCTGAATGTACTGTAAACTTATTGAAAAATTACTGACTATAATTTAATTTATAGCCTTTTTATTACTTTATGTGATGATATGTGGTTCAACAGCAACCTAGCTATAATGACCAGATCTTGACGATCTACTGATCTACGGCGTCATTTTATTTATTGTTAGTTTGTAATTTGCTGTTGTCACAGAATTTTCGCGCCCGAAAGTAAACCTGAGTACAGAACCGCCGGAATTGGGGAGCAAGGAAATTGCTAGAAATATTTTCAAAACGCGGGGCCACAGAGTGCCTTTCGAAATTCGCAAAACAGAAACATTTCGTTCCACCTGTTTCTACGATTATATAATCTCGACCGCGGCCAAAAGTGAATTCAAAAAAGTTTGTAAAATTTCTGTTTAGACAAGAAGTCAGCAAACTTTTTTCGAAAAGAGCCTCACAGCAAATATAAAAATTTAGAATGGGGCAAAGTTTTAAAAAAGCACTTTTTTGTAAAAAAACAATCTTAACATATGTAAATTTTAGCGTACAGGAAAAATTTTAACTAAAACACTTCGTGAACCTCAAAATATATAATAAAAAAGAGTTGGAAGGTAAAAATTTTCTTTTGTGCAAAATGGGAGACCAAAAAAGACTTGTATCAGAAACACTGAACCTTTTTGAGCCAAAGGCCAAAGACTATCTTGTCAAAAGTAATTGCGGGCAGGTAAATAAAACACTGAGGCTAAATTGCATAAGTGAAAACTTTTGAAAATATCAAGTAGAATTGGATTCATTCCAAAAACTTTTCGTCTGACAATCTTCGGAAGAATTGTCAGAATGAAGAAGAAGCTGGCCGGACTGAGGTGTCAAGTAAAAAATGAGAGCTCTTATTGGTCGAAAATGATTGAAGAAAAAAGATGGCCAGAGACATTTACAAAAAATAGGGCTAAAAGATTTGATAAAAGCATCTTCTTTAGCAAAAGGTTAAACCTAGAACGACCTTGAACGAGAATAAAAATTCTGTTGCCGCCGTAGGGAAGAGCACATTGCAGGTTGCCCAATGGCAGACTCGTGAAAAAGACGATGTTGGGAGCTGCTATTAACTTTGTTAAGGCGTAGGAGATTGTCGCGGCTTCGAGAGGCGAAAAGATTAGTTACAGACTTAGGAATGTGTTGTTTAATACGCTCTTGCAAACTTTAGGCTATTACTAACAATTAGCTTACATGGCACACAAAATTGGTCCATCGCTGCAATCATGCAAAGGTAGCACATCCTTCTTAATTGCTGGCGCGAACTGTTGGGCCGTAAAAAGTCGGCAGCGTGGTCGAGTGGTTAACGCACCGGACTGATGATCAACATGGTCTCGGTTCAAAACCCACTTGCGCCATTCTGTTGTGTTCTTGGGAAAAACACTTTACGGCACTTTCCCCTGCTTGGTGGTCTTGACAAGCAGTTCTAAATTACAGTAATATCTCTACTAAATTACAAGCGGACAGCAATATCTTGGCATCTCCGGAAGCAGGTCGGGGTAATTGCCTACCCTATGTATAGCGCCTCCGTCGCTTTCCTGCGAGTCAGGAGGATAAATATAGAGATTAAAATAAAAAAAAATAAAATAAAAATAAACAACAACGGGTTCGAAGGCAAGTAGCAATCTTTACCTACCGTTGCGATTTGTTTTTCAAAATTCGTCGAAACAATTGCTATCCATGGAACGTAGACGTAGACGGGATCTTTTCGCTTTTTTGACCGGCTTGGAATTTAGTTGTTTCACTTTTGAATAAAAGTAGAAACAATTATGTGCTGTGGCTAGCCATTAGTAATTAAAATAGATTAAATTTTGTCCAATTCCCATTGCAATTTGCTTTTCGAGCAGAACATGAAAGCCCTGTGAACCAAAAAGATCAATAAGTTTAATTTGGGGTCTTTGAGGGCCTCAATGCTCAATTCTTTCCTCACCCACCTCAATCCGCACTTTTCTCTATCCTTTCCTAAAATTTACATATGAATAAAGCAACCACTCTCTTTTGTTTTCTTCGCTCTACCTGTGTGGAAGAAAGGCAAAAATTCGAATTGTGACCTCGGTATACAGAAAACCTACTTTTGTTAACCAGTATATGCGCTGGAATTCTTTTAGCATCCCAAAACTCTCGACCCATGAAAGCTCTCCTCTTTACTTTATAACTGGCTACTCCTTCTTCTTCCTTCTTACTATTTCTCCAAAAAAATGTCAGATCAAAAGCTTTGGAAATGGCTTTAATTCTTATTGGTATTTTTGAATTTACTTAGCCTACAACAAAACTTCTCTTCAAACTTTTTTTCTGTTTTTATTAATTTTTTTAGTAAAATTTTGTTTAACACAAAAAAATTTGCATTTGTTGAAAGTTCCTTTTTTTCCAAAAAAGTAGTCATTTTCTAAATTTTGCCCCTCCCATCGAAAAACTTTTCGGTGCCCCTGCCTGAGTATAAGTAGGTCAATAAACTCGAAAAATTTTAATTTAGTTGCGATTAATTTTTAAATAAACGTTTGCCCGAATAATAAAAGTTTAAGCAAGTCTCATTCTCATAAATTTATTGCCTACAATCGCTACGTAGATACTTTTCGAGAATTTCTTGGCTAAATGCGTGCAGTGGCCTGTCAAAGAAATGAAGAGACGCATACACATACGACGCCCCAGTTATTCTAAAAAAAAGCTTTGATACAGGCCTAATAATATTGATAGTCTTTACTGATATAGATACATTGTCAGCTCAAAACAGTTTTTGTTGCAATTAGCAATTGTTACGTAACCGCTAGTCTATTGCTTGTGACATAGACAATAGATATTGCTTAAATATAGAGGAGAAACAACAGTTCAACTTTTATATTTTTAGTTTGTCTTTCCTGCTAGCCGCTGTATCTCCAACAAAAAATTGGCTAATTAAAGTAACTTTATCTAAATCTAGTGGTGGGCAGTACCGTGTATTAAAGTACCGCGGTACTTTTTTCATAAAGTACCGCAGTACTCCGTCTAATTCTAGGGTCATTAAAAGTTTTTTTTTGCAAGCATTGCAACATGTTTTTGTTTTTCGTATCGATTTCAGCTTCAAAGAAGTTTCTTGATTTACAATAGTATTATTACAAATTGACATTTGTCATAGTTAACCCTTTACTGCATGAATTTTTAAGTTTAAACAAAAAAAAATTAAATCAAGCTTAAAAACCATTAAATGCATCTAAATTAATGTTAATTTATTAAAAATTTTAAAAAATTAAAAATGGGGTAATTTTATGGTTGTATCATATAGGCCTATGATACAAAATGTGCTTCAAGAAGATTTTGCAAAAAAATTTCAGAATAAAATTTATTAAAGAAAAGTTTTACATAATTTTTCAAACAATGCGTACAAAAGTAAAACTAGAATAAAAACAGTCATCAGGATGGGGTAGATGGATATTAGCGCTGTATTTGGAGTGACGTGATCGACTTGGTTACAGTTCGAAACCAACTTTTTGTTTTATTCTTGGTAAAAACTTTTGATGGCACTTTTCTGTTCTCGGCTTGACGATTTTATCAAATATCCTTAAATTTCAGCCTTACTTCTAAATAAAAACTAAAAAATTAAATAAAAAATTTTATCTGGCAACAATATACATCTATTGAGATCGGTCGTGTCTAATTCAAATAAAAAACGATTGGAGTGAGAGTAAAAAGAAACAAAACTAGTTGCTCTAAGAGATAAAAAGAAAAAAACGTCGAGCAAATTGTTCTTGCGGGCCCAAAGTGAGCCCGAAATTTTTGGAATTTTTTTTAATTTGTCAAGATGCTCAAGAAGAACTTAATTTCTTTTGAACCAACAACTTTCTCTAAGAAACTAACCCTGCATCTCCCTAAAACTAACTCTCACTCCAATCAGCTTTTTGAATTAGACACGATCATTGAGATCTCTGAAAGTAAGTTGGGATAATCGCTTGACAGTTGGCCTAAAGAGGACACCCCACCATTTCCTGCAAGTTAGAAAGAGAAATAGAGACGTTGATAATGAAAATGCATATTACAACATTGACATGGCATTTTTCATTCAAGAAAATGCCAATTTCCATCTAAGCAAGCTTATACAGTTAACAAAAAGAAGCGTTTTTCCAATGTTTTCTACCAAGAGTTGCTTTGTTTTGGTGAATGGTCTTCTTGCTTTACGTTTATGACTGTCTCAGAATTTCTCAGTTTCTAGAAAATTTGCCGATGAGCCGTGAGGTGATGTTATCTGGAAGCCCAGGCTAAGAATAATAAAAAGTTTTTGCTGTTTTGAAGACAAACAAAATCCGATTCCGCCAAAACTGAAGAGTATTTATCTACCCATCCGCTATTTTAGCCACAGCCTTCTAGTAGAAAAACGTCTTTTGCAGAACAGGAAAATTATCAGTGAACATTGTCAATAAGTTCTAGTGGTGCACCATGATCAAGCGGAACATCTAACGTTACATTACAAGCAAGATGAACGTCCGTCATCATCTTGCTCAACTGCGTGATGCGCTCGTAATCTTATCACAGGAAAATCATTAGATCTATACTGGAGCAGAAAAAGCTAGTACTTCCCAGTTTCTTCTGATGATCCATATTGAGACATTCTGCATGAAATAGGTTTTTTCTTGATAACGTTTTTATTTGTTAAAAAAAATTATCTAACATTGTTTTTATCATACGTTTACAATTAATTTTTTTCGTATGACCGTAGAGGCCAAGCTGTTGCTTTCTTTTTTCCAGCGGATTCAAAATTGTATAAGCCACGCCAACTCCACAAAAAATTTGCCGTAAAGTGTCTTTTCTGAATGAAGAACAAAAATCACTTGTCTAGACTGAGTATCGAACTTGGATCCTCCTGCTCCAAAGTTAAAGTGTCATAAAACTGAGCAATTCTGTCAAATACCAGAAAAACAAATTGATTTGCCATATCTAAGTTTAAAATTGGTCTACTTATACTTTTTTTTTAGTTTCTTGTTTCCCGGTCAAATAGCATTTTGAGTTTCACATTGCAAGACATGACTTACCGCATGTTGTGTCATATGTGATACAACCACATTTAAAAGTGTAATTTGGTCAATTTATATTAAAAATTTGAAAATAAGATTTCTAATAATTAATTACGAAGTAATAACTAAAATATAATTTTTTCAGCGGGAAATTTACATGAAAACTTTAAAAAATTTTAAATTTATTTTTTTTCAAAAGTTACGATCGCTGAAAAAATATATTTTCAATCATAAAATTAAATTAAAACAATATTTTGGACTTTATTTCAAAAATAAAAAGTTTTAAATAAGAAAATATTGCACTTTCTTTAATTCAAAAGCAAAGTTTTTTTAAAATAAAGTTTTTTTTAATAAAAAAATAATGGTTGATTTGGTTGTATCATATATGATACGCTATGCAGTAAAGGGTTAAGTGTTTACCAGTATTTTCCCCATCTTTCCGGTACTAGTTACTAGTTAATTCTAAGTAAGATCAGGTTTAAGAACGTTTTACGCATTTCGTAGCCAGTAGTTCTTTTGCGACTTTTTGTTTAGGCTTAGCTTACTCAGGCTAGTAGGGTAGTCTGGGTAGACTAGCATTTTAGTTATGTCTCAAATAAAAACTAAAAAAGTAAATTAAAAATTCCAACCCACTACAATATTTTGGCATCTTTAAAAGCAATTATCAACTAGATCTTCTGGTTGCTTGCGGGTCCGCATACGAGGGCTGTTTGAAAAGTAACGGGACTGTGTAAATAATTATTTTATTTGAAATGCCACGTAAAAATTACAACTTGTCCCCTTCAAAGTAATCTCCTTGAGCTCGAATGCACTTTTCTAATCTCTGTTGCCATGCTTCTATGCACTTCTGGAAAGATTCCATTGGGATCGCTCGTAGTTCCTTCGTTACGGCTGTTGTTATGGCTTTTGAGTCTTGAAAACGGGTTCCTTTAATGACTCTCTTGAGCTTAGGAAACAAGAAAAAATCACAGGGAGCCAGATCTGGCGAGTAGGGTGGTTGCTCCAGCACGGCAATGTTATTTTCTGCAAGAAATTGTCGTATGCTTAAGGCATTGTGAGCAGGAGCATTGTCATGATGAAGCAGCCATGACTTTGTCTCCCACAATTCTCTTCTTTTCTCCCTTACCGAACGCATCAAACGTCGCAAGATGTCTTTGTAAACATTCTGGTTAATGGTTTGGCCTTGTGGCAAGAATTCTAGATGAACAATTCCATGAACATCAAAGAAAACAATCAGCATCACCTTAATTTTGGACTTGAACAGCCTTGCTTTCTTGGGTCTTGGTGAGGATGCACTCTTCCATTCAAGGCTCTGCCGTTTGGTGAGTGGATCGTACTTGAAGATCCACGACTCATCACCGGTAACAACTCTACTCAGCAGATCTGGTGTAATTTCAAGTTGTTTCAGGATGTCTTGACACACTTGCACACGATTTTCCTTTTGCCCATCATTCAGCAACCTTGGTACCATTTTCGCACAAACCTTTCTCATCCCCAGATCTTCTGTAATGATCCTCCACACCCTCTCACTATTCATGCTCAACTCATCTGCTATCATTCTAACAGTAAGGCGGCGGTCACTGCGCACTTTTTCTCTCACATGCTCAACATTTTCGTTTGTTCTGCTTGTTGTTGGCCTTCCACTCTTAGGATCATCTTCCACATCCTCTCTTCCCTCTCTGAACCTCTTGTGCCACTCAAAAATCCGAGTTCTTGACATTGTAGCATCTCCGTAAACTTCTTGGAGCAAATTAAATGTTTCAGTTGGAGTTTTTCCAAGTCGGAGGAGAAACTTCAAGTTGATTCTTTGTTCAATGCTCATTTTTGTTAACAAAAGAAGAAAAAAAAAAGAAAAAAATATTTACTAAATAAATTATCCCAAAACGAACTAAAGTAAAGCGCCTTTCAAGAAAAGCCTGTAAAAAAGCATATGGTTGTCACAGAATGCTGAAACTACATTTTTACAACCACAAGACATTGCGCCATTATAAAAAACAAAGCTTTTATCACTGTTGCAAGTGTTGTTTGTGCAAAGCATACAGTCCCGATACTTTTCAAACACACCTCGTATATAGCATTAAATAAGTAGGTACAGTATCGCTTAAAAGTTGCCCTTACTAACACCTTATTATAACGTTTTTGTACAAGTCTAGAGGATAAATAGTGTTGATGTACGATAAAATTCAATAAAAATCTTAAATCTTGAAAAAGAATGATGGGTTTGTGTATTAAACTTATTTTGTCTTATTTTTTCCATCAATCTTAATCATGTTTAAATGTGCATAGAGAAAGAAACAAAATTTAAATTGGTTAAAAAAAATATTGTTTTTACTTATCGGTTTAAATATCAGGTTTTGTTTTGATTAAATTGAAGAAAAATTGTTAATTACTTATGCGCTTGAAGTTTTACATTATGTAATTAATTGTATCATTTTTTTATACGCCAGCGTCAGTCTATATCATTCGACTCTGTGTTTTTCTTGAAACTTTATTCAAACTCCAATTTTTGACCAATTTTAACAGAATAAAAAGAGGTTTCTGAAGTGAAATCAACCAATAGAATTATAATTACCACAAAAAATAACACAATCTGTTTTAAGTGTTAATATTAAACTTAACCGAGAACGCATCAACAGAAGTTATTTGACTTGTTTTTATTCAAGCAAATGATACATTAAATGTAGCAGAGTTAAAAGATCCCTGCTCCAGCTTTTTTCTTACATTTTTGCTTGCAACAAGAACAAGCAGTGGAAATTATTTTACAACACTACGCACCGGTATTAAAATTTAGTATAAATGACTTGGCGTGAATAACTATTTCATTTTTATATCTTATTTTCTGTACAGTACAAACATCTAGATAGGTGTGCGTTCATTTTTCCTCCTTGTAAGTTTATGTTTGAAATAACTCTAAATAGAATAGCCTACTTTTCTTTGTTGCACTGAGCGTTTAATGAAAATGCCTAAAAAATCTAACTATATAGATTCATTTAAAAAGTGAAATTTTAAGAAATATTTGTCGCAGTTTGCTTGAGGTAATTGAAAATCAAAGAATTTCCTTCCTACTTTTGAATTATGCTGGGGACTGTATCGAACATTTACATAAACAAGGTCAGAAGACATTCGAAAAGAATATATACTGTGCTATGCTTGAGTGCAATATCATTAATTGGTTGTACCGATGTTTTATTTTTTATTCTAATGTCAAAATTCGTACTATAAATTAAATTATTCTAAAAGAAAAAATGTCGTTGTCGTAAGTTATGACCAAATCAATATTAAAATCCAAAATTACTCTCTGTAGAAATTCATTTCGATGATAATGACTGTTTTGGAAAATGTTAGGTTGCTTTATGCTCTGACGCAGGGATGCTCAATCTTTTAACCATTATGGTCCAACTTTTATCGAAAAGTTTATTGCGGGTCGCAGTCGGTGCAGAAATTAAAATATCTTCTTTTTTGTCTTTACTTAATTTTAATGTGTTATTTTTTAATGAACCTCCTTGATAACAGGAATTCGGACAACAAATTTAGTTAAAACCAAACAAAAAGATCACCAGTTTGATATACCTACGTGTTTTATTCTTATATAAAGCGAAAAATCTCTACCGCGACGAAAATTAACCTAAGTATTCCAAGTTTTCTGCGCGTCATTAAATTGATTCAAAGCATTACAATAATTTGATGGATTATGTAATCACAAATTCTTTGGGGGGCTTCAACAATAGACATTGCGGGTCTTGGGTTGGGCGGTCCTACTCTGACGAAACGTAAATAATTCAATGTACGGTAAATTTAAAATAAAAAAATGTACGCCAGAGCATTAGTCAAGTTCGACTATAAAATATTCTACTATGTAGGCTAGACTAAGCTACTAAAAAAGAAAAAAGCTTGCAAAAATCAAAAAAATTAATTTCATCAAAGTAATCAATCCTCATTAAAATTTTTAAATTAGGCTTATTATAACATTTTGAAATAATTATAAAAAAGTACGATATGACACTTAAAATTCCAATTTTTTCTTGCAATGAATTGTATTTCTTTTTATTATATGAAAAGTTCATTTCCAAAATTGTTTAAAAAGTCAAGTGAATTTTGAAAACGTTTGTTGTTGCTGAGATCGAAGCATTTTAATAATGAAATCAGATTTTTCTAAAATAAAGTTTCTTCTTCTGTGAACTGCAGTAACTTCCCTAAGGGGATTACAACTGTGAAAGAATTTTACTTTTAATCATAGGATCAATCAAACCGCCGAAGTCGTTAACTTTCTGAAACCAATCTCTGCTTTTCGGCCAATTTACGAAAGTTGACTACCTTTTGAAAACTCGTTTTTTCAATTCGAAATAATATTTTATTACAACATTTTAGTATCTCTATCGAAAGAGTATGAAATTCATTTTCTATACAACCTTGAATGACACTTTTAGCGCTACTAATTGTCGAAATATAAGCAAACAAAGAGCGCGGGCACTTTTCGCCTCGCCTCCCCTCCCAGTCGTACAAGTTTTTTAAAAAGCCCAATCTGAATAGAGTTAACGCTCACTACGGGAGCATTTTATACGCTAACCCTTCCTGTCACAAAATCACATATTTTGCATTTTTTGGCGGCCATCTGGGAAGACTGTTAAAAGCGTATTTTGTAATACCAATCAAACAGCCATAATCTATAATAAAGTGCTTTCTGTTGCAAGTTACAGTTGGTAAAAATTCTTGATTTCGTTTGGGTTTGCTATAGCTTACTAGCAAAAGCAGTAATTTCTTTCGCATTGTGTTACTGAAATATGAAAATCTATCGCAAGAAATTTCTCCCAATTCTGTTTTCCGACATACGTCTGCTATCTAGAACGTAGCAAAAACAAAAATAAGTTTAGCTATTCCTTTAAGATGATCAAAAGAAAATAATCGATATGTTATAAGATCATTGTGGTACAATAAATAAAACTTGGAATTTTTACAAAAAATTGTTCTATAGAAAGGTCTAGACGTTGTAGGCTATTAAAATAGTAGTAGTAATAGTAGTAGTAGCAGTTTGTTTTTATTTGCATCGAAAAGAACAAATGATTATAACTGAAAACAAAATGGAGCAAAGGTTGCAAATAGGGAGACGGCAGCTAAACTTTATACGTTATAACATGTACAAAAAGATTGTGCATGGTCACCGCACCAGTTATGCAAAAAAAGAGTGATTATTGTGTTTAATATGCATATAGTAATTATTGTGCAAAAAGGCTTTGTAGCTTTGGAAAAAGTAGCATTTTTGCGTGCAATTATGTCAAATCTTTAGCGCTTTCGGCGCTAAATATGATATACCGGAAATTATAGGACTTAATCTAAGTGTAGTAAATATTTTCTGAAGGCATTGCATTTGCAAGGAACATTCTAGTTATCTAATTATAAAAATGAAAATATTTTGCATATAATCAAAAATCCAGTAAACACCAGATTTCATATTCTTACCAATTCAAAAGAGATTTGATGAAATTCTGATTTCGTTGCTTCGCAAGCAAAAATATAAAAAATTACCATAACATTTAACGGCCTGTGAAGATTGAGTAATTTTGATTAAATCACCAAAACCAGATTTTCCCAAAATGAGGTCCGTGATGAGCGCACAAGGGGTCCGCGACGATATGACAAAGTTTGTCAACATATACACCTGGTAAAGTAATCCATACCTTGAAATCCGAGACAGATTCGAAGTGAAAACCTTTTTTTCAGAGAACACTTCTTTTTAGAGACGAATTTTTGTCTATAAACGAGCCTACGGAAATATGGTATGGCGTGAAGTAAAAGATTTTTCTTCCCAAAGCTTTTCATCTGACACTTTTCAGGGGATATCGTCAGAATAAAGCAGAAATGAAACCGAACTTGATTATAAAGAGAAAAGCAGAGTTCTCATTGGCTGCAAGAAGTTGTTAGCCAATGACAGAAAAGATTAAGAAATTTTTAAAGAGTAAACGAATTCTTTTTGTTTGCAAAGAAGGGGATTAAGAGATTTAATGAAAGTCGCTTCAAGAGCAGAAAGATGAAAAGAAGAGCGACCTCGAGTGAGAACAGAAAATTTTTCGTTGTTGTAGTGAGAAGGCATTGGGCGTTGTCAAGATATTGACCAATGGCGGATTCATGAAATTGTTGTGGGCATATGTTTGCCTTGCAAGAGCGGGAAAGGCTTTAGCGGTTGTGCGAGGCAGGAGGATTGGCGATGGATCTAGGAAGGTGTTGTTTAATGCTCTTCTAGGCGTTTAGACGTGCGACCAACGTACCGACTATCACAATGGCTGCACCAACAACAAGCCACCTCAACGTGGTGGTGCAGTCCCCTTCCCTACACTGGGGAGGATCGAAATGGCTTGTCGATTCCCCGAGGGTCTCATCCTCGGGCGATTCTCTTTCGGACAACTCTTCTCATTTTTTATCCCTGCTGTCCAATGCGTGGTCACATGTGGACAGCACTCTCAAACCCAACTGACCGCCCCCCTACCCCTTCTATTTTCTTTCGGACATCTTTTCCTCGTCCCTCCTTCCACCCCAAACCTCTTCATTACTCATCCCACTCACCGCTGATTCTTATCTTTATGCTTCTCCTTATCAGCGGTGACATTCATCCCAACCCTGGCCCTATAGACCCCTGCTTTGTCTGCTCCCGTAGAATCACCTGGGGAAACAGATCAATACAATGTACCGGCTGTTCTCTCTGGGTACACCTCTCCTGCTCTGGTCTTTCTCCTGCTGACTTCTGCAAAATCTCCCCGGGACACTCTTGGACTTGCCCAATGTGCCCATCCTCTTCTCAACCCCTCCCCTCCCTCTCACACTCTAATCCCGTATCTTCATTCTTTTCTGTATATCCATCCTCTCACACTCCAAATCCTCCACCTCCACTCACAAACAACCACAAAACCATATCTTCAAAAACTAAACCCTCCCCCAAAACAACCTCGAATAACCCCACCTATCTTCCTAATCACCCCCAACTAATTTATACTTACCCTCCCTCGGCATTGACTACTCCTTCTCCTCAAACCCAACATACCATCTCTCCTCTCATACAATTTTCTTTCCATCCTTCCTCTCCCTCTCGAAACAACCTCCGAATCCTACAGTGGAATGCTAATGGGATTCGCCCGCGTCGTACTGAACTCCTACACTTTCTCTCTCATAATCAGTACGATCTCATCTTCATACAAGAGTCACACCTCTCCTCTGACTCCACCTTCCGTATACCCGGCTACAAAACCCTCCAGAAGAACCCTTTCATGACGAGGAGAGGAACCACCAACTCTACGGGAAACCTAGGAGGAGGTGTACTGATACTTGTCAAAAACTTCACTCTCCACACAATCCCTCTCCTCCCTCTACCCCAGCTCCGATTATTTAGCTATCGCAGTTAAATTAAAAGGAGCCGCTCCCATACATCTTTTCAACGTCTATGTCCCTCCTATCCGCTCCTCTTCCTCCGACTCTCGCCCAAAATCCTTCTCACCCTTTCTCCTACCATCATCTCCTACCACTTACATCTTTGGCGAATTTAACAGCCATTATTCATCCTGGGACTCCCACTCACCGGAAGACCAATCAGGCAAAGATCTGTTTGATTGGCTCCTCTTTTCTGATCTTTTACCTCTTAATAACCCCGAACACCACACCCTACTGCACAGTGCCACCGGAAACCGCTCTTCCCCTGATATTTTCCCTAGTTCCTACCCGAATAGCCTCTAAATGCACATGGCAGACCCTTCCGGACCTCGGCTCAGATGATCCTATCTCCATCACTATTCCCACTTCCCCTATAATTAACTCTTTCCACCGCCCCCCTCATTTAACTATTATAAAGCTCGCTGGGATGATTACCTTACTTATATTGATACCCACTGCCCTACTCCCTCTAACTTTACAACACTTTCTCTTTCTGAAGCCACCCACATCTTTACCAAACTCCTCAATGATGCTGCCACTTCTGCCATTCCTTTCGGCAGCATCAACCGCCCTGCTAAAGCCTCGTGGTCTCCTGAAGTCGCAGATGCCATCGCAAAACGCCGAAAGGCATTTGCAAAGGCACACTGTTCCGAAGAAGACCGCCAGCACTATATCGCCACTTCCAGATATACCTCCACTGTAATTTCTAAGGCTAAAGCCAAGTCATGGCAGAACACTTGCTCTAGCCTTTCTCCTAAAACCCGTCCCAGCGAAGTCTTTTCTCTACTTCGCTCCATCTCTGGCTCCCCTCCTGTTTCGTTCTTAAAAATCGCCCAAATTATGTAGATTCACAATCTCATAAAAAATCTCTTTGATTTCGCTTTGGTCCGGCTCAAATAGCCGAAGAAATAACGGTTCTATGAGCAATTTAAATAATTTATATTTATTTACAAGAAAATATGGCAACACTGCATAATTTCGCTTTATTGAGAACATTCTGGATTTCCGCTTGACTTGTTTTTGCATGTGACGCAATAATGCTTATATGTGATTGGCTTCATTGAGATAATTTCAGAACATTCGAGTAACCTTACCGACTGGTATGAATAAGGTTCGCTGAAAAGCAGTATTATTAATTCGATGTTTCGTTGTGGTAACTTAGAATTGGAAAATTGTTAACTGTGTGAAGTCATAGTTTTTGAACGCAAGTCTTTGGTGGTCTACGTGATTGTGAAGAATTAAGCTATTGAATTTATTTGCTGTTATACTATTTGGGCTCCTAAGTGGATTGGAGCATATTTCTTAATAAAGAAGATATTGTGGTAGTCTGAACTGTGATTTAGCTAGACTATATTTTTGCTGTCGCTGGTTCGAAGGTCAGATCCAGCAAGAAGATTAAGAATTTTATCGTTTAGTAGACACCGAGATTGTGTTATTGGCGAGGCCTTCTTTACAGGCGCCAAAAAAGGTAGACGATTAAATAACGTACTAAGTTACCAAATAAATTTGCTACAAAATTTCAAAAGCTTTTTATCATCGGAATAAAATTTTCAAAAAAACTATTTACTAAATTCTACACCTCCCCAACTACTTCTGACCTTCCCAATTTCCCAAATTGCCATACCCCTGTAGATTGTGCCGACCATCTTTCTTCACATCTACAATCCCATTTCTCTACCCAAACCCCAAAACCTTTTCGAAGCACCGAGAAAGGCCAAATGAAACAAATCAGAACTGCACATTGCAACACCCTGCATTCTACTTTCTGTTCACCATTCTCCTCAATTGAACTCTCTACAGCTATCTCTCAACTCTCAACCTCAACCTCCTCAGGCCCTGATCAAATTACCTACCCTCTTCTATCTCACCTCCCACAATCTGCGTTAAATTTTCTTCTATACATCTTCAACCTTTCTTGGTCAACACACACCTTCCCGTCTGCCTGGAAGCAATCAACAATCATCCCCATTCTCAAACCCGGAAAACCCTCTGACTCACCTTCTTCATATAGACCCATTTCTCTCACTTCATGTACCTCCAAACTCTTTGAAAGAATGGTTTTAGGACGACTAACCTATTTTCTCGAACAACAAGACATTCTCTCACCCGTGCAAGCTGGTTTTAGACCTGGTAGATCGACTGTAGACCAGGTTCTCCTTCTCTCACAGTCAATCGCAGATTCCTTCCACCAATCTAAGCCAGGCGCACGTACAGTCCTTGCCACTGTGGATTTTGCGAAAGCTTTTGACTCAGTTTGGCACTCTGCCCTTCTCTCTAAACTCCTCTCATTAGATCTTCCTCTTTGCTTTGTCGAATGGATACGATCCTACCTCTCAGATCGCCGTTTGAAAGTCCGTATCTGTAATTCATACAGTCGTCCTTTCCGTCTCCGAAGAGTCTCCTTTCCCCAAGGTTCGGTTCTAGGACCAGTTCTCTTTATGCATCAATGACCTTCCCACTTTCCTTCCTGCATCTGTTTAGACCTCTCTCTATGCAGATAACCTAGCCATCTGGGCCTCCTCCCCGAGTGTTGAGTGTGCAACCGCTGTAGTACAAGCTGCCCTCAACAGACTGGTGGAATGGTCCTCAAAATGGCGCCTTCCTCTCAACCGCTTCAAATGTGAAACATCCTTCTTCAGCTTAGACCTCTACCAATTACGTATACAACCTTCCCTGCACATTCTTAACACCCCTCTCAAATTCAACCCTCATCCAACCTTTCTCGGTGTAACCTTCGACCGCACTCTCTCTTTCAAATATCACGTCTTATCCTTATGGAAAAAGTTTCACAGCCGATTCCGTGCTTTCCGCTCCATTGCCTCTGCCTCCTGGGGTCCATCAAAAGAATCCTTATGTACCCTATACAAAGCCTTCATTCGCCCCATCCTCACCTATGCTTCTCCAGGCTGGTTTCCCTTCTCATCTCCTACTCACATCACCTCCGTGGAGAGGATGCATAGATCTTTCTGTAGAGTAATCACAGGTTGTCTATCGTCCACTCCCATTCCCCTACTTCATATAGAAGCATTTCTACCTCCACTACGAGTCACCCTCACCCACCAATCCCTCTCCTTCTTTGAACGAGCCCTCCGTCTACCTCCCACCTTTCTCATAGCCTCTCTTGCGAACTCTAACCCCCGTACACGTCTCAAGAAGAGCTTATGGAGATCCTTCTCCAGATCACATAACCTTAACCCTAACCTACATCTTACCGTGAACCACTAATCCTCTGCCCTCCTAAACCCCCCTGGTCTACCCCATCTAGTTACACAATCTCACTCCACCTCTCATCCCCATGCTCTCGCAAAGACCCCCCTCCCTTCGCAACACTGCAGCTACCTCCCATCTTTCCACTCTATCTCACAGCGATATCTCTGCCTGGACTGACGGTTCGGTACCTGGCGGGCTGGGACAGGGTGGTGCAGGGATACACATCAAGTGTACATAGTGTGTCACTGCAACCTCGCTTTCCTTCTCGACTGGTCTCTGGGCTACCAGTTATAGTGCTGAAACCTTCGCTCTCCTACATGCTCTTGAGTGGTGTATCTCTCACTCCAAGACATGTAATTTTGAATCTATCACCTTCTTTTCCGACTCTTTATCTGTCCTATCAACTCTCTCTACCCCCTACCATATTTAACCCCCAAATCCCTATCCAATACTCAATCTCTTCTTAACTCTTTATCTCAATCCAAGGTTGTCCATCTACAATGGATACCTGGTCACTCTTCCCTCCCAGGTAACGACTTAGCTGACTCTCTAGCTAAAGCCGGTGCCTCTCTCGATCCCTCCAGTATATCAGTGTTCCTATCCCTCCCAACGACTATCCCTTTACACCAGTTGGAGATGCAGTGTCCAATCTGGTTTCTTTCAACACCAAATCCCTTCAGTATCTTCCGAGGAGCTTACTCTCCCTCGCTCCGCTCGCTGTGCTCTCTCCCATTTACGCTGCAACGGGCACAGCACTCTCCTTAACTCTTATCTCCACAGGGTTGGTCGAGCCGAGACTCCTTCATGCAGCAACTGTGGTTCTGAACCACAGGATCTCTCACATCTCGTGCTCGACTGCCCTGTACTAGACCCTCTGCGTCGGGCCATTTTCGGCCACACCCCTTGGACCTGACAGAATTGCTAGCCTTGTCCGTATTAACGAATCCCGTTGTTAGCTAGCGAGATTCAACTTCACACTACCTTGTAACTCTTTTAAGGTTTAATACAGTTAACGAAGACAGTGCAAAAAATAATTCAATAATTTTCCACGCTTTTCCAAGCACGTGCGCTGAATAAATGACTGAAGGTAATCACCAAGCAGCCACGAAAGAAAAAGGGCGTTGACGTCACAATCGTATCACACATAAACATTGCTGCGAATTAACCGTCCGGAACATAGCGGCCCCCATTATGAGTAATCGCGCCAGCGTAGTCATAATGCAAACGAAATAAAAAGGGGTGAAGGACGATTTAAGCACAATATAAGCAATGAATACACAATTTCTAATAAAGATATGTAGGCTTTTATGTGATTGGCGAAAACAAACAACACAAGTGAAGCAAAAAAAAAAAAAAAAATACAACACAACACGTTTGATACAGGAGCCTACAATTTATTCACTGAATTCGAGTGGTGCCAGTTTAGACAAATCACGTTCTATTTCAGTTACTTGGGGTTCCCCCGTGGTATCATTAATTGTGGAGACTTTAACGATGGCACGCCGAACAATTGCTTTACCTTTCCGAATTTGAGGAAGTACTCTAGAAATGCGACCTAGGCGATATTTTCCTCGCGTGTTAAAATCACCAGGCCCGGCGATCAAAACCAATTGCCCTACTTTAATGTTGTCCACGATTTTTAGCCATTTTTTACGGCGCTGCAACTGTGGCAAGTAAAATTTAATCCATCGCTCCCAGAACCTCTGAGCAAGGGCCATGTTATACCGAAAATCACGTCGTAAGTGGTCCGTGCTGTGTGGATGTCCGATAGGCAAGGCTGGGTGGAGAGAGGGTGTTAATATGGAGGCTGGTGTAATGGCATTATAATCTAAAGGGTTGTCTGACAGTGAGGTCAAGGGTCTATCATTTACAATACGTGTGGCGTTTGAAACGTAAGTCTGTAATTCTATTAAAGTTGGTTTGCGTTGGGTAAGAAATTTGGGTCCTTTCAACCAAAACTCGATGCGGGTGTAGGATGACTTAGTCAAAGGACGGGTGGCAACATCAGCTGGGTTAGCATCAGTGGCACAATACTTCCAGTTATTTAGGTTGGAAAGGCGGTGAATAATCTCAATTCTACGAGCTATAAACTTTGGCAAACGAAGGTTTGGATTAAGAATCCACTGCAATACCACTTTGGAATCGCTCCAAAAATGTTTTGTGCATTTCGGCAAACGGAGGGCTTGGAAAGCATCGTCTAAGAGCTTCACGCTCATGACAGCGGCGACAAGTTCCTTCCTTCCAATAGGCCAGTTTTGTTGATGCCGAAGTATGATGCGACTTTTTCCGAAGACAAAGGAAGTGCTGGGGATTCCTTTGACAATACATCGTAAATACATTACGCTTCCGTATGCTTGATTGGAAGCATCTGAAAAAACGTGCAATTCAAATTCACACTCTTTTGGATCTTTTACGGATACTGATGCATTCGCAAAGTACCATCGTGGAAACGAGATGTCCTTCCATTTCATGCATAGGTTTAACCAGTCATTCCAAGCTTTTGCGCATTGAGGTCCTACTTCTTCATCCCAGGATAATCCATCAATGGCAAGTTGTTGAAGGATAAGTCGACCTTTTAAAAGGAGAGGGGCAGAAAATCCGAGGGGATCGTATTGCCGATTTATTTGACTTAGTAGATTGCGCCTAGTGAATTGCTTGGGGCAATCAAATGAAAATTCGATTTTTAGTAGGTCTTGTTCAGCGTCCCATACACATCCGACTGCCTTAAATTCAGGAAGTGTATCGGCCTCAGTTTGTAGATTTATAGTTCGTATTGATGCAGCAAGTTTGTCTTTGCTAATTTCAGTCAGAGCAGATTTTGCTTGTTTGTTTGATGTCCACTTTACCAATTGGAAGCCTCTGCTAGCTAGGAGCTCAATGGACTCGAGAGCAACAGTTCGGGCCTCCTCCAGCGTGTGTGTGCTGAAGAGAAGGTCATCCATGTACATTGAGTTTCGAATAGTGTCTAAAGTGAGTACACTGGCATTGGTGTGGTTTTCCTCAGCAGTTTTACGAATTGCTAAACATGAAATATAAGGAGAGCTAACCACCCCCCAAACGTGACGAGCAAACTTATACGGCTCTAGTTTTCCTGTTTTAACGTCATTGTTTTTAAACCATAGAATGCGAAAAAGATTTTGTTGTGACTTAGGCAGGCGTATTTGGAAGAAACATTTGCTGATATCTCCCATTAATGCATACTCGCCCATTCTAAACTTTGCTAGCACATGAGCCAGAAGATTCAATAAATCTGGCCCTGAATAGATGCTGTCATTAACACAACGTCCTTCAAAGGTAGCCGAACCATCGTATACCACTCTTGGTTTTGATTGGTTGGTCAAGAAGTACGGTAGATAATTAACAGACTCTGAGTCTTGGTCTGCAGGAACAATATATTGATTTTGTTTTAAGAATTCCATTGACTCTAAAAGGGGTTGCAAATGTGCTGGATTTTTTATCATTTTTTGACGTAAACCTTCGGCACGTTTAGCTGCAAGGTCAAAGTTATTCGGCAATTTATCAACATTGTTCTTTAGTGGGACTGGGATTTCATAGTGACCATCCACCACCTTTATGCTATCTTTTACAATTTCTTCAGCTTTCTTGTCGTTAATAGAAGGTTGTGTTTCTTTATTAAGTAGAGAAAGATCTCTGACAGTTTGTTGTAACTCTAAGATTTTTTTGATCTTTGTTTGTTTCTCCTCTTTGTACAGCGATTCTCCTGGACCGATAACTGACGGGATCTTCTGAGAATTTTCCTCCAGAAGCAACCCAGCCAATAGGAGTCTCGATAGCGTGCGGCTCTCCTTCCTCGCCTATCTGCTCTTCTAAGACTCTCATCAAGTTAGAATTATCTAATCCCAGCAAGATATCAACATTGGGACGATGTGGCAATTTTTTCACGTCCACGTTGTCAAATTGAGAAAAGGAAGAAAGATTATAATGGTGGGGCAGAGTATAACTTTCATCCGACCATGCAGGCATCACTAATGCTTTGTTAATGTTAAATTGATCTCCATTATGAAGAGTTTGTACTTTCATAGATACGTGAGAAAAGGTTGAAGTTGTGCTACCTGATACTGTATGTAGAGTAACCACAGATGTTTCTCCACGTCGAAGACTTAGTTCATCTGCTAGAGCGGCAGAGACGAGAGTGACTTCTGACCCGGAATCATGCTGCGCATAAGCAAGAGTGCTGACTCCAGTGGCTGGGTTAATAACGCGCACAGCCGATATACGTGTAAAAACTCCAGTCACTGGTGCTTGAATCTTTTTTATAGAAGCATGGTTAGTAGCATTATGATTAGTCAATTCTTTTGGAAGCGATGGTATGGAGCAATTATGTGAATCTCCTACTACGATAGCGCCATCAGCGGCCCCAACATTAACCCCAACTGTAGAGGACTGCAAGTACAATTCGTGCAGCGAGGTAGTATGCCTTTGTGGGTTGTGTTTATCACAGTGTTTGCATTTACACTGAAGGTGACAGTCACTGATATGGTGTTTTGAAAGGCAGTTGATGCAGTGGCCTGCCTTTATTATACTCTCCCTGCGTTCTTGCGGAGTCATGCTCTTGTAAGTGTGGCATGTATTTAATAAGTGTCGGTGCGTTTCTGTAGGTGTTGAGCATATGAAACATACAGGTTGCTTTTGCCGCGTAGGTGATGTGGAAGATAACTCTTTGTGTCCCAGAGTGGGAAGGACTCTTACTTTAGTTTGGTGGACCCGGACTCTTTGCAAGGTCATGAGTTTATCGTTTTTCCCTTGTGAAGCACCTAAAAGTTTTTGGGCAAATGTGGTATTTATCCTCTTTAGCTCTCTGTTCAGAAATTGTTTAAAGGATTCAAAGGATGGCTCATCTGGATTTCCCCAGTGATCAGTAAGAAAATCAGTGTACCGTGTCTTACTATAGAATGGAAGCCGATCTGCTACGTCTAGAATAAACGTACTTCCCAATGAACTAGTTTGTTGATAGGCACAAGCATACAGCTCACAGTCATTCAAATCAGAAATTAGCTGTTCAAGAGCAGGCACATCCATCTTTGCAAATTTCTGCCCTGAGCGTACTCTTTTTACTAATGGTTCTGAAAGAAAACTGGAACAGCCATATCGAAGTCTTAGCCCTTCTAAAGCCCGCTTAATTTGGGTGTTTACATCCCAACCGGGAACAGGTGGGACCAAGGCTGAGATAGCTTCTCTCGCCTGATCCTGACATGAGGCTCGAAGGAGATCCATCTTTTTTCTAGGATCTGGGCATCGATTCAGTAATTCCATGATTTGGTTATAATAAAAAATGAAAGGGAGTTTTCTTCCGGTAAATCTAATCTCACGCGCTTCCTCCAAGAGCAAGTGGTATCCTGGGAAATTACCATAGGATCTTTCTCTATAAGGGTCAAAGTGCGGTGGAAGATTTAAAGGAGGTTTTACCTGATAAGGAAGAGATGCTGGATGTCCCTCTAAGTTACTTAAGCCTGGATTGTCATTAAAACCAGGTGCAATGCACGGTTCATTCTCAAATGCACTAAAGGCATGTTCGTGCTGCACATCATTGCCATTATGACTTAGCGCGGTGTGGAACTCTGCGGCTTCTACTAGTGGGTGCGGTTCCTTACGCCGGTCCACGCTGGGTGTGAACAACGGTTGGTAAGACGAACCATGCCCTTGGGAGAAATGGCGTTGAACAATGTGAGTGTTTGAGAGTCGGTTGTTTTGTGTAGTAAGGTGATTGATAACCCCATGTGTGTTTAATTGCTTGTTAGGAGCTAAATTAGAAGTTTCGGCTAGATTTGCGGCGGCCCCAAGATGAACCCCTGTCTGCTGATAATTCAAACCTGAAGTAATTGACATGCCTAAGCCTTGTGCAATGATCGGTGGATCAGGCAAAGATCGCGGCCGTCCGATTGGATCTGGAGATCGTTTGTGAAGCACCGAGGTCGGATTGGACACGGCTAGTCGCTGTCCCTCAGCCTCAAGTTCGGCTTTGCGTAGGTTTAATCGAACCTGTTCTAGAGCTTGCTGTCGTTCCAATTTCTGGATATGGAACTCAGCGTCAAGTTTCTTTTTGGCGAATTCGATATCAATTCTTTTTCTGGCTAGTTCCGATGGGGTTACACTTATCGAGCTAGTTCTAGACCCGAGGTTACGGGCAGAATCGCAGGGTTGTATATCAATCGAACCAGTACAGGATGCTAGAGATGTGTGGTCCTGTGTGAGAGTGATTTTCTCAGTCAAGGTTTGTGACTTTTGCCATTCCTTAAAGCCAACAGTGAGCGCGTTATTTAAGTTTATTAATCTCTGCGATAAATTTGCAGCTTCGTGAAAACTTAACACATTTGCAGCGCTTTGGTTTAATTGTGCTATTTTAAGCGTCAAATCTTGAAAAATATTGTGGGTCTTTTCCGTGTGTACGGAGTAGCTACCAGATTTTAATTCATCTATAAATGACTCAACTTTCGTTTGAAGGCTCCGCTTTTCCGCGCGTAGCGCTCGCGCGTCAATTGTGCCCGACTGATTTGTCTTAGCGAAGGAAAGAGAACAAGAGTTACTTAGTTGCGACAAGTGACTATCCGACATTTAAATTTAAATTCTAGCTGATTAATTACAATAAACATAAAAAAGACAAAAAAAAGAAAACAATTATTAATTAACAACTAACTGAAATATTACTCTAAATTTAGGTCACGAGAAATAAAGTTCATGAAAGCAAAGTCAAACCTTGATCTCTTCTTGCCAGAGAACAAACGAGTATAGAGCGCCTTCTTCTGTTGGTTTCTTTTTTCTCTTTCACAGGTTGTAAAAGGAGAGAAGCAGACGAGAAATGAGACGTTGCTTTTCAGGCGATTGCGTAATTGCTTGCTTCGTCTTGACTAGTTCAATAAGCGAGTCGGTTCCACACGTGTAGCGATTAAGATAGCTTGAAAGGTTGATTTTCTTTATTCTATCAATTTCAGCTTCTTGTCTTGCACTTAATTCTATGGAAGACTGCTTTATTAACTTTGCCACTTTAACGCAGTATGTTAAAGAATTAACCTATGTCGAATCAGGGGAAACAAGCAATATAGAATTATTTTTATTTATGGACCTGACAGAATTGCTAGCCTTGTCCGTATTAACGAATCCCGTTGTTAGCTAGCGAGATTCAACTTCACACTACCTTGTAACTCTTTTAAGGTTTAATACAGTTAACGAAGACAGTGCAAAAAATAATTCAATAATTTTCCACGCTTTTCCAAGCACGTGCGCTGAATAAATGACTGAAGGTAATCACCAAGCAGCCACGAAAGAAAAAGGGCGTTGACGTCACAATCGTATCACACATAAACATTGCTGCGAATTAACCGTCCGGAACACCCCTTCTCTTTTGGACCTCTGGTCTCCTCCGTGGGGAGTCGCCCGACTATTGGGATTCCGCGGAATTGATCCGCGCCCCCATCCCTAGGAACGGGTCGGGTAAAACCACCACCACCACCACTATCGCAATGGCACACAAACTGGTAAATAACATTGCTGTGATGATGGGAAGGTAACACGTATTTGAATTTGTTTAGAAGAGCATGATTCGGAATTTCTAACTTCAGTATACAAGAAACACACCTTCACCGGCCAGTATCTACGTTGGAACTCCTTTAGCCCCCAGAAACGGAAAATCAACCTAATTGGTACTCTTGTTTACAGAGCTTGTATGATTTGTTCTAAAAGCAAACTGGACCCAGAGCTTGGCAAAATTCGTTCAATTCTATTAGAAAATGCCTTTCAAACAAAAACTTCAACAACTAAATTCTAACCCGGTTTACACAGTGGAAAAGTGACCTGTCTACCTACATATCCCATGGATTGGAAATGTCTCGATGAAGTTCGAAAAGCAGTTTACGTCTGTTGTGAAACACTGCTTTTTCTCCGTCGAATCACGTGTTATTTTTAACACCCGACAGTTCTTACCAGCAACTAAGAAAGACGTGTTACCTTCC
This sequence comes from Diplosoma virens, assembly GCA_963680785.1. Taxonomy (NCBI): domain Eukaryota; kingdom Metazoa; phylum Chordata; class Ascidiacea; order Aplousobranchia; family Didemnidae; genus Diplosoma; species Diplosoma virens. The sequence goes on along the minus strand of OY796882.1, from coordinate 42,604,664 downwards.
CATCATCACAGCAATGTTATTTACCAGTTTGTGTGCCATTGCGATAGTCGGTACGTTGGTCGCACGTCTAAACGCCTAGAAGAGCATTAAACAACACCTTCCTAGATCCATCGCCAATCCTCCTGCCTCGCACAACCGCTAAAGCCTTTCCCGCTCTTGCAAGGCAAACATATGCCCACAATAATTTCATGAATCCGCCATTGGTCAATACCTTGACAACGCCCAATGCCTTCTCACTACAACAACGAAAAATTTTCTGTTCTCACTCGAGGTCGCTCTTCTTTTCATCTTTCTGCTCTTGAAGCGACTTTCATTAAATCTCTTAATCCCCTTCTTTGCAAACAAAAAGAATTCGTTTACTCTTTAAAAATTTCTTAATCTTTTCTGTCATTGGCTAACAACTTCTTGCAGCCAATGAGAACTCTGCTTTTCTCTTTATAATCAAGTTCGGTTTCATTTCTGCTTTATTCTGACGATATCCCCTGAAAAGTGTCAGATGAAAAGCTTTGGGAAGAAAAATCTTTTACTTCAAGCCATCTTCAAATTCTGTACCACCAAACGTTTATTTAAATATGGTATGCCTGTTTATAAGCATTGATTTTTTAACAGATTTTGTATTGTTTTTTTTTGGTTTGTGAAATTGATGTTATATAAGATTGGAGTCCATGATAAAAAAGATTTGCAAATAGAGGTCCGTGGGCCAAAAAGTTTGGGAATAACTCTGACTAAACCACTGTAATAGGTTATATGGAAATTAGTACTATTCCTGACAAATTTTTTTTAACATAAAAAACGACCAGAAGACAATGTATTCATTAGGCCTTTCATATATACAAGGCATAATTTATCGGGAAAATCAAGTTAAAAACATATTGACTGCATGTTTTTTACATTCAAAGCATAATTAATTTTTGAAAGTGAACAGTTGGATACGAACGATATTGTTTTTGTTTTGTTACGTACAATTTTTAAATCTCAAATGAAATCCATAGAGTTTTAGTCATTAGGCTACCATTACTTTGTATTATTCAAAAGTACCGAGTACCGGTACCGCGGTACTTTTAAAAAGTACCGTGCCCATCACTGTCTAAATCAAGGGTACCCAAGTTTTTCATAGTGGATTTGATGGTGAAATTCCCCATATATACTATACAGCATTGGTTCAAAGCTTCACAATACACAGATGCGGTGGGTATTAGGAAATTTAAAGACTTGGCGGATCATATCCGTCCTTGTATTTAATCCAACCGTCGAGCGGCTTTTTTCCATGGTTTCATTTACAAACACAAAAACCAGAATCCGAACGAAACCTGTCTTGCTGGAGTCGATACTGCACATCACAAGCAAACTTAATTTTGCTAAAAAATGCTGTGACAATTTTGTTTGTACTGAAGAGATGTTGGCAAGGTTTTGCACGCGAGAAATGTACTCCAGCCATGAAGAAACCAAAGAATTAATGACATACATTGAAATTTTTCCATAAAAGCTAAACTGCACCCATTATGTTGCGCACTGTTAATTGGCTTTTGCTTGAAAAGTTTTTTTCTTGTTCGTTTGTTCGCTTTTCCTGTTTTATCTAATTGTTACTGTGTATGGGAGACTGTTTTTTGCTACTAATTATTTTTCTTAAAACATATAAAACACACTCTGCGAAATAAATTTGTAAATTGCACCCTAAATAAAACATATTTTTAAATCTGTCCTAAAATGTCCAAATTTCAGACTAATAGCTATTGTCCGAAAATTTTCCGAACTACCTGGCAACCCTGTCGCAAACATTGTAGGCCTATTAACGATTTTAAACTTATATGCTTGCAAAAAAAAAACTTGTAAAATCAATCATCTAAGCTGCTATTGTCAACCTAAAGCTGCAAACAAAGTTGTATAGTCAACAATTTATACTGAAGGTAAACCAAAGCACTTAGTCATAATTGCTTCGTAAAAGGGAGAAATGTAAAGTAACAGAATGACGCGAGTAGATTTTGAACTTCGACCGTATCAATCGCGTTCGCCATCAATACGGCGCCCTTTAACTACTTGGCCACGGTGCCGACTTTTTATAACAAACATACATTTAGAGTGAAGGTTCTTAAAATTTTGGAAATGCGCTCCCTTTTCTTCATATAAGTAAACTCGCGCGCCCACTGATGATACAAACAAAATCCAAAACCCAACCTTATCGTCATATTCTTCATTTTCGTATGAAACTGAAGGTGAAGACAAAAAAAGGTTTTTACTTTTCATCGGCGTCCAGAATTTTCATTTTCGTCCCAAATAAAATGTGAAGACAAAAAAATTGTCAATTCAGTTTGCAGCCAGTTGCTTTGCGCTTCTCTGATGAACTTTTTACGCCCCCAGTTAAAGAACTTCAGATTTAGAGTCACATATTTTTTCACTTACACGAAATAATACATTCATTTTTACCAAATTTTAAATTGGTAAATGTTTACTACATATATGATTCAAAATTTTTAAACTAAAAATTACCCATCTCGAAATGGGGGTGCTAAAATTTTCAGGAGAGGTTTAAAGTTGTTAAAATATTAAAAAACATGCAAAATTTATATACGTAGTTAATTTAGAAATTATAAAGAAAAACCGAAAAGTTCCACGCTAAGAGGTCGCAGCCCCAGAACTTTTTTAAATACCTACTATGAAATACAGAAACAAAATATTGAAACTGTTCATAACTACTCGAAAATTGCAAAAATAAGCTAAATAGTCTACGAGCTTTTGTACAAAAAATTTGATGAGACAAAACTTTTACAAATTTTCTCTTATAAAACTCAGTAAAATGACTTTTGAACAAGCGAAACTAGGCTATAAGGTTTAAGTTTTGTAACATAATAATCCTTTAGAAAAAATTTGACTTTATTGACTTTAGCGGAACCAAGTTTTAAAGTTATGGCATGCAGACAAAGTAGAAAAAATACTATATAAAAAGCTTAGTACGGTTGCTAGTGCTACACCTTTTTTGTCACATATTTTCGTGTAAGTTGACAGTCCAAAAGAGATCTAAAAAATGTACAGACACTTTATAAAAAACTTTTAGGACCTTGCCACTAGAGTAAAATAGTCCAAAAACTTAATAGACTATCAAAAATAATATTACAAAAAATTTTCTTATGCATTTTTGGACTCGCAAAATCACAATTTAACTTTGTTGAAATATAAAAAGTTGGTTTTATAATTCACACCTAAATAGCTTTCCGGTAAATAGATTTAGTGTTTAATTTATAGGCCTACCAGAAATACTTTTACTTAAAAATTTCTAGGTATATGCAATTGTTTACCATCAGTGCTGGCTTTAGTATGGCAGAGATGGAGCGGCCGCACCCGGCTCTTCCTAAAACATATCAAAAAGTGACCCCCCTAAGCAAAAGATTGCTCTATTTCTTCAAAGTAGCACCATGACGATGCCCCCCTGTCTGCACCTTAACTTCAGAACAACGGCAGGGGTAATGTACTCAATTGAAGGTAGTAAACTTTTTTTAGAAATCACTATACTTTACGAGCAAAAAAACTTGAGAACCTGCTCCTATTTTTCTTGCACCGGGCCCACCTTTTGTAAGGCCACCACTGTTTACCATGGTCCTACAAGAAACATGCCAGTTGACGCTCATAAGATATCATTTGGCTACAAACATAGCCTTACTAATTGTTACCATCTCAATTTCTTCACCAGCAAAAAATGTGAGAGCAATCTGATTTTTTGGAAACTGGGTATGCCTAAGTTTTCGGGGCATAAAATGCATCTGCAAAAATGTTTCTCAAAAAAAAAGAAGTTACTTTACATACAAATAGTCTATTTTATCGTGTTCTTTACCAGATTCAATCATAAAATTGTCTTTTGGGGGGAAAACTGATTAAATTGCATAACACTTCTACAGGGTGATTCACTTCTGCATAACACTTCTACATGTAAATTGACTTTTTCGCGCCAAAAATATTTCGGATAGGCTACACAACAGAGCTCATAGCCGTACCTGCCGGGGGGCAGGGGGCAATTGCTTCCCAAGTTTCTAAGATTTGGGTAAAATTGAAATTTTTCGGGCAGTGACAAGAAAATATTTGGGCAAAACCATAATTTTTCGGGAAGCAATATGAAAAATTTGGGCAAAGTCAGAAATTTTAGGGCAGTGACAATGATCAAACTGCAAAAATTAGTTACCAAATTTAGGTGAAGACCTTTTTTTTTAGAGATCACCATGATTTTAGGAGAAATTTTGTTCTTGGTTCGAGAATCTCAGACAATTTTTTTGTCCTATCCGTAATGTGCTAGAAAATCATGATTTGGGCAAAACTTCATTGCCCCCAAAATTTTTTTGGCTGGTAGGCTACGCCTATGACGGAGCTAATGTATTCTTCTCAATCATGCGGTTATATTTCTAATTTGTTACATTGAACTTTTTGGTAAAATTGTGCAAAACTAAGAATCAGGAAAAATTGTTTCATTTCCTTTCCCAAATCTTTTGATGTGATATATTTATGGCAACGATCTACAAGCCATACTCTTAGTTTATACATTCGCAAAAAATGAATAAATGAAGTAGCCTATTTTATAAAAGTAGGAATTGAACCAAACCCAAATCGAAAATAAGTATTAACTGGTAATAATTTTCTTTGAATCCAAACCGCAAATGAACCTATAAAAATAAATTTATTGAACCTGAACCAGAACTGTAGCCTTAAAAATAAAATTTGCTAAATCTAAACCGGAACTGAATCTTAAAAAAAATTCCAAACCTGAACCCGAACCGTAACATTATTTTAAACAATTTGAAGCTCTGATTTCAATGTCCATTAGCACATTTATTAACTTGATAACAAATAAATCAATAAATGAAAAAAATTGGTAAGATTTTTTAATTTTTTTATTTAAAACAATTCTTTTTTTACCAATTATTATGAACGTTTGGTGGAGCAAGAGCGCAAGTTACGTTTTAAAATGTTACCACAGTTACATAAAAACATTTACTGATAACTTTTATGAAATCTCCAACTTTAATTGTTAAGTTTTTTAAATTGGCATAAAATTATTTTTTAAAAATTAGTTCTTATAAAACCAAAAATCTAAATAAGTAGAAAAAAGAAAATTTTGAAATCACGTCTTCTTACTTGTTTAGTTGAGTAATTTTTTGTCTGTGGTGGTCTACTAAATGATAATAATCACATATATGTATACCATCATATCACTTCCATTGATTTTATTGAACCGTTGCAAAACATTGAAATGATTAAACTTAAAAGAAAATTATCAAGTGATAGCTCCAACCAGCTTTCAGTAATACTAAGTTATTACTGTCTGACTAAAATTTTTTAATTAGTTTTTTGATTTTATGCAGTGATGACTAAAATTGGGAGCTGCTTGCTAGAAGCTCCAAGCAAAAAAAATGTTGTAGAGGGTCTCTCCCAAGAAAATGGTGAGAGTGAGATAGGAAGCACTATTGAGTCAATTATGTTTGCCATCAATACAGTTCTTCTGATTCTCGTTCACTATTCACCGAATTTAGTCAATTACCTTTAAAATTTTGGGGAATCCCCAAAGACTGCAAGGTTAGTAATGCAAACCATGACCAAGACCAGTACTTCTACTTAGCCAGTGGCCATGTATTAGTGATACCACAAAGAGAATCAGGATAGAGAATCGGGATGCTTGTTAAAAGAATTCAAAATCAAATGAAGAACAAAAGAAAAAAAGTCATCAACTAAATTCAAGCAAAATCCAAATTTACCGCCAGAAAAGTAAAATGATGACCAAAAAAAAGTCATCACTTCAAATCAAAAACCTCTGGAAAAAATAGTTGACCAAGTGGTACACCAGCACAAGGGCTGAAAATCAGGATGTATTGTAAGCCTAATCATTGTAACACAGCTGCAACAAACATGCCAAGATGAAAACTAAATTAAAATCTAGAACATTTAACTAACTGGTTGGGATACAGAAACAAGGGCTCAAAACTGGAACATATGGTAGGCCTACAAGTATTTCAAATAGTTAAAATTTAAAAAATGATAACATTTTTTATTTACAAAGGTAAACTATTCAATTTATTGAAACAATTCTACAGAGTGTGGCATAAGTTTGGCATTAATTTATAATAGCCTATAATTTTATCATGATATAATCTTTTTAGTTGAAAATATCTGTAGAACTACATTTTTTTTATATTTATTTGTTAATAATAACTAAATTTTCCAAAAACGTAAATGACACAATTGAGCAAACAAAATTCAATTATTATTTTTCCCAAAAAAGGAGTTAAAATACTGACATTGCAAAAGTGCTTCAAATCTCAAGATCAACTGTCCAAAAAACATTTAAACATTTTTATAAGAGAGGAGATGCAACTGATCAGTTGAGATGTGGGAGACCTCACACTGCCAAAACTCCTAAAAAAGTAAGAACAGTTGCAAAAAAATTTGCCAGTGTCCAAACAGGTCACTCTAAAAAAATGGTAAAAAAACATGCAGTTTCTGAGAGGACCATGAGAAAAATGATTAAAGAAAATTTTTAAAAAAATCTCCATCCATTCAAACCAAGCAATCATTAAATGATATAAAGGAAATGGCTTGAAAAGGAGGCTTGCAATAAGCCTCCTAAAAATGTTAAATAATTAAAGGAATCTCTGGTCAAAGCAAGAAAAAAATTGCCACAAAGCATTGTTAATGTTATTTGTGAATCAGTTGAGGAAAGATTAGAGAAGGTGGTGGACAGCAGAGAAGGTTACATTGAATAAAATTTTGTTCAAATATATTAACAGCATCTATTAATAATTAAAATTTCATCCACAAACTCAGCATATATCAAAAGTTACAGATCTTTCATTTTATTGCCAAACTTATGTTGCTCCCTGTGCATAACAGTGTTATTTTTATTATTCTTAAAGCATTATATGTAAAATTTAAAAAGTTTAAAACCACAACAGTTTTGCCAAAAATTGCTCATCCAGCTAATATAATCTGAAACATAAAAAATAAAAATTATTATAAAACAAAAATAGTAAGTATATTAAAAACATAAAGGGCTTAAAGAATGCAAAACATATTATTTGTTTTCAGTTTGATAAGCTGTTTTTGACAAAATGGTCACTGTTATGGTTTTAAAATGTTTAAATTTTACATGTAGTGCTTTAATAATAAAAATGCACTGTTCCAGTTTTGATTATGGAAAATTGTATAAGTTCTACAAAAACTACTAATACGAGTAACAAAAATATATATAATTTTTTTTGCATTTAAAAAGTTAAAAAACTATTATTTTTTCAGTTAATTTTAGTTTAAATCAGACATTATTTTTATTTAATATAACTAAATAAGGCTATGTACACGTGTTGACATCCCAGTATTGAGAAGTATTTATTGCAAATATAACAGACTGATTTAGCATTCTTACAGCCAAAACTTTTTATAATCCTTTGAATTTTTACTAAAATAAAATTAAAAGTTTTTGCATTTTTTAAAAATTTACTTAAAAAACTTTGCAATACTTGTTTTATTCTAATCAAATTTTTTGAAAAATGGTTTAGAAAACTAATAAAGTTAACTGTGAAATCTAAAAATTTTAATTTAATTGACAATAAAAAATGTTGCTTTTGAAAATGATTAATTTATTATTATTATTATGTAGTCTATTTCAGGTGTGAAAAAAGAACATATAAAACACAAACACCAAAAACACAAATTATGATCAAGAAAAAAACACTAATTGGTAATTTCAACTAAATATGCAACAACTGAAAAGTCACCCTCTTAAGATGCCTCAGTAAATTAACAATACAAAAATAAGGGTTATATTTACAGCAATAAATTTTTTTAATGCATTAAAGTGAATTAAACTTAAAATACAACCATTATTGAGTGAAAACAATGGTTTATAAGTGAAAACATGCTTTTCTGCAATAATTTATCAAATTTAATTATGTTATGTTAAACTTGCAATTTTCGAGCAATAGTAGAACATTGAAACTTATGCAACCTTCAAAAAACCTCAATAGATGTTACTTTATTCTAGTGAAAGGTGAATAATTTTTTTGTTAATACTAAAAAAATTGTCCAGAAGTCAGAATTAATTGTATTTTTTTTTATGTTGCTGGCAGCATCTAATACTAAAAATAAAGTATTGCTTTAGATTCAGATTTAACAAATTGATATTTTTATGCTGGCTAACATTTTTCATCAAGCATTACAATATAATCAGATATCGAAAAATATTAGTAGGCCTGCTGCAAAGGTAGATGAGTCTTTATCTGAAATGTATAATCAGGATTAGTTTTGGAAGAATCTGTTTTTGCCAAATTTTTCAAGACTTAGTTTGATGAAACAAAACAAAATGCAAAAGATTTTGATGAAGCAAGTAAGATTTGTTGATGAGCCCCTAGGAATTTTAATTTTGCCTAATTATATCCAAATCAAGATTAGAATTTGTGGTTGTTGGGTTAATTCAATGCCAAAATCAGATCTGAATTTATTTTTGCCTACATTTTAGCATAGTTAAAAATAAAATTACCTAGATTTTAAAACTGCAGTGACTGCACTAAAGTTGTAAGTATACTCAAAAACATAGCTCTTAAATAAATTATTAAAATGTGTTTATGTTATGTTAAATAATGTGTCTCATTCTAGTTTCAACAATGACATTAAACTTTGACTGCTTTTTGTAGACTGCTTATTTTACATAAAATTATATAATATAGATTGCAGTAGGTTTTGCAAAAAATTTAACATGCCTCGATATTCTCCCAACAAACCAAGGACTTCACTTTCTGTGGCTAGTGAAGGAGATCTTGAAGGATTTGGTAAGATTTATAATTTAACGTTTATAACAGTTTACTGTTTGAAAAACTGAAAGCTGCTAAACAATTTAGTAAATTTATATTAAAAAAAATTAATTTTTGAATGCTTAAAACATTATATTTATTGAAGCTTATACTGTTATTGCTTATGCTTAATAAGTTCTTTTGAAAGTATCATTCTTAATCTTTTTCTTGTTTAATAAAAAAAAAAAGTAAATGTTTTCTTTAATAACTTAAGAAATCAATATTTATACCATGGCTGATTTTAGAAGCAGAGTTGGAAAAACTTCAGAGGACTTATCGAATTATGGAGAATGATAGACAAGCTTATGTTTTGGAATCACAAGAAACAATGAGGAGACATCAGTATGTGATGTGTTATTTCACAAAATTTAGCTTGTTAGTTTTATCTACTGTACTTTTCTCAACAAACAATGATATATTTGTTGGAACACACAATAGAGGACTTGAAAACTTTATTGCAATTAATAAGATAAAATTTAACGTTTTGATCATATTATTTTGCATTTTACTTTAAAAATACCACGAAAATAATTAAGCAAAATGATGTTTTTACTCTATTTTACTAGTATTACAATAATTTGGCCTTGTTTTTTATTTTTGGTTAATTTACAGAACTGAAATTGAATTACTTAAACAAGAAAGAAATGAACTTCTTAAGAACTTGAATGTAGCACAAAGCAAAAAAAAGCAGGTTGAAGATAAACTTCATGTTGCTGAAATTCAAAAACTTCTTGAAGAAAACGGTAAAATTTTAAGTTCTTTATATGTATTTATTCATAAATTGTTTGCTTTACCTAAAGGTATATAATGCGGCTCTTAAAAACCTTTTCTGTATAGAAGTAATCATAAGTCTATATTTGGACTTCCCATGGGGCTGGTGACAAAATGCATTAAATTTTCTTGTAATTTTATGTGCATTGTATTGTTTTGTTTTTGCCAAACAAAAATAATCATGACGATGACAATCGTGAAATTACTATATAGGCCTACACTCCGCACATTTGAATCGTTATTATTGCCAGTTTTCTTCTATAAAAATTTTTTTTAAAGCAGCTATTTTTGCCAAAACTTTTGATAAAATTATGTGTGCTAAAAATTATAGTAAAATACAGTAATTAATGCATAGGCCTAAATAAGTAAGCATCATTCTGTTTAGTCTTTAAGTATCTTTTTCTTGGTATAGATGCCTTTATATAAAATTTACAACCTTAATGTTTTTAATCCGTAACCTTCGCATTTGTGGTGTAAATATTTGGCTTTAAGTTTTCACCGTATTCGTGTTGCTTACACTGATTTCTATAGAATGTTGCGTAATTATCTAAGTACGCAAGTGTCCGTGAGTTACGAATTCTATATAAT